>OY728156.1:546339087-546964087 GCA_963277665.1 Viscum album
TGTTTTCAAAGTCATTCACTGAGTCAGCATGGGATTCTGAGACCCAGAGAACCTCGGTCTGGTGCTATTAAAAATATTAAATATATTTTATCATGCATGTGTTCTTTTTATATAAAAGTGGAATTAATCCAAATTGGAGTCTCGGATCGGAAATTGAAGATTGTGGTTGAGTTCAGAATGTGGTGTTTACCCTATGCACCTCATAAAATTTTTCAGCATCGGGTGCTCAGTTGAGGGTGTGTTGGTAGGGCATTGAGTGATTAACCTAATCTAACATCCCTACCCCCATCCTTGTTCTCACGCACATGGTGTGTGAGGATATCCCCCTTGTTCAATAGATGGACAGAGTCTAAACCAAGGAGAGGATACGCCTCTGATCTTCAATCTTGACTATGATCTTTATAACACCCCAAGATTTTATGGTATGTTTCTTCTTAAATAATTTCAATTATTTAGATAACTTATTATGCATGCAACACTGAGTATATTTGAAGAAAAATTTGTTATAGGAGATAGTTATAACCTATCCATTAAAATTAATTTTTCCACTTCTGTGTTTTGAATTTCAAAAAATGTACACACACAGTTGTTTTGAGTAAATTATTTAAAGTCTGATAGGATCAACTTAATTTTTGGTGAATAGTAACTTGACCCTTATGAATAGTAATGTACCTTTAGGAATAGTAAATTTAACCTTATGAATATTAATATACCCTTGTGAATAGTAACCTCACCCATGTAATTATAAATAAAATTTCGGAACCTTATAAATGAGAGTTAATATTTTAAAAATTATAATAATTAAGTGTTGGTGTTTTTGTGAGTAATAAATATTTTTAATTAAAATTTCATAATTAATGAATTAATTTAAAAAATAATTCATTTTCATAAAAATTTATTCGTAAATTAATATTTTTTTTCCTATGATTTTGGGATAATTTAATGTGACCTTAGTTAATTTTTTAGGGTATTATAAAATCAGTTATAATTTTAAAAACTTATTTTTTTCACAAATGGGGATTTTAATTAAAAATTGAATTTCTCATATCTAGATAATTATTTTTATAAAATAGCATTCATTTTTAGTTTCTACACATTGAACAAATTTTAGGGTGAATTTTTGGTATTTTTATGAAATACTTGAATTTTTGGTGAATAGTGAAATTCGATAATTTACAAAATATGCTAAATAAATGAATTTATGCATCATGATTGAGTCATGGATGGTGTAAATGGAAATTGGTTCAAAATCACATGAAATTATTACAATTTTTGGTCCCAAGAATCAATACTATTACTTTTCTTGAGAAAATTAATAAAATAATAAACAAAATATTGAGAAATCACTCTTTTCCTGCACTCTAAAAACCACCCCTCACCCCCCCCCCTCTTCTCATCACTCCTATAAGACTTTAAGATTCTAAAATTTCTACACGAATACTCTTACATAGTCCCTCACCAACTCTAAGAGATATTTTTCTTTCCAAAAGACCAAAACCCCTACCCTTAAGGAGATTCTCAAGGAGGTGTATTAAAGAGGTAAATCTGCATCCTTTTTCTTTCAATTTCATTTCAAGTTCCCTTATTTTGTTATCCTCTACTAACCTACTGTATATAATTGATATTAATAACTCCATTATAATCTATATACTATAACTATATAATTTTAATTTAATATCCACTATTACTGTCCATACTCTCTCTCTCTCTCTCTCTTTTATTTTATAAATGAAATCATCGTTCGGGAGGTGTCAATTTATAACCTTCATGGATGACATGGTTTTGTTCTTAAATTTCTCCATAAAGTATGGTCATGAAACCATTTTTATGGTTGAAACAGATTATAAAATATGTATTATCTCTTATTTAAGGTTTTGGAACCATTTTACATACATGATATTAAATAACGGAACAAAACTAGTTCATTGTGATCAACAACTGCTAAAATCAAGATAAATGATTATAATCAACATGTTATCTAATTATTCATCCTCAAAAAATATAACCAAATGATATGGATAACCATTTAAACTTATTTATGTTCATTAATAACATGTAATTCTAATTCTATAGAATTATATCTATTCCACATGAACTCCATTACAGATAGTCAAGCGAACCGATCATGAAAATCAAGTAAACAAACACTCCAGAATGAAAAAAAATAAAATTTTATAACTTATCAAGAAGGCCATAAATTAACTTAATAAAACTATAATGACTCAAATACATGAATAAAATTTTATTAATTAATTAATGGATTTAATTTTACTATCCACGATGTTAAGATTGAAGGAATAACACAATCGGACATAAGGTAAGGGGTTTCTCGTCTCACTTTTATTTTCATGATATTTCCATTGTTCGCCACTTATTTATTGTGTTTATTCTTAAATTTTTTATATAATATAATTATTCTATTTATATTTAGGATATTAAATGATCTATTTGATTATTATTAATTTTTGATCATGTGATTCGATTGATTACGATTTGGTAAGGGACTTCATCTTAATTTCCATTTCCTTGAGTCTTACTTGGTATTGTGCACCTAGTAATTTTTATGTGGTGTATATAATGCCCATTTGATATCATTTTTCATTTGAAATTACATTCCTATTAAATATCTAGATTCTTTTATAATGTATATGATTATTGTCTTATCCGTATACCATTTTACATATAGTGTTTATTTTGAATATTGTTGTAGCTATGAAAATATTGATTAATTCATATCCTATAATTAATATGAAAATTGATAAGTCATATTGTTATAGAATTAAATTTTTTTATAAGAATGATTTGGACTTGTAGTGATGGGTGGGTCCTGCTATATCCACTCGATGCATCGATAGGTCTCATGAGACAAAACAGTTCGCGACAAACTCTTTGAGTTTGTTTCCAAAACATAATCAGATAGGTTTCTACCCACAGACTTAAACTGTCTCGATGGTATTGTGGTTCATGTTCTAGATACATGATGTCCAAATAATAATAAATCTCTTTATTCATTATTTATTTATTAATATCCATGAGGTTTTCACTTTGAAAAAAATATATGGATGCACTTTCATTCTTAGTTTATTGATGGTGTGTGTTTTTTTAATTATTCACCATGCCATATTGATTATGTCTAATTGATTATGATTCAATTATTATTATTTCATTCTCCCAATATATGTAACCCTTACTGAAAATTTGAGATCAACCCTTTCATTTTTTTTCCTTCCCCATGTTATTAAGAAGAGAATATTTATTGAGTTTTTCGAGGATGCAGTTTATTAGATTCTGTTATGTATTATATTTTGTTTTATTTTCCCAATGTAAAATGGGTTTCATGTATGTATCTAGTTTCTTCAAGACTACTAAACTGATCAATCCTTCGATATTTATTTCCTTATAATCATGCCAATGTAATAAAGTAATGCACTGGCTCCATGCTTCTGGGGTCGAGGCATTACAGTTGGTATCAAAAGAAGTTTAGTAGAAACCATGGGAACAAGATTTAGAAAACGTAGATTAGGGAGAAAAATCCTGAGATATATATTAAGTATAATTATAGAATAACATCTTATAATTTTTATAAGGTATATATTATGTGAGTATTCCTAGCAATACATCTCTGTCTGGATACTACAAGTATACATGGTTCTTGAATAGATATACCTAGGAGTAATAACTCTGGAAAGGTGTTCCGGTCTTGACTCGGGGTAACCTAGTACACAGTAACGGGCCTTACAACACACCTAGATTGACACTCTCATGGGATATTCTTAGGATAATTCACATTGTTTTACAAACTATTATGAAGTATTTAAAAGTAAATATAATTCATGATTATGGTTATGAGATTATCTTTGCATAAATTTTCAAATTATTTTCTATGTTTTTATAGTCCAAAATTATGCATTATAATTTATAACTTAATTTCGTGTATTTCAGTGTTTAGTGATGATGCCTAATGGAAGAAAGGGAATCAATACCCGCGAAAAATGTAAGGATTTTCCCCACTGAGCAAGTCAACAAAGTTAGTGTTGGGGATGAGAGAATCATGGAAATATTAGGAAAATTTACTCATGATATGATTACTAATCATGATGGACCTGTGTTAGATCGTTTCATGTGAAAAAAGACCTCATCTCTTAGTGGGACTACTAATCCAATGGTATCTGAGAAGTGGATCAAGTCCCTTAAAATTATATTTCTAGCATTAATATGTAATGGAAATGAAAAAGGTTGTAATGGAAGTATATTGTCTCAAAGGTGATGTTAATAAATTTTGGTACTTGATCTAGAATACCAAAGAGGAAGATAAAATAGAAGATATAGAATGGAGAACTTTTAAGGAAGTATTATTCGACAAATTTTTCCCTCATGAGCAACAGACAGAAATGAATAAAAAAAATTATAACTTGAAACAAAGGGAAGAAGAGAGTGTCGCGGGGTATGAGGCTACATTAATAAGACTATCTAGGCATGTTATAGATTACATACATTATTTGGAATAAAATATTGATCATTTATTTGAAGTTCTTATTCCAATTCTTTGAAGGGCGTTGGCTTATCAAACATTTTCATCATATGATGAAATAGTATTAAGTGCCATAAAAAGGGAGAAATAATTTTCTAGATCAAATTTTTTCAAGGGAAATCAAGAGAGTAAGTGGTCTTATAATAATCATGGAAAAGGTGAATCTCCAAATAAGAAGAAGGGGAAGAATATTTTCCTATTATGTGAAAACTGTGGAAAGAACCATCCTAGAAAATGCTTGAAATGCATGGGAGTTTGTTATAAGTGTGGAGAAAAGGGTCACCAATCGAATTAATGCAATGGGAAGAGACAAACCATTGATGTTAAATGGTATAATAATAGGGAGATGGGATACTATGAAAATGATTGTCCTAAACATCAATGAAAAATGCCTCAGAAAAGGCCATGGGAGCAAGGGTGGGCTTTTGTGGTCACAACTACAGAGGTTGAAGTTCCAAATGATGTTGTGGTAGGTACATTAATAGTTTACTCAAATTTATCCAATGCTTTATTTAATTCTGGATCATCGCATTCTTTTATATATTCCCGGTTTTTAAGAAAATTAAATATTTCTAATTTAATTTAATAAAGGACATTTCATTCACAACTCCTAAGGTAAGTATCATTACAACAAAGATGTGTAATTCAATCCCCCTTTTGACACATAAACGTACTTTAGTTTCTAACCTTATCATCATAACTATGATTGAATTTGATATAATTCTAGTTATAGATTGGATTTCAATTTATGATGCAAAAATAAATTTCAAGAAGAAGGAAGTTAAATTTTTTGAGAGTGATGTAGAATCCCTTATCTTTATAGCAGAAACATCATCATATATATCTCATCTTGATCCACCTTCAATATATTTTCTAAATGAAATTATTAGAGAGGAAGATAAAACATCATTGATGGATATTAAAATTTAAGATGTACCTATTGTACAATAATACATTGATGTATTTCCAAAGGATTTACATGGACATCCTCTAGAGCAAGAAGTTGAGTTCTCTATTGATTTAATTCCTGGTTCAAGACCTATATCAAAGACTCCATATAGAATGTCCATTATGGAATTAGTGGAGCTAAAGAAACAACTATAGGAATTGAGTGAAAAGGTATTTATTCTCTCTAGTGTTTCCCCATTGGGGATCCTATGTTCTCTTTCTTAATAAGAAAGATGGATCCATGAGCCTGTGTATTGATTATAGATAAATAAATGTATAAAGAACAAGTATCTTATACCTTGCATTGTTGGTCTATTTGATCAACTACATCGAGCTAAATATTTTTCGAAGATTGACCTTTGGTCTGGATATCATCAGTTGTATGTGAGGTAGGATGATATTCCAAAGACTTTATTTCAAACCTGGTATGCTAATTACGAGTTTAAAATAATGAAATTTGGATGGACTAATGCACCCTCCATTTTCATGGATCTAATTAATAGAGTTTTCAAATAATATATTAATGATTTTTTTGTAGTGTTTATTAATGATATCTTGATATATTCCAAATGATATAAGGACCATGATAACCACTTATGAATTACTCTAGAGACTCATAGAAGAAAAGAGTTATATGGAAATTATAGTAAATGTGAATTATGGCTTCAAACAATTTCTTTTCTTGGCCATATTGTCTCTAATGAAGGAATCTCAGTCAATCCTATAAAGACAAAGGCAATCCAAGAATGGGTTATGCCAATGAACATAACCGAGGTATGTAGTTTTATTGGATTATCAGGTTACTATCAGCATTCCGTACAGAATTTTTCCGGATTGGCTAACCTCCTAATAAATCTCACACAGAAAGGGGTTAGGTTATTATGGACAAAATAATGTACATAATGATTTGAATAATTGAAAATAATATTAGATGATGCTCCAATTTTGACTCTTTTCTCTAGAAATGATGGGTTTGTGATATACAATGATGCATCAAAGAATAGACTAGGTTGTTTCCTTATGCAAATGATAAAGTTATTTCTTATTCATCAAGGCAGTTGAAGACTCATGAACAAAATTATCCGACTCATGATCTTGAGTTAGTATTCATAATATTTGCTTTAAAAATATGGAGACACTATCTCTATGGTGAAAGATTTGATATATATATATATATGGATCATAAGAGTTTGAATTACATTATTACATAGAAATAAATCAATATAAGGAAAATGAGATGGCTCAAGTTACTCAATGATTATGATTGTTCAATACACTACCACCCAGGAAAGGAAAATAAGGTGGTAGATTCATTAAACAGGAAAGATTATAGAATTAGGACCTAAATGAGGATTGAGAGATATCCTGTTTTCATGGATCTAATAAATATAGATATGGGAATTATTAAGGAAGGGTAAAAATATTTCCTTTTTTCAAATGATTGTTAAACCATATTTATTGGAGAGGTTAAAAAGCTCTCAATCTTATGATATGAATCTTCAAAAGATAATTAAATTTGTTTAGGATGAAATATTGGTAGACTCCATGTTTGAGGATGGGGTTCTAAAATTTTAAAGGAGGTTATGTATTCTATCAATACCTGAACTAAAAAGGGAACTATTAGATGATTCTCATAGTTCAAATTTCTCTATACACTCTGGTAGCACCATGATCTATAGAGATATAAAGAAATATTTTTTGTGGGATTACATGAAGCAATAAATTGATGACTGTGTGTCATGGTGTCTAGTTTTTCAATAATTGAAGGCTGAGATAAAACATCATAGAGGATTCATGAAACCTCTACCTATTCCTATGTGTAAGTGGGATGACATTACAATTGAATTTGTTATAGGACTATCGAGGACACCTAGAAGGAATGATTAAATATGGGTAATTGTTGATCTTATTACAAAATCAGAACATTTCCTTGATATAATATAAGTTTTACCACTTGATCTCCTAGAAAGACTGAATATTAATGAAGTTTTAAGACTTCATGGTGAACCTCTATCAATTGTGTCTGGTCAAGATCCCTGATGTACATCAAAAAATTGGACAAGTATTTATAAGGATTTGGATACTAATATTTATATGAGTAATGTTTTTCACTCCCAAACCAACGGATAGTCTGAAAGAACTATTCAAACACTAGAAGACATATTGAGATCATGTTCGCTTGACTTTCAAGGTATGTGGGATCAATACTTACCTTTAGTGGATTTTTATTATAATAATAGTTTCCATTCTAGTATTCAAATGACGTCATATGAAGCATTATATGGAAAGAGATGTCGAAATCCAACTTGTTGGGATGAAGTTGGCGAGAGGTAACTTATAGGCCCAGAACTTATTGAAGAGACAAAGACAAAGGTTAAAACAATTAGACTTATATTAAACCAGCCCAAAGTATAAAAAAGAGCTATACTGATAACCGGAGAAAGGATTTTTAATTTCAAGTGGGAGATCATGTATTTCTAAAATTATCTCCATGGGAGGGTGTCTTAAGGTTTGGTAAGAAAGGGAAACTGAGTTGCAGGTACATTGGACCATTTGAAATTGTAGAAAGAATTGAAATTTTAGCTTACTGTTTAGAGATGGTCCCAATTATATCAAAAGTACATGATGTGTTGTACGTGTCATTGTTAAAGAATTGCATTCTAGACCCACAGCATGTACTCACCTATGGAGAAATAGAACTTAAACCTAATTTTTCATACTCTGAAGATTTTATCGAGATTCTTGACAATAGAGAGCAAGTATTGAGAAATTAGACAACTCGACCGGTAAAGGTTATTTGGAGAAACCATAAAATGGAGGTAGCAACGTGGGAACCTAAATATGTTATGAAGAGGAACCCCCCAAATCTTTTCAGAGGTCTATATACATGAAAAATTTCGAGGATGAAATTTCCAAAGAAGGGAAGAATATAACACCCCAATATTTTATGGTATATTTCTTCTTAAATAATTTCAATTAATTAGGTATCTTATTATACATGCAATAATGAGTCTCTATGAAACAAACATTGTTATAGGAGATAGTTATAACATAGTTGTTAAACTTAATTTTTCCACTTCTATGTTTTCAATTTCAAAGAATGGACATACACAGTTGTGTTTAGTAAGTTATTTAGAGTCTGATAGGATCAACTTAATTTTTTGTAAATAGTAACTTGACCCTTATGAATAGTAATGTACCTTTAGGAATAGAAACTTGACCCTTATAAATATTAATATACCATTATTAATAGTAACCTCACCCATGTGAGTATAAATAAAATTTCAACACCTTATAAATGAGTCTGAATATTTTAAAAATAATAATAATTAAGTGTTGGTATTTTTGTGATTAATAAATATTTAATTACAATTTTATAATTAATAAATTAATTTAAAATATAATTGATTTTCGTAAAATGTATTCATAAATCAATATTTTGTTGTCCTATAATTTTCGATAATTTAATGAGACCTTAGTTAGTTTTTTAGAGTATTATAAAATTAGTTATAATTTTAAAAACTTGTTTTTAAAGAAAATGCTGATTTTAATTAAAAATTAAATTTCTCATATCTAAAAAAATATAAATTATAGATAATTTTTAGTTTATAAAAATCTAAAAAAATTTAGGGTGGATTTTTGGATTTTTTTTAAAATACTTGAATTTTTGGTGAGTAGTGAAATTCAATAATTTATGAAATATGCTAAATAAATGATTTTTTACATCATGATGGAGTCGTGGATGATGTAAAAGTCCATTGGTTTGAACTCACATGCACTTATTACTATTTTTGGTCACAATAATCAATACTATTTCTTGTCTTGAGAAAATTAATAAAATAATGAATAAAATATTGAGAAATCGCTCTTTTCCTCCACTATAAAAACCACCCATCACCCCCTATTCTCCTCACTCCTATAAACCTTGAAGCTTCTAAAATTTATTCCTAAATAATCTTACCTAGTCCCTCCCTAGGTTTAAGATCTCTTGGTTTGTCAAAAAGACCAAAACCTCTTCCCTTAAGGAGATTCTTAAGGAGGTGTATTCAAGAGGTAAATTCACATCCTTTTTCTTTCAATTTCATTTCAAGTTCCTTTATTTTGTTATCCTCTACTCAAATAAACTATCCAACTGATCTTAATAACTCCAATATCATCTATATACTGAAATTATATCATTTTAATTCAATATCCACTATCAATATCCTTACTCTCTCTTTTATTTTATAAATAAAATCATCGTCCCGGAGGTGCCGATTTACAACCTTCGTGGATGATAAAGTTTTGTTCTTCAATTTATCCTTAAAGTTTGGTCATGATACCATTTTTAGGGTTGAAACAGATTATAAAATATTTATTATATATTATATAAGGTTTTGGAACCATTTTATATACATGATAATAAATAATGGAACAAAATTAGTTCACTATGATCGAAAACTGCTAAAATCAAGCTAAATGATTATCATTAACATGTTATCTAATGATTCATCCTCAAACCATATAACCAAATAATATGTATAACGATTTATACTTATGTATTTTCATTAATAACATGTGATTCAAATTCTGTAGAATTAGATCCATTCCACATGAACTCCATTACTCATAGTCAAGCGAGCCGATCATGAAAATCAAGTAAACAAACACTCCAAAATGAAAGAATTCAATCTTTTAACTTATCAAGAAGGCCATAAATGAAATTAATAAAACAGTAATTAGTAAAATACATGTATAAAAGTTTCTTAATTAATTAATTAATGGATTTAATTTTACTATCCAGGACGTTAAGATCAAAGTAAGAACACATTTGGGCATAAGGTAAGGGGTTTCTCATCTCACTTTTACTTCCATGAGATTTCCATTGTTCGCCACTTATTTATTGTATGTATACTTATATTTGATATATAATTTCATGATTCTATTTATATTCATGGTATTCAATGATTCTTTTGGTAATTATTAATTTTTGGGCATGTGATTCGATTGATTACGATGTTGTAAGGGACTTAATCTCAATTTTCATTTCTTTGAGACTTACTTGGTCTTTTGCACCTAATCATTTTTATGTGGTGTATCTACTACCCCTTTGAGATCATTTTTCATTTGAAATTAAATGCCTATTAAATACCCATATTCTTGTATAATGGATATGATTATTATCTTAGTTGTATACGATTTTACATACGGTGTTTCTTTTGAATGTTGTTTTAACTTTGGAAATATTAATGAATATGTATCGTCTACTCAATATGGAAATTGATAAGGTATATTTTTCTGGAATTAAATCTTTGTATAATAATTCTTTGGTCTTTTAGTGACGGGAAGGGCCAGCTATATCCTCTCAATGCATCAACAGGTCTCATGAGACAAAACAGTTGGTGAAATACCCTTTGAATTTGTTTCCAAAACATAATCAGATAGGTTTCTACCAACAGAATTAAATCATCTCGACAGTATGGTGGTTCATGTGCCAGATACATGACATCCAAAAAATAATCATTTTATTTATTCATTATTCAGTAATTACTATTCATAAGGTTTTCACTATGACAAAATCTGTGGATGCGCTTTCATTCTCAGTTTATTGATGGTGTATGTGTTTTTTAATTATTCACCATGCCATATTGATTATGTCTAATTGATTATGATTCAATTATTATTGTTTCATTCGTCTACTATATATAACCTTTACTGAGAATTTGATATCACCCTTTCATTTTTTTTCTTTCCCTAGTTTATGAAGAAGATATCATTTGTTGAGTTTTTCAAGGATGCAGTTTATTAGCTTATGTTATGTATTATATTTTGTTTATTCCAATGTAAAATGGGTTCCATTTATGTATCTAGTTTCTTCAAGACTACTAAACTTATCATCCCATCATGATTTGTTTCTTTGTAATAATGTCAATGTAATAAAGTAATGCACTGGATCTAGGCTTCTGGGGTCAAGGTGTTACAATCTCTCTTAGATCGTGGTGAAGCAGCTTTAGGGCGTGGATCTGCACCCATAGCTTCGGCGTTTCACCACGAGGTAGGCGGATTTGATTTTTGGGTCCTGATCCCTCTTGGATGTGTTGTTTTAAGGTTTTAGAGACCTATGATGACTGTTAGTGATCCCCTGTGGGTAGATCTATGAGTTTCGGTGAAAACGATGGCATTTCGGGCGGCTTGTAAGGAATTCTTGTTTGAAATTCCCAATCACACGACATGTAGTATAGGATCACATGTTGTGTGTTCTTCCCGTTTGGGGAAGATGAACTTTGGGGATTATACGTCGTGTGTTGGGGGTGCACTCCATGTAGTGACCCCAGGTCATGTGACCGAGGGACATGGCTAGAGATGTCATGTCAAGGGACATGGCTGTGTGTCAATACATGACTGGAGTACATGGGCACGAGGTTCCAAACATGGGCATGGGCAGAGGACGTTCCCAAGTGACCGGATAACCAGGACACTCCGTGTAGAGTGACATGTCCAACTAGTCATGTGTGGGTGAGGACACACCCAGGAGTTCGAACAATGTCACACGTCGTGTGACCTGGGGTACACATCGTGTATACTCTTACATGCTAAGGAATGGGAGGGGAAGCAGCCTAGGGTCGGTGTCCAGAGACACATTGTGTACTGTGGGTACACGCCATGTAATCCCCTTTTCTCCCATCACACATCTCCATCTTTAGGGTTCAAATGGAGGCATGTTAGTAGCTTATCCTTGGTAGTTATCCACGTTGGATGTGAGGGTGGCCATGGTTTTGGTGCGTGAGATGCGACGTGAGGTGAGGTTAGCAGACACTTACTAGTGACGTATAAACCAGTATCGATCGAGTGAGTTCCCTTAGTTTATTCATGTGAGGGTACAGTGTGGCATTATGTCCTCAACATAGAATTGTGATCCCCTCGATAGGATGAGCTCAAATATAGTTTTTGTATCCCTCCGAAAGTCTGAGGTGGGATCCTATATCGTATTAACTTCCCTAGATGAGATTTGTGGTATCATTGTGACCATCTCACGGGGAATCGATCCCCTATCTATCAGGTTATCCCTGTAGGGTTTGTGGAACTATTGGCTATATAATCTCCTACTTAACGGACATTTTTATTAGGGTTTGTGACATCATTGGGTATACGATCTTCTACTCAACAGTTGGTTCTAGTGGAGGTCATGGTATCATCGGGAATATGATCCCCTGCTTGGAGTTTGGATCGAGATTTGGTTTTGTGGTATCTCCCAACAATCTCGGGCACGATCCCCTATTTGTGTATTTGTGGAATGAGTCTTGGTAGAGTTTGTGGTGTCTTCCAGCGGTTCTGGGTGTGATCTCCTATCTGAGTGTTATGATCTATGGAGTTCTAGTTTGGGTTTGTGGGGTCCCCCATCAAGGCTGGGTGTGATCTCCTTTCTGTGTGATGAGATCTTTTGGGTTTCTAGTATGGTTAGTAGAGTCCCCTATCAGGAAGGGCGGGATCCCCTATTAGAGTATCATGGTGAACAGATTTCAGCATGGCCTTCTTCATGGCGTGACCCAATGAGTGAGATCTCTCAAGTCCATGTCACCTAGGATGGCAGGATTGTGTCATCAACAAAGTGTTCTCGATGGAGTGTGTTCTCTGAGATGAGTGCCATCAGAGATGGTAGGTTTGTTCCTGATGTGTGATATCTCTCGGAGATTAAGGTGCAAATAAATATTAGAGTTACATTTGGTATTCTAATAACTATCCTGAAAAATTGCATATATATAAGATATTGTATGAAAAGGGGTGTACATGGAGTGTACTATGGGTACACACCATGTACACCCCTTGATTAGCCACTAAATAAGGATAATATAAATTGTTAATATATATAATATTCATGTTCTATATTATTCATAAACACTTTTTTAGTGCATTTTACACTTTGAACATCATTTCACATTATGATTGCAATTCTTTCTTAAAATGCACTATTATGTGGTACATTTTTTAACATCATTTAAAGTACCCAATGATTCATCTGATTTTAAGGAATGTAATTATACATATTTTAATTTTATATTTTGTTAAATTGATCTAAACTTGAATATGAACATGTTTTATTCAGGGATCAATGGATAATTCATGGAAGAAGATGGAGATATTTTGTGATCAAAGGAAACAATTCTGGAGAAGTCAGATTGGATACCATCCCACTGATGAGACTGTGGGACCCACATTACGAACCAAATGAATCCCAAATTTTGTGAGAGGCTAGAATACATATAGAGGAACAAACCATGATTCATGAGACAGTGCGAATTTATCTTCCATTGGGGGCATTTAGGTGGCCCAAGTTAGAGATAAAATTCTGGGCCAGATTCTGCGGCCCATAAAAACATCCCAATAATATAATCATATCTCCTAATATAAAACTCCAAATAGGCCCAAATTTTAAAGAAGGTTAGAAGACATCTAGGGCTCCATTTTCTTAGTATATGTACCACTCTGATTCGGCCATATATAAGTCCTTCCAAGCACGTCTGTTCGGTGGATGAAAGTTGTCTTCCACCTCAGTTCAAATGTTGAAAAGTCCGACTTCCACAATCTTTCCACCACCCTAGGCCTACCATAATCAATTGGGATGCTTTTTACTATTAGAGGATCGACCCAAGGCTTCAAAAATGCCTATTTAAGGCAGTGGTGGTGGAGTAGTTTTATGATCTTTGATGCTTTGTTCAATTGTAATGTTATGCTGCGATTTTGTTGTCTCAAGTTTGTCTTTCACATGTAAGTTGTTCGATTCACTTTAGTTTCTTAATAAAAGTTATTCTTATCCTATTATTATGTTTTTATCCATCTAACTTTGATACCTTTGCTTCAAGTTGTGAATTTATTCACACTAAACCTTGTGAAATTATTCACACAATGGTGGAGTGATCATTTTATTTTTATTGTTCTCTTTACTTCTCCATTTCCACCCTCATGAGTCTACTTTCCGCTTCTATTGAAACCATGGGATCAATGGAGGGCTAACCCACTTATGGGTTGATCCAATGGAGTATCAAAGGTCTGGTTTGGATGTTATTTATCACCCCATTGATGTATAATCACTTCTTTAATTGATATTTTTATTTGATGATTTTTAAACTCCATTGTCCTTGTTGAATTTAAGGTCACACACTTCATGTGATAATACGAAACTTTACCTTGAAGTGCTCAAAACTTTTATCCTTCAAGTGTATATGTGATTAGTATTAAAGGGTGTAGGTATTAAACCAATAAGTGATGATTTTGTTTTATCTTCTTAAATGAATCCATCTCAAATATAAGAAATTGAAATCATTGAAAAAGAAATATGTCCAATCCACCCCAAGTGATATCCTAGGATCAACTCACTCTTTTAAATTTATTTAACTTAAGTCTATTAGATTTCACTTAAACCCATATAAAAGCAACCCAATTTGGCCACTTCATAGCCAAAAACCATCCATATAATGAACATGTCTATAGGTTACTTCTTAGGTCTCTGAGGATTCGACAACCCAAGCTAGACTACAAGGACCGTCCTACCTTCTTCTTTTGGGTAAATTTGAGTGTGAATAAAATTTTGGAGCCATTGATGGGTACCAAATTAAGTTATCTAAACACCCATTATATTCTCCCCTATTTCTTCTTTTCTCATCCAAATTCTCTTATCTTGTCCCTTTCTCGTTTTTTTTCTTTTGGTGCATGTCCGCCTACACCCGCAATCAATCAAACCATCTAGTTAGGGTGGATAATACTATGGTTGGGGAGTCAAGTACACCAAGGGAAATATTTCCATTATATCCTAATCTTCCTAACACCCCCAAGTCAAAAATTGAGCCCATTTAAATGGAAGGTCTTTAAAGAAACCAACTCATAAACCCGGGTGGAAACCAAAATGGAAACCCAAATGAGGCAGCCCCAAACCTGGGGAATGCAATTGATCAAACCATGAATGATTACCTCACACCTTCTTGGACCAATACCCCCTCATGCATTAGACACAATTCCCTAGGAGATTCCAACTACATCTTTAAACCCCATGTATTAAACCACCTTCCCACATTCCATGGAATGGAGTTCGAGATACCCTACCTTCACATTAAGGAGTTCAATGACATTGTAGAAACCATGTGTCCCCTCACATCAACTAGAATCAGCTAAGATGAGTCTATTTACTTTTTTTAAAAGGATTGAGCTAAAAATTGGCTAAAAAATTTGATACCATCATCCATAAACTCTTGGTACCAACTACAAAGAGAATTCTACAAAAAAATACTTTCCCCACCACAAAACAATTGCACTTAAAAAGAGTATCCAAAACTTTTTTGAAAAAGAGGGAGAGTCATTCTATGAAACATGGGAGAGGTTCAAAGACACTCTAAACATGGTTCCACACCATGGTTTTTCTATTCCAGAACAAGTGATAATTTTCTATGAAGGGTTGGGTCCGGGGAACAAACAATTCATTGACATGATGTGTAATGGAACCTTTAAAAACAAATCCCCAAATGATGCTTACGAGTATCTAGAAAGACTTTCTGAACAAAACCAAACATGTGGAACTTCACATTATTCTTAAAAGCCACAAAGAAATACTGGAATTCATACACTTAGAGAAGAGGAAAGCCTTAGGGATAAACTCGCAGTACTCTCTAGGAAGGTTTAAGAGATAAACCTTAGTAAAGTCCATGAAATCCAAACTGTTGACCCTGTTTGCACAATATGTGACAAACATGACCATAATATAGACAACTACCCAACCATTCCATCCATCAAGGATATTATTTTAGGAGGACCCCCAGTGGAAGTAAATTCCTTGAACTTTCAAAATCCTCAATACCAAAACAACTTCAACCCAAGGTATAATGACCACCCAGGCTTCCACTGGAAAGATAACCAACAACCTAGCCAACCACAGGGACAAAATCCTTAGCCCCATCAGAACTACCAATCCCATAACCAGTTCCAAACCCAACCTATCCTATACCAACAGCCACTGGTCCATTTTCAATAAACCATCCCACCTCCAAAATATCCCCTCGAGATAAACCAATATTCTCAATAACCAACCCAAACTGTTCCACAAATCCTGATAGAAAAACTGTGCAAACAAATGGAAAGTATGAACTCGGAAGTCTCTTCCATTAAACAAGAACTTAAAACCATCAAAATTGTAAAGGAACTTATGCCTACTCAGGCAGTTACATCCTCAAATTCAAGGGGAGAGTCAAGTTGTACTCAAACAACTCATGAACAACTAAAGGCTGTGACTGTTTTAAAAAGTGGGAAATCAATTAAGAAACCTGAACAACTAATTCAGAACCCACCTGAAGATTCAAACTTGGATGAAAATTCAAATGAACCAAATGATCAAACTGAAAAATACGATATCATTCTCAAAGAAATAACTCTTCAACAAACAACCCCACAATTTGCACCATTTCCTCAACACATGAGGGGGAAAACCAAGCCTGAATTGAGTGAAACATTGAGGGAAATCTTCTCACAAGTCAAGTTGAACATTCCCCTTCTCAATGCAATCCAAACTATACCTTCCTACTCAAAGTACCTTAAGGACATGTGCACTTTTAAAAGAAAACTTTCACATAAAAACCAAGTCCTTTTGGCAGCTAATGTGAGTACCACCATTCAAGGGACCATTCCTCCTAAGTTGAAAGACCCAGGTTTCCCTTACATAAATGTTGAACTAGGAGAGAGAAAAGTTGTCAAGGACTTGTGTGACCTAGGTGTTAGTTTCAATCTCATTCCCTATGTTGTGTACTGCCAGTTAGGCCTCGAAGAACTTCAACCCATATCTGTCACACTTCAACTTGCTGATCGTAGCATTAGGGTTCCAAATGGGATTTTAAAGGACGTTTTGGTAAAGGTTGAAAACCTTATCTACCCTGCTGAATTCATTATCCTTGACAACCATCCAAACTTAGGAAATAAGGAACAAACCCCAATCATCCTTGGTCGTCCTTTCCTTACAACAATCAACTCTTTTATTTGGTTCCGAAATGGTAACATGACCATCACCTTTGAAAACATGAGTCTAGACTTGAACATCTATAATTCAAGATCACAAATATGGGATGATGAGGACATTCATGAAGTAAACATGGTAGGAAGCATTGATAATGAATCCATAGAACATCAAGGAATATTTGATGGATGTTTAAGTCAGGATGAGATTGATTTCCTTTGTTCATATAAAGGAATTTTATCTCCTTGGCTTGAATCATTTTAAAATTTCTCTTATGATAAAGTCTTAGCTCCAACAATAAGTGAAACCTTTCAAGAAACCACTTTCATGGAGACCACTCCAACTTCCTTCCTTAAATCTGATCAAGCCAATCTAGTAGCTGAAACCTCTACATGTGGGGAATCAATTCTATCTGAAACTCTAAAAAACTAAATTGAAATTGATCCAATGTCCCAATATTCTTCTTAAATTCTGAACCAACCTGATCTTGAAGTGAAGGAAATTCCCACTGCACTCAAGTATGCCTTCCTAGGGGACAATCAAACACATCATATTTTCATTTCTTCTTCTCTTGAATCCAATCATGAGAGGATGCTTCTAGATGTCCTTAGGAAACATAAGAAAGCCATTGGTTGGACCCTGTCTGATATTCCTGGGATTATCCCACTTATCGGGACTCATAGGATTGTTCTAGAATCTGATTCAAATCCATGTTGTAAACCTCAACGGCGACTCAATCCTAATCTCAAGGAGGTTGTAAGGAAAGAACTTCTAAAATTGTTAAAAGCTGGTATCATATATCCCATAGCTGAGAGTGAATAGGTGAGCCCAATCCAAGTGGATCCAAAAAAGGCTGGAATCACAGTGATAACCAATGAGGATGGAGAGATTCTTCCAACAAGGGTCAGTAGTGGATGGAGGTTCTGCATTGACTATAGGAAGCTAAACTCATTCACCAAGAAGGACCATTTCCCCTTACCATTCATTGACCAAGTCCTTGATATAGTGTAAGGTCATGCCTTCTGCAGTTTCTTAGATGGGTACTCGGGGTCTAATCAAATTGAGGTCTCCCTAGAGAATCAAGGGAAGACTACATTCAAATGTCCATTCGGCACCTTTTATTTCAGACGCATGCCCTTCGGGTTATGCAATGCCCCTGGAACCTTCCAACGGTGCATGATGGGAATCTTCTCAGACATGGTAGGGGATTTTCTTGAGTTCTTCATGGATGACTTCTCTGTGTTTGGGTATACATTTGAGGGATGTCTGCAGAATGTGGAGAGAGTCCTTTTAAGATTTGAAGAAAAGAATATGGTCCTAAACTGGGAAATATTCCATTTCATGGTTAAAGAGGGGCTAGTTCTAGGACATATGGTCTTAGGTCGGGGGATTAAAGTTGATAAATCCAAGGTTGATGTCATTCGTCACCTTCCATCACCCAAAATTGTCAAGGAAGTGAGGTCTTTCTTAGGACATGCTGGTTTCTATAGAAGATTCATCACGGAATTTAGTTCAATATCTCGTCCCCTTTGTGCTCTCCTATTAAAGGATGCTCCATTTGTTTGGACAGAAAGCTATGAGGGTTCATTCTCAACCCTCAAATCCTCTCTCACCTCTCCTCCCATTATGAAATCTCAAAATTGGAACCTTCCTTTCGAACTTATGTGTGATTCTAGTGACTTTTCTGTTGGATATGTGTTAGGAGAACGTTGTAATAAAACTCCATATGTCATTGATTATGAAATAAAATCCTTAAATTATGCCCAAATCAACTACACCACTACTGAGAAGGAGTTACTTGCTATTGTGTTTGCTTTAGAGAAGTTTAGGTCCTACCTATTAGGATCCCCCATCACTGTGTTCACTGACCATTCTGCACTAAAATACCTCTTCCAAAAACAAGATTCTAAGGCTAGACTGATTAGGTGGGTCCTTCTCTTACAAGAATTTGTCCCCATAATTAAGGATAAAAAGGGAGTTAAAAATGTTGTAGCAGATCACCTATCTAGGATGGAATTCAAAGACAACTCAAATCACCTTTTTGTGTCTGATTCATTTCCTGATGAACACCTATACTCTGTGAGTGACTGCCCTTGGTATGCCGAAATAGCCAATTTCTTAGTTACATGAGTCATTACCAAATTCTTAGGGACTCAAGATCGAATGAAATTTATTTCTGATGTTAGACACTATGTGTTTGATGATCCATACCTCTATATGTTCTGCCCTGACCAAGTCATTAGGAGGTGTGTTCCAGAATCTGAACAAGAGTCCATCCTTAAATTCTGTCATAGTGAGGCAGGAGGAGGTCACTTTTCCTCAAAGAAAACATCTGCTAATATTCTTCAATGTGGTATCTTATGGCCCACCCTCTCAAGGGGCCCCTACACATTTTGTAAAATCTGTCCTAGGTGTCAACAAGTAGGGTCCATCACAAAAAGAAATCAAATGCCACTCACTCCCATCATAGTGGTTGAAATATTTGACTATTGGGGAATTGATTTCATGGGTCCCTTACCAAATTCTAGGGGATATATTTACATTCTCTTAGCTATTGATTTTGTCTCTAAATATGTTGAGGCCATTCTTAAAAAATCCAATGATCATAAAACTGTGATTAGATTTCTCAAGGAAAACATCTTCTCTAGATTTGGAATTCCTAGGGCTATCATTAGTGATCGTGGAACTCATTTTTGCAATCATCCATTCTCATCACTCATGAAAAAATATGGAATTTCTCACAAAGTGTCAACTTATTACCACCCACAGACCAATGGTTAAGCTGAGTTAGCCAATCGTGAAATCAAACAAATTCTTGAGAAAATTGTCAATCCTTCTAGGAAATATTGGTCCGAGAAACTCTTGGATGCTCTTTGGGCATATCGTAGAACATACAAAACCATCCTTGGAATGTCACCATATAAGTTGGTTTATGGAAAAGCATGCCATTTACTTGTTTAAATTGAGAATAAGGCCTTTTGGGCAATTAAGAAAATGGATTATGACCTCTCATTGGCTGGAACAAAAAGGAAATTAGATCTCAATGAACTGGAGGAACTAAGGATGTAGGCTTATGAAAATTCAAGGATCAATAATGCTAGAGTTCAAGCCTACAAATATAGGAATATCAAGGTCAAAAATTTTGAACTGGGAAAACTTGTGCTCTTTTATAGTTTAAAACTTCATTTACACCCAAGAAAGTTAAGGTCTATATGGTCAGGACCTTTCATAGTGCATCATGTGTACCCCCATGGAGAAGTAGAGATTCAAGATCCCACAAGTGGTTACATTTTCAAGGTCAATGGTCAAAGGTTAAAACCATTCATTGAATCATTCAATAAACAAGAAATAGAGGTTGAGTTAATTGAGCCAATCTTTGAACTGAGAAAAAGCTGATAGATTTAGGATCCATGTCGGGCTAACGACATTAAACAAAGCACTACATGGGAGGCAACCCATGGTTTTCAAGATTCCTATCATTTTGTTGTTTTAATAAAATTTATATTTTAATTAATCATTTTAATATTTATAAAAAATAGATTGTTGACCTGTTATTCTATTATGAGTATGGATGGGTATGAAAGGGGAGCACCATATTCATCTGTGTCACGTGGTGTGATCCTTGAGTAATTCCTTACCCAGAAATTTAAAAAGAATACAATGTATCATCAGTTTATTTTATTTTACTTATATATATATAAATATACTTTTTTGTTTTGTTTGTTTGTTTTCCTTTATCCACTAGGGAACTCTGCAAGTGACATGGATATCAAAGGACTAAATTGGAGCAGCAATAATTTCAACTTCAACCACCAGGTGACTTCATTCTATGATCCTCATTTTCAATTTCCTTTTTGAACTTTCATTCTCTAACTTTACCCCCTTCTAAATTTTCATTTCTTTAAACACTAGGGACAATGTTATTTTAAGTTGTGGGGGAGATAAAATAAAAAATGCTTTCGTGTCAAAAAAAATGAATGATTTGAAAAAAATAAAAAAATTGTGTAAATGGAAGGAAAAATTACTTTAACTTTGAACATGGTAATACACATTGAACACTTTGAAACTGAATATCAAATAATTTAGAATGCCATGATTCTAACTTTAATCCTTGTATAATTTCATGAGCATATATTTTGGAAAGTGTGGCTGTCAAATGTGATATTTTATCATTTATATTTTCATCCAAATAAAAAAAGATTACAATGCACGTCCTTTGGATAGTGGGGTATTAGTTTGAGTTCATGGGGTCCCCCAAATAAATAGCATATGTTTGGTGATCATTTTAGTTTTAATATGAGTATTCAATAAAAAAAATTAAAAAAACAATAAATTTGCGCGTAGATAAATGAAATGACCTAATGCGTGGCTTTCAGCACATGGGGATCGTGACTCCATAGTTGTCTGGCCTAGAGTTAGTAATTTTATCTCTATTTTTTGTAATTTGAATTTGTTTTTGACTGAGTTAACTTGAGATGATTCCCGAGTATGTGGGATTCACTTGGTTCCCTAAGGTCTTTGAGCCTGGGAGTCATCGGTAAAGTCTCACTACAGGGGTTGACTCTTTTGAGTGCAATTTCAATTACCATGGAAAAATTGAAAAAACAAAAAAAACAAAAAATAATAATACAATAAAAAAATTGAATACTCATCTTAATATTGAAATTTTATTCCACCTAGAGCTTCCTTCATTTCCTCCTTGAATAAATATGAACCCCCATGTCTATTGTAATGCACAACACATCCTCATACTTAATTGATATTGGATGAAATATGGAAATGAATTTGAACAAAGTAATGGGCTTGGGATTGGGATCTTCTTATGAAACTATCTGGTATTAAAATATTTTGATGGGTTTCATGATTGTTTAGTATAAGGGTTTTTGGTGATCATTGTATATTAAAAAAAATTTAAAAAGGGAATTCGAATTTCATTTTGATGAGATATATTTTTCTCGGGACTAGAAAAACTCAAGTTGGGGGGTGTGATTAGCCACTAAATAAGGATAATATTAATTGTTAATATATATAATATTCATGTTATTTATTACTCATAAACAACATTTTAGTGCATTTTACACTTTGAACATCATTTCACATTATGATTTCAATTATTGTTTAAAATGTGCACTATTATGTGGTGCATTTTTTAACATCATTTAAAGTACCCAATGATTCATCTGATTTTAAGGAATTTAATTATCCATATTTTAATTTTATATTTTGGGAAATTTATCTAAAATTAAATATGAACATGTTTTATTATGGGATCAAGGGAGAATTCATGGAAGAAGATGGGGATATTTTGTGATGAAAGGAAACAATTCTAGAGAAGTCAGATTGGACACTAGCCCACTGATGAGACTGTGGGACCCGCATTACGAACCCAATGAAGCCCAAATTTGGTGGGAGGATAGAAGACATATATAGTAACAAATAATGATTCAAGATCTAGTGCTAATTCGGCCTCAATTGTGGTCATTTAGGCAGCCCAAGTTAGAGATAAAATTCTAGGCCAGATTATGTGGCCCAGAAAAACAACCCACTAATCTAATCATATATCCGAATATACAACTTTAAATAGGCCCAAATTTTATAGACGATCAGGAGACATCCGGTGATCCATTTTATGATTATATGTACCACTCTGATTCGGCCATATAGAAGGTCTTCCAAGCGCGTCTGTTCGGTGGATGAAAGTTGGCTGCCACCTCGGGTCAAATGTGGAAAAGTCCAAGTTCCACAAGATTTCCACCACTCTAGGCCTACCATAATCAAGTGGGATGATTTTTAATATTTGAGGCTCGACCCAAGGCTTCCAAAATTCCTATTTAAGGTAGTGGTGGTGGAGTAGTTTTATGATCTTTGATTCTTTGTTCAATTGTAATGTTATGCTGCGATTTTGTTGTCTCAAGTTTGTCTTTCACATGTAAGTTGTTCAATTCACTTTAGTTTCTTAATAAAAGTTATTATTCTCCTATTATTATATTGTTCTCCATCTCAGTTTGATACCGTTTCTTCAAGGTGTGAATTTATTCACACTAAACCTTGTGAAATTTTTCACACAACGGTGGAGTGATCATTTTATTTTTATTCTTTTCTTTACTTATCCATTTCCTCACTCATGAGTCTAATTTCTGCTTCCATTGAAACCATGGGATCAATGGAGGGATAAACCACTTATGGGTTGATCCAAGGGAGTAGAAAAGGGCTGGGTTGGATGTTATTTATCACTCCATTAATGTATAATCACTTCTTTAATTGAGATTTTTATTTGATGATTTTTAAACTCCATCGTCCTTGTTGAATTTAAGGCCACACACTTCATGTGCTAATACGAACCTTTACCTTGAAGTGATCAAAAAATTGATCCTTCAAGTGTATATGTGATTAGTATTAAATGGTGTAGGTATTAAACTAGTAAGTGATGATGTTGTTTTATCTTCTTAAATGAATCCATCACAAATATAAGAAATTGAAATCATTGAAAAGGAAATACGTCCAATCCACCCCAAGTGATAACCTAGGATCAACTCACTCTTTTAAATTGAATTCACTTAAGTCTCTTAGAGTTCACTTAAACCCATATAAATTCAACCCAAGTTGGCCACATCATAGCCAAAAACAATCTGTAGAATGTACGTGTCTATAGGTTACTTCTTAGGTCTCTGAGGATTCGACAACCCAAGCTAGACTACAAGGACTGTCCTACCTTCTTCTTTTGGGTAAATTTGAGCGTGAATCCCCCCTTTTCTCCCATCACAGTTCTCCATCTTCACGAATCAAATGGAGGCATGTGAGTAGCTTATCCTTGGTATTTTTCCGCATTGGACGTGAGGGTGGCCATTGTAACGACCCGAAATTTTGAATAAATCTTGTTTCCTAATTTTGTGTGTTATTTTATTTTTTTATACTCAAAAAACTGTTTCATTTGATAACATGAGTATAATTAAAATGAGACTGTTGGGTTTTGACTATTATATGACCATTGGTCAATATTACTGCTGGAAACTAAACATTTAGATATTTGTATCTAAATACAAGTGATCTTGGTTAATTAATATAGAAAGAAGATTCGATGGCCTCACCCAGTAGTCTTGGACCGATCGAAGCTCATCTAACAAAACTTGCGAAGGAGGTAGCACCATTGGGCTTTGCTCTGGACCAAACCCAAGCCGAACTTCATCGTGTGAACCTATAATGGAATATCCTTCATGAGAAGTTCAAACTGATAGAAATTACTACTCGTGCGATGTTGGTCGAGCCTCCCTCAGATTCTCTCACCTTAGCACACATTACACTTAGGTCCTATGCTGGTGTGATAAGGGTATTTTTAAGGAGACTGTAACTGCCTTGTGTAATCCCTTGTTTTAAATAAAAATTTTGATTTCTTCTTATGATGAAGTTTATGAATTTTTAAATGTTCGGATAAATATAGTATGCATATTTTTGGAGAATCTTAGAGAAAGGATATTTTAAAAAATGTTTATGTAAACCTTAAATAATTAAAAATGTGTAATGATTTTCAAAACATTTTCTTCTACAATAATGTTCAGTAAGAAATTTAGAGTCTAATAAGATCAAATTAATTTTTAATGAATAGTAAATTATGAATAGTGATTTTATGCTTAGGATTAGCAATTTAACCAAATGGATTAGTAATCTCACTTAAATAAAGTATTAATATAATCTAGGCACCTTGATTAAGTAATGTGATTCAATAAAATGGTTAAATAACGGTTTCATAAATTATTAGTAAAGTATTAGTTTTTTTCGAGTGAATAGTGTATTTATTTAAAAATTAAATTAAAAATATTTAGAAAATTATTTTTATAAAATGGAGTTCATTTTTGAAATCAGATCATCGATATTTGGTTAAGGTGAAATTTTGGGATTTTTCTGAGGAAGTTGAATTTTCGATAAATAGTGAAAATACAGTTTTTAAGTTATGGGTGTTTAATGGCATCATTAAATGATGTATTAAGTATGTAATCAATATGGTCGACTTTTGAATAGTAATATAAGTTATGAGGTTGTCACGACCCGCCCTCGGGGTCCGTGCCGTGACTACCCCAAGCCCGCCTTCCAAAGGCCAGGGGCTGGCGACTAGCACCAAGGCGTAAATCCCAGTAAAAAGGGAAGGCATTCCCTTTGAAAAGTAAACACACACCACAGAGTAAACAAGCGGAAAGTAAACACTAAACAAGCAGAGTACGACTGAAAGTGCGGAAAAGTAAATGGGCCAGTATACAAACCCAAACTGAAAGTAAAGTACAACTCGAAAAGGGAAAAACAGCAACTGAAAAGTAAAAGCTGCTACTCCGAGCTGTCCACTGGAAATCCCACCTGAAGGGTGGGTACAGATAGCTCCTCTGCTCCACGGGTCTCGTCGTCCGCTCCGTGCACGTCCCGCCCAGTGGTCCACCTCCGGGTACCGTCCGGCTCTACAAGCCTCAGCTAAGGTCAACGCTGTCCGTCGTCTGCAACCAACACAATGTAGTGCGGGCGAAGCCCGTGCAGGGGTGAGTATAAGCTACTCAGTAGGGACCCCGAGACCCCTGAAGGTCTCTCAAATCCACAAAGGATAAACCACGAAGAAAAGTACAATCACGAAGTAACAACCGACACTGCTTAGGTATATGCCCATACATATACCTAAGTCATCAATTAAAATACGCTCCAACCTCCGAGCCCAAGTACAACTCAGTCCACGCAGGAAAGTATACGTATTCCACATAGGAAAGCAAAATATAATCCACACAGGATTGCACAACACAATCCACACAGGAAAACAACAGGATTCAGCTCACACAGGTATACTTCTTTAAGGACGAAAAAGATGATCACTGATCCATCTAAGTCGTCGGACCCACGAAGGATCGATAGGTAACTAACCCCCGCAGAAGACCCACACAGGATCAGGCTCACACAGAACCTGTAGGCGCTGGCTCACACAGAACCGCTGAGCGCAAGGACCCACACAGGATCGGGCTCACACAGAACCTGTAGCACTGATCCACGTAGGATCGCTGAGTGCTGTAGTCGTCGTCGTCGAATCCACAGAGGATCTCTGTACTGTCGTCGTCGAATCCACACAGGATCTCTGTACTGTCGTCGTCGCAGTCACAATAGCAGTCGTAGCAGTAGAACAGTCGCAGCCAGCACTAGGGTTCCCGCACATAGCAAGCTCGTACGGAGGGTCCGCTCCACGAGCCGAGAGGCTGATACATCAACTGTCACGAAGACCAGAGTTGATGTATCCAAAAGTTCCGTATCGACAACAGGAACTCAACGCAACAGACGGCGCGTCGATCGGACGCCCGGTCTGAGAGTTATTGGCATTTTCGTCTCCGGGGCCCGGTTGGTTTTTAAGGCAAAACCAACCCGACCGTACTCCACCTGCGTCCAAACCTCGGGCGGAGTATGCCAAAAGATCCGTCTCACTAAGAGGAACACAACGCGACTGACGGCGCGTCAATCGGACGTTCGTAGCTCAAGATATGAGCGTTTCCGCTCCGAAGGCCCGGTTGGTTTCGTGAACGAACCAACCCGGCCGAACTCAAAGTTAACCAAAACCTTGAGTGCGATATATCAAAACGACCGTCTCGATCCAAGGATCGCGTTGCCGCAGACGGTTCGTCGATCGGAGGTCCGAGGCTCATGTTATGGGCCAAAAACCAAAACTGGTTCGAAACGGGGGGGTCCGGGTCCGGGCCGACCCGGGCCGACCCCCCCCCCCCCCCCCCCCCCCGGGGCGGCGCGGCGGCGGCCGGCGGCGGCGGCGACGGAGGCGCGGCGGCGGCGGCGGACCGCGGTGGCGGCGGCGGCGGCGGGCCGCGGTGGCGGCGGCGGCGGGCCGCGATGGCGGCGGCGGCGGCGGGCCGCGGTGGCGGCGGCGGCGGGCCGCGATGGCGGCGGCGGGCCGCGGCGCACGCGGGGGGCTAAGCCCCCGCTCTTTGACAAGGCGGCACGGCCTTGAGCCGTGCCTTTGCAACAAACGGCCCCCACGTGGGGGCCGATTTAAAAAAAAAACTGGGGGGCTGTTGCCCCCCCCTTACATGGAACCGCCCCCCTCATTATGAGGGGGGTTTTAAAGATCCGGCCGGGGAATTAAATTCCCCGGTTTTAAGTCATCCGGACGGCCAGCTGGCCGGCCGGTTTTTACCAACGGGACCGGAAATTCCGGTCCCGCCTTTGACTTCCGACGCCGGCGGCCCGGCCGCCGGTCTCCTCTTCCGCCGCGGCCCGGAACCGGCCGCGGTCTTCTCATCCCGCCGCGGCCCGGAACCGGTCGCGGTCTTCTCGTCCCGCCGCGGCCCGGAACCGGCCGCGGTGTTCATCGTCCGGCGCGGTGCGACGGCACCGCGCCCCTTTCGCCGTGCCATGAATCCTTTCAACGCGGCGCGACGGCGTCGCGCTCTTGAAGATTCTCCTCGGCGTAGCGCGACGGCGTTGCGTAAATTATAAGCACGATCATCCGCGTGGTGCGACGGCACCACGCCACTTGCTTCCACCCGCATGAATAAAACAAGAACAATGGAGGGGGGTTCGGCCGTGTTCGTGCGGTCCGCCCCCCCCCCCCCCCCCCCTCACGTTAAAATAAAGACGCAACTTAAAATAAATCAAGTCACACGTTAGTCTTGATAGAATCACGATCAAGAATAAAATAAGGAAACCAAAAGAAAACGACAACCCCTACCTCGGGTTTAAGATTCGAAGAATCGTCTACGTCCCGCGGAAGACGGCGTCGCGGAGGTCGGGCGTCGCGGTCGTCGTTCGTCAAATCCGTTGACGAAGTGTTATGCCCGAAGAGACACGACGTTGGCGGATCTTCGTTTGCCGACGAAGAAGGTCCGAGGAGGAAGAAGAGGTCCGAAGATACCCGATCGCTGAGTCGATGATCCTTGACGAAGTGTTGTCGTTCTTCGTTGAGGATGATGACGTTCTTCGCCGGAGAAGATGAAGAGGAGCTCTCAAAAAGACAAAACAAAGAACTCGAAATAAAATAAGACTACCTCTTATTTTATTAACACAACACAAAAGAATTTCAAAGTTTGAAATTCAAAAAGACTTAACTCCCACAATTAAATAAGAGTAACTTAAGCCAACTAATTAGGGGTTAAGTATGTTGAGAGAATTTGAAAAGGTTAGGGGTTCGTGTGGGCCCCACCACACTTAATCCTCCCAAGGGAGGTTAAGTGGGTGTGGGTCCCACTTCCAACCACCTTTGATAGGTTTTAACTTGTTGTAATAAAATTGTTCTTCACAATTTTATTTAACTCAAACTAAAAACCCCAAAACGTAACTTTCAACCCGCAACAAACGCAACTCCCGAAAAGGTCTCTTTAAGCGAATATCGGCGCTGCGAGTTCATCGGTGCCCTCGGATTTCAATTCCGAGCACCGGATCAAAAGTTAGGAATTCCCGCTCGTTCGTTCACTGAACGTACCCGAGCCAAACTTCGGAAATTAATTCCGGGCACTCCGGGCCTCGGAATCAGGTGCCGTCTGAAACCGCGCTCTTGTAAAATTCTAAAGAAAATTAAGAAAAAAATTTCCCTTGAATTTTACGGGTCTTTACATTACTCCCACCTCAGGGCTTTACGTCCCCGTAAAGATACAACAAAAACTAGGGAAACAAAAGAGGGTACTGAGCACGCATCTGAGCCTCCCGCTCCCATGTGCTCTCCTGGAGATTCCCGTGCTGCCATCTGATGCACACAAGAGGAATCGATCACCCACGCAGGACCCGCTCCTGTCGATCCTCTATCTCCACCGGAATCTCCGTAAAAGTCGCCCCATCGTCAACGTCAAGCTCCCCATGATCAATGATGTGCGTCGGGTCGTGCACGTATCTCCTCAGCTGGGATACGTGGAAGACGTCGTGCACCCGGTGCAACTGAGGTGGTAGAGCCAGGCGATAAGCCACCTCGCCAATCCTGCTGAGAATCTGGAAGGGTCCGATGAAGCGCGGAGATAACTTGCCGCCTCGGCCAAATCTCCGAATACCACGTTGAGGTGAGACCCGCAAGAAGACGTGGTCGCCATCCTCGAACTCCAGTGGCCTCCGCCTCCTGTCAGCGTATGACTTCTGCCGGCTCTGAGCTGTCCTCATCCGCTCCTGGATGACCTGGACCTTCTCTGCCGTGGTCTGGACCATCTCCGGTCCCACCAGTGCTGACTCTCCGGGGTCTGTCCAGCACAAAGGAGATCTACAAGGTCGGCCGTACAACGCCTCGTACGGTGCCATCCCGATGGTGGAGTGGTAGCTGTTGTTGTATGCGAACTCCACCAAGGGTAGGTGGTCCTCCCAGCTACGACCAAAGTCGAGGACACATGCGCGGAGCATGTCCTCGAGAGTCTGAATGGTCCTCTCCGTCTGACCATCTGTCTGAGGGTGAAAAGCTGTGCTAAGACGTAGCTGCGTACCGAACGCCTCCTGTAACCCCTTCCAAAGCCGGGAAGTAAAGCGGGCATCCCGATCGGAGACGATAGATGATGGCACGCCGTGGATCCGCACAATCTCCTGAACGTAGAGACGTCCCAAGCTCTCCATTGAGCCCTGCTCTCTGATGGGTAAGAAGTGTGCCGACTTGGTGAGTCGGTCAACAATCACCCAGATGGAGTCGTGACCTCTGGAAGTGTGTGGAAGTCCAGTCACGAAGTCCATAGATATGCCGTCCCACTTCCACTCCGGAACCTCTAAGGGCTGTACCAAGCCTGCTGGTACCTGATGCTCTGCCTTCACCTGCTGGCAGGTGAGGCATCGAGAAACGAACTCTGCTACTGCCTTATTCATGCCCGGCCACCAATGCTGTCGTCTGAGGTCCTGGTACATCTTCGCCACTCCAGGATGTACCGCCAAAGGAGAAGTGTGAAACTCTCTCAGCACTTCCTCTCGCAATGCGACTGGTACCATGGTATGTCCTCTGAAAAGGGTGTCGTGCTCTGCTCCAAGGGAGAAACCATTAGGTGCCTGTCCCGAGGATATTTGTGCATGCCGTGTCTCACAGTCAGCGTCCCCGCGCTGTGCCTCCCTGACCCGCTGCAATAGTGGAGGAGTGACTGTGAGAGACTGAAGAAAGGCTGCTCCATCTCTATCCACGAAGGATATCTGCAAAGAGGCTAGCTGCTCTGTCTCCTCCTCGAGTAGCTGAATGCCCGTCCTCCTGCTGAGGGCATCGGCTACTACGTTCCCCTTCCCAGGAGTATAGACTATCTCAAAGTCATAGTCCTGGAGAAACTCGAGCCATCGTCGCTGTCTCAGGTTCAGGTCTTTCTGCGAGAAGATATACCTGAGACTCTGATGATCGGAAAAGACTGTAAAGCGCTCGCCCATCAGATAGTGTCGCCATGTCTTCAGAGCGAAGACCACTGCTGCTAACTCCAGGTCATGGGTAGCGTAGTTCTGCTCATGAGTCCTCAACTGACGTGATCCATAAGCGATCACAGCCCGCTCCTGCATCAGAACACATCCGAGTCCTGTCCCTGATGCATCGCAGTAGACTACGTACCCTACTCCCTCCTCAGGCAACCTCAAGATAGGTGCGCTAGTCAATCTCTGTCTCAGCTCCTGGAAGCTCTGCTGACAACTTTCTGACCACACGAAGGGTTTCCCCTTCTTCGTCAAAGCTGTGAGTGATGCCGCAACTCTGGAGAAGTTCGGCACAAATCTCCGATAGTATCCAGCTAGTCCCAAGAAACTCCGAACCTCAGTCACGCTCCTGGGTGGCTCCCATGCTAACACAGCCTCAATCTTCGCGGGATCCACTGCAACTCCCGCCTCAGAGATAACGTGTCCCAAAAAGTGGACCTCACGTATCCAGAACTGGCACTTCGAGAGCTTACCATAAAGCTGGTGCTCTCGGAGTGTGTCAAGGACAACTCTCAAGTGATAGGCGTGCTCCTCCTCTGTCGTAGAGTAAATCAGAATGTCGTCGATGAAGACCACGACAAACCGATCGAGGTATGGCTGAAAGATCCTGTTCATGAGAGCCATGAACACTGCTGGAGCATTGGTTACACCGAAAGGCATAACCAAGAACTCATAGTGGCCATACCGACATCTGAAGGCCATTTTCTGCACATCCTCGTCTCTGACTCTGAGCTGATGATAGCCTGACCTGAGGTCTATCTTCGAGAACCACCGTGCTCCTTTGAGTTGATCAAAGAGGTCATCAGTCCTCGGTAGCGGATACTTGTTCCTCACTGTCACCTGGTTCAGGCGACGATAGTCAACACAAAGTCGCAAGCTCCCGTCCGCCTTCTTGGCGAACAATATCGGTGAAGCCCAGGGTGAAACACTGGGTCGGATGAACCCCTTGCCCTGCAAGTCCTCCAACTGTACCCGTAGCTCTCGAAGCTCGGCGGGGGCCATCCGATATGCTGGAGTGGATATCGGGGCTGTCCCGGGGTACAAGTCAATATAAAAGTCTACCTCTCTGCGAGGAGGTAGCCCTGGAACGTCGTCAGGAAAAACGTCCGCAAACTGATCCACCACTGCAGGAAAACCAGGACTCCGCACGTCAACTGCTCCAAGGATAAGGCTAGCCAACTGATGAGTGATGGGCTGTCCTCTCCTCCGCGGAAGTCCATCCTGTGCTGCTAAGGCTCCCTTCTCGCCGGTGAAGGTGAACCTGCTCCCGTCGGTGCGTACACATCGCACCTTGCGCCTAAAACAGTCAATCTGTGCATGGACCGTAGACAGCCAATCCATGCCCAAGATGACGTCGTAAGGCCTCGACGCTGCTACAAGAAGATCCCAGCCGAAGCTCTCGCCTCCTAGAGTAAGCTCGCACTGCCGGCACCAGTGCGTAATCGTCGAGTCTGCTCCCGTAGGAGTCTCTAGCCGTAAGGATCGAGCCAACGGCTCTGTCGGAATCTCCGAGATCCGAACAAGGGCAGCGGCTATGAAAGAATGACTCGCTCCTGTGTCTATAAGAACTGCAGCAAGGGTGGAATAGACACAGATAGTACCTCGAATCATCTCGGGTGCGCCGTGGTCGTAGGCCTCTGCTTCCTGGAGCTGTGCCTGTCGCTGCCCGCCAGCTCCCTGTGGTCGGGGTGGACCTCCTGGTGGTGGTGGTGGTAGAGCCTCAAAGCGTCGGCCACCACCAGCTGCTCGTCCAGCTCCTCTGCCTCGTCCGCCTCCTCCCTGCGGACCGCCACGGTCGACCCTCTGCCTCTGCCTCGGTGGTCCATCAACTGACTGCTGCTCCTCGGCACGGCGGGTCGGGCAGTCGCGAGCCATGTGGCCCTGCCCGCCGCACGAGTAGCACTGTCTGCCTCTCGTAAGACTGGCTCCGCGCTGTGTGCCCCGCACTGCTGAGCCAGTGCCCTGAGATCGTCGGCCTGAAGGTCTGGTCTGTCTGGACCCCTGAGTCATCCGTCGACTGCCTGCTGCAGATGACTCTGCCATGTGCCGCCCTGCGGTGGGTCGCTGTGCTGGTGTAGACACAGCAAGGAAGCTCTCGATCAGAAGAGCCCGCTCCAGTACTCCTGTCTGAGTCGGTATGCTGAGGGAGATCAGCGATGCCCTGATCTCGTGTCTCAAACCCTGCTCGAAGGTCCGGGCCCGGAAGAATGGGTCCCGTACCATGTCGGTCGAGTAGCGCGAGAGATCGGTAAATCTCGCCGAGTACTGTGCGACCGTCATGCTGCCCTGCCGCAGCTGTAGAAGCTCCTGGATACGCACCGCACGAAGGGTGGCTGGGACGAACTCCGAGCGGAAGAGGCTCTCAAAGTCCGTCCAAAGTAGGGATGCCTCATCGTGCACCTGGAGCATCAGGCTCCACCATCGTCCTGCTGCTGCGTGTAGTAGGCTCGCAGCGAGGATCACCATGAGGTCTGCTGGTGTCCTCACTAGCCTAAACACTCGAACTACTGCCTCCAGCCAGTCCTCTGCTGCCTGGGGATCCGTCTCCCCGCGAAACCTGGGCGGTCGTTGGCGCTGAAACTCATGCAGTGCGCTGAGGCGACGTGCATCGTCAGTGGCTACTGCTGGAAGCATCGGGGGATCGGCGGGTAAAGCTACCACCGGTGCCACTACTGGAAAAGGGCCCTGCACCGAGGCCTCGTCGCTCGGTGGGCTGTCGTCTCGCTCGACTCTCGGAACCCTAGCTGGCTGCCGTCGTGGGGCCATCCTGAAAAGGAAACAGGTGCGCCACGGTTAGAACAGTATACCTGGTGAGCTGATATAAGTAATCACAAAGAAAACTTTGAAACACACACGCAATCAATGTTTTCGTGCATTAAGTCGGAAATCAGAAGTCAGGGTCCTGGTGTACGGATACGTCGGCCGCCGCACCAACACTGGACTCCCTGGACTGATAACCACACTCAATACGCTAAACATTATTGCTTCACATAGAAAAGATCAGAGTTCGCGGTAGAACCGAACTCCTCTGATACCAATTTGTCACGACCCGCCCTCGGGGTCCGTGCCGTGACTACCCCAAGCCCGCCTTCCATAGGCCAGGGGCTGGCGACTAGCACCAAGGCGTAAATCCCAGTAAAAAGGGAAGGCATTTCCTTTTAAAAGTAAACACACACCACAGAGTAAACAAGTGGAAAGTAAACACTAAACAAGAAGAGTACGACTGAAAGTGCGGAAAAGTAAATGGGCCAGTATACAAACCCAAACTGAAAGTAAAGTACAACTCGAAAAGGGAAAAACAGCAACTGAAAAGTAAAATCTGCTACTCCGAGCTGTCCACTGGAAATCCCACCTGAAGGGTGGGTACAGATAGCTCCTCTGCTCCACGGGTCCCGTCGTCCGCTCCGTGCACGTCCCGCCCAGTGGTCCACCTCCGGGTACCGTCCCGCTCTACAAGCCTCAGCTAAGGTCAACGCTGTCCGTCGTCTGCAACCAACACAACGTAGTGCGGGCGAAGCCCGTGCAGGGGTGAGTATAAGCTACTCAGTAGGGACCCCGAGACCCCTGAAGGTCTCTCAAATCCACAAAGGATAAACCACGAAGAAAAGTACAATCACGAAGTAACAACGGACACTGCTTAGGTATATGCCCATACATATACCTAAGTCATCAATTAAAATACGCTCCAACCTCCGAGCCCAAGTACAACTCAGTCCACGCAGGAAAGTATACGTATTCCACATAGGAAAGCAAAATATAATCCACACAGGATTGCACAACACAATCCACACAGGAAAACAACAGGATTCAGCTCACACAGGTATACTTCTTCAAGGACGAAAAAGATGATCACTGATCCATCTAAGTCGTCGGACCCACGAAGGATCGATAGGTAACTAACCCCCGCAGAAGACCCACACAGGATCAGGCTCACACAGAACCTGTAGGCGCTGGCTCACACAGAACCGCTGAGCGCAAGGACCCACACAGGATCGGGCTCACACAGAACCTGTAGCACTGATCCACGTAGGATCGCTGAGTGCTGTAGTCGTCGTCGTCGAATCCACATAGGATCTCTGTACTGTCGTCGTCGAATCCACACAGGATCTCTGTACTGTCGTCGTCGCAGTCACAGTAGCAGTCGTAGCAGTAGAACAGTCGCAGCCAGCATTAGGGTTCCCGCACACAGCAAGCTCGTACGGAGGGTCCGCTCCACGAGCCGAGAGGCTGATACATCAACTGTCACGAAGACCAGAGTTGATGTATCCAAAAGTTCCGTATCGACAACAGGAACTCAACGCAACAGACGGCGCGTCGATCGGACGCCCGGTCTCAGAGTTATTGGCATTTTCGTCTCCGGGGCCCGGTTGGTCTTTAAGGCAAAACCAACCCGACCGTACTCCACCTGCGTCCAAACCTCGGGCGGAGTATGCCAAAAGATCCGTCTCACTAAGAGGAACACAACGCGACTGACGGCGCGTCAATCGGACGTTCGTAGCTCAAGATATGAGCGTTTCCGCTCCGAAGGCCCGGTTGGTTTCGTGAACGAACCAACCCGGCCGAACTCAAAGTTAACCGAAACCTTGAGTGCGATATATCAAAACGACCGTCTCGATCCAAGGATCGCGTTGCCGCAGACGGTTCGTCGATCGGAGGTCCGAGGCTCAAGTTATGGGCCAAAAACCAAAACTGGTTTGAAACGGGGGGGTCCGGGTCCGGGCCGACCCGGCCCGATCCCCCCCCCCCCCCCCCCCCCCCCCGGGGCGGCGCGGCGGCCGGCGGCGGCGGCGCGGCGGCGGCGGCGCGGCGGCGCGGCGGACCGCGGTGGCGGCGGCGGCGGCGGGCCGCGGTGGTGGCGGCGGCGGGCCGCGGTGGCGGCGGCGGCGGCGGGCCGCGGTGGCGGCGGCGGCGGGCCGCGGCGCACGCGGGGGGCTAAGCCCCCGCTCTTTGACAAGGCGGCACGGCCTTGAGCCGTGCCTTTGCAACAAACGGCCCCCACGTGGGGGCCGATTTAAAAAAAAAACGGGGGGCTGTTGCCCCCCCCCCTTACATGGAACCGCCCCCCTCATTATGAGGGGGGTTTTAAAGAACCGGCCGGGGAATTAAATTCCCCGGTTTTAAGTCATCCGGCCGGCCAGCTGGCCGGCCGGTTTTTACCAACGGGACCGGAAATTCCGGTGCCGCCTTTGACTTCCGACGCCGGCGGCCCGGCCGCCGGTCTCCTCTTCCGCCGCGGCCCGGAACCGGCCGCGGTCTTCTCGTCCCGCCGCGGCCCGGAACCGGCCGCGGTCTTCTCGTCCCGCCGCGGCCCGGAACCGGCCGCGGTGTTCGTCGTCCGGCGCGGTGCGACGGCACCGCGCCCCTTTCGCCGTGCCATGAATCCTTTCAACGTGGCGCGACGGCGTCACGCTCTTGAAGATTCTCCTCGGCGTAGCGCGACGGCGTTGCGTAAATTATAAGCACGATCATCCGCGTGGTGCGACGGCACCACGCCACTTGCTTCCACCCGCATGAATAAAACAAGAACAATGGAGGGGGGTTCGGCCGTGTTCGTGCGGTCCGGCCCCCCCCCTCACGTTAAAATAAAAACGCAACTTAAAATAAATCAAGTCACACGTTAGTCTTGATAGAATCACGATCAAGAATAAAATAAGGAAACCAAAAGAAAACGACAACCCCTACCTCGGGTTTAAGATTCGAAGAATCGTCTACGTCCCACGGAAGACGGCGTCGCGGAGGTCGGGCGTCGCGGTCGTCGTTCGTCAAATCCGTTGACGAAGTGTTATGCCCGAAGAGACACGACGTTGGCGGATCTTCGTTTGCCGACGAAGAAGGTCCGAGGAGGAAGAAGAGGTCCGAAGATACCCGGTCGCTGAGTCGATGATCCTTGACGAAGTGTTGTCGTTCTTCGTTGAGGATGATGACGTTCTTCGCCGGAGAAGATGAAGAGGAGCTCTCAAAAAGACAAAACAAAGAACTCAAAATAAAATAAGACTACCTCTTATTTTATTAACACAACACAAAAGAATTTTAAAGTTTGAAATTCAAAAAGACTTAACTCCCACAATTAAATAAGAGTAACTTAAGCCAATTAATTAGGGGTTAAGTATGTTGAGAGAATTTGAAAAGGTTAGGGGTTCGTGTGGGCCCCACCACACTTAATCCTCCCAAGGGAGGTTAAGTGGGTGTGGGTCCCACTTCCAACCACCTTTGATAGGTTTTAACTTGTTGTAATAAAATTGTTCTTCACAATTTTATTTAACTCAAACTAAAAACCCCAAAACGTAACTTTCAACCCGCAACAAACGCAGCTCCCGAAAAGGTCTCTTTAAGCGAATATCGGCGCTGCGAGTTCATCGGTGCCCTCGGATTTCAATTCCGAGCACCGGATCAAAAGTTAGGAATTCCCGCTCGTTCGTTCACTGAACGTACCCGAGCCAAACTTCGGAAATTAATTCCGGGCACTCCGGGCCTCGGAATCAGGTGCCGTCTGAAACCGCGCTCTTGTAAAATTCTAAAGAAAATTAAGAAAAAAATTTCCCTTGAATTTTACGGGTCTTTACAGAGGTGTCCCAAGTGTCCAATACCATGGGCAAATACTATGGGAAAGCCCATGGTTTTTCCAAAACCACCAATGAGGTGTCCCTTGGCCATTAATGCCTTGTCCCCTCACTTTCCCTATAAATACCAAGACATCCTCTCATCCATTCGACTAGCAACTCTCCCCCAACGAATCTTTGGTCTCATTACCTCCCAAGGAGTCCTCCCAAGGTTCCCCCAATCCCTGAAGGTCCCAACCTTTTAGTTTTAAGAGTTACGTTTTAAGGTAAGGGATTCAAACTCTCTCTTTCTTTTCAAATACTCTCTTTTAAGTCATTTCCTTTATGCTCCATGATATTATGTTGGAGGATATTCTTTTATATTACTATTACTGACCTTTTCATGTTCATATGATTAGATATCCCCTCTTACTCTCATCATTTCTTTTTATGAATGTTTAAGTGGCGCCGTTAGGCTGCCGAAATTTTTGTAACGGATTCTTTCACCCTTCTCATTTTCAAGTTCTTTTTTCTTGTAAAGTCTTTGAAGTTCCTTTTTCTATTGGGGTATTATCTCTATATCTATCATAATGATATTTTATTTTCATATTATGAGAGACCCTATTTAATCTCTTCAATTTATCTTTTTGAAGTTTAAGTGACGTCGTTAGGCTGCTGAATTTTTAAGGGATTCGTTCACCTTTCTCATTTTTAAAAGTACTACTTTCATGTCAAGTATTTCAAGTTCCTTTTTATTATGTTGGGGTATGATCTCTATATATTTCATACTGAACTTTTATGTTCATATGATGAGAGAACCTATTTTATCTCGTCAATTCATTTTTATTGAAGTTTAAGTGACGTCGTTAGGCTGCCGAATTTTCATAAAAGAAATCTAATTTTTGTCTTCCTTCCATGTTTTTCATTTCAAATGGTATGTCCTTAAAATTTCATAACCATGTTCATATATCCTTCATATTCTTTCCCTCTTCTGTTTTATGGGTCATTTATGAATGTTTTACCCATATCCCCTCTCTTTTCAATGTTTTCTAAAACCTCGTAACATAGCTGTTATGCTGCAGAATTTCCATCTCAAAATGTCTCTCTCTTATTCTAAAATTAATTTATTTTATTAAGTGATTAATCAAAGCTCTTTATTTTAAAGGGGTATTCACATATATACCAAAATTTTATATTTTAAATTCTGGGATTTACATACATGAGACCCGCTTTCCCTTTATGTGGTTTTAAAGTGACATAAAGATCATGTCTTTAAAGCAGTTTTTAAAACGTTATGATTATGAAATGAAAACCATTTCCTTTATGCTATATGGGTTGTTTATGAAATGATTTATGATGATATATGTGGCTCACATGATAATAAAGGCGAATTTAAGGGTGCGCCCTGATAGCGCTCCAAGGCATTGGGTAAAGACTTAATCTCTAGAGATGACCATTTTGACTGATACCTTGGTGAATAACCTTGGTAATTTTTATTGACACCTTGGGGATGGACCATGGTGAAACAGAAATGATTTTCTTTGTTAAATTTTGTAGCAACATCTTCAATTTATGAAAAACGTTATTTTTATTATGATATGCCTCGTGATTTATTTCTCATGACTTAAAGTTCTTTTCATGACCTTATTGAAGTACCTCAAGTTCACATGTAAAATGTTTCTCTTGTTTCCCTTACTGGGCCTTCTGCTCACCCTTTCTTTTGATGTATGTCCCCAGGTTATGAGATGCAGTAATGAACCTAGGATGAACATAAGGATAAGCCTTTCAAGTGTTTAAGAAGAATGTTTTATGTTGTTTTAATGTATTATGTTCCTGGTTTCCAAGACACTAAACCTTAAAGATCCTCAGTTTTGTGTAATGTAATGAAAGTTTATGTTATAAAAAGGCGGGATGCCACAGTTGGTATCAAAGGATGGTTTAGTTATTTTTGGAAATTAGGATATGAAATCTTTAGGAAGAACCCAATAGAAAAGTTTAAATATAGGAAATCTTCCTGGTATTTTGGTGAGTATTGAGTAAGTGGTTGCCAAGCAAATACATCCTTGTCTGGATACGAGCAGATAGAGGTAGATCTGGCACAGATGTACATAGGGGTAAAACCCGAAAACACCGCTTTGAGCTAGACTCGAACGGGAACTCGTACATGACAACGGGCCTTGCCGCACTCTTAGTTGCGACACTCTCGGGGGATATGCTTTGGTAAATTCATAAGATTAGTATGAACCATTATTAAAGGAACAAAGATAAAATAAAATAAAGATTCACATAAGAATATATGATCATGGATAACCTAGATTGAGACCTAGTGGATCACAAGTTAGGGTATACTTTTCCTCTAAAAGTTTATCCTTCTATGCTTTAAGTTTCCTTTTCATGATTATTGGCTAAGTATTTAAGCCCCCTAATTATACTTTCTTCTCATAGTTAATGGCGGGAAATTGAAGAGCAAGTCCCAACGACCTTTGTGATAAGAAATGTGAAGATTTCCCTATTAATGTGACAGAGATGACTAAAGATCAAGTTGAACATATTGTGATTATTCCAAACCAGCTATCAAAAATCACAATTAATAATTGGTACCTAGTTGAATGCCCAAATTCATCAAGGAATAAGAAGACAAAGTCTCAAGGATGTTCATCTGATAAAGTTGATAAGGGAAAGAAGACCCAATTTCTTTTTTGAAAAAAGTGTTGGAAGAGGCACCAAGAATAATGTCACAAAGGAACTGAGAGATGTTTTAAGTGTGGGAAGATATGGCATAAAGTATCCAATTTCTTTAAGAAAATGGATAATGTGATGAATGGAGATAAGGTTCGATCTAATGTACCTTATACATTTTGATGTCGTAAATGTGGAGAAGTTAGACATTATCCAAGGCAGTTCTGTCTTGGAATGGATGAGAAGCATGATGAGCATCAACAATCTTCAAGGAAAAGGGAACAATGCAAGTCCTATGCTGATATGGATCATGATGACTGAAGTACATGTAACTTCTTCGCAATAATTGTCTATGTCATGTTGTATTTTAGTTAGTGCTCTATGAGCATATCTTTTATGTTTTCTAAGATCATCGAGTCACTACCTAAGATGATTTTATATCATTAAGGAAAACATCTACTGTTATGTACCACATGTTGATGTAGTGAAGTTGTTCTTCTTAAAAAAAAGGGGTGATTAGGAGATTAAAATATTATTATTATTTTGGAAGACATTCACTATTTTGGGAACCCTATTTGATCGAGGTAAATAGATTACTATGGTATTTTCTTTGAGGAGTAAAGTTTGAATTATATTTTGAAGGATCGATGAATTTAAGGCGGACTTATAGTAATTTAGGTTACATATGGAAATGATTAACCTATCTTGGGGAAATTTTGATTAGGTTAGTTACTTTTGTTATAAGATGATAAGATTGGTTGATGTTGTTTTAAGATGAATGATAAAGTCTATCTTGGAAGACTATGTTATGAGATCATTCTTATAATTGGGTTTCAATCTTAGTTTGGTTTATTTTGAGGAATTTTAAGGACAGTTATTTATGGAATGGTCTATGATAAACTTTTGGTAGTACCATGGAACTTTGAAGATTTAAAAGAAGTTTCCCTTCTTATGGGATTCTTTCTTTTTGAAGAGTTATTTTAACTTACCCTTTCTGTTTTTGGGATAATGTTTAAAGATAGAAGAAATTGATAGTTAATCTTTTGTGGATTATGTGATTCTCTAGAAGATGATTCCTATGCTTTGATGAGACCAAGTAGTTTTGAATGCTCATCATTTGGAGAAAAGATTAGTTTTTGTAGAAACTTATTAAATGATGAAACTCTACTTAAAGGTAGGTATATTTCCTTATGTTTTTGTTCTATGCAGTAAATGAATTCCTCAAAATTATGAAAAGGAACGTAAAACAAAAACGTTGTTGGTTTACGTTTCCTACTAGGTAATCAAATACTATTTACACACATCATAAGTTTGGGATTTTCTCATGCTTAAATTTCTCCTAATCATGTTTTCTATCACTCTCCCTCAGAACTTGACCCTTCGTTTTCTCCTCCATGTCCATGTTTTCCTACATGGAATCCTAGTGTGGGTTAACTTGGGTGACCTTTGTACTTCCCTTTCTTTCTTTTGAAGCAATAGTTATACTGATTCCTTTTCCGGTGTGGGACTTTCAATGAAATTTCAAAACCCAATTTTAAAAATTGCGAGGACGCAATTTCTTAAGGGGGGAAGATTGTAATGACCCGAAATTTTGAAAAAATCTTGTTTCCTAATTTTGTGTGTTATTTTATTTTTTTTATACTCAAAAAAACTGTTTCATTTGATAACATGAGTATAATTAAAATGAGACTGTTGGGTTTTTACTGTTATATGATCATTGGTCAATATTACTGCTGGAAACTAAACATTTAGATATTTGTCTCTAAATACAAGTGATCTAGGTTAATTAATATAGAAAGAAGATTTGATGGCCTCACCCAGTAGTCTTGGACTGATCGAATCCCATCTAATAGAACTTGGGAAGGAGGTAGCACCACTGGGCTTTGCTCTAGACCAAACCCAAGCTGAACTTCATCGTGTGAAGCTAAAACGGAATCACCTTCGTGAGAAGTTAAAACTGATAGAAATTACTACTCGTGCGATTTTGGTTGAGCCTCCCTCAGATTCTCTCACCTTAGCACACCTTACACTTAGGTCCTATGCTGGTGTGATAAGGGGCTATGTAAAGAGACCGTAACTGCCTTGAAAATCCTTTGTTTTAAATAAAAAATTTGATTTCTTCTTATGATGAAGTTTATAAATTTTCAAATGTCCGGATAAATATATTATGCATATTTTTGGTGAATCTAAGAGAAAGGATATTTAAAAAAAAAATATGTAAACCTTAAATAATTAAAAATGTGTAATGATTTTCAAAAAATGGTCTTCTACAATTATGTTCAGTACGAAATTTAGAGCCTAATAAGATCAACTTAATTTTTAATGAATAGTAAATTATGAATAGTGATTTTATGCTTAGGATTAGTAATTTGACCAAATTTATTAGTAATCTAACTTAAAGAAAGTATTAATATAATCTAGGCACCTTTATTAAGTAATGTGATTCAATAAAATGGTTAAATAACGGTTTCATAAATTATTAGTCAAGTGTTAGTTTTTCAGATGAATAGTGTATTTATTTAAAAATTAAATTAAAAATATTTAGAAATTTATTTTTATAAAATGGAGTTCATTTTTGAAATCAAAGCATCGATATTTGGTTAAGGTGAAATTTTGGGATTTTTCTGAGAAAGTTGAATTTTTGATGAATAGTGAAAATACAGTTTTTAAGTTACGGGTGTTTAATGACATCATTAAATGATGTATTAAGTATGTAATAAATATGGTCGACTTATGAATATTAAGATAAGTTATGAGGTTTCCCAAGTGGAAAATACCATGGGCAAGCCCATGGTTTTGCCAAAACCACCAATGAGGTGTCCCTTGGCCATTAATGCCTTGTCCCCTCACTTTCCCTATAAATACCAAACCATCCTCTCATCCATTCGACTCCCAACTCTCCCCCAATGAATCTCTGGTCTAATTACCTCCCAAGGAGTCCTCCCAAGGTGCCCCCAAGCCCTCAACGTCCCATCCTTTGAGTTTTAAGAGTTACGTTTTAAGGTAAGGGATCCAAACTCTCTCTTTCTTTTCAAATACTCTCTTTTAAGTCATTTCCTTTATGCTCCATGTTCTTATGTTGGAGGATGTTCTTTTATATTCTTCTTAATTCCCTTTTCATTTTCATATGATGATATATCCCCTATTACTCTCATCATTTCATTTTATGAATGTTTAAGTGGCGCCGTTAGGCTGCCGAAATTTTTGTAACGAATTCTTTCACCCTTCTCATTTTCAAGTTCTATTTTCTTGTCAAGTCTTTCAAGTTCCTTTTTCTGTTGGGGTATGATCTCTATATCTATCATACTGATCTTTTATTTTCATATGATGAGAGACCCTATTTGATCTCTTCAATTATTTTTTTTTGAAGTTTAAGTGACGCCGTTAGGCTGCTGAATTTTTAAGGGATTCGTTCACCTTTCTCATTTTTCAAAGTACTACTTTCATGTCAAGTATTTAAAGTTACTTTTTATTATGTTGGGGTATGATCTCTATATCTGTCATACTGAAATTTTATGTTCATATGATGCGATACCCTATTTTATCTCATCAATTCATTTTTGTTGAAGTTTAAGTGACGCTGTTAGGCTACCGAATTTTCATAAGAGAAATCTAATTTTTGTCTTCCTTCCATGTTTTTCATTTCAAATGGTATGTCCTTCAGATTTCATTACCATGTTCATATATCCATCATATTATGTCCCTCTACTATTTTATGGATCATTTATGAATGTTTGACCCATGTCCCCTCTCTTTTCAATGTTTTCTAAAACCTCGTAACATAGCCGTTATGCTGCAGAATTTTCGTCTCAAAATGTCTCTCCCTTATTCTAAAATTCATTTATTTTATTAAGTGAATACTCAAAGATATTTATTATAAAAGGGTATTCACATATATACCAAAATTTTCTATTTTAAATTCTAGGATTTACATACATGAGACCCGGTTTCCCTTTCTTTGGGTTTAAAGTGACATAAAGATCATGTCTTTAAAGCAGTTTTTAAAACATTATGATTATGAAAGGAAACCCATTTCATTTATGCTATATAGGTTGTTTATGAAATGATTGATGATGATATATGTGGCTCACATGATAATAAAAGTGAACTTAAGGGTGCGCCCTGATAGCGCTCCAATGCATTGGGTAAAGACTTAATCTCTAGAGATGACCATTTTGACTGATACCTTGGTGAATAACCTTGGTAATATTTATTGACACCTTGGGGATGGACCTTGGTGAAACAGAAATGATTGTCCTTGTTAAATGTTTTAGCCACATCTTCAAGTTATAGAAAACGTTATTTTTATTATGATATGCCTCATGATTTCTTTCTCATGCCTTAAAGTTCTTTTCATGACCTTATTGAAGTACCTCAAGTTCACATGTAAAAAGTTTCTCTTGTTTCCCTTACTGGGCCTTCTGCTCACCCTTTCTTTTGATGTATGTACCCAGGTTATGATATTCAATAATGAACCTAGGATGAACTTAAGGATAATCCTTTAGGTGTTTAAGAAGAATGTTTTATGTTGTTTTCATGTATTATTTTCCTGGTTTCCAAGACAATAAACCTTAAATATCCTTAGTTTTGTGTAATGTAATGAAAGTTTATGTTATAAAAATTTGAGATTCCATAGCCATGGTTTTGGCGTGCGAGATGCGACGTGAGGTGAGGTTATCGGATCACTTACTAGTGACGTATAGACCAATATAGATCGATTGAGTTCCCTTAGGGTTTGTGGCACTGTTGGGTACACAATCTCGTACTTAGCAAACATTTTTAGTAGGGTTTGTGACATCATTGGTTATACGATCTTCTACTCAGCAGTTGATTCCAGTGGGGGTCATGTTATCATCGGGAATATGATCCCCTGCATGGATTTCGGATCCAGATTTGGGTTTGTGGTATCTCCCAATGATCCCAGGCATGATCCCCTATTTGTGTATTTGTAGCTTGAGTCTTGGTAGGGTTTTTGGTGTCTTCCAGCGGTCCTTGGTGTGATCCCCTATCTGAGTGTTATGATCTTTGGAGTTCTAGTTTGGGTTTGTGGTGTCCCCCATCAGCGTTGGGTGTGATATCCTTTCCGTGTGATGAGATATTTCGGGTTTCTAGTATGGTTAGTGGAGTCCCCCATCAGGATGGTCGGGATCCCCTATCTGAATATCATGGTGAACTGGTTTCAACATGACCTTTTTCATGGCGTGATCCGATGAGTGAGATCTCTCAAGTCCATGCCACCTGGGATGGCAGGATTGTGTCATCGACAAATCGTTCCTGTTAGAGCGTATCCTCTCGGATGAGTTTCATCGGAGATGGTAGATTTTCTCCCAATGAGTGAGATCTCTATGAGACTAAGGTGCAAATAAATATTAGAGTTACATTCGGTATTCTAATAACTAGCTCAAAAAATTACATATATACAAGTTATTGTAAGAAAAAATTTTAATAAAATTTTTCAAATATAAATTCTCCATCGGTTATTAAATAAAAAATATTGTATATTCGAATTAAAAAAGGTTTATTTACTAGAGTTTATAAAAATTGAAAATTAAATTTATACAAATGAATAATTTGTTATTATTGTTAACACATGCAAACATTCTTCTTAAAAACTTGAAAGGTTATTATTGTTAACACATGAAAACATTCTATGTGGGGTAAAAAGGTTTATTTCCCATGTGATGTAATAATTTTTTATTATTCTTAACACATGAAAACTTTATGCGGTAATTAATTTTAAATTTCTGAGAAGAATTATAAAAAATATTTCATTTTTATCTCATTTGATGTTGGAAATTAATGTAATTAATATATATTACCACACATTTTTTATTTTATTTTTAAAAATTGTATTTTGATTGATGCTGTGTAATGAAATATTGTCGTGTTAAAAAAAAGGTTACCAAGTTGTTAAAAAATTATTAAAGATCACATAACATGGGTTATATAGATTTCAGTTTTGTTTTTTTAAATTTATTTATAATTTCGAGTTTATATATATATATATATATATATATTGAAAGAATATTTAATCATTCAATTTTTAAAAATAGAATATATGTTTTGTGTTTTAAACACCGACCCCTATGGTTTAAAAAAGTTTCTTATTTTTTGTTAAAAAATCTCAAAAACATATCTTATGTGATTTTTTAATCTGTTTTTTAGTTTTAATTTAATATTAATTTTTAGTTTTTAATATATATATTTGATTTTTTTGAGGACTTAACTATTAAAATTTATTGTTTAAGCGCTTAAAAATTTGTATGAGATTTAATTATAGCTTATTTTCAGGAAATAAACATTGTATTTTGAAAAAAGTTTGTATATATTCTCTTGTAAATAGTTTTGAATTTATACCATTATTTGAATATTCATTTAAATGTCAAAATCATAAAACGAAAAATGTTGGACGGATGAACTAGGATAGTTTTTAAAACATATAATTTAATTTTTGAATTTATCAATTAATCTCTATAATAATGATAGTAAGTTTGACGTAGCCAGCATTTTTTTAGAGGTTAATCGATAAATTCAAAGACCTAAAAAATATATTATTTATTTAAATACCATCATGATTATACCAATACTAATATTCATTTCTTTTGAATAAAATATTATTTTATTAAAATAAAATATTTTTAATGAAGTAATTTGTTATGCAAAGGGTGACCTCCGGTCATGTTTTACTTAATATTATTATCATTACTTTGGCTTTAGCGGTAATGTTCTTTGAAAATAAAATACCATAATTTCATAAATACAATCATGTCACAGGTCATTTTATTTACATCATGTCACAACACACTTTGTTTTAGTTCATCATATTTGTGTCATGTTGGTTTAGAAGTATATAAACTAATGTTCTGATATCATTACATATTATTTAGCTAACATCAGTTTTGAAAACCGCAACTAAATGTCAGGTTTTATTTTTTAATAGTGTTTTTAAAAAACTGTCATTTAGCGACAGTTTTTTTAAAATGCATTACTTATTCATCATGGGATTTCTAAAAAGCGTCATTTAAATACTAATTTTTACTTTTTATTTATTTTTAGTAGTGTTTTTAAAAATAAAAAATAGCAAAGAAATTCATTAAAGTCAATAATAATTGATTAATAATTATCATATATTACAAATAATTAATAATTAAAAATAAATAATTTTTATTTAATATTTAATAAGTAATAAAAAAATTTATAAATAAAAAAAATTTATTATAAATTTTTTATTAATAATCAGTCCTTGCTAACGATTAAAAATACCTTATTAATTAATAATTACATATGATTAAAATTAATTAGTAATTAGTAATTTGTAATATAGTAATTACAATTTAACAATTAATATTAATAATATGTAATATGCAATTAATATATAAATATTTAATTATACAAATATAAGCATGTAAACATATAAATATGAATATGTGTGTGTAAGTATATATAAATATATATAAAACATGTAAATATATAAAAAAAATATGTCTTGTCTCGACATACCTGTATGTGAACTCCTCGAACCCACCTCCACTAGGTAAAGGGATAGAAACGAGCAAGTATCCACACATATTGGATGGCAAGACCGACATCAATTGTCTCATCGCTAATACAGAACCATGAAAAAACAACACTGACCATTATCGGTGCTTAAAAAATAATAATAAAAGACATCAATTATCAATACTAAAAAATGGTGATAGTGGTGATAAATGTTGTCCTTTATCAACATTTTTTTAAAGTTGATAAAGGTTTCCATGCATAATATAATTTATATATACATATTTATTTATTCTTAAATATGATTTATATAACAAAAATTTTATATATTTATATAAACACCATTTACACACATATATATATAGACACATATACACATATTCATTTATACTTATTTAAAATCATATACATAATTATAATTGTGAACGCACGCACGCGCACACACATTATAAAATATAGTTGTCATGAACCAATCCAGATCACCTAACTGCCTGGAACCCAAACTATCCAAACATGGCCCAAAGTGTGTTCTCGATCCCCACGGGCTAGCGACAAGTACCTAGACATTAAGAATTACTTTTGAAAATGATTTTTTTCCACAATAGATCATAAATAAGATAACATGAATAAATGAAATGTCGGTATGCCAATACATGTCCATAAAAGGGAAGATACAAAAATAAGATAAAACAGGTGTTCACAAATCATGACTCCAAACCAAAACACAAAGAACTGTCAAAAACCCAACTCCATGTGACATGTAGTCACCTCTAGACCCTCACACCTTGTTAACGAGAAAACCCACCGCCACACTACAACGTCTTTCCTTCACCTACATCTGACAAAACAAGATCTACAAACACCTAAATATGTATGCAGGGTGTGATCAAAACAAGCCCAATAGGATCCCACCAAGAGCTTCATAAACAGACTTTATAAAATAAACCAATTACAATCAATAAAAAAATACAAGGCATGAGATATAATTTAACACAATTCAATATAAAACATGGAAAATCACCCATTTTCTAGTTTGCAAAACATGCCAATAAGCTCAGTTTTCAAAGCATTTCCACAAACATTTCAAGTATACATTTCAAGTATAGCAACAAGTAAAACCTTCCCTTGAGATAACATTAATTCGAAGTTATTGAGGACCCTAATATGATGTTTGTGATCAGTAGGCTACCTGGTGTGCACATTACCCTAGTAGAACAAGCCTAGGGGGTAATAGTTCACTCCTAGGAGCAACTCCTTGCCGTAAATTAGGCTACCTGGTGCACAAATTACCCCAGTAGAACAAGCCAAGGGGGTAAGAGTTTATCCCCAAGGATGGCTCCCTAACTCACTATTGATCATAAATGTGTTTACCATATTATAATCATTCAAGGGGCATTTAATCTTTAAAACCACACAAATCATGCTTTAAAACCATTTTCGTTAACAACACCAAGGGAAAAATTCATTTTCATAAACATCACTAAAACCACCACATCTCCCCAATCATGCCTTGAAAACCATTTCAAAACCCATACTCAAGATAAATCCATAAACCATGTTTTACAACCATATTAAAAACAAATATCAAGGGGGAATAATTCAAGGTTTATATAATAAATCCAAATCATGAAATTACTTATCTTGAGACACTTAGATATCAACAATCACACAAGATCCAAAAGCTAAGAAGAACCAAGGGTTCAATAAGATAAGGAAAACCCTAAGATATGTAATCTCAAATAAGAATATCTAATTCATCAATTCTAGAATAATTAAAGAGATAGTAAACACTTACCATAATGTTTCTTGAAGAATGCAGAACGATCAATGAACATACAGATAATAAATCCCAATACCAAGAAGGATATATAAGAAACCCAAATAGATCATGTCACAACCCTTAGATTTAGCACCAACAACCTCGATCTAAGGTTCCGTTCAATAAGATAAAAGCGAATATTTGAAGAACAATGAAAAACAACAAGGAATGTCCAATTACCTTTGAAATCCTAGATATGATGATCTCAGATTTAATTGATTCACACTCTGAAAGGCAATGAAACTCCAAACTTTCCAGGTGGAGTCTCCTAGGTTCGAGATCCTAATTCACTAGAGGAACAATTAGGCTGAACAAAGGTGTTTCAAGTTTTAAAAATAATGAACCGATTAATTAATAAATGTTTCATAGGTTGGCCACAAAATTTGGAAAATTGTGCACCAACCATGTGCCCCTTTCTAGACTTATGGAGGAACTGTACAGTTTGGTCGCACAGTTTGACAGATCATGCACTAACTATGTGAAATGCCTTTGTCCCAAGTTACATGGTTTGAGGAGGAGGCCATATGTTTTGTATTAACTATGCACTTAATTGTGCACCCTCCCATGAGACTCCAACACAAGTTGCACAGTTTCCTAAGAAGACCCGTACTCCCCAACCATGCACTAACCATGCACAAGACCATAAAACACCATAAACTTCCAAAAGTAACCCAAAACTTCCTGCAAAAAATCCCCAAACAAAATATGGTTAAAACAAAGGGATGTAATGTAAGATCCATACCTTTTTCAGAGATTTATCAATCTTGTTTATAGGTACTATTTTACACTTATTCTGATATATCTTTAGTGGGTTTTTGTTTCGGGGTGTTTCAGGTGGAAATTGGGAATTTTAGGTGCAAAAGGGGTTGTGAATGGTTTCCCAAACCATGCGCCTACCCCAAAAAACTATGCAACCCCAAGAAGAGGGGGAATTCTTGGTTAACACATAGTTTGTTAAACCATTCACCCTATTAGGAGAAACCGTGCACCCCTACCCAATAAACCGTGAATGCGGGTTTTATTCCCCCAAAAAATTGTTTTAAATTTTATGACCCCCCAACATTCACCCTCATTTTCCCATATTTGACCTAAAATGATTTCCTATAATTTTAGAGGCTTCCAAATTAATTCCAAGGCATTCTGAACTCTGTTCTTGATGAATCAAAGATCCTAGTGACAAATCCACACCTCTCCTGGTAAGAAATCTCTTCCTATTTTAATTTCTCTCTCGCGCATCTCTCTTTCCAAATGAAGAGGTATGTTTTATTCCATATTGGTGATGGGTTTAGATATATGTTTTGATAGATCTTAATACATGTGGTCTTGATATAGTTTTTGGTTCTAGATATTATTCTTCATTGTAAAATTGATCGTTCCGCTTCAAATTGGGGATTTCTAGCTTGGTGAAAATTCATCAATGATCTTGATGTTGGTGGTCTAAATTTCAATACCCATAGTCTTAGTTTTAATTGTGTGTGTAAAATTGTGAAATTGAAACTTACAAGATTGGGAAATCGCAACCGAAATTTAATTGATGAAATATAATTTCCATGTGATAATGAAATGGGTTGACTTTGGGGAAATTGAAATTGGTTAAATTGTGACAATGAAATTTTTGGTGTTATTGGAATTATGTAATTGGTCAATTAGTGAAATATTTAATTGATTTATAATGGTAATTATTGGGTTATTGACATAACTTTGAAGGGTTAATGGGTTATATGATTAATTGTTGAAAAATGATTTAATGCTAAATTTTTCATATTATTCCATGTGTTTGAAGTGAAGAACCATGATTAAATTGATAAATTAAATGGTACAATTAATGAGAATGTTTAATAAAAGGTTAATGATTCTTAACCTTGGTATTTATGAAATTGTGATATATGTGATATTATGATATATGTGATGTTGTGATGAGGTGTGTGGGACATGGATTGATGCTTCAAAAGCCTATATGTGATTGACTAATATATGAGTATGGGACATGGAATGATGCTTCAAAATCCCATATGTGGTAACAACAGGTTTTGAGTCATGGAACAATGCTTTAAATACCCATGGGGTGCTAGAGATGGCGTTCTAGGATCAAAATGATGGCATTGGACTATGATTCCAAGTAGCCATGATATGAATTAAAACTAAATGGATAATGGAAGACCATGTTATAATGAATTGTAATTTCCTATGATATATGGTTCAGAATCTGGCATGGGCCAAAGCAGGTATTGATGTTTCAGGTTTCATCATGAAACTGGGTAATTATGTGGTTAATTAAAGAATAATTGAATTGGTAAACTGCTTATTTTACCACTTGTATTTTATTCCTTATACAAATACATACACTGTTATAGAATGGATATTGTTTTAGACACAGTTTTTGGTGGCCTACTGAGTTGTACTCATTCCATACTCAGGCTGCCCAATCGAAACTTGAATAAACTTCATGTTTACAAGAAAGGATAAGGGCAAGAGCCCTATGTTAGATGATTGAGTTAGGATGAATCATGGATGAGGGAACTAGACATTGTGTCAATACCCACTTGGGAGTTTTTAGTGTCTTTAATTTTGGGTTGTTTCATTTGATACTTGAAACATATATGGCATGACATATCTACTACTTTTTTTGGATATTTTTTTCTATTCTGGTTCAGTATGTAATTTTGGTATGTATTAGTTTTTGAATCATTATAAGTATTGTTTATTATCACTTGGTTATTGTTTATTATTTCTACTGTTATTTTTTTACTCTAATAAAGAAGGTATAGTCTCCCATGTTATATATTGGATTATATTTTTTTAGTCGGCAACCTCTAGCATATGGGGAGGTGTGCCTGAGGTCACGTGACCAACTGGCTCAGGGCACCAATATGTGGCACTCGAGTCAAGATGTTACAAATTTGTATCAAATCCCAGTTTTATTTTCTTTTCTTTTGTATTACTATTTAGGAAAGGTAGAAAAGAGACTAGGAACATTCAGTCCTTGGTCATGATCTTTTTCATGGGAGAAACTAACCCATGTATGGGGGGAAACCCAAGTACCTAGGGTGGGATCATTGTTATTGATGCTTTATATTACATTTGGATGTTATTTCACCTTTGGTGGTGCACTTATTGTGTGATGTTATTATTTTCTAGGAGATTTTATTCGTGAACTTGTATGGAATAAAAGTTGATCACACATGCATCATTCGTGGCACTCATGAATAATTGTGACATGCATCATTTTAGGCACACATGGAAAAGAAGGGTTTTGGGGTAAGTTATTTAAATGAAAATTCTCTTCTTTATTTGTGTAAGTTAAAATGAAAGGTGCATAATATTAAATTGATAATTATAAATGATTCTGAATATGGTAAATGAAATTGATAAATGGTTGTATAAAAATAACTTTGATATGTGAAAATGCTTACCCAATGTGAACCATGACCTAGATGAGGGATGGTTGAGGGTAGTGATAACACTTCGGTTTTGACTTTGTAGTGGGGGTGAGGGATGACTTGTGATAAATTAATATGAATACCTATTATATAAATGTGATAATGTTGTGTAATGTTCTCTAAGACATGTGTTTGGAATTATAGAGATATGCCTCTATGATGACGCTTGTTGATAGGACAACAAGAGAACATGGATAGAAATGATACTCAAGCAGTGGAACCTGAGGCACCGATAGTTCCAGGTGAGGAATCTAGAGAGTAGTTCTTTGAGAACTTTTCTCACTTTATGCGGTTCATGAAAAGAGACACATAGTGGGTTTTGAAGAGTATTTCAGTCTTGACACGGGAATTAAAGCCGCCACACCCCCCAAAATATACTATAGAGGGTGGACCCAAGATTGTTGAGTTATAGATTGAGTCTATCCAAAAGATTCTTGACCACTTAAAGACTATTGATAAAAAGAGAGTCAAACTGGTCACTTATATGTTATGTGGTCAAGTTAAGCGTTGGTGGGAAATCCAATCCTAGGATGGATAGTTGGAGAATAAAGAGTGGAAGGACTTTCAAGATATGTTCTTGGAGCACTTTTACCTCGAGACGCTCAGGCATGAGAGGGAAGCTGAGTTCATGAGACTAACCTAGGGGAGTACTTCCATGATGGATTATATAGGATTATTTACATATTTTTAGCTCTTTGTTCTAGTGTTTATAGGAGATGAGGCTACTATAGAAAAATGGTTTCAAGATGTACTTAAATGTGAAATAAAGTCCTAGGTTGACATATTTAGGCTGAAGAAGTTCTCATAGGTGGTGAATTAGGATCTCATATCTGAGGGGTACCTGAAGGAGGATTCTGGTAGAGGATATGTGATTTTTGTTGGATGAACAGAGTTACATATTCAAAGAGTAGGAAGTGCCGCTTCGAGAATATTAACTAGGGAGGTTACAAGTAGAGTGGCCAGGGGGAAGGATCATTAACTCAGAACATTACCTGAGTGATCTTCCACCAGTGCGGTAGGCTGGTTCATGTTCATATAATGTACCTCGACCACCAGTAGAGTGTTGGACTTATGGAAAGATTATACATCTATAGTGGTTCTGCAGAAACCCATAAAAAATGAGTAGGGAAAGAGGTGCTAGGTAGATCTAGAGTGCTGGAAGGGGGTCCTCTACCCCATATCAGTCTAGAAATTGGATTCCTACTAGCCATGGTGGTTAAGAAGTGAAAGTGGTATGCCATAGAAAGAGAAGAAATACCGGTGGAGTGGTGTTTCTTAGAGAACTAAAATTGTAGTACATGGAAGAGGTAAAGGATAACAGTATGTAGTTTAGCCTACACTTTTGGATGGAGTGGTTGAACCATCAATGGTTAAAGGTACTATTCTTGTAACATGGACACTTGATAGTTCCTTATTTGATACATGATCCTCTCATTTTTTTATATATGTACAACTTTTGAACAGTTTGGGTCTGATGGTGGAGTTTGTGAGAGAGGTTATGATGATCAATACACATTTAGGAGTATAGTCAGGAGACATATGCTTATGCAAGTGGTATTATCTTGATATTGGAAAGTATCATTTTATATGGGATCTATACACAATTAACATGTCAATATTTGACTTGATTATAAGGATGGACGGATTAGTATCATATCGATCCTTATAGATTGTCACCACAGGAGAGTGGATTTTTCATCTCCCAAGGGTGACAATTATGTTAATCGTTTAGAGTGGGATATCAAGGAAGTATATGTAGAGATAGTTAATTAGAAATTGAGGGAGATAACCTTACAGGTTTCAAGTCTTGTACTAGATGTCAGGGTTGTGAAGTAGGATGTCTTTCCACCCATAGTGGATAGGTTTTAGGATGTGTTTCCCAAAGACCACTCAGTGCTTCCACCTAAGAGAGTTTTGGAGTTTATTATTGAGCTTATTCCTGGAGATGATCCGGATTCCATTCTAACTTACAAAATTCCACCAAAAGAGATTCAAGGGATAAAAAATCAACTAAAAGAGTTTATGGATAAGGGATTTGTCTGTCTGAGTACGTCACCCTGTGGTTCTCTAGTTTTGTTTGCAAAGAAGGATGACATAACTTTGCGCTTATGTGTCAATTATAAAAATTTGAACAAGATGATAGCTAAGAACCATTATCCACTTTCACATATTGATGATATATTTTAAATGTTGAGAAGAGACTCTGTTTTCATTAATATTGACTTGAGATTGGGCTATCATCAGATGAGAGTATGAACTTCTAATATACAACGAACAACTTTCAAAGGTAGGTATGGATGTTATGAGTTCATAATGATACCATTTATGCTGATGAATTCACCTATTATGTTTATTGAATTGGTGAAAATAATCTTCCACATGTACTCAAATAACTTTGTGGTTGGTTATTTTTGTGGATGAAATCTTGGTATACTCCAAGACACATGATGATCATACCCAACATCTTGGCATCATACTGAGTATATTGAGAGATCATCAACTATATTCCAAGCTATATAAGTGTTAATTATGAATTAATTAGGTACAGTTATTAGGTCAAATCATCTTAGAGGAAGGTGTTTCAGTGGACCCATAGAAGGTACATGTAGTTGTTTTTTGGGATCATCCCAAGATTTTTTTCAATATCCATAGATTTCAGGGTTTAGCAAGTTACTATTAGAGATTTATCCGGTATTTTCCCACTTGGAAGCCCCACTTTCGTGCTTGAACAAGAAGGGAGTTAATTTTGAATGGTTTACAACATGTGAGAATGCTTTTTAGGAGTTAAAGAGGTGTTTGAACACCACACTGATCTTGATCCTACCAAAGATAGGGGAGAAGTATATAGTGTTTTTTGATGCATATGAGATAGTAATTAAAGTATTGTTGATGGAAGGAGATCGAGTTTGAAGGTTTCAGGCACAGCGGAAGCTTAAGATGGGTGTGTCCCTAACTTCTCAAATTACCAAGATCAATGATTAATCTAGGATCAATATTACGATAAATGCCAGTATCCACAGAATTGAATCAAAGATAAAATAAAAATGAGAAAATCTAGAATCGAGAAGAGAAGATCAACATATTTTGTTTATAACTAATTAAATTAAATTAAAGAATTACCTCCAAGATGATTCTTTATTCATTGATGCATTTGACCATGGGTCCGAGGATCGACTTCGTTGCGATGTAGAATCTAAGGATAGGAATCCTCTAGTAGTGATCTACATGTGCTCCACGTATCTCTAGATGTTTCCGAACAAGTCTATGAGTGATAGCATGGAATATCCTTGTGCTTGAAATGTCTGCCTTTAATCACCTTGAGAATCACTTGAAAATAATTCTCCTAGATCTGATGGAGGAGGATCTCTCTCATTCTTGAGGGTGTTCTTAGAGAGGTAAGAGTTCTCTAGGTTCGAGAGCTTTTCTCCAAGGATGTTGTGCACACAATGATTGGTTAGATTGGGAAATAAACCCTTGGATAATTTAGAGAATAATAACATAACAAGGAATTTAATTCATGAGGTAATAATAAATAATTATCACAAGTGACGTCACTTATTTTATTATTTCATGTAAAACCACATGTCAAATAATAATAGCAATGCTGTTATTTCCATGACATGTGCTTAACTTGCATGTTATATTTAAATATTATTTTACCAAATAATCTTTAATATTATTTCTCACTGGTCCCATAACTTTGGTCTGCCAATCCTCCTCAATATTTACCAGGCCTTGAATAATGACTATTTATTTATTAAATAAATATAACTGCATTATTTGTAGATAAATAAATATTCCATCCGCAATATATTATCTTGAATAACTAGAGATGAAATAAATGTGATCGGGAATACTTGAATAATTATTAAACCACAACTGAGAATAATCTTTATTCAACTTTTTAAATAATAAATTTTTTAACTGAGATGCTGGATACACATAGTGTGCGACCCTCTAGGCCTCTTTCTCATTGGCATTAGGTGGGTTTTACTAAAGTCCAAGATTATTGTCTAGAAACGGGTTAAGGTACCCAAGAGAAATAAGTTTATGTCATAATGACATGTCACCTCATATGAATTCTTACTATGTAATATAATCCCTTTGTCCCGATATCTCCAATCAAGCGAGTTGTTTTCAAGTTCCATCAACTAATGTGCCCAATTTATCATTCTTTGACTTCCTAGAATTGAACTTTCCTAAAGAACTCCATGGCCATGAATTTAGTTAGACTATATCATTTACATCAAAGGGACTAAGATGTATACTTCTATAAAAGTGAAAAATCATTTCTCACGTTATTTATTAATGCAATATTACTTGTGACGCACCCAACATATCTCACCTCACCGTGAACATCTGTCATCACAATTTTTGTCAATACATCTAGGTGATTGAGTTATAATACACATTAATAGTAATCTTAAATTATAAGGACCAAAACACATGCCCACCGATAGTAACATCCAATGACACCTATGATTGTGGATTTCCTACTGGTGGGTCTTATTCTCATAATATACTCCTGTATATTAACAAGGGTGCACACCATGGGAAGGTGCCTCAAAGTTTCATGATCTCCCACCCCTGATAGCCTGTATCATTTGTGTCCCTTAAAATGATATCATCTATCCATAGAACATATTTTCAAGAATAGTGTCATGACACTTTCCGGTTCTCATCATAACAGGGATCTGCTATGACCTTTTAGTACGACAACTATTCTTAGGACATCATCACATACTATGTCACGTAGAAGAACAGTCATGATGTGACAAGAGGTTTATTAATATTCATCCAATAGATACAGGTTTATCATAAAGTAAAAAGAAGTTGGTTTCTAGGGCACCAACTCCAACAGACTCCCACTTGCACTAGATCCAACTGCTAACAACCTTCAGTCTACTAGTTCTCACATGATATTCATTCTTTTGCTGAGATAGGCATTTAGTCAAGGGGTATGCCATGTTATCTTCCATGGACACCCTTCTCACTACAACTTCACCCATTTGATAAAAATATCTCAAGAGGTGATACTTTCAGAGTATGTTCTTTTTCCATTGATGTGACCTTGGCTCCTTTGAAAGATCCACTGCTGCAATATTATCACAATACAATGTAATGGGATCCTTACTGCTAGGTACCACTTCAAGATCCTGGAAAAATATCTAAATCCATATGGCTTCCTTAACTGCATCAGAAGCTGCTATATATTTAGACTCCAATGTAGAATCCGTGAAAAATGGATGCTTTCAACTCTTCTAGCTCATAGTTCATCTGTTGAGAAAGAAAAAGTATCCTGATTTCGACTTCAGACCAATATGATCTGTCTAAAAACTAGCAACAACATACCCTCTGATGACAAGATCCTCATCTCCTCCATACACTAGGAACATATCCTTATTTCTTCTCAGATACTTAAGGATAGTCTTGAAAGTAGTCCAATGTTGTTCACCTAGATCCGCTTGATATCTTCCTACCATGCTCAGTGCATAGGCAACATCAAGTCTAGTAAATTACATGGCATACATGATAGATCTTGTCGTTGAAGCATATGGAATCTTACTCATCCTATCTTTTTCATGTTGTGTCTGGGGACTCATTTTCTTGGAAAGATGTATACCATATGACACTGGAACCAATAACCTCTTGGATTGTTCCATACTAAATCTCTTTAGTATCTGGTCAATGTATGTACTTTGACTTAGTCCAAGTAGCCTCTTGTATCTATCAAAAATGATCTTGATCCCTAGAATGTAGGATGCTTCGCCTAAGTCCTTCATATAAAAGCACTTGTTCAACTAGTCCTTAACTGACTGCAATAATGTTATTTCATTTCCAATAACAAATATTTCATCAACATACACTACTAGGATAACGACCAAATTCCCATTAAACCACTTTTAAAAACATGGATCACGTTCATTCTTAATGAAACAAAATTCTTTTATGGATTCATTGAATTGAATGTTTCATGACCTGGATTCTTACTTTAATCCATAAATGGATCTCTATAACTTGAAAACCCTTTTAGAATCACCTGGTGTCACAAAACCTTCTGGTTGTGTCTTATAGGCATCTTCTTGAAGGTTCCTATTAAGGAATGCAGTTTTTACATCCATCTACCAAATCTCATAGTCACGGAAAGCTATTATGGAAAGTATGATTCTTATGGATTTAAACATGGAAACTAGTGAAAAGGTTTCATCATAGTAAATTCCTTGACAATGTTTATAACCTTTTTCCACTAGCCTTGCCTTATAGGTACTAACTTGACCTTCTATGTCCAATTTCTTATTGAATTTCCATTTACACCCAACAAGCTTTACATCAACTAGCACATCGACAAAAACCCAAAATTGGTTCTAATACATGGAATCCATATCAGAATTCATAGATTCTAGCCATCTTTCAGCTTCTGAGCTTTATAGTGCTTCCTTATAGTATAGAGATTCATCATTGTCCAACAATAATGATTCAACATCCTCAGTGATAAGGAAACTACATCTCTCTAGTTCTCTTACCTATCTTGAACTCCTATGCAACATTTGTGTTTTAATAAATATCACTTCCACGGGGACCTATGGAACTTATTCATGTACCAACCCATGTGTATCTTAAGAATTAAATTTATCAAAGTCAATCTTGCTTCCACTATCCTTTTTGAGGATTTTCCACATCTCAGAAAAGAAATCCTTTCTAGAAACAATCACTTTCTTGTATGAGGGGTTGTATAGGTAGTATCTATTTGTTTCCTTGGGATACCCTATAAAGATACACTTTGGGCCATGGGGGTGCTGTTTAGTTTCCTGAGAAAGCCTTAACAAATTCTTCTCATCCCCATACACATGTATGTGACAAAGTGGGTTTCTTTCCACTCCATTGCTCGAAGGGAATCCCATTTTCCACCTTAGTTGGTACTTGGTTTAATGTGTGTGCCACAATTTGCAATGCATATCATCAAAAGGATAATAGAAGATCTTCATGACTCATCATCGACCTTACCATGTCCAAAAAGGTATGACTCTTCCTTTCACTAAAACCATTCCACTATGGTGTATAAGGTGGTGTGAGTTGGGATAGAATCCCAGAATCCCGTAAAAGGTTGATGAACTCTTGGTTCATATATTCCCCACCTTGATCTGATTGAAGATTCTTTATCTTCTTACCAAGATGATTCTCTACTTCATTATTTAACTCCTTTAATTTCTCAAAGGACTCAGACTTATACCTCATTAAGTATACATATCCATATCTACTCAAGTCATCAGTAAAATTAATGATGTAAGAATATCTACCTATAGCTTCTACTGGAAATGGTCCATACACATTGGTGTGTACCAATCCTAGAAGCTTTGTGGTCCTTTCATTATTTCCACCAAATGGTTGTTTGGTCATTTTCCCTTGTAAACAAGAGTGAAATCTATCAAGTGGTTTTATCTTATAAGAGTCTAAATAAGCATCTTGATAGATATTTGTCAAACGCTTCTAGTTTACATGACTAAGATGGTGATGACACAACTGGGTGTTGTATGAGTCATGTGAACTTGGTTCGTTATCAATTGTAAACACTTGAGTCATGTAATTTAATACATACAGAACATTATTTAAATGTTCCATACCATAACATATGTTGTACTTATAAAAGTAACAACATTTATTTCCAAAATTGAAAATAAATCCATCTCTAACTAAACTTGATACAAAAATTATGTTCTTGGTAAAAATAGGTACAAAATAACATCCATGTAAAACCAAAATCATTCCCATTGGCAATGTGAGGTGGTAGTAACTAATGGAAAGAGCATCCAACCTCGCACCATTGGAAGCTCTAAGATCCACCTCTCCTCTGGAAATATTTTGAAATCTACTTAGTTCCTACATTTGAATACAGATGTGAGCCCCATAAGCTATATCTAATACCCAATGTGTATAAAAGGAAATATTGCACTTGATAAAAAATTCACCTTTGGATTCTCCTTTCCTCTATGTGCATTTCCTCTTCGAGTGGCCTAACTTGCCACATGAAAAGTATACTACCTCCTTTTCCTTTCTCTGCCTCTGGATCTTCTTCTTCATGGTTAGACGGTACTTAGGAGCTTTAGACTATTTATAAATCTTAGGCCCCTTTACCTTTTCCTTCCTTTTCATATTCACTATAAGGACTGTGGGTTTTTCACACCCCATTTCTTTATCAACTTGTAGAATTAGGGTAAGGTTCTATGATATAATCTTCTCATTATTTCTCATATTATTATTCACAATAAAACTAGAGAAGGCCTTATGCAACGATGATAGTATGAGATCTTTAAGAAACTCATCTGAGAATTTAATCCCTAAGATGTTCAGATGCTCAATGTAGACAATAAGCTTGACTATATGTGGTAAAATTGGCATAGACTCTCCAAGCATAGTAGTAGACAAGGTGTTGGAGATCTCATACCTCTCCTATCTCACCTTATCTTGATAGAGATCCTAAAGGTGATACATCATGATATAAGAATCCATTTCCTTATGTTCTTCAAGAGCTCATTGGTCATGGATGATAGCATGAGGCACTGAACATCCATAGCACCATTCATATGTTTCTCAATCATAGATATTTCCTCATCACTTGCCTCATTTCTAGGAACAACTGGTAAAGAATCTTCCATCACATAAAGTTTCCTATCACGGAAAAGGACAGCTGAAAGGTTCCTTTGCCACTCCTAGAAATTATTTCCAGTGAGAAGGTTTTCCTTATCAAGTATGGATCACAACGATATGTTTGATGTCATTCTGATTGTTGTTTCTACAAATTAATATGAACAGAGTTTTAGTACTTTATATTGATAAATAAAGAAAAATAAATAAAATAATATATATTAGTCTCCCATTATTTTTTCTAAACCCAATAGCCATCACCATTGGATTTAAAATATCATGTTACTTATAAATTCTAGTGGAAATGATCCATATTTCCCTTCACATTACCCCAACTATGGTTAGTTAAGAAACATAAAAGGTTTCAGGTAGGAATTTTAAATGCCATCTGCATTAACTCACATCTCCTTAATCTGTTGAGTGGACTCCCCAATCCTGAAATCCTTAATTTTGGATTTCCTCAACCTTTGCCTCTCAATTACACCAAGTCCTTCTAGGGCAGTCAACCCTTGATGTAATCTAAGTTAAGCCAAACCAAAACCTCAAATTAGAATTCCCCAATAATTGAAAGCACCCCAACTAGGGTTGGTCCAACACTTTTAACTATTGTTCGATTCTAATTGAAGTAATGGAAGGTTATACCAACTTAATATTTAATTGACGTATTTTATCCTTTATGCGTAAATTTACACTTATTATATTTTCACATTATTTTTAATATTAATTGGGATATACTTTAGTGATAAACCATGTATAGATAATATTTATGTATAAGCCTTGTTATTTTAGTTTCATATTGTATGCTTGTTAGTTCATTAATTATGTGATTGTGTCAAACATCCATAATTAACAACCATACAAATGATAGAAATAAATAAAGGGTATGATCATCAGATTTAATATTGGTTAGTTTATGTAGCAGTTGATAAACAAAAATTGAACTAGGGTAGAAATACCTTGAAACATTTAAGGTTCGTGTTTACAACTTTCCACCTGTCCACATTTGTATCTACTTGGATTAGTTATACCTCATATTCTAACTTGAACCACCTCCAATATCTTGGGAGATCCATCCATTACATATGCTTTTAACTCACACATAGGTCAGGGTTAAAAGGGGGTTTACATAAAAGAAACCATGGGCACGCAGACCCTACATATTAATGAGGAGAGGGTACATAGATCAACAATTTTAATTTAATAAATAAATTAAAAAGGAACCAATCATATAAAAAGGCCTGGTCTAGCTCATGATCACCCACATACATGAAATGAATTACGCATTTAATAAAACTAGCATTCAATTTTTTAATTGTTCTTATTAAGACAAATTACCCTTGAATCATTTAATAATTATCTTTAATTAATAAATAATTTTTATCTTAATACTTTTACGAATTTCCTTGATATTATCATCCTTAACCTTGTACATAACTTTTACCTTGGAGGCAACTCGGTGAATACCCATCCAAAACTACCCATCATGTATTTATACTTGTATACACATTGTTCTTTGTGACATGTAGCATGCACGTAGAATTATAATTATAATACAACTCATACATGATGTGCAGATATTTAAACATTATACAGATGTTAATTAAACACACACACACACACAAATATATATATATATATATATATATATATCAAAAACCTATCACAAGTTTTTTCCCAGCTTTACGCCCACATGAAGGTACATGTCTCAAGGGTTTACATAATATAATAATTTTTTTCTTAAATCTGCATAATCTGGAAATAGTACATGAAATGTACCCTCCTCACCATCCATCCAAAGTAAATTCTTGAGGAAATGGTGTGTTAGGCGTACTTTGAAAATCTTCAGAGTACAAGGTGTGTCCAGTGGACCACTCACCATGTAGATTTTTCATTACACATTCACCAGTCGGACAAGTCGTTTATGGGATACACAACTTGACCCTGACCAGAAGGGACTACACGTCGTGTCCAGTGGGATGCACGACATGTAGTATGGATGGTTGTGTTCTAGTATTTCCTAGTTAACACGCGATGTAAGAATTAACTACATTGCGTGTCATTAGTGCACACGACTTAAGTAATTGCTAAATTACTCTGGGTGCATTTGAACACAACAACACGATGTGCAATCCGGATTACACGGTGTGTGTGGCAGATTACATGACATGAAATTACGAATACACGGTGTGTAATATCATGTTACCTAGACAGAATCATTGACACCTCCTAATGAGATCCTCGATTTAATTTTAATCATAAAATTATTCATTTATGTTAGATCTGTGTGAAACAAAAGTGGATGAACATATCTTGAAATTTAGATTACAAGAACAATTAAACATGAATTGAAAAACTAAATTATTTAAAGCATAAATCATCAAATAATTATTTAAATAATTATAAACAAAAATATAACCTCCCTTTGATACCACTTGTAGGTTCTGGGTGCAGCAGAAGTGCATGATGGGTGTGTACACAACTTTCTAAATTTCCATGATCGATGATTAATCCAGGATCAATACGACGATAAATTCTAGAATCCACGGAGTTGAATATAAGATAAAAGACAAAGGAGAGAACCCAAAACCGATAAGAGAGGATCAACATATTTTGTTTATAACTAATTAAATTAAATTAAAGAATTTCCTCCAAGGTGATTCTTTCTTTATTGATGCGTTCAACAATGGGTCTAAGGTGAGGCTTCGTTGCGATTTAGAATCTCAGGATATGAATCCTCTAGCGATGATCCACACGTGCTCCACGTATCTCCGAACATCAGTGAAGGAGTCTCCAGGTGCTAGTGTAGAAGAACCTTGCACTTGCAATGCCCACCTTTGATCGCCTTGAGAATCACTTCCAAAGTATTCTCCTGGATCCAGTGGAGGAGGATCTCTTTCATTCTTCAGAGAATTCTTGGAGTAGGAAGTGTTCTCTAGTCTTGAAAGATTTTCTCTAAGGATGTTGTGAACACAACCATTGGTTAGTCGTGGAAATGACCCCTTAGCTAATTTAGAGAATAATAACATAATGAGAAATTTAATTCACCAGGTAATAATAAATAATTAGCACAAGTTATATTACTTATTTTATTATTCCATGTGAATCCCCATGTCAAATAATAATAGAAATGTTGTTATTTCCATGACATGTTCTTAACTTACACGTTATATTTAAATATTATTTAACTAAATAATATTTAATATTATTTCTCAATGAACCCATAACTTAGTCCGCCAATCCTCCTCAATATTTAGAGGGCCTTGAATAATGACTATTTATTTATTAAATAAATATAACTTCATTATTCACTGATAAATAAATATTCCATCCACAATATATTCTCTTGAATAATTAACAATGAAATAAATGTGACCAAGCATACTTGAATAGTTTTTAAACCATAACTGAGAATAATATTTATTCAATTTGTTAAATAATAAAGTATTTAAGTGAGATACTAGATACACTTAGTGTGTGACCCTATAGGCCCCTTTCTTATTAGAATTAGGTGGGTTTTCCTAAAGTTCAAGATTACTATCTAGCAATGGGTCAAGACATCCAATAGAAAGAAGTTGATGCTGCAATGACATGTCACCTCATATGAACACTTACTATATAATATAATCCATTTTTATTGATATCTCCAATCAAGCGGTTTTCATGCAAGTTCCATCAACCCATGTGCTCAATTTCTCATTCTTTGACTTCTAAAAATTGAACTTTCCTAGAGATCACCATGGACATGGATTTAGTAAGGATATATCATGTCCATCAATGGGCCTAAGATATCTACATCTGTATAAGTGAAAAATCCTTTCCCACATTATTCATTAATGCAGTATTACTTATGACACACCCAACACATCCTACCTCACAAAGAATAGTTTTTTAATGGTTTTCATTAATACATATAAGTGTGCGAGTCATAATACCCAGTAATAATAATATTTAAGTCTAAGGACCAATACACACGTCCACAGATAGAAACATAAAATGACACTTATGAATTTGGATTTTCTAATGGCGGGTCTTGTTCTCATAATATCCTCCTAGATATTACCAAGGGTGCACACCATGATAAGGTGCCTCAAAGTTTCATGAGGCTGCACCCCTGATAGCCTGTACCATTTGTGTCCCTTAAAATGATATCATCTGACCATAGAAAATATATTCAAGAATAGTGTCATGAAACTTTTGGTTTCTCATCATAGTAGGGATCCAGTATGACCTTTTAGTGAGACGACTATTCTTAGGATATTATGACATACTATGTCACACAGAAGAACAATCATGATGTGATAAGGGGTTTATTAGTATTCACCCAATGAATATAGGTTTATCATAAAGTAAAAATAAGTTGGTTTCTAGGGTAACTACTCCAATAGAGTTTTAGTGTATGAATCTAGAATGTTGAGGCCACATGAACAAATCTACCCTATTCATGACCTTGAGTTAGTGATTGTGGTTTATTACTTGAATTGTTGGTGGAATTATCAGTTGGGTGAAAATTTTACTATGCATATGGACCATAAGATCTTAAAGTATATCTTTTCACAATTTGATTTGAATCTCCAGTAGTGGAGGTGGTTTGATTTTATATAGTCTTTTGATTTTGATCTAGAATATACACCTAGAAAGGGAAATAGTGTATTTACATTTTGAGCAAGAAAATTCATACTTAGGAAGTTTAGGAGTCTAGTTCTGAGTGGAAGATAATGAATTTGTCAGCTAAGAAACATATTGTGGTTCGGGAGGGTCAGGAGTAGATTGATATCATATCTGTATTAGTGGATTCTATATTTTTGATCTAGATCATAGAAAGTAAGTATGAGGATCTGTACTATTTGTCCTTGAGGGAAGACATTTAAGGTATAAAGTCACCATACGATTGGACTATCGATGAGGATGAGATCATCTATATTTGGAATCATGTTGTTGTGCCTATGAGTATCTGTGAGTTTCATGCCTCAAAGTGGGAGGTTCATCTGGGGTTGAACAAAATGTACCATGACTTACATCAATAGTATAGGTGGTTGGGCATGAAAAAGAAGATTACAGGGTTCATGACCTAAAGTTACACCTGTCAACAGGTGAAGGCCGAGCATTAATGGACCAGTGGTTTACTATATCTATTTACCATTCTGGAATGGGAGTGGAATGACGTTACCATGTATTTCATGGTGGGAATCTTGATGAAACCTCGTAAGAATGATGATATTTGTGTGATTATAGACCGACTGATGATGGTAACCCATTTCATTACAATATAGGAGACTTTCTCAGTGGATTATTTAAGAGACTTATACAGTCAGAAGATAATTGATCTACATGGGGTTCCACAGATTATGGTTTCAGCCTGTGACTCATATTTCACTTTATCTTTCTCTAAATGCTTAAAGAAAATGCTTGGTACTCAGATATTACCAAGTGTGACATTCCACCCACAAACAGATGGGAAGTCAGAGCGTACCATACATGTTTAGGGGGGATATTCTACGAGCATGTGTTCTAGATTTTGGTGACTCTTGGGATAAACACTTGGAACTCATTGAGTTTACATATAACAACAATTATCAGGTGACTATATAGACAACACCATATGAATCTCTTTATGTAAATCCATATAGATCACCTCTATATCAGATGGAGGTAGGTGAGTTAGAGTTATTGGGATTGAGTCTCATGTAGGATAAATCAAAGTAGGATCACCTAATTAAAGAACATATGGATATGGCTCAGAGTATACATAATTTATATATTGATATATGTTGAAGAACCCTTGATTTTACAGTGGGTGATCGTGTGTTCATTCCAGTTTCACCTAGATTGGGTCACTATAGAATTCATAGGTAGGGAAAGTTGGTGCCCAGGTTTATTCGATATTTTGAGGGTGTATAGAGGATCATATTGGTGGTGTACCAATTGTATATTACACAAAGTTATAGTGCTATGCATTTCATTTTTCATGTGTAAAAACTTTGGTGGTATCACCCCAACCCTTCTCATGTAATCGATATTGATGATATTGAGCTTGAGATTGATGTATTCTTTGAGGAGCATTCAATACGTGTTATGGATCGTAGTGAGAAAGTGTTGTAGGGAAATACCATACTGATAGTTTGAGTATTGTGGAAACTTGGATGCATTTGAGAGGAAACATGGGAGAGAGAAGAGGATATGTGGTCTCATTGGCCTGATCTTTTTTCCTCAAAGTCTTAGAGATTCTTGGGAGTAAATCTTGAGGATGAGCTATTATAAGGTGGAGAGATTGTAAGATCCTTACCTTTTATAGAGATGTATCAAGATATTTTATAGGTACTCTTTTACCCTTGTTTTGATATATCTTTGGTGGTTTTTTTTGGTGTGTTTCAGGTGGAAATTGGGAATTTTAGGATCAAAATGGGTAGTGCACGGTTGGTGCACAATTTTCCCAAAAACATGTGCCTTCCCCCAAAAAACCGTGAAACCCCAAGTAGAGGGGGGTTTCATGGTTTATCAAACTGTGTGCCCTCTTTGGAGAAATTGTGCACCCCTAATGGGAGGTGTGAAATTAAGGTGCATAGTTTTCCAAACCGTGTGCCCCTACCCAGGAGATTGTGTACACTATTTTTATCCCCCTATTTTTTTTAAAAAAAAATTCTTGAACCCACCAAACTTCACCCTCATTATTCCATATTCAACTTTATATGATTTTATATGATTTAAGAGGATCTCGTATGTATTCCAAATCATTATATACTCTGTTCTTGATGAATAAAATATCTGAGTGACAGAACTACACCTATCCTAGTAAGAAATCTCTTCCACTTTAGATTTCTCTCTCTCTCATCTCTCTTTGTGGATGGATTATAATATTTTATTCCCTATTGGTGATGGGTTTAGATATAGGATTCAATAAACCTGAATATGTGTGATCTTAATATAGGTTTTGGTTCTAGTTCTTGTTCTTTATTGTGAAATTTATCATTTCACTTTAAATTGGGGATTTCTAGATTGACAAATATTCATCAATGATCTTGAGGTAGGAAGTCTAAATGTAATTTACCATAGTATTAATTTTCATTGTGTGTGTGAAATTGTTCAATTTCAATTGCCATGATTGGTAAATTTCAACCAAAATTGAATTCATTAAATTAAAATTTCATGTGATAATGAAATGGGTTGAACTCAGGGCAACTGAAATTTGTTAAATTGAGATTACGAAATTGGTGGGGTTATTGGGATTATGGAATTGGTCAATTAATGAAATATTTAATTCATTAATAACAGTAATTATTGGGTGATTGGATTAACCTTTAAGGGTTAATGGGTTATATGATTAATTGTTAATAAATGGTTTAATGGTGAATTATTCACATTATTACATGTGATTGAAATAAAGAATCATGATTAAATTGATAATTAAAATGAGACACTTGATGAGAATGTTTAATAATATGGTTAATGATGCTTAAAATTGGTGTATATGAAATTTTTATATATGTGATATTGTGATATATGTGATATTGTGATTTTGTGTGTGGGATATGGACTGATTCATCAAAAGCCCATATGTGATTGACTGATATACGAGTGTGGGATATAGTGTAGGACCCCATAACACCCTGAGAGGGTAGGGGTAAATCAGAGTGTCAAATTTTTCTTCTAAATCAATGGATCTTGTTCCCATGTTGGTAGGAACTCATTAAACTTGTCTTTTGTAATAGTGTTGTAATAAAACATTCACATGAAAAGAGACAACACAAAAAATTTACATGGTTCACCACTATGGGATAGTCCAAGGAACATATGATGACAGTGTGTGAGTTATAAAAAAATCCACTAATATTCACTTTTTTTTTTAAACATAAGAGTTAGAACATAGTCACTCTATGCTGGGAACACTTCCATTACAATATTTTAGGGATATATCATTGTATCCCTCAAAACACTTATGTCGACTCCCCCTAGATCACTACCATGAGCTAAGTCTTACTCAGTTTATCGACTTGAAGGTCTCTTAAATAAATTTTCATTGAAGTATTTCTCTCTATCTAGAATGAGACTCTACTAGCATCGAAGACCTGAATTGATGCACTTGAAATCACTGAATAAACAAACTCAATATTCAAAACTTGAAAGAAGCACACACTGGAACTTGTGAGCAACACCTACTCTTACACACAATATTTGGGATTTTCATGTGAGATGAATTTCATGCAACCCTTATTTTTCACACAATCATTATCTTTCGTGCAACAACACCATAAGTTTCAATTGGTCTTTAAAGACTAAAGGAACACTTTGCACGCATGATTTTCTTTCTGTAAGTCTTTTGTGTGCAACTCTTTCGCATGGAATAGGAACCCGATATTCATTGGAAAGGTTCTCAGTATTGAGTGGGGGTAGCTTATTATTTATAGGCCTCGATGACCCTACATAAAAGATTCTGACACATCTTCATCAGTGCATGTAAGATTCTCTCTAATCATGCAACACCCCTTTTGACACCTCATTGGGCGCATAAGTCCCTTCTGTACAACCCCATCTTTCAAATATATTGAAATCTTTCACACAAAATTTTCCTTTTACATATTTTGATATGATGATATCAAAACAAGCCTTGCACGTAACTTTCCAAATATCCTTCAATCTTGCATGCAACTTACTTTTCCAAAAACACATTCCTCCATTTTCCAATTTTTGGACCCAAAAATTTGGAAAACATTGGGAAACGATTCCACCTTCAATAATGTTATCATCACAAATTGTAAGATTCCTTTCCTTGAAAACTCCATAATCTTCCAGGTGAGTATTGAAAAAAAAACACAAAACATACTCCATTTCTAACAAAGATAAACTTTTGTTCCAACATATGTACTAATGCTTCAAAAGACATACGTGATAAAAATGGGTTGTGGGAAATGGAATGATTCTTTAAATACCCTAGGGGTGTTAGACATGGCGTTCTAGGCCCAAAATGTTGGAATTGGACTATGGTTTTAGGTAGACATGATATGAATTGAAATTAAATGGATAATATAATCCCATGTCATAATGAATTGTGATTTCCTTTGATATATAGTTTAGACTCTGACATAGGATAAATAAGGTATTGATGGTTCGAGTGTCATCATGAACCTAAGTAATTATGTGGTTAATTAAAGAATAATTTAATTGGTAAATTGCTATTTTATCACTTTTATTTTATTCCTTCTGCAACTACATACACTATTATAGACTAGGTATTGATTTATACACTATTGGTGGTGGCCTACTGAGTTGTACTCACACCCTACTCAGGCTTCCTGATTAGTACCTGAATAGACTTCATGTTTTTAGGATAGTATAAGGGAAATATCCCTATGTTAGATGGATAAGTTGGGATAGATCATCTAAGAGGAAACCATACATGGTTCTAGGACCTAATTGGGAGTTTTCAGTGTCTTTAATTTTGGGGTTTTCATTTGATACTTGACACATATATGGCATGACATATATATATATTACCTTGTTTGGATATTGTTTTCCCATTCTAGTTTAGTATGAAATTATAATATGTATTGGTTATGGAATCATTTTGAGTATTGTTTATTACCACTTAGTTATTGTTTATTATTTCTGATGTTATGTTTCTACTCTGATAAAGAAGGTATAGTATCCCCATGTTATATATTATACCCTTACTCCTAGTTGGAAGCCTCTAGCATATGGGGAGGTGCTCCTGAGGTCATGTGACTAACTGGATCGAGGAATCGATATGTGGAAGCCGAGTTAGGAAGTTACATGTTAGTACCTAAAAGAAACATCAATATGTGAAAATTATCCCAACCATATTTCTCCCCCCCAAAACCTAAGCTAAAGGATGATTCATAAAGAGATGATGCAATTTCTCTATCATCAAAGACTCTCACTCCCATGTCTCCTGTGCGTTTGACATATGTTGCCACAAAACTCGAACCAATGGTATATAATTTCTATGTAGAACCATTACTTGATAATAAATAACCTGAAATAGTTGCTTGGTCATAGAAAAATCATGTTATTGGTTGATGAGTGGACCAATTTGGGATATACCTAGAAATGAGAGGGGGTGAATCAGTGTTGGGGAATTTTTAAACTAATTCCAACTTTTATCCCTGTACCTATTGACCTGTTAAGATCTTGATTCTATTATTATCTTTCCCTATCACATGCAATAATAGAAATTAGTGAAAATATGCACATGGTATTTTTACATGGTTCACCAATCAATGAGAGTATCTACATCCTTTCCATGCATGGATATGACCAATGAATGGATTCTCCACTATGATGTGATATGTTATTACAGTGGATTGGATAGGAAAGAAATTCTCTAGCCAGTGTGAGTCCCTACACTTTAGAGGGGGGTGGAAAACAATCCTCTTCCTTGGACTGGTGATGGCCTAGTCCAACTTTCAGCCTCTAGATGGTTCTTTATATTTCCTATGGAGACAGTCTTCTTCCTTTTTGATAAGTTAGGTTCTACTCTTGTTTTTCTTTAGTGCTCTTCACTTGATTACTTGCAAATCAGTAGGCAAGAAATTCTTCCTTCTTTCTTTCTCTTCTTCTCTAGTGCATCACCAACTGCACTAGACTTCTTATTTCTTATTTTTAGTAAAAAAACCAACTGCACTAAAACTTCTTCTCTCTTCTTGGATAGAATCACATACACCAATGTGATTATTCAGGCAGTGAAGATCGGTTCACTTGGCATCATCTGAATAAATTATTTTATTATTGTTTATATATGCATGTGATCATGCATATGACATTAGGTTGAACCTTTTCTTCCCTTTCTTTCTTCTTCTTCTTCTTATTACATGTGAACACACTTGTTTTTTATTCTTTAATTAAGTCACTTCACATGTGCATGTGCATGAAAGCATGCATTCTCCTCCTTTTATTCTTGTAGAAAAACATTAATGAATATGGTTCTTTAAACACACACACTTGGCCTCTTCCTTCTCCTTATTTTCTTTCTTCCACTTGCACTTAGTTAGGGTGTTTCTTTAGGTGTGATATTTATCTTCATACCCTAATGGGTAAAGACCTTTCTTTGTGAGAGCTTCATCTTCAACCAACTACTCAAGGCCTCTTCCTCCTCTTTATTTTCTTTTCTTCTATAGAACTTAGTTAGGGTGTTTAATTTTTTTTATATGTATGAATCATCATAACCTAATGGGTATAACCCTTCCTTTGTACAAACTTATTCTTCAAGGCCTTGGGATTATTCAAACAGTGCAAATAGGTGCATGCAACACGCACCGCCCTTCTCTTAGACTCTCATTCACCAAAGCACAAACCCTTGCAAATAGAAGAGTGTAAAAATGCATAACTCAAAGAGTTCTTCTACACCTTATGAATTGGAGGTGGCCTCGGGTTGAATTCTTCATACAAGGATGCACGGTTCTTCTTTGAGCATGGGGTGCACAATTTTTCCTCTTCACAAAGCACAGTGAGAGAATATCTCAATCACTGGCTCACGATGGAATAAATTTCACAAAGAACAATGAGGGTTTTTACAAAACATATCACGTGTTCGGGTTCCAGTTATTCTCAAAGCAATTAAAGGGTGTGTAGCACCTATTGAAGGATTATGGAAACTCTTCTTTGCAGAGCTGAAGGCTTACAGGACTCCTGTTTACTCTTTTCAAAGTGATGCACAGGGAGATGCTCTGTTTTTCAAAACAGAAGCTCTAGTGTATAAGAGAGCAGCCTCTCTTCTCATCTTAGGTTCATCTTTTTATAGGCGAGTGGAGTTCCTTTTCCGCATTTATAAACCATGTGAGAGGCCATGGGGATCCTGTTTTGAATGCTCTTGATTTTCAGGGTTTTTGAAAATATTCAAACCCACGGGAAAAGATATGTCGAGATCCTTGATTTGATTCCTTTTCAAAAGTGGTCTCCTATCATTGTGCATGAGATCATGAACATGTGCATAAATATTGTGCATGAATCTCACTCGAACCCTCATGGCCTCAACAACTCTGTTTTCCTTGGACAAACCTTTTCCTTGAGATATCGCATGCATGAAAGACGTTTATTGCATGCATTGTATCGGTTTGATCAGACAATCACAATGCAAGAGTTTCCATCATCAACGCTGACTGGGAGCACAATCATGGTGGATCGGTAGTGGCGATGATGAGCAGCGATGTCGAGTTACTCTCCATGCGATCAGAGGTTGAAGACAAGGCCGAAGCCATTGGATCAGCCTGGATTGATCTCAGACGACCATGATTATAATGCAAGATGTGGGATGAGGCGTGTTGTCGAGATCTCTCGCAAGATTAGATAAGCAGTCATAATTTCCTCTGTGTTTTTAAGACGCATCCCGCATTGAAACGTGCCGAGTTTTTTCTGTGTTTTATCAATAAACTTCGTCCAAACATCACTTATAATTCTCCTCTCCCCCCTCCAGTGTCACCCCAGACCAGTTCTTTGTGGTCGCACTTCTACGCCCACCTATGACTCCTGTCGGCACGCTCTTAGCACCCACTATGCACATCCCTACGCACAGGTTGATCACTGTGCACGCTTCTACAGACTTATATACATGTCCCACACATGCCTCTTGCGATCTAGATATGCCCAGGCTTCCCTGTGGGCATGGTCGACACCCTGTGGTCCCGTATGTGCCTTGGGATGAGGCTGGGGTAGCTAGCTCGTGGGATGACCCAATTTTTTGAGTAAGGACTTATATAAAAAAAATACTTGGAAGAATGCACAAAAAATGAAAGGAAAACTTTATCCACCAATCAACCTCATGAATGGACACCTTAAAGTGAAAACCTCTTCTTAATATTCTTATCCTCTTCATTTATTTTTGGATTATCAAATCCAAAGTACTTCATTCATTCTAAAAGGAATTCTACTTTAATGTTGTAAACATTGTATCACACATGATACAAGTTCTTCAAACTCTTCAATATTACTGCATCAATTGTCTTATTTTAAAAAACATATAGAATTGCTCATGTGTGGCATCCAATGCTGTGAATCCATAAAAATTATCCATACATATTCACTTCAATAAATATCCATTCACTTTGAAGTTCCTTCTTCATTTTGACCATTATTGACACCAGTTGACAACAAAGAAAAAATATTCACAAGGTGGTCCCAGCAATCCCCCCTTTGTATTTTGTTGTCAATACCTTAATACTTATCCTAAAATGAATGTGTCAATGTCAAAATGATCTCTTTTCTCCCCTTCTTTCATTTCAATTCTCTCCCCCTTATTGAAAAGAAATACATAGTTCTTGGTAGATAGGGTATCAATCCATTCATAATCAATGTGCCATCAATCATTTCACTCTAAGTATACTTGAGCAATGCTCAGTGTAGAAAACAAGAGTATTTGATTTAGACAACAAATCTGTCCATTATCCACTGAATCATGAGAATAAACCTGAAACTCCTACACTCACTTCAGCAAATGGATCAAATGCATTCAGGTGTAAAAGGTAGGATATGTGACCATGGAACACTTCCATTCTTCTTATGTCACTGAGTAATTTTTATTTTCCCACCCTTTGAAAAATAATATTTATTTTGAGTAACCAAGGATGAGAGATTGAGAAATGACATACCTTTTCCAATGACATGATCTTCAGACAATCTTCAGAGTAATTGAATTTTATACCAACTAATGTTGATACTAATTGAGATAATGACTCTGGAAGCTTCTTCATGTGTCTCTCCCTCAGGGGAACACTTCTCATCACTGAATCACAGGTTCTCCCCCTAAGATCTTTCCTCACCTTCAATTCCCTGTATGATAAGAACAAATACAAAACAAAATGATTTAATGGAATAAGGCGGATCCTCCTTGTTCCATCAATGTGAACAACAAGGTTGAGATGATATTCTCAACCCCAATTCTCCATTCTTCACACTTTCACAACTGATATTCAATGCTGACTATGATTGTTTGGACCTTAATATTTATTCCATCTCTTTGTGTGGGAATTTTCTTTCTTCTAGGTATTTTAAAGAACTATAATATCTTGGTCTAACTTTCATCTTTTTGAGGAGTTCTTATTGGGTTGGAGTAAATTCAAAGCATCTTCTAACAGTATGACCAACCTTGTTGCACCTCACACACATAACTTCTTTGTCTTCATGTAGAATTTTATTTTTTATTTTTAGCACAAGTTTTAGCATGTGCATCTTCCATATTTCTCATTATTTCCAAATCTTATGTCCATGCCACCAATATATCATTAGGGATAGAGGAATCAATATTATATCTTCTACATGACTTCTTATGAATGAAATATTTCTTAGTAATTCTTTTAGATGCACCACCCTTCACATTCTTGGATTTAGAATCCAAGGACTTCTCATATTTCCTTATGGAATTCTTCTTGGGAGAATTTTTTTTCACATTATTCATCTGATTTCTTCCCAAGAATGCTTCTTCATTCTTACCCCGATTTTGTGGTCTTCCTTTCTTATATGAATATTCACCATTCATATAAACACTCCTATTTCATACATCACAGATGTTATCTAACATTCCGAATATGTTTGTGGTATACAGATGCTTTTGGATATGTGGATGTTACTTCTTCTTCTCTAGATTTCTCTCCCTTGATATGGCGTTTCTTTGTGCTTTTACATTTAAGGGGTTATACCAACAATCCAGTGCACAATGCCTAAATCTACTATAGCACCAACATTTACCAACAAACCTTGACTTCTTCCCATCTTCTTTATAAGGTTGTTGAATCTTCTTATTGAATTGTTGTTCTTTCTATGGGGAGTTATCTTCCACACTCCTTCCATTATCCACCATATCCATAGTGTTAGGTTTCTTATCACTTCTCTTGATCTATACTTGTTTAGAATTTTTATTCCATACTATACCTTTTGTAGAATAATTTTAAAAAAATTAGTACAAGTTAGTATGGATGGTACCTTTACTTTCTCAGCTGCTTGTGATAGATCATTGAGTGAAGCCATGATCTTCTTTTCACGACCTGTCCTCGGGGCCCGTGTCGTGACTACCCCAAGTCCTCCTTCCATAGGCCAGGGGTTGGCGACTAGCACCAAAGGCGTAAATCCGATAAAAGGGAAGGCATTGCCTTTATAAAAGTAAAGAACACAACAGAGTACACAATTGAAGTAAGAACTAAGGAAACTAAGTACAAAAGTAAGTGTTGAAAGGTAAATGGGCTAGAATAAAAACCCAACTAAAAGTACAGCACAACTGAAAGCCTAATACAACAGCATTAAAGTGAAGCAGAAACCACCGAGTCGTCCTCCGGAAATCCCACCTGAAGGGTGGGTACAGATAGTCTCCCCAGCGCCACGGGTCCGTCCATATGCTCTATGTACGTCTCACCAAGTGGTCCACCTCCGGGTACCGTCTAGCTCAACAAGCCTCCACCATGATCAATGTTGTCTGTCTTCTATATCTAACAAAATGTAGTGCGGGAATTTCCTGCACAGAGGTGAGTATAACGATACTCAGTAGGGACCCTGAGACCTCTGAAATTCTCCCAGAATCCACGAAGTATAAACCACAAAGAAAAGATACAAACATGAAGTACCAACCAAATCCTCTTAGGTATATGTCCATACATATACCTAATTCATCAATCTCAGTTCGGCTCCAACTCTCGAGCCCAAGCACTACCTATTCCACACAGGAAAGTTGTCAATCACATCGATGATAATGATTGAGAGACAAGACTCAGCTCACACAGGTATACATCTTTCGTATAGCAATAGAGATGATCAGATGTAGTCAATGATTCATCTAAGATGTCGAGCCCACACAGGATACAAGACCAGTTAAGCGGTCCGACTCACACAGGATAGAAGACCAGCTACTCTTCCGAACCCACACAGGATACAAGTACAAAGGTCAATACTGTCGGACCCACACAGGATACAAGAACAGTAGTCATCACCGTCGAACCCAGGGAGGATTTCTGTACAGTAGTCGTTGTTGTCGAACCCAAAGAGGATTCCAGTACAGTAGTCGTCATTGTCGAACCCACGGAGTATTCCAGAATAGTAGTAGACGCAGTTGAACCCACAGAGGATTTCAGTACAGTAGTCGACGTAGTCGCAACCATCTCTAGGGTTCCCGCACACAACACGCTCAATTCCAGGAGGGTCTGCTCCTCGAGAAAGGGGGGCCAATAAATCAACTATCACGAAGTCCAAAGTTGATGTATCCCAAAGTTTCGTCTCCCCAAAAGAAACCCAACGTGACAGACGGTGCGTCAATCGGACGCCCGGTCTGAGAGTTATTGGCTTTTCCGTTCTAGGGGCCCGGTTGGTTTTTAAGATAAAACCAACCTGATCATACTCTAGTTGTGTCCAAACCTCAATTGGAGTATTCTAAAAGAATTTTTTCATCAAAAGGAATCCAACGTAGTTGACGGCATGTCAATTGGACGTCCGGTCCTTAAGTTATAAGTGTTTCCTCTCCAAGGGCCCGGTTGGTTTCAATTTTGAACCAACCTGGCAATACCCAAACTTCACCAAAAACAAGAGTGTAATATACCAAAATGACTATCTCGATCCAAGTATTCCTATAGAACTAACAGTGCGTTGATCGGAGGTCCGTATCTCAAGTTATGGGTGAATGATCGAAAACGGTCCGAAGTGCGGGGTCTGGGCCCGATCCGACCCGGCCCAACCCACCCTGGGTCAGCACGAACTGGGTCGACCCAACCTAGGTCTGGGTCTAGCCCGGCCGGTGCGGCGCGGCCCGTCCCGGCCCGGCCGGAGGGGGGGGGGGGTGCTGGCTCGGCCATTTGGTCGAGCAAAGGGAACGTGGCCCCCGGTTCCATGTAACGGCGGCACTAGGCTAGCACCGCCTGTCTCCCCGGATCCCGTGCGACACGAGATCCGCTCCACGCTACCACCTCTGGTCAACGGCGCTGCTGCGCCGGCGACCCGCGCTGCCGCGGTCTTCCGCGGGCCACCGGAGTCATTCTGGTAGTCCGTTTTTGCTCTCGTCTGCGCCTGCGGTCATCTCAGGACCCGTACTCCACTATGAAAGCTCCAAATCGCCATTGCGGTCCCGTTTCATCATCGCTAAACATTCCGCGCATCTAGAACGATACGAAGATGGGTCCAGACTTGTTCCTTAGTCCATACCCACCGCGTTAGTGGTTTAAATAATCACCCAACAATTAAACTCCTATGCTCGAGGGTATAATTCACATAAATGAAAATATAAAAATCCCCTACCTCGCAAAAGACATCGCACGTCGTCGTGCTGCAGAAGACGAGCGTCATGGTAGAATGGTGTTGTCCCATCAATGATAGCAGAAGAGTCGTTGTCATAGGCGACGTAGACTCCTTGATGTCGAGGTGCGTCTGAGGAAGAATCCCTTCGTGTTCTTCGTCGGGGATGTTCTTTGCCGAAGAAGGATCACCTCTCCTTTAATTCTCCAGAGCCTTTCCCCAAAAGAGATTTGCCAACGCAAAAAGAAATAAGGTGCTCCAATTAATAGAATTGCCAGGAAATTCATATTAATTCAAGAGAGGTGTTAATTAATTAACACTGATATTAATTTTTTGGGTTGGCACATTTAATGGCCGGGAGGTGGAGAGGCTCCACCTTAATGAGGAGTTGTCAAAGAAAACAGCAGGGAATTAATGGGGAGTTTAGTGTAGGTGGAAGGTTCGGGTTCTTGTGGGTCCCACCACACTAAATCCTCTTAGGGGAGGTTATGTGGGGTGTGATCCCACCCTTAACTTCCTCTTGTAGGTATAAATACCAAAAATAAATAAATAAAATTGTGTACAACAATTTTATTTTAATTTATTCTAAATCCCCAAAAATTAACTTTCAACCCGCATAAAACGCAACTGTGGTAAAGGTCTCATTAAGTGAATATCGGCACTACGAGTTCATTGGTTTCCTTGGATTTTAATTCCAAGCACTGGTTCAAAAGATAGAAAAACTTGCTCGTACGTTTACTGAACGTACCCGAAAAAAACTTCAAAAATTGATTTCGGGCACACCGGGCCTCGGATTCAGGTGCCGTTAGAAACTGCATACTCATAAAATTCCAAATTATTTAAGAAAAAAAATTCCCTTGAAATTTCTGGGTCTTTACATTACCCCCACCTTAGGTCTTTGTGCCCCCATAAAGATACAACACACACTAGGGGAAAAAATCGGGGTACTGAGCACGCATCTGAGCCTCCCGCTCCCAAGTGCTCTTCTGGAAGTTCCCATGCTACCAGCGAACACGCACCAAAGGAACCGACCATCCATGTAAGACCCACTCCTGTCGATCCTCGATCTCCACCGGGACCTCTGTGAATGTCTCCCTATCATCAATGTCCAGCTCCCTGTGATCGATGATGTGGGCCAGGTCGTGCACTTATCTCCTCAGTTGAGATACGTGGAAGACATCATGCACCCGATGCAACTGATGTGGAAGGGCCAAGCGGTAAGACACCTTTCCTACTCTACTGAGGAACTAAAAATGTCTGATGAATCGTGGAGATAACATGCTACCCTAGCCAAATATCCGTAGACCTTGTTGAGGTGAGACCTCTAGGAAAACATGGTCGCCATCCTCGAACTCCAGTGGCCTCTGCCTTCTATCAGTATAGGACTTCTGTCTGCTCTATGCAGTCTTCATTCACTCCTGGATGATCTTCACCTTCTCCATCATAGCCTGAACCATCTCTGGTCCTACGAGTACTGAATCCCCAGGGTCAGTCCAACACAAATGTGATCTGCAAGTTTGGTCGTACAGTTCCTCGTATGGTGTCATCCCGATGGTGGAGTGGTAGCTGTTGTTGTACACAAACTCCACCAGGGGTAAGTGATCCTCCAAGCTGCGACCAAAGTCAAGGACACATGCACGGAGCATTTACTCAAGAGTCTGAATGGTCCTCTTAGTCTGGCCATCCGTCTGAGGATGGAAGGCGGTGCTCAGACGAAGCTGCATCCCAAAAGCCTCATGCAACCCCTTCCAAAGCTGGGAAGTAAAGCGTGCATCCCGATTGGAGATGATCGTCGATGGAACACCATGAAGCCGTACGATCTCCTATACGTAGAGGTGTCCCATTCTCTCTACTGAGCCCTGCTCTCTGATCGGTAGGAAGTGGGCCAACTTGGTGAGTCGGTCTATGGTCACCCAAATAGAGTTGTGTCCTCTAGATGTACATGGAATCCCCATCATGAAATCCATCGATATCACATCCCAATTCCAATCTAAGACCTCTAAGGGTTGTACCAATCCTGCCGGTACCTGGTGCTTTGCCTTCACTTACTGACAACTGAGGCATTGTGAAACGAGCTCTGCTACAGCCTTCTTCATACCTGTCCACCAGTGCTATCGTCTGAGGTCCTGATACATCTTCACCACTCCTAGATGTACTGCTAGAGGGGAAACGTGGAACTCCCTCAGCACCTCCTCCTTTAGTGCAACTGGTACCATCATATGTCCCCTGAAGAGGATGATGTGCTCCCCTCCTTCAGAAAATCCATCGGGTTCCAACCCTGAGAATATCTGAGCATGTCGTGTCTCGCAGTTAGCGTATCCTCGTTGTGCCTCTCTAACTCACTGAAGAAGTAGAGGAGTGACTATGAGAGACTGAAGAAAGGCTAATCTATCTGTATCCACAAAGGATATCTGCAACGAAGCTAGCTTCTCTGTTGCCTCTCCTAGTAGCTGATTGCATGATCTCTTAATGAGAGCATCAGCTACAATGTTCCCCTTCCTGAGAGTATAGACTATCTCAAAGTCATAGTCCTGGAGGAACTCAATCCATTGCCGTTGTCTCAGGTTCAGTTCCTTCTGCGAAAAGATGAACCTAAGACTCTGGTGTTCATAGTAGACTGTGAAGCACTCGCCCATCAGATAGTGCCGCCACATCTTCATGGCAAAGACCACTACTGCTAACTCCAAGTCATGGGTAGTGTAGTTCTGCTAGTGATGCCTCAACTTCCATGAACCATATGTGATCACCACTTGCTCCTACATCAGGACACACCCAAGTTTGGTCCCTGATGCGTCGCAATAAACTACATACCCAATGCCCTCCTCTGATAGCCTCAAGATGGGAGCACTGGTCAATCTCCGTCTCAACTCCTAAAAGCTCTGATGGCATCTATCTAACCATACAAAGGGTTTCCCCTTCTTCATCAAAGATGAAAGTGGTGCTACAACTCTGGATAAGTTTGGCACAAACCTCCGATAGTAACCAACCAGGCCCAAGAAACTCTGAACCTCTATCACACTCCTGGGTGGCTCCTAAGAAAGCACTACCTCGATATTTTCTGGGTCCACTGCTACCCCCGCCTTAGAGATGACGTGTCCCAAGAAGTGAACCTCTCGAATCCAAAACTAGCACTTTGAGATCTTATCATAAATATGGTGCTCTTAGAATGTATCCAGTACAACCCGCAAGTGGTAAGCATGATCCTCCTCAATAGTCGAGTAAACCAGTATGTCTTCGATGAAGACTATGACAAAACAATCTAGGTAAGTCTAGAAGATCCTATTCATGAGACTCATGAACACTGCTGGAGAGTTGGTTACGCCAAAGGGCATAACCAAGAACTCGTAGTGGCCATACCGACACCTGAAGGTCGTCTTCTTCACATCCTAGTCTCGAACTCTGAGTTGGTGATAGTCTGACTAGAGGTCTATCTTCGAGAACTATTGTGCTCCCTTGAGTTGATAGAAGAGGTCATCAATCCTCAGAAGTGGGTACTTGTTCCTTATAGTCACCTGATTCAGGAGACGGTAGTCGACACATAGTCACAAGCTCCCATCTGCCTTCTTGGCGAACAAAATCGGAGAAGCCAAGGGTGAAACACTGGGTTGGATGAATCCCTTCTCTTGAAAGTCCTCCAGCTATACCCTCAGCTCACGAATCTTGGCGGGAGCCATCCGATATGCTGGAGTAGCTATCGGTTTTGTCTCGGGGTACATGTCAATGTAGAATTCTACCTCTCTGTGAGGAGGTAGTCCTGGAACGTCATTAGGAAAAACGTCCGCGTACTGATCCACCACAACAGGAAAACTCGAACTCCGCACATCAACTGCTTATAGGATGAGACTAGCCAACTGATGTGTGATTGGATGCCCTCTCCTTTGCATAAGTCCATCCTACGCTTCAAATGCTCACTTCTCACCAGTGAAGGTGAACCTGGTCCCATCTGTGCAGACACACCGCACTTTGCACCTAATACAGTCGATCTGAGCATGGACTGTAGATAACCAGTCCATACCCAAGATGAAGTCCTAAGGCCTCGACGCTGCTACAAGAAGATCCCAACTGAATCTCTCACCTCCTAGAGTAATCTCACACTGCCGGCACCAGTGTGTAATCGTTGAGTCTTCTCCCATAGAAGTCTCTAGCCGTAAGGATCGATCCAAAGGCTCCATCAGAATCTCCGAGCTTTGAACAAGGACAGTGGTAATAAAAGAATAACTCAAACCTGTGTCTATAAGAACTGCAGCAAGGGTGGAGTAGACATAGATAGTACCTAGAATCATCTCAGGGGACCGTGGTCATAAGCCTCGACTGTCTGTAGTTGTGCCTACCTCTATCCGACATCTTCTTGTGGTCGGGTGGACCTCCTAGTGGTGGTGGTGGTGGTAGAGCCTCGAAACGTTGTCCACCACCCACTGCTCGGCCAGCTCCTCTGCCTCGTCCACCCGCTCCCGGCGGACCACCCCAGTCAAACCTCTGCCTCTACCTATGAGGTCCCTCTACTATTTTCTACTTGTCTGCATGGCGGGTCGGGCAGTCACGATCCATGTGGCCCTGCCCGCCACATGCATAGCATTGCCTTCTCCTCGTAAGGCTGGCTCTGTTTTGAGTGCCCCACACAACCGAACTTATATCATGAGATCGCTCTCCTGATGGCCTGGTCTTCTCGGACCTCTACGACATCGGTCTACTGCTGGATATAGAATACTCTGATATGTGTCGCCCTATGGTGGGTCTCACCACTAGTGACTACTCAATGAGAAAGATCTCCACTAGAAGGGATCTCTCCAGCACCCCTGTCTTCATCGGGATGCTAAGGGGAATCGTCGAAGCCCTGATCTCGTGCCTCAGTCCTTGCTCGAAGGTCCGAGCCTGGAAGAACGGGTCACATACCATATCCGTGGAGTAGCGTGAGAGGTCAGTAAACCTCGCTGACTACTGAGCTACTGACATGATGCCCTGCTGCAGATGTAGTAACTCTTGAATCCGTACCACATGAAGGGTGGCTAGAAAAAACTCCGAGCGGAAGAGACTCTCGAAGTATGTCTAGAGAAAAGATGTCTCATCATGCACCTAGAGCATTAGGTTCCACCATCTTCCTGCCACTCCTTGCAGGAGACTCGCGACAAGGATCACCATAAGATCAGCCGGAGTCCCTACTAATCTAAAGACTCTGACGATAGCCTCCAGCCAATCCTCAATAGCTTGTGGGTCCGTATCTCCATGGAACCTAGGGGTCCTCTGTCACTGGAACTCGTGAAATGCGATCAAGTGGCATGCACTCTCTGCTGCTTGATCTGGTAGTATCGGTGGCTCAGCGGGTAGTGGTCCTGCTAGTGCCTCCGCTGTGATGGGGCCCTGCACCGAGGCCTCATCGGTCGGTGGTCTGCCATCTCGTACGTGACTTGGAGCCCTAGTTGGCTACCTTCGTGGGGCCATCCTAAAAAGAAACAAGTGTGTCACGGTCAAACAGTATACCCGGTGAGCTGACACAAAGTAATCGCAAAGAAAATTTTTGAAACACACATGCAATCAGTGTTTTCGTGCACTGATTCGGAAATCAGGGGTCAGGGTCCTGGTGTATGGATACGTCGTCCACCGCACCAACAATGGACTCTCTGGACTGAAAACCACACTCAATACCCTTAACACTATTGCTTCACTGAAAGGAATAATCAGAGTCCTGAGTTTTGCAGTATAACCGACTCCTCTTATACCAATTTTTCACGACCCGTCCTCGGGGCCCATGCTGTGACTACCCCAAGCCCGCCTTCCATAGGCTAGGGGTTAGAGACTAGCACTAAAGGCGTAAATCCAATAAAACAGAAGATATTTCCTTTATAAAAGTAAATAACACAACAGAGTACACAACTGATGTAAGCACTAAGGAAACTGAGTACAAAAGTAAGCGCTGAATGGTAAATGGGCCAGAATACAAACCCAACTAAAAGTACAGTACAACTGAAAGTCTAGTACAACAGCAGTAATGTAAAGCAGCAACCACCGAGTCATCCTCCAGGAATCCCACCTGAAGGGTGGGTACAGATAGTCTCCCCAGTTCCATGGGTTCGTCCGTTTTCTCTGTGAACGTATCACCAAGTGGTCCACCTCCGGGTACCATCCAGCTCTACAAGCCCCCACCACGATCAGTGTTTTCTGTCGTCTGCATCCAACACAATGTAGTGCGGGCATTTCCCGTGCAGGGGTGAGTATAACGATACTTAGTAGGGACCCCAAGACCCCCGAAAGTCTCCCAGAATCCACGAAGGATAAACCAAAAAGAAAATATACCAACATGAAGTATCAACCAACTCTTCTTAGGTATATGCCCATACATATACCTAAGTCATAAATCTCAGTTCGGATCCAACTCTAGAGCCCAAGCACAACCCAGTCCACACAAGAATGTAGTCAATCACATCGATGATAATGATTGAGAGTCAAGACTCAGCACACACAATTATACATCTTTCATATAGCGATAAAGATGATCAAATGTAATCACTGATTCATCTAAGCTGTCGGACCCACACAGGATACAAGACCAGCTAAGCTGTCAGACCCACACAGGATACAAGACCAGCTACTATGTCGGACCCACACAGGATACAAGTACAGACGTCAATACTGCCAGACCCACATAAGATACAAGAACAGTAGTCATCGCTGTCGAACCCACGGAGGATTCCAATAGAGTAGTTATCGCTGTCGAACCCATGGAGGATTCCAGTACAGTAGTTGTCGTTATCAAACCCATGGAAGATTACAGTATAGTAGTCGACGCAGTCGAATCCACGGAGGATTCCAGTACAGTAGTCGATGCGGTCGCAGCCAGCTCTAGGGTTCCCGCACACAACACGCGCGATTCCAGGAGGGTTCGTTCCTTGAGCAAGGGGGGTCTATACATCAATTGTCATGATGTCCAGATTTGATTTATCCCAAATTTCCTTCTCTTAAAAAAACCCAACGCGACAGATGGTGCGTCAATCGGACGCCCGGTCTGAGAGTTATTGGTTTTTCCGTTCCAGGGGCCCGGTTGGTTTTTAAGATAAAACCAACCCGACTGTACTCCAGATTCATCCAAACCTTAAGTGGAGTATTCCAAAAGAACCTTATCATAAAAATGAATCCAACGTAGTTGATGGCACGTCAATCAGACGTCCGGTCCTTAAGTTATAAGCGTTTCTGCTCCAAGGGCCCGGTTGGTTTCGGGTTCGAACTAACCCAGATATATACAAACCTCACCTAAACCTTGATTGTAATATACCAAAACGACCGTATCGATCCAAGGATTCCAACGCAACTGATTGTGCATCGATCGGAGATCTTTATCTCAAGTTATGGGCGAATGACTGAAAAGAGTCCGAAGTGGGGGGTTTGGGCCCGGTCCGACCCGGCCCCACCCACCCTAGGTCGACCCGACCTGGGTCCAGCCCGGCACGGCCAGTGTGGCCTGGCTCGCATGGCCCGCCCCAGCCCTGCTGGGGGGGGGGGTGCTGTCTAGGCTAGCTGGACAAGCGGGGGGAACGCGGCCGCTGGTTCCGCGTAACAGGGGCGCCAGGCTGGCGCCACTTGTCTCCCTGGATCCCGCGCGGCGCGAGATCCACTCCACGCCGCCACGGTCTGTGCCGCGGCGGATTCCTACCAGAGACGCTCTAGGGCGCTGCCGCCTCCAGGGGGTCGGCCGGTGCCAGCCGCCGGTGCCGCTACGCCGGCAACCCGCGCCGCCGAGGTCTTCCGCGGGCCACCGAAGTCATTCTGGTGGTCCGTTTTTTCTCCGGTATGTTCCTGTGGTCATCTCGGGACCCAAACTCCCCTGCAAAATCTCCAAATCACCGTTGTGGTCCCATTTCGTCGTTGAAAAACATTCCACGCATCAAGAACGATAAAGAGATGGGTCCGGACTTGTTCGTTAGTCCGTACCCACCGCATTAGTGGTTCAAATAATCACCAAACAATTAAACGCCCATGCACGAGGGTATAATTCACATAAATGAAAATATACAAATCCCCCTACCTCACAAAATACTTCGCACATCGTCGATCCACGGAAGACAAGCGTCGCGGTAGAACGGTGTCGTCCCGTCAAAGATGGAGGAAGAGTCGTTGTCATAGGCTACGTAGACTCCTTGACGTTAAGGTGCGTCCAAGGAAGAAGCATCTTTGGAAGAAGCCCTTCACATTCTTCGTCGGGGATGTTCTTCGTGGAAGAAGGATCACCTCTCCTTTAATTATCCAGTGCCTTTCCCCAAAATAGATTTTCCAATGCAAAAAGAAATAAGGCTCTCCAATTAATATAATTGCCATGCAATTCATATTAATTCAAAAGAGGTGTCCATTAATTAACGCTGATATTAATTAGGTGGGTTGGCACATTTAATGGGCAGGATGTGGAGAGGCTCCACCTTAATGAGGAGTTGTCAAAGAAAACTACAGGGAATTAATGAAGAGTTGAGGGGAGGTGGAAGGTTCGGGTTCGTGTGGGCCCCACCACACTAAATCCTCTCAGGGGAGTTTATGTGGGGTGTGATCCCACCCTTAACTTCCTCTTGCCGGTTATAACTACCAAAAATAAATAAATAAAATTGTGTACAACAATTTTATTTTAATTTATTCTAAATCCCCAAAATTTAACTTTCAACTCACATAAAATTCAACTGTGGTAAAGGTCCCCTAAATCGAATACTGATGCTGCGAGTTCATCAGTGTCCTCAGATTTCAATTCCGAGCACTGGTTCAATAGATAGAAAAACCCACTCGTGCGTTTACTGAACGTACCCGAAAAAAACTTCAAAAATTTATTCTGGGCACACCGGGGCTCAGATTCAGGTTCCGTCAGAAACTACATACTCATAAAATTTCAAAGTATTTAAGAAAAATCCCTTGAAATTTCTGGGTCTTTACACTTCTTATCACATGTTGAAGTTCTTTTGACAGTAGAATCCTCCAGTGAACATTGAGTACTGGCAGCAACTCTTTCCTTCTTTTGTGGAGACTCAATATGTGTCTTCTCAAGATTGGTAAACCTAGCTTCCAATTCTAGACATCTCATATTTAGGATGACTTCTTGGTCTTCAATCATAGTCATCTTCTCTTCACAAGCCTTCTTTAATCTTTCAAATTCATCTTCATGCATCTTTACTTTGTTTTGTAACAAGGATTCAAGTTCTTTAATCTTCTTGGAGTCTTCTTCCAAATATAACTCCTTGACATCATTGATATTCTTCAGCTCATCTTCAAGTGCATGGATCTTATCTTCTAGAGTCTTATTTACTCCCTCTTTTTCTTCATCATCTTTGAGCCACTTTGAATAACTTACTTTAAATTCCCTCTTTTTTGCATCAAAGGCTCCAATCTAACTAGAGAGCTTTAGACATTCAACATTTTTCTCTTGTAAGCCTTTATCCAAAACATCAGTTTCTTCTTCCAGATGAGTGATTTTTTCCTGCATGGATTGAAATAATCCACAAACCATAGATGTAATCTCTTTAGGAATACCATGCAGAATAATTCTTAATCTATAAACTGATATTTCTTGAGATGTTGTAGATTGATCATCACCAATTGTGCCAGTATTTTCATCATAATAATAATTTTAAAATGTACTAACACATACCTTTTTATCATTTGAGGTAGGAAGGTTATCCATTTTATTGGTGGAAACTTGAGCCACCTTCTCATAAATTTCCAAGTCTGGTGTGTCTTCAATGTCAGCCAGATATGGAGAACCAGATACTTCCTCTTATTTAGATAAGAGAGTCTTCTTCTTCAACTTTCTCTTCTCTGTATTTTTCCTATTCATCATGGTCTTGGTAGATATATTCTTCTGCTCAGAGATAACATAATCTTCACTGAAATTGAACTTCATTGATAACTCAGGAAAGAAACTCTGGTCTTCAAAAGAGAATAAATTCACTTTATAGAATCCAAAAGTGGTGAACATATCCCTCTGATACCAATTGAGAGGACCAGTTTGGGATATACCTAACACTAATAGGGGGTGAATTAGTTTTGGGGACTCTTAAAACCAATTCTAACTTTTATCCATGTACCTCTTGACTTGTTAAGATCTTTATTCTCTTATTCTCTTTTCCCTCTGACATGCAATAATAGAAAGCAGTGAAAATATGCACACGATAAGTGGGATGATTTTTTTTCATCATCCATACTTTATTTTTTTTATTTTTTGACCTAACTGGATGGACTTACCTTTTTTTACCATGACCATGGATTTAATCAAGATACTACCATCCAAATCAACTAGGTCTAAGATATCACTTCCTTTCAAAAGAGAAAAATTATATCATGATTATTAAATCAATTTCATAGATAAGTGCATTTATTATATATATTTTTGATATTAAAACAGATTAGTTTTGAAGATTTATTTGTTAATTCATGCCTATACACCTAATGTTTTCTTCATATTTTTTAGGATGCTACAAGTTATGGGAAATGAAGAAAATTAATGGAAATGATCATGATATCCACTTAAAATATGTTTTTCTACAAATTATGATGATAATGGAATAATTTAAAGGAAAAATAAGGATTACAGAGTATAAAATTGACTTTATATATCGTGTAATCATTACACATCTTGAACCAGAACAAGTTGTGAGGTGGAATAAAATATCATGGAGTGAAGACCATTTGTGTCACGACATGACACTATGTATCATGCTGTGAAACACACCATGAATTCCAAAAAATTTTATTTTAAGTCATGAAACATGTCATGAATATTTTAAGGCCCACACTTTACATGTCGTGTAAATATTACACAGTGTGAAAAAAGGTGGGATGACCCAGAAATGACCAGATTCAACGTTTTTAGTGTTAAAGACTAGTTTTATGGCATGAGAACCACCCATGACCAATTTTTGACCCATATTAAATTTTATTTAATGAAAAATGATCCCCATTGATGTATATATATAGAGATGTATTCTATTTATGTAAGGAGATATGGAGACCAAATCTTGGAGAGAGAAGCTGCGCAGTGCAAGGTTCTCACCAGTTTCATCTCCATATTTAATTTATCATTTCCTTTTATTTATTCCTTCACTATTACTCTCTCATCACTAGTATGAGGGAATTAAACCACATTGTTCTAGGTTTATGTAGCCAAAGGGGGATGGTTTCATTAGATTATAGTATTTTTATTTTATTCAAGTATTTGAGTTGTGATAGTTTTAAGTTAATTTCCAATCCATTTCTTTTTCTTTTCATGATCATTGAATTGAACCTGGAAGCACTTAATAAATTCCTAAACCGATTACCCTAATTGAGGAATTAAAATTTTCAAGTTTAGGGAGTTTAGGTTTAAGTATGGTATCAAGACAAACTTGATTTAGCAAAACCCTAAATTATCAGACCAAGGGAAACATGGGATTTCAACAATTAATAGGGGATAACATGACCATTGGATCAACCTAATCTCAACTCTAACACCAATATTGGACAAATAATTTAATTGGTAAAATCCAATTTCACCTGATCCATGAATCTATAAAACCCCAAAACACATTTCAAATCTAAATCTAAAACAACTAATCTTCTTCGGTTTTATCTTTCACTTGCTTCAAATCAATCAAACCCATATTTTCTGATCCTATTTCTTCAATTTAAATAAATCAATTCTTTTGAAAATCTAATTAAACTAATTCACTATCTCTGTGGGTTCGACCTCAACCTGCTGCATACTAAATTTTTAATCAATTCAGTTGCATAGTTTGAGTTTTTTAAAAAAATTATTTTGATTATACCCATAGGGAAATAATGACAACCTTTGTGCCCATAAAAATTGTAACCATTTCCAAGCATGGTCACAAAATAGTTTTTAGGTTTTCAATTTTTATTTTAGTTTTTGTTTCTTTATTTCAATTCCTCTGTTTACATTAGTGTGTTCATGCTGTGGATTTCAGTTTTTTAATTTTTAAATGCACGACCACAACATGCACACAAAAGGTAAAGAGGTTTTTGACTTAGATCCCAAACTGGAGAAAATATTAAGGAGGAACAAGGTAGTTACAATAATGGTTGGAACATAAAATCATCTATTTCATGCTGGAGAAGTTTTTCAAAGAGATATAGGGCTTCATATTCTCATGGATTACGAGAGGCCATTGAATACAGGATTGAAACCCAACATCCTGATGCCTCCCATTGCAATAAATCACTTTGAGATCAAGGCTTTAATAATTTTGATGATCTCAAATAGCATGTAATTTATCATACTACCATATGAAGATCCAAATGCACATCTAGGAAGCTTCCTCAATCTATGAAACACATCGCCATTCTATAAGGTTTCAAGTGATGCAGTAGGACTCCATCACTTTTGATTTTCATTGTGAGAGAGATATCAAGAGTGAATTCAAATATTTCTAGTGCATTTTAACACTACATATGATGATCTGACATTAAAATTTATTTCTTGATTATTCCCATCTTCCAAATTAATGTACATATAAGAAAATATTCTAAACGTTTTTCAATTTTAGGATGAATCACTCTACTATGAATGGTAATGATACGAAGATATGATTCACAAATGCCCAATTATGGTATTGAACTGTGGATTCTAATCCAAACCTTCTATAGGTTACTTACATAGGAAAACATGTCAATTCTATATACTGAATATAGAGGATCACTGATGAATAAGTTTCCCAAAGAGAGCTACAATATTTTGGATGAAATAGCGAGCAATAGTTTCTAGTGGAAAGGAGAATGGACAGAATGAAGAGGCATCCATGTGATGAACAAAAATTAATGGATGGAGACACAGATGGAATCTTTGGCCAAGAAGATGGCCATGATGATGGCCCAATTGAAAACCCCAAGGTACATATATATAAGATGTAATTTATACTGATTAAAATCTTGGTAATTAATTTAATGGTTTGAGGAAACAACAACAACAAGCACAAGGATATCAAAAAAGGCCATAAGGGTAACAACAACAAGCATCACAAGGTCCCACACTAACAAGCTAGGTCCATATGTTGGAAGAGACATTGGCCACATTTATGATCATGATCAGGGTGGTAATCAAATATATAAAGGAAGAATCAATGAACCAAAAGGTTGAGTTGTGAAATATATAACATCACATGGGAAAAATAATTGAATTAATTAGAGAGAGGCCAAGAGAATAACTACTTGGATTCCCTGAAGTAAACCCAAGTGAATATTTAAAATTTTCATTTCTTAGAAGTGGGAAGAAGACACAAGAAAGTGATATAGAATTTACAGGATGTAATGAAGAACAACCAGTGGGATCAAGTGAAAAATAAGTTTAAGAGATGAAAAAAAGTGAGGAATAAGTAGCTAAAGAAGATTAATAAGAACCAATGTAGTACAATAAAAGACTTATGTTTCTAGAATGAATGGTGCAAGTGAATATCAATGAGTAGAAATGTAAAATTTTGGAACAAATAAAAAAAATTCACATTAATATTCATTTTTTATAGGATCTTGAAAACATTCTATACTATAAAAAATTCATGAAAGTTCTAGTAACTAATAAAAAAATCTAGATTTAATTGGAACTATTACACTCACATGAGAGTGTTAGACAGTGGTATAAAGGGACTTTCCTAAGAAACAATGTGATCCTGGCAGTTTTTTGATTCCCTTATTTATAAAATCTAATAAATGTGAAAAATATTTGTGTGGCTTAGGTGCGAGTGTCAATATCATTTCACGCACAACTTTCAAGATTCTGGAACTGGAAAGAATAAATCCTATAAGAGTTTCACTTCAATTAGATGACTCAAAAATTAACTACCCTAAGAGGTAATCAAGGATATTCTGATCAAAGTCAACAAATTTTATTTCCCCATTTACTTTTTTGTGATGTACATGGTAGAGGAGTTAAATAAAATAATTATAAGTAGAAATTTTTTTTCTCACTGGGAATGTATTGATCAAAATTAAAATCAGAAAACTCTACCTGAGAGTTTTCTATGAATAATTCAGTTTCAACATCCATTGGGAAATGAAGAATTGCGATGCGAGTGAGAAAAATGAATTTGGATAAGGCAAAACAACCAAAGTTGTGGGTGTCATTGAAATTAAGGAGATACATGAAATAGATACTATTATGAAATAGGATGGTCAACTTAAAAACACTAATAAGAAGAAAGGGAATATGAGGACCAAGACCGTTGAAACCAGAGGAGCAACCAAATCTAACAAATTGGAGAAAGAGTAATAGGCATGGATGGTACATGACCTTCTATTTAGTTTATCAAGATTAATGAAGAAATGGTGGATTAGTTCAATGGAGATAGAGCAAGTACTTCCATCAAGAAGAATTAAGCTATTTAGGGAAGAAGGATAGAGACTAACCAACATAGACAAGACACAAATGAGATCATTTATGGAACCTTATGAGGAAAAAACTTTTAAATCATCTATAACTTGATCTAAAGCTAAAGGAGTTAAGTTCTATCCAATGATGGTAAACAAAAGTTCTTCTGGGTGGTAACTTTAGTTTTTTGTTTTATGCTTTCTTCATTTAATATTTTTAGAGTTATGCATGTATTCACCCAAAATTTATTAAATTTAGTTGATTATGTCTTATGATTTCACCTATTTATTTAAAATTTACTGGACTATCAAGACCTTATCCATAATTAAGTAGTAGAAGTACAAAATGAGGCTATAGGACCAATACACATCGTGAACCACATTCACATTGTGAATCCAAGGAATTAAACATTATGAATTAGGAGTAGGAAAAACCTGGAAAACTGAATTCAAATCAATATTCAAAAGGCGAGTAATCATTTAAATTTATAATTTTTCTACCGAATTTCCCACATTTAATTTATTTATAGCTTTTAACTACCAATTTCATGCCTGAATTCAATTCTTGCTTTATTCAACTGAACTAGGAGACATAAACTACCTGGTATAATTAACATGCCAGGAATTTAAATTTCTTTGTGAATAAATTCATATGAGAATAATGGGGAAAATAATTATTAGGGATAATCATGTGAATTAGGATTTGAAAAATCACGATTTTAGGAGTATGTTAATCATTGTAAATGGAATTTTTATAATATTTGGTCATGCTTTGTATTTTTTAAATTTTCATTAATTGATTTAATTATTTGTATCCATTCGAATGAGTAGTCGTACCAACCTTTCATCTCATTCCTAATACATCCTCTAATTCCAATATTTCCCATTCTTTCTATAGTATATTTCTTGTAAAACTTGGACATGTTCTCTTATAGAAATTTATTTACATATTATCAAAACTATGACTAAATAGAATCACTTTTAATATGACTGGGAAATCTTTTATTAACCCTTTATCCTTAGACCCACCTTGAATTAATCATTTTTCAAGCATGTAGAATCCATCCACAACCTTGTTAGGAAATTAACCTAGTTAAAATCCTATCTTATATATTCATTACCTACCTATAAATGTTTTACATTATATTTAAAAGAATAATTGTGGGGTAGATACTCTATATGGTGTACCGGGATATAATAAAGTGGGATATTTCATTGGGTATTTTCATAAAATTTTGGGAAGAGTCCATGAAATTACTCATTGTATTTTATTTTTCACCACTATTTCTAAATATGTATATATATATATATATAATTGAAAATTAAATAATAATAATAATTAATGGGTTATGTCATGGGAGGATAAAAAATAACCATTACCAGACTGATGATCTTTTAGTCATATGTGGTTAGGTTGTGGATGTGAGATTTGTCTTCAATACAATTTTTTTAAAAAAAAAAGAAAAAAAATTAAAATAAAGCAAGAGAGGATGATTCATTTATTTTACTTACACGTATCATGGGACAATTTTGATATTTTTGATGGGAGGAGAGAAATGAAATATATGAGCGAGATATATAGTGGATTATCTTTTGATATCATGTATTACACATTAGAGTCAAACTTTCTTTTTGATATTTACTTTTGCATCCTTTACCCACCTACCCTAAAGCCTCAAATCCATTTTTACTTAACAATAAAGACATAATGATTATTTGTGATTCTATATTTACAAGGTAGATATGATAGATGCCTTAAAATCATATGGTAAGTGACATGTTCTTGAGGTATGTGCTGAACTCTATTTACATTTATACCCTAATGATGAGTGGAAAAATTCATGTGAGGTTGTCTATTAATGGCATGAATATTAACAATGAATTAAAAAAATGAAAATGGATGAGTTAAATGTCTTGGATATTTAAAAATATAAAAAGTAAAATATCTGGTTTATTTTTATTCTTTGAAAAATTAGGTGTTAATAAATTTTCTATGTTTGATGATCAAACATTTAAATTCCATTTGATTAATTTTTTTTATTAAAATTGAGTTGAAATAATGATAGAGTAAGCGTTCATTATAATATGTTTAGATTACACCATTGAGGAAAATTTTGAATTCAAGTGTCAGGTGATTTGATAAGTGCATTTATTTTATACATTTTTTATTTTAAAATGCATTGGTTTTAATGATTTAATTTTTAATGCATGCCTGTACACCTGATGTTTTCTTTATATTTTTTTAGGATGTCGTAAGTTATGGGAAATGAGGAAAAGGAGTGGAAATGATCATGAAGTCCACTTAAAATAATGTTTTACAAAAAATTTGATGACCCTAGAATAATTTCAGGGCAAAATGAGGCTTCTAGAGAAAAAAATTGACTTTATACGTTGTGTAATCATTACACATCGTGAACCAGTACAAGTTGTGAAGTGGAAGAAACCAGCCTAGAGTGAAGACCACTTGTGTCACAGTGTGACAAATTCCATAAATTACTAGACATTTTTTTAATCCATGAATTATTCTATGAATATTTCAAGGCCCACACTTTATATATCATGTAACCATTACATGATGTGAAAAATCCAGGATTACCTAGAAATCACCAAATCCAATGTTTTAAGTGGTGAAGACTTGTTTTATGTCCCGAGGACCACCCATGACCATTTTTTTAACCATATTAAATGATATTAAATGAAAAAAGATCCCCATTAAAGTATATAAATAGATAGGGATGTTGCTGCTATATGGAGATCTGGAGACCAAAACTTGGAGGGAGAAGTTGCGTTGTACAGGGACCTCTCCAGTTTCATCTCTATCTTTCATTTATGTTTTTTATTATTTACATATTAATATATCATAACTAGGATACGGGGTTAAACCCTCCTTTTTATAGGGTTATGTAGCCAAAGTGGTAAGGTACTATTGGATTGTATTCTTTTTATTTTATTCAAGTATTTGGGTTACTGTAGTTTTAATTTAATTTTCAGTCCATTTATTTTTCTTTTCATGATCATTTAATTAAACCTAGAATCACTTAATAAATTTCACAACTTATTAACCTAATTGAATCATGGCTATTTTCAAGGTTAAGGTAATCTAGTTTAAATATGGTATCAAGAAAAACTTGATTCATAAAATACCTATAATATCTAACCAAGGGAAATAGGGGATTGCTTATTTTAGGAGGGGATACCATGAAATTTGGATCTACCTCATCTTGACTCTGAAACCAATACTAAAAAAATAGTTTAATTGATAAAATCCAATTTCACACGAACCCTGAATATACAAAACACTGGAATACCTTTCAAATCTGATTCCAAAACAAAAAAATATTCTTTGCTTTCATTTTTTTCTTTCTTCAAATCAATCAAACCCATATTTTCGTCACCAATTTATTCAATTTAAAAAAATTAATTATTCTGAAAACCTAATTAAACTAATTTAACATATTTTTGGGTTTTACCTCAAACTATTTAATTCTAAATTCTTATTTAATTAAGTATCATAGTTTGAGTTTTATAAATTTTGTATTTTTATTAGATCTACAGGGAAATAACAACACCCTCTAGGTCTGTCAGTCATACCCCCAATGACACACTCAATGAAATCTAACTCACTATGACATCAATGCCATAGTTTTCATCTTGAATCAAAGTAACTAATAAAATAGTATAAACTAATAATGATCTTAAGTCAAGTTACCATTACCCTTTTTTTCAAATAGGAACAACCAATAAAAAACGTGGTGCTATTATCAGTGGGCCAGTACTCATGATATCATATACTTCAGATCACCAAGTGAAAACATTATAAGAAGAAGTCTCAATGCTCATGATCCCCCATCACTTGATGGTTAAAAATCATTTATGTCCTATCAGCATGATTTATCTGGACCATAGGACATAAGTTCAATATCAGTATCGTGGTATCTCTAGGTTATCATTATAGTTTGGGAACTACTATAACCTTTTGATATGATATGTAATCTAAGAAAATTACTATAAATATAGTGTATGTAGATGTATCAACACTATTTTAGTAATATAAACACATTTATATATCAAAAATTTTACATGTAATGGTAATAAAAGTACATGCATGAGTTGGGTCTCTGAAACCCACTTTCAACACTCCCACTTGCATTAGATCCAACTACTAACAAGTAACAACTTTCTACCTCTCACATGAAAAACACAATTATACTAAGATATTGATTTTCAAAGGGGGTGTACCACTTTATCCCATATATACACTCTGCCAACTATTCCTTCACCTCTCTGAGTAGAAACCCTCAAGATATGAAACCTCCAAAGTACACGCTTTTCCCTCTAATGTGACCTTGGATCCCTGGAAACCACCAATACTACAGTAATATCACAATAAAATAGAACAGGGTCTTTAGTGCTAGGCACAACACCAATATTTGAGACAAAATTTTGTATCCATATTTCCTACTTATCTACATGAGAATCCATGATATACTCATATTTTATTATAGAAATGGCTACCACAGATTTCTTCAGGCTTGTCTAGCTCACTGCACAACCAGTTAGGAAAAATACATAGCCCGACTGTGATTTTAGATCATCATGATCTATTTGGAAACTATTATCAATATATCCCCTCATTATTAGTTCCTCATTTCTTCTATACACTAGGAACATATACTTTGTATATCTCAAGTACATCAAGATAGTTATTATAGATGCCAAATTTATCTCTCATGGATTAGATTGATACATGCCCACCATTCTTAAATAAAAGGCAACATCAAACCTTTTACATATCATGGAATACATGATATATCTCACTATAAAATCATATAGTATTCTACTCATTCTTTTAACATCCTCATATGTTTCCAGACACATTTTATTAGAGAGATTGATACCATGTGACATTAGAAACCAACCTATCTTGGATAGTTTCATATTGTACCTTTTGAGTACCTTTTCAATATACACAATTTGAATTATCCCAATCATCCTTTGTGATTTATCTTGATAGATCTTAATCCCTAAGACATAGGATACTTCACCTAATTCTTTCATAGAGAAGTATTCATTTAACCAAGTATTAACTGAATGTAATATTTTCACTTCATTTCCCATAATTAATATGTCAGCAACATATAATACAGCAAAAATAATGGAACTCTCATTAACCTTATAGATACATAGATCACCTTCATTCTTGATGAAACATAATTCTCTTATGGCCTCATCAAAATGAACATTCCATGACTGTGATGCATCCTTCAACTAGTAAATGGATCTTAATAACTTTCATACATTATTGGAACTCTTTGACTTAATAAACTCTCTTAGTTGAGTCATATAGACATATTCAACCAAATTCACATTTATAAAATTAGTGTTAACATCCATTTTTAAAATTTCATAATCATTGAAGGATGATGTTACAAATAATATTCTGATGTATTTCAACATCACAACTACTGAGAAGGTTTTTTCATAGTCTATGCCTTGAAGTTTCCTAAAACACTTTACAACTAGTTGTGATTTATAGGTATTCACTTTACCATCAATGTTTATATTTTTCTTGAATAACCATTTACACCAAATTAGTTTTACATCAGGTATAGGGTCTACCAAAACCCAAACTTGATTTTGTTACATAGATTCTAGCTAAGAATGTATGGAATATTTCCATTTAGAAGTATCATTTCCTTCCGCTACCTACTTGAATGTTATAGGTTCATCATTCTCTAAGAGTAATGTGTCACATGAATCAGTGATATGAAAACCATTTCACTGGTTCTCTAACCTCTTGAGTATATCTACATATTAATTATGTCTTGGGAACATCTTCATCTCCAACTTTCTCTTGTGGTGATTATTCTCGTACCAAATATTGTTTATTTTGAGCATCAACTTCATTGAAGTCAATCTTTATCACACTATTTCCATTAGAAATGTGTTATCTTTTTATAAATATGGAATTTATTTTTAAAATAACATTTATATTAGAAGGTTTATATAATTAATAATCTTTGGTTTCTTTAGTATAACCTATAAAGATGCACTTCATGCTTCAAGATGCTAATTTATCACTAGGTATAGTCTTGAAAAAAGCCTTACATCCCCATAAATGTGTGTTTGATATATTGGGTTTATTTTCATACAAAAAATCATATGGAATCCTATCTATAACTTTTATCGGTAATCAATTAAGGGTATATGACTCTATATACAACACATATCCCCAAAATGATAATGGAAGAGTTTCATGACTCATCATTAATATAACTATATCTAACAAGTTCATATTCTTTATTTCAATAACACCATTACACTAAGGTGTATAATGAGGAGTGATTTGGGATACTATCCAATGCATAAGTGGTCAATTAAATCTTGTTTAAGATACTCTCTACCTTAGTCTGAGCAGAGTGCCTTAATCTTTTTAACAAGTTAGTTTTCTAATTCATGTTGGTGAGAAGGTTTTATTGCTCCAATTTGATTTGATATCTCTTAAATGGGTTGGTCCTCACTATAATATTTTCACTTTCAGTCAATCTTCTTCAAGTGAAAGATTATTACACCACCTCATGTAAGAATGTTAGGATTTTAGGTTTTAATAAATTCTTGAGAAGTGTGGGTTGGGTTTCTAACTGTAACACCCCGAGATTTTATGAAAAATATTCTTTTTAATTTCATTAATGTCTTGTGTTGTATGCTCCACCAAAAGGAGCTTTCACAACATGCATCCCTGACTTGCCTTGCATTACACGCAATCGCGACCTTTCTCGATAGCATGTACGCAATACCGAGTTTCACTAAATGAGATATTATTATAATATTATTATGAACTAGCCATTATGAATAGTAATACCCACTTTTTTATAAGTTTTACCTTTCAAAATGGACTTCATTTTTGGATTCGGAATATCATAATTATCTTAGGGTGAAATTTTGGTACTTTTCGGATAACTTTCATATTCTAATGAATAGTGAAATTACTAAATTTTAATTAAAAACAACTTTTTTAATCGAAATAATTGATAGTGATAAATTAATAATTTGAGTGGTTTTAAAGTATATTTAGAATATATTTTTACAATTTAACACAATTTTGGTCATTAGATGTAATTTCACATTTAAACCAGACATAAACAAGTGTCTATTTTTTGATAGTTATTTCTCTTAAAAAAACACGCTATTTGTTTTGATGATGGGAATACATTTTTAAATTAGTTAATGTAACTGATATGTTTTGAATTTGGTAAAATAGACATAATTTTTGAATTCATAATATCAAATATATCTTAGGCCTAATTTTTGGTATTTTTCTGGAAACTTTCATTTTTTGATGAATAGTGAAACCACTAAGTGGTAGTTAAAAAACTGAATTTTTCATAAAACTTAATTTTACCGCTTCTGTGAGTGGAGTTTAGAAAATCCAAGAGATACGGTTAATATCAAGGACTAAAATTTGGTTCAATGAGATGAAAATAATTTTTGGTGAATAGTAACTTTTTACTTTTTTTACCACGGTTAAAAGTAAATAGGGTAATTAAGGGTAAAAATGATATTATTATTACCCTAACACATGTCCTAATTCTATTAGATAAGTGTAATTCGGCCAAAAACAACCTTATTAATAAAATATGACCATTTAGGCCCACTTGGATTAGATTAGGACATTTATTATTAATTTATTTAAAGAAGGGTTAAAATAGTTAAAATAAAAGTTTAATAACTAAATAATTTTTAATATAGGGTTACACATAAGATAAATTCGACTATAAATATTAATTATAAATATAAAAATATTTCCTACATAATGGTATTTTTTTTGTAATTTTTAGACTTAAAATAATTTAATTTATTTATGACACAATGACGATGCATTAATTATCTTATTAATGAAATATTGACATAATTGATGTTATAAATACCCAAATAAATGTAATTTGAGACTTTTTATGAATTAAAATAATTTTCTATGTTAATATAACATGTTATTATTTATTTAATTAACTTTTTTCGAACTAATCATTCTGTTATGATTTTCACAAAAATCAATTACCAAATAGTGTCAAAATTGACAAAAAATAGTTTTTAAAACAAATATAATATTATTAATTTTTATTATATTCTTAAAAATCTAACTCTCAGCCAAGATACTTATATCATGATATTTGTATCATTAATGGACCACTTGGGGGTCTCTTGGATTTATATGGTAAGTTTATTAACTATATAATATAAAAATAAAAAGTGACATGGTAAATGTCAATCTAATTAACTAAGAGTTAAAACTAAAAGATAAGGTTAATATAATGACCTAAACTTGTCTAAATTCTATTGGATGAGAGGATTTAGACCCATCCCCACCTTATATTAGAAATATATCAATTTGGATCTATTAAAAACTGAATATGATTTTATAATAAAATAATATTTTTAGTTATTCCAAAGGTGCCCCTCTCCTCCCTTATAAAAGGGCACCTCCTCCCTCTCTTCCTCACACCACTTTTAACCTTCAATCTCGGCCAAAACCTGAAAAATTATCTTCTCCACTTCCCTAGAAACATCCTAGAGGTACTGGTATTCTTCAAAGACCAATTTTCATGCCCTAAGAGGAGGTCTCAAAGAGGCGCTTCAAAGAAGAGGTAATGTCTGTTACCGATTCTTTCAACTTTATTTCTTCATACACTTCTTCTTCTTAGGTTGTTTCATTATGAAGTAATAACATCAGTATCACTCATATAATGATATGTTATTATATGTATGAAACAACCCTATTTCACCATCTATCCATCCTATGGAAAACAAAATCATCGTGCGTGCGTACGTACGGAATACCGTCTCCATGCCGTGGTGTAATCTATTTCCACCACCACCTTACTTGGATGGGTATAATGGTGTACATAATAACTATATATGATTATTGTAAAGCGATATTGATTCTGTAATAGTATAAATACACTCCAATAAAACTTCACGATCATGGGAACGATATCATCGCTCGTGCGTACGTACGGAATACCGTCTCCACGACGCAATGAGATTCATTCTCAATGATTAACCATTCATAAATGATTATAAAGTATATATAATAAGTAATCATGAAATATATTACATAATAATGATACTGGATTTTTGTATATATATATGTATGTCATCCAATTAATTCCATTCAATTCAATGAGGAAACGAAAACAACGTTCATGCGTACGTACGGCCTACCGTCTCCATGAACGGTGTATTTATTTCAATTTTTTTGATCTATTATATATATGTATATTCTGAATATATATTATATATAAATCATGTTTTATATTCTGGAATTAAGTAATCATGATCTAAGTAATCATATGAATAATTACAAGTCAAAACACGGGCAACAAATGAAACGATTTTACCCAAAACGCTCTTTAACAAAAGAACGGGTAATATAAAGTCATAAGTGAACCATATATGATATCATAACAATGAATATGATTCTTTAATAAGTCAATGACAGTATTTTATTCATTATACAGGAGGTTAGGATACGTATGAAGCATATCGGACCTAAGGTAAGGGATAATTGTGAAAATATCATTTTTATCTGAGATTTCTTATTCGTAAGTGTTTACTGGGGTTATTGCTATCATACATGTCCATGTTTTATAAAAGTGTATTCATGTATGTTTAAATTCCTTTTTACCCATTTGACTTTTACCCCATGGTATGGAAGGAATCTTTCTTTTATTTACCCTACAAGGTACTTTTTGACTTTTCTGACAAAAGTACGAGAAGAATGTTTTTTTAACTTATACGGCATGAAAGGATTTTTACAGTTTTATAAATCCTTATTTTCATGAAGCTTCCTACAAAAGATTTCATGACTATTTTAAACAAAATCCTATTCTTTTAAAATTGCATTTCATTTTGTGAAAAGAAAATGATTTTGAAGAAGAAAGGATATTTTCCTCAATAATTCATTTCAAGTGTTTTATCAAAACCATTTTACATCTAAGATAAAATTATTTCATATGTGTATGTTTCAAGTATAATGTATCTATGATTTAAATGGTTTCACTTTTCTTATTATGAAATGATATCCATTTCTTTTATATGGATTATGTGATGATAGGATGATGTTTATGAAACCCATTTTATTTATTTGGTTTTGATGAATGATGTATGTTTATTTTGTGGCACAAGTAAGAATGATTTAATTATGAGATGGGTGGGACCTATATCTCCCTCCAATGCATTGGGTAAAGATTTTTATCTCATGAGATAGACATGGATGGAATGTTAATTTAATCCGGTTCAGTATTACAGGACTGGAACGAGGTGTGAACTCGATTCAGAAAGGGACTTTTTCCATTAAGATGGTCTTGACAGCAATGCCTTGGCTACTATGGAAATCATTATATGTGCTTAATGGATGCCACAATTACATGTTTTATTCCCATGTTATGTTATCATGATTTATGTTCCATTATGATCTATGCCTTATGTACTTCCATGTTTTAAGTCATTGCTCAAGATTTTTATGTTTAAACATTATGTTCATCTTTTTAAGTTCAAATGTATATGGTATGTTTTATTTTATCCATTCTTACCCTTACTGAGCATTTGAGCTCACCCTTTTTATGTTTTATTTTCCCCCAGGATTAAAAGAAAGGTTTTAGGTAAGGAAACAAAAAGTGGAAGATCTTTATGGGAGATGTTGAAGATCTTTCACCACGATTAGAAGATTACATTCCAAGTTTCCAAAGACACTAAACTATTACGGTCCTTGTGTGTCTGTTTTTGTTATGTATTATGTATTCCGCAAAAGTAATGTAATATCCATGTACGTCAAGCTTCGGGTCTCTACATTTGGTATCAGAGGAAAGGTTTAGTCAACCTTTGGAAACTAGGATGTGATAACTTTAGTGAGATCCCTAGAGATATTTATAAGGTATGTCTAGGTATGTACCTAAGGTTAAGTATAAGTATATGTTATAGTCCTAGAATTACAGTAAAGATATTAGAATTAAACCTAAGATGTTAGATATTGAAGGTACTCCCCCTTTATTTTGTTGTTTTCCCTACCATGATTTTTGCCTCTCACGCTATTCTTTTTGGGTTTTAGACGATGGCTGGAACCCGAAGGAACCATGTTGATCAATGCAATGGACAATGCAATGATTGTCCTACTGAACAAATAAATTTTATGGGAGATGAAGTGAATAATCTTATTACTATACTTACACAAGCTATGAATAATTCTGGACTTCCAAATGAGCAGAGAAGGGAACAATATTCTATTGAGTCCTTCATGAGGTAACGTCCACCTTCTTTCAGTGGGTCTTCTGATCCACTTGTTACTGAACAATGGATCAGTACCACTGAAAAGATATTTTCAGTTCTTCAATGTTCTGAACATGATAAATTCATCTTATCAGTATATTGTTTGGAAGGTGTAGCTGATCAATGGTGTAATCTTATCAAGAATATGAGGCCAAGAGTTGAAATTGAGTCCATGGAATGGGACGAGTTCAAGAACTTATTTTTTAATAAGTACTTCCCTCTTATTCTTCGAACAAAGATGGAGAAGGAGTTTCTTGAACTAAAGAAAAAGGATGATGAATCTGTTGGTGTATACGAAGAAAATTTTACAAGGCTTTCAAGGTATGCATCTGTCTTTATCATCCAACCTGAAAGTAAAGTTGATCGATTCTTCAGTGGCTTAAAACCAAATCTTCAAAGGGAATTAGCTATAAGAGGATTCAGTAGCTATGAAGAAATTGTACGTTGTGCTATCAAGGTAGAAATGGAAGTTGGTGTTACTTATCCATCTCATAGTTTTGATAAGAAACGAAAGATGGATTTCAAGGAGAAATCTCAAAATAATGGTGAAAAGAAGATGAATGTTTCCTTATGCTCAAAGTGTGCAAAGAATCATGGTGTAGATTGTCTTAAAGGGACTAGAAAATGTTTTAAGTTTGGAAAAGAAGGTCATCGAGCAGCTGAGTGTCGAAGTAATGGAAAAAGGGTTCCTAATGATGTGAATAAAGAAAAGACTGCAGAGAACACACCACCAACACTTCAATGCTTCAAGTGTAAGGAAATGGGGCATTATGCTAATAAATTCCCTAATCCAAGGGTTAGTGATGATCGACATGAGCAACCACTTAAGGGAAAGGAAAAATTGAAGTTACATGCGATCACTATTAGAGATTTTGAATATGACAACGATGTGGTTGAATGATTAAGTGTTTATGTAATGGGATTCCAAAATAATGTTGTATATAGTATCGTGGAATAATGGAATATTTATGTATTGGTCTATTGTGGTTTTCAATAATTTTATGGTACCGTTAACCATGGAAAATGATTGAGTTATTTTTGGAAAAAAAGATGATATGCGCATAATGAAGGGATAAGGAGAAAATGAAATGTTTTACAGTATTCATGAGCTCATGACTGATATAAGGAAATAGTTATATCATGGTTTGAGGTTTTGGTATGTGAAAAGAGTTAACTTTTAACAACACTCATGTTTTCACTAAGATTCAATGGGAATTCATTTTTCAAGAGAATACATGATTAAGGCCTTCGAATGTTTGGAATGTGACCAGCAAGACATATCTCATGATATATGGGTATCAACGATGGTATTAACATTCTTGTTATATGAACTCTTTGGTAATCGTTTTCACTATAATATGAGATTAGACAGCAGTATTTTGGATAATCCTAAAGATTGGAATGGATTATGTTGGACAAAGGTTAGTATTGTTTAAGGATAGAAGTTTTTTCGATATTATTAATGGGATTTTATAGTAATGTAGTTCTAGAAAAAGGACAACCTGCAGGATGGGCGACAACCCATCGCATCAGACAAGGATATGGGAATCGAACACACAACCGAAGTGCGACTGGCCTTTATCGCCTACCACTAGCCTACAAGAAGTCCCTGGTTAGTAGAAACTAGTTTTATTTTATTAAGCAGTATGATATATGAAGTATAAGTTCATTTTAGGAACCATATATGATTAATCTCACTATAGACGGACTTATGTATTTTTTGATAACTTTTCTAACCTTTTGTTTGAGATAGATGGAATGACCCATCATTCTATAACATGATCTGCTAACACATAATGAATGACAAATTCAACTTCACTTATTTAAGAGATGAAGTGGAAATTGTCCAAAGAATGACCTACGGTGTGACTGTACCAAAATCACGAATGTATTTCTTCTAATTCCAATTTCATCAACTTTAGAGAAATGATCTTGAAAACCAAAAATGTTGTCCTAGTGCTCTTATATCCGATGAATCAGATGGTACCTTAGATCATCACAAATTTATGGCTTTGTGATTGTTGGATTTTTCATAGCTATGTTCTCTACCACTCTCCATCAGAACTTGATGGTTAGATTTTTCTTCCATATCCATATTTTCACCTATGTTCTCCTATGTGGAAACCCAGGGATGAGTTAATTTGAGTAACCATTACATTTCATACTTTCGTTTTTAAAGCCAAGTTTTGGTATTCCTTTTTACGATGTGGGTTTCTATTAAAGAAACTTTCGAGTAGTAAACCATTTATAACCCCGAAAAATTTCGAGGGCGAAATTCATTTTAAGGGGGGTAGAATGTAACACCCCGAGATTTTATGAAAAATATTCTTTTTAATTTCATTAATGTCTTATGTTGTATGCTACACCAAAAGGAGCTTGTACAACACGAATCCCTGACATGCCTTTCATTACACGCAATCACGACCTTCCTCGATAGCGTGTACGCAATACCGAGTTTCACTAAACGAGATATTATTATAATATTATTATGAACTAGCCGTTATGAATAGTAATACCCACTTTTTTTATAAATTTTACCTTTCAAAATGGACTTCAATTTTGGATTTGGAATATCGAAATTAGCTTAGGGTGAAATTTTGGTACTTTTTGGATAACTTTCATATTCTGATGAATAGTGAAAATTACAAAATTTTAATTAAAAACAACTATTTTAATCGAAATAATTGATAGTGATAAATTAATATTTTGAGTGGTTTTAAAGCATATTTAGAATATATTTTTACAATTTAATATAATGTTGGTCATTGGATGTAATTTCACATTTAAACCAGACATAAACAAGTGTCAATCTTTTGATAGTTATTTCTCTTAAAAAAACACGCTATTTGTTTTGACGACGGGAATAAATTTTTAAATTAGTTAATGTAACTGATATGTTTTTAATTTGGTAAAATAGAAATCATTTTTTAATTCATAATATCAAATATAGCTTAGGCATAATTTTTGGTATTTTTCTGGAAACTTTCATTTTTTGATGAATAGTGAAACCACTAAGTGGTAGTTAAAAAACTGAATTTTTCATAAAACTTAATTTTACCGCTTCTGTGAGTGGAATTTCGAAAATCCAAGAGACACGGTTAATATCAAGGACTAAAATGTGGTTCAATAAGATGAAAATAATTTTTGGTGAATAGTAACTTTTTACTTTTTTTTACCACGGTTAAAAGTAAAAAGGGTAATTAAGGGTAAAAATGATATTATTATTACCATAACACATGTCCTAATTCTATTGGATAAGTTTAATTCGGCCAAAAACAACCTTAGGAATAAAATATGACCATTTAGGCCCACTTGGATTAGATTAAGACATTTATTATTAATTTATTTAAAGAAGGGTTAAAATAGTTAAAATCAAAGTTTAATAACTAAATCATTTTTAATATAGGGTTATACATAAGATAAATTCGACTATAAATATTCATTAGAAATCTAAAAACATTTACTACATAATGGTATTTTATTTGTAATTTTTAGACTTAAAATAATTTAATTTATTTATGACACAATGATGATGCAGTAATTATCTTATTAATGAAATATTGACATAATTGATGTTATAAATACCCAAATAAATGTAATTTGAGACTTTTTATGAATTAAAATAATTTTATATGTTAATATGACATGTTTTTATTGATATAATTAAATTTTTTCGAACTAATCATTCTGTTATGATTTTCAAAAAAATCAATTACCAAATAGTGTCAAAATTGACATAAAATAGTTTTTAAAACAAATATTATATTATTAATTGTTATTATATTCCTAAAAATCTATGGTTCGGCCAAGATACTTATCTCATGATAGGTGTATCATTAATGGACAACTTGGGGGTCTCTTGGATGTATATGGTAAGTTTATTAACTATATAATATAAAAATAAAAAGTGACGTGGTAAATGTCAATCTAATTAACTAAGAGTTAAAACTAAAATATAAGGTTAATATAATGACCTAAACTTGTCTAAATTCTATTGTATGAGAGGAGTTAGACCCATCCCCACCTTAGCTTCGAAATATATCAATTTGGAGCTATTAAAACCCGAATATGACTTTATAATAAAATAATATTTTTAGTTATTCCAAAGGTGCCCCTCTCCTCCCTTATAAAAGGGCATCTCCTCCCTCTCTTCCTCACACCACTTTGAGCCTTCAAGCTCGGACAAACCCTGCCAAATTCTCTTCTCCACTTCCCTATAAACATACTAGAGGTCCTGGTATTCTTCAAAGACCAATTTTAGTTCCCTAAGAGGAGGTCTCAAAGAGGCGCTTCAAAAAAGAGGTAATGTCCGTTACCTATTCTTTCAACTTTATTTCTTCTTACACTTCTTATTATTAGTTTGTTTCATTATAAAGTAATAACATCAGTATCACTCATATAATGATATGTTATTATATGTATGAAACAACCCTATTTCACCATCTATCCATCCTACGGAAAATGAAATCATCACGCGTGCGTACGTACGGAATACCGTCTCCACGCCGTGGTGTAATCTATTTTCCACCACCACCTTACTTGGATGGGTATAATGGTGTAAATAATAACTATATATGATTATTGTAAAGTTATATTGATTCTGTAATAGTATACATACACTCCAATAAAACTTCACGATCATGGGAACGATATCATCGCTCATGCGTACGTATGGAATACCGTCTCCACAACGCAATGAGATTCATTCTCAATGATTGACCATTCATAAATGATTATAAAGTATATATAATAAGTAATCATGAAATATATGACATAATAATGATACTGTATTTATGTATATATATATGTATGTCATCCAATTAATTCAATTCAATTCAATGAGGAAACGAAAACAACGTTCATGCGTACGTACGGCCTACCGTCTCCATGAATGGTGTATTTCTTTCCATTTTTTTGATCTATTATATATATGTATATTCTGAATATATATTATATATAAATAATTTTTTATATTATAGAATTAAGTAATCATGATCTAATAAATCATATGAATAATTACAAGTCAAAACACGGACGACAAATGAAACGATTTTACCCAAAACGCTCTTTGACAAAAGAAAGGGTAATATAAAGTCATAATTGAACCATATATGATATCATAACAATGATTATGATTCTTTAATAAGTCAATGACATTATTTAAATCATTATACAGGAGGTTCGGATACGTATGAAGCATATCGGACCTAAGGTAAGGGATAATTGTGCAAATCTCATTTTTATCCGAGATTTCTTATTCGTAAGTGTTTACTAGGGTTATTGCTATCATCCATGTCCATGTTTTATAAAAGTGTATTCATGTATGCCTAAATTCCTTTTTACCCATTTTACTTTTACCCCATGGTATGGAAGGAATATTTCTTTTATTTACCCTACAAGGTACTTTTTTACTTTTCCGACAAAAGTACGAGAAGAATGTTTTTTTAACTTATACGGCATGAAAGGATTTTTATAGTTTTATAAAGCCTTATTTTCATGAAGCTTCCTAAAAAATATTTCATGACTATTTTAAACAAAATCCTATTCTTTTAAAATTGCATGTCATTTTGTGAAAAGAAAATGATTTTGTAGAAGAAAGGATATTTTCCTCAAGAATTCATTTCAAGTGTTTTATCAAAACCATTCTACATCTAAGATAACATTATTTCATATGTGTATGTTTCAAGTATAATGTCTCTATGATTTAAATGGTTTCACTTTTCTTATTATGAAATGATATCCATTTCTTTTATATGGATTATGTGATGATGGGATGATGTTTATGAAACCCATTTTATTTATTGGGTTTTTATGAATGATTATGTTTATTTTGTAGAACAAGTAAGAATGATTTCATTATGAGATGGGTGGGACCTATACCTCCCTCAAATTCATTGGGTAAAGATTTATATCTCATGAGATAGACATGGCTGGAATGGTAAGTTAATCTGGTTCAGTATTACAGGACTGGAACGAGGAGTGAACTTGATTCAGAAAGGGACTTTGTCCATTAAGATGGTCTTGGCAGCAATGCCTTGGCTAATATGGAAATCATTACATGTGCTTAATGGATGCCACAATTACATGTTTTTTTCCCATGTTATGTTATCATGATTTATGTTCCATTATGATCTATGCCTTATGTACTTCCATGTTTTAAGTCGTTGCTCAAGATTTTTATGTTTAAACATTATGTTCATGTTTTTAAGTACAAATGTATATGGTATGTTTTATTTTATCCATGCTTACCCTTACTAGGAATTTGAGCTCACCCTTTTTATGTTTTATTTTCCCCCAGGATTAAAAGAAAGGTTTTAGGTAAGGAAACAAAAAGTGGAAGATCTTTATGGGAGATGTTGAAGATCTTTCACCACGATTAGAAGATTACGTTCCAAGTTTCCAAAGACACTAAACTATTACGGTCCTTGTGTGTCTTTTTTTGTTATGTATTATGTATTCCACAAAAGTAATGTAATATCCATTTACGTCAGGCTTCGGGTCTCTACACTAACTCACACTTCAATCTATTTAAATAATAATTATTAGTATTATTTAATACAAAAACCAAACCACTGAGAAAAACCAGATGATAATATCTCATTGCCAAGGACACTAGTATCACACTATTTACAGATCAAATATCCACCTTTCCCTTTGAAATATTATAGAATATACTTGGTTTCTTTATGTGGATAAAAATGTGTGATACACATGCTATATAAAATACCCAACTTTTATATAAAGACATATTTCATTAAATGAAAAAATACCTGAAGTAAAAGCATCACCTTGATTCTTCTTCCCAACGTTACAATTCTTTTTCCAGTGGAATTTATTACCACATGAATAGAAGATGTCCCCATGATCATTTCCCTCACTCTATATCTTTGGATTTTTGGAAGGATGAGCTATCAGTGTCTTTGACTTGGTCTTAGACTTAGACCCATTAGCCATTCCCTTCCTCTTCTTTTTAACCATAAGTTCTATAGACTTGGTAATCTTCATATCCTAATATGCTTGTAAAAGTAAATACAAAAGGTTTGGGATTAAATTTTTTATGTTATTCATGTTGTATTTAATAATAAAAGTCAAAAATATTGGCAGTAAAGAGGCAATAATTAGACTAGTTTCTAGTTATTGGTTTAGTTTGAACCAAAGGGATTCAAGTCTCTTGATGTACACAATCATCTTGAGTACATGAGGTATTAAGTGATTCTTTTCTGCTATATTTCACATATTCACTGAAATTCATATCTAATACCTTTCTTGTCTTGATCTCTCTTGATATAACTCTTGGAGCTGAGTTAGCATCTTGTAGAAATATTCATCCTCATTAATTTTCTGTAATTGACTGGACATTTATGAAAACATGATACATTGAACATACAGTGCATTATCTACATGATTTTTATACTTTTCTTTATCCACCTTGCTTGCTTCATAAGGGGTCTCACTAGGAAGTGAGGACTCCAACACATAAAGCTTCCCCTCACAACATAGTACTATGCACAAGCACCTGTACCACTCCTAGAAGTTATGTCCAATTATGATATTTTCCTTATCTATAATTGATTTTAGTGATAATGTATTAGCGGTGATTATTATCATTTTATCCACAAAAAATAAATTTAGTAGTTATAACTTTATCTTGGTTACATTTTAGACATTATTTATTAATTCATTAAATAAACCCCACTATTTTATCAAACCTAAGTATCCCTCACTACTATATTTAGAATACCCAGTCAATTGAGTATTCTTGTGTATAATATCTCTAAAACCTCTCCTCATAGTCCAAGATTTGGCTATGATACTACTCAGAGAGTTTCAAGGTAGGATCTAGACTGGACAACCACATTGACTTGTGACTCCTTGTACTATTGGTTAAAGTCCCAATTTCTCATAATTATAAACTTGATTCCCTCAACTCTTTGACTCTAAAGTGGTATAAATCTAGATATGACTATGTATTTTCTACCGCCTTTAGTTAAGATGGTCCATCGCTTTCATCAAAACTCCCCAGTAGTAGGATCACCCTAAACTAGGGCTAATGAACATCTCGTACACCTGATTTTGTTCAAGTTTAAGTGATATAAGGCATTATGACTTAATATTAATTTTAGAGTTTTTATTATTTATCAATGAATGTAATCATTTTCTATTAAATATTCCCATGTTATGTGATCATGCTCACAACTGAATTATGCATTAATAATAAAAGTTCATCATGTATTTATGTAGTTTTTTTATTTTATGTGTTCCCACAAGAATTCATATTCATAAAATAATAAACAATGCATAAATAAAATAAACTTCCCAAATCATCTTGAGTATCTAGTATTAGATTATCCATTTAAACTCAATGGATCAACCATGGCCTAGGAGTACAATACCTGAGTCAAGTTGTAACATCCCTCCTTCTCCTCATTGTTTTGAGAAGGTGGGAGTAATTTTACTTGTCCTTAAGCGACAGCCTTAAGATGCTAATGTATGGAAATAAATGCCAAAGGGTTTCCAAACATTTGGGGGATGATTTACCCTTTCATAATAAAAAAACTAACCAAAAATACATAATCAAACATACCACTATATGATGAATGATAACCATAAAAGAAAACTCAACATCTCATATATCAAAATCATTCTCAAATCAAGTTCCAAAAAAGAATACTACAACATAAAAGTAAATAGTGGAAGATAAACTAATAAAAATACAAGAAGACCACAAGACTCCATGATCCACAAGCTCCATTCTCCAACATCACCAAAAAACCTGAGTATCACGAATTAGTGCTAAAAATGTGATACTTTACCTTTTCCCATATCCTGGTAGGTGACATCTACAAAAGCACCATAGTTTTAAAGTGGGGTGAGTACTAAAATTTAGTAGATTTTCCAAAATAACTTCCCTACTCATTCCACTAGTATAGAAGAGTTATAAACATTTATATAAAACTATTTATATAAAACAACTTCCAAAATAGTTTATAACTAAATATAAACTAATGCCAATGTCACGCAATTTTTAACAAAATCTATTTTTCAAGAAACAACCAACCAATACTTTGAATCCATTTCTCAAGTTCCCTTTGGAATAACCATTCAATTCCACATATCCACATTACCAACCTTGCATGCTTCTTTATGAAAGTTCCATACTCATTTTTGGTTTCTCGTCGATCTACAAAGTCATTAAAAGGCAATTATATTCCATGTTCCATTACACATTTGGCACCGAGCACATGGTCACATTTCAAACAAGCCTCAAAAAATGCAACATGAACACACACACCAAGTTTTCCCAAAAACCATGCCAAGACCATTTCAATAAAATACCCTTTTATTGAAAACCCTTTTCACATCAAGCCATTTTAATCAAACAACATTTTGGTTGAAAACAATTTTCCAAAAAATCATTTCAGTATTTCCAACAAAACTATTTTTTAAAATAAACATTTTAAAATCAAGAAGCTAAACCACTTTTCAAAAAAAACACAAAAAGTACACAATTCCATCAAAACCATTAATCTTCACTAAAGAATATTTATTACATACTCTTCACACCAATTTCATAATAAAATTCGTGAAATTAAATCAATTTGAATCTAAGACAATCAATTATAACAAGATGAGTTGAGAGTGAAGCCACTTATCTCAACCATTTTAATGAAAACTGAAAACGGGCAAAAAACGCTCATGAAACCGGGTAAGAATTCCACGAAACCACTTTAGATCACTTACCCAATAAATAAAAAGACAAAATCTCATCATATTTGGCATCCATAATCTAATATCTACCCATAAAGGGAACAGATCTGAGAAACCGAGAGAATAGGAGAATTAGATCTAAGAAAACATGTCAAGAACGGTGAATAACGATTACATACCACAACAATCTAGCTCCAATTTCCAAGGGAAGCCTCCAAATCTCCCCGGATCAATGGGATAACCTTATTTGGACTATGGAGAATAAAAATCCCAAGTTAGGTCCGTTTTAGGAAAAAATGAGTGGATTAATGGCAAGGATAACCTATGTCCACTTTTAAAGAGGTGGTTTTTGACTCGTGCACAGTTTAGTCGCAGAGTTAGACAAACTGTACGTGAACTATGCTCCTGCTACTACCTTAATAAATACTTTTCATGGACTCCTTGAATGACTTCCAAACCATGCAACGACCATTACAAAGCTCTTTGTCCAACATTATTACATTTTCACGGTTTGAAAAAAACATGCGTAGCCAGTGCACCTTCCCTTTATCCCTAAAACTCTCAATAAGTTCTAAAAACTCTCCCAAATTTCACCCTTATACATAATAAACTTAAAAAGAATAAAGGAAAGGTTACATACCAGAAACTGGGGGTATTTCACAAGTCTTGACTCATATTGCATCTTTATCCCCAATCCAATGTTTCTACATCTTGCATGGGATTCCACCTCATCTTAGAATAGTCCACATATTATAACATAATTTTCATAATACATGAATACTCACATGTAGGTGAGGGAGTCTCGAGAATCAAAAAATACATATGAACTAAATTGATGGATGTGTAGACCCTTATGCATATTGAAAAAATAAATATGATGCATAAAAAGTAATAAATAAATAATTATTGCAGACATCACACATATTTGTAATATTCAATTAAATAAAAATAAACCTAGACAAACAAGGCCTCTCGATGTTCAAGACTAGTCGGTAGAAAAATTAATTGCGTAATAAAAATTAAAATGCAATAAATTCAATTCAAGGCAATTAAAATGAATTAAATAAATTATTTTAATTCCAATAATTTATTTCATTTGGTCCCAAAATTAATTTAATTTTACTCCAAAATTAAAATAATTATTGAATATTAAAATTATTATTATTTTTAAATCCCAAAAATTTAATTAATTTTGAATATTTAAAATTTTCCTCAGCCTAAAAAATATATTAAATAGTGGTTTTAGATTTGTTTAGGTCAGTATAGGGTAGGGTGGTTGGGGCAGATCCCACCTTGACTTGTTGCGGGTCGAGTATAAACCGTGTTGACCCATTTTGGGTCGGGTAGGACTCACCCCACCTTGTACTAGGTTGGGCTGACCCAGTTGAACCCCGAGATGGCTGATACATAGGTGGCTAGCAGAGGTGAGGAATGTGCATGGCAGATCGGGCAAAGAAAGGGGACGGTGCTGCACATAGGATTAACTGAGGGCAGTGACTCATCACTAAGAGGGCCAATCGAGGCTACAAGTGATGGGGAGTCTAATACTAGTGCTAGGAAGTGGGGTTTATAACCACTATAGGGAATTTGGTGGTGTTAGGTGAGGACAAAAAAAGGATGGCTAGGATATAGGTGGTGATTGGTATGATAGTTATAGGTAGTTGGTGATGCATGGTAGTGTGATAGTTATAGGTAGTTGGGGAGGTCATCGGAGTCGACAATCTTGGTGACCGTGGACGCCGACCATGGATAGAGGTAGGAAAATTCAGGCTGTGTGGGGAATCTTTGGAGGATTCTTCTATGGGGAGACATGATATGGGGGGAGTATGTGACACCATGGGAGACCCCTTTTCATTTTAATTAAAAATTATTATTTTTTATTAAAACTGACATGACAGCTGATAGTCATTTCCTTTTGATTTTTTTAAAACCACAATGTTGTGCCACCCCATTTTATCTTTTTTTTTTGTTTTTATTCAGAAAATTAAAAAATCTATCAAGTATTGTTTTTTTGAACTATTCCACAATAAATGTGGAAAAATTGGCACTGTACAGAATGGTTCCAACCCCAAAATTTGCCCAAAACCTGACAAAAAATAGGATGTGACTGAGAACATAATCGGTCACCACATTGGGGTAAAAATTAACATATATAAAATAGATTTTTATAAAATTTTAATAACTATAAAATCAATTTTTATTTATATTAAATTTTATTGATGGTCATAACTTGGCTGTACAAAATTAGATTGTTGCACGGTCTATTCCCTTGCCACTAAAATGAATCACTATACTCAATTTAAAGAAACTTTAAGTTTTCTTGGCTCAGAAAATTCATGTGATCACTCTGATACCAATTTTTTGTTTCAGGGTGCACAAAGGAATCTAACAGGCTGTGGATTTTAAATTTTTTTATCACTGGAGCAATTTATCTTCATCATATCTGGTGATCTATGCTCTGATAAAGGTCCAAGGATCAAACATGGATTTATTTAAGTAGAAAAATATAATTGAATGATTACCATGTTTGAATTGATTGATCATTCAATAATAGATAATTTATAGTGACTGTTGCTTAAAGGATTTGAGTTTCAATCTCTCTAGATCATCCACAAATGCTTCAAGAGTCAATGGGAATATCGATCATTGGATTCTAGGTGCTATCACATAGGTACAAAAAGGTTATGATTCCTTGATGATCACTATGATCCCATTCCTTAAATCTATTATGATGATTGAATATCAAATTCTTGGAACAAACCTTTCTATCTATATTATGTGTAAAGGAGAATAGATGAGCTCTCAAATTCTAGTGGCTTAATATTACCTCATAAATGCGCTCCTATTTTCTTATATAGTGGGAACTAAACACCTGGAAAGGGTTCCCTAACCCCTATATATAAAACTTTCACTAAATAATTCATCAATGACATGTTATGATGAAATAAATACATCATAAACATCATTTAAATTTAATCACAAACATATAATATATAATAAATATATTACATGACAAAAAATATTCATTAACTCGACTCATAATTCCTACAATATTAAACGATTATTAAATATTAAAATAGTATCCATTCATATAATATTTTTTTCATGTATTCACTTAATAACTTGTGAATAATTTTAATAAATAAATTTAACTTTAATTATTCTTTTCTTGAACAATAATGAATTTATCTATTCATTGGTGATTGTTTTTTCTCAGATAAGCCTCAAACCCCAAGATGTGCCCCACCATTTCCTATACTCTTATTCAACAAAATATGGAATACTTTTGAATATTCTATTGTGTGTAAACCTCTAAGAACTTATCTCAATAGTATAGAATATTATTAAAAGTCTAGTAATGGAGGCTAGAAACCCATCTAGGCTTCCGAGAAGATGAGGAATAGTCATAATAATGACAACTTTCTAATGAACACACACTGTGTAATACAATTTTTTGTCTCGTAATATCTCATAAAGTTGGATGTACAAATTGTTCCATCATCCATAATTGATTTATTATTTTTTGACCTAGATATATTAACTTACCTTATTTTAACATGGCCAGGGATTCAATAAAGGTTCTACCATCCTGATGAACTAGTCCTAAGATATCACTTCCTTTTAGAAGTGAAAAATTATATCATAATTATTCAATCAATGTCATACCAGAAATGACATACCAAACATAAGTTACCTTGATACTAAATCCATTCCATAGTTTTCATCTTGCATCAACATACATAATCCAATAGTATACATTGATAATAATCTCAATTTTTGAGACCATTACACATGTTCACTGATAGGAACAACCAATGACACCTCAAACATGTGGTGTTTCTATTGGCGAGTCAATCTTCATAATCTCATGTACTTGATATCACTAATTGAAAAATTCATGAGAATAAGTATCAATGATTATGAACCCCCAACATATGATGGTCTCACATCATTTGTATCCTCTCAGAATGATTCATATGGACCATAGGACATAAGTCAAAGATCACTGTCATGGTATCTCTAGGTTCGCATTATAGCCTTGGAACATTTATAACCTTTTCATATGACATGTAATCTAAGGACATAACCATAAATATCATGGATGAAAAATCATCAACACTATTATGGTATGATAAAAACATATATATAGAAAACTATATATATGTAATGGTAATCAAAGTATATACATGAGTCGGGTTTAGGGAAACCAATTTCAACAAAAATCATAAGAGGTGATTTATAAAGTGTTTATAAAATAAGAAATATATGATATTTATATCATATAAAATATTTCTATAATAGATATTGAATTATAACATGTTTATATTTCATGAAATATCATATAAATTCCATTTAATATAAAATATAAAGGGGTTAATATTGAAATAAATATAAAAATTTTATATTCTTGATAAATTATAAATTGTTTATAATTAGCATTTATTTATAAATAGTTAATAAATGTCTCATGTTTTGGAAAATAAATAATTTATTTATTTGTTTTGTTAAATTTACTTGATATTCATGTTTATTAAATTGTTTATGATATATGAATATTTTTTATGCCCAATTATATGATAAATTTATTCTAGGATAGATCCTTGCATATCATGCTAGGTTTGATATCATAAAATTTCGTTTCATATACCTTGAACATAGTTTTCATTTTTAATTATGAGATTGAGAATAAATGTTGTGCATTTTTTATGCCTATTGGGTGTTAAAGTTTTTATTAATTGAATTATCTTTAAATTAATGTTTTCTCAAGTAACGGTACATGGATTCTGATGACCTATTTTCCTAGAGGTCTACCTTGGCTAGGAAAGTAAATGTGGTTGTCTATTTGTTGCTTCAGGCTCTCATGTGGAGTTTTTCAATCTCATATAACTATATGTATTTACTTTAATCATTTATATACCTTATTAATATGATTCATTTAGATATGTATGAATATAATAAACTTTTATTTTTGGGTTATTAACACAAAATTGTGGGTTGTGTAAAGAGTTACAAATTAATGCGGTGTGAACACATTAATTTGGTGGTTGGAATAGGGATTTCAAAAACTTAATTTTTAGAAGAATGCATAAAAAAAGGAAATAAATAATGAATAGATAAATATTACATGATATATAATATTTATTAATTTAATATGTATATGATTTATATTAAATCAGTGAGGCCTTAAATGAAAAACCCTCAAATACTAAGTGTGATATTCCTTCTAAAGAAAAACCTTTCAAGACATTAATCATCAAACTGGGTAGTTTCATGCCAAAGATAGGTTCCCTTGTATTATATTATGCAAGGAAATAAAATAATAAGTTTCTCTATATTATCTTGTTGGGATGTTTCATGCCAAATCTAGGTTCCCCTGGAATGTCCTTGGATAGCATATTTTCAGCATTTTCCTTGGTTTACACTAATCGGGAAGCCCTAAAGGCTAGGACACCAGAGGAATAGAGTTGAGTGAATCTATATTAAAGATTTGTATAAGTGGTTATCTACCCAAATATCCAAGAGTCACAAATATTTTGATTGAGATTATTCCCTACCTAAATAACTAAGGTGTTAGATGAATGGTAAAATAGACTCATTGCTTAGTGAAATATAGATCTTGGTGTACTAAATAGATATGATGTATGGGGTCATAATTTTTAGTGGGGGAACTATCATTAAAATTCCTTAATGAATATATATAAGATATTCTATTCATATAATAAATTATTATTTTTGAAGATAAATAAATCATCACCATAATACTAAAAATTTAAATCAATAAATTAAATAAGAATCTTAAAGTAAGAAACTCATAAGATTGGTAGCTTAAGAAAAGTTATTAAGTAAGAGAAATATTCTCTGTGTTAGAACTATTCCTTCCTGAATAACCTATTATTTAAATTCTTCAACAAGTAAATCTAGATTCTTATGGAAGAATGGAATTATTCATTAAGGTTTAAAAGGAACCATATGTCGATTGACCTAAGTAATTATAGTCTCATATACTCAATATGATTCGATATGTTAATTATATTCAATATGATCAAATATGTTTAGAGAGATTGAAGCATTTTTATAAGGATTATTCTGGTTAAGAAATTTATTATATGGAAATATTCTGGAAGAAAAAATTAATTCAAGAAAATTTTACCTGATATTCTCAAAGTTTTGAGAATAGATGAGTTGGGCATATGATGTCTAAGTTCAAATAATATACAGAAATTACAAGAAGGTAAAAGTTCAAAATTTGAAGATAAAATTTTGGAAAGTCTAACAATATTTCTTCAAGAATTTAGTTTATGTTATTTGAAACCATAGTATACTATCATGAAAGAGTAATGATTACATATGAAGAGATTATCTATAATACCCAAAGGATTTTGGGAACTTCATGTAATATCTATGTCAGGTATTAATGTTACATAAATTTATTCTTTGATTTTTAAGGGTATATGATAATGAGTTCATGTTTTAATAGTGTTTAAAATACACAAAAGTTTAAAGTCGTAAGAAGAATTTAAAATAGCTTATAGTTTAAATTAAAATTATGAATTAAATACTTGCTACATCAAAAAAATGAATGCACATATGCATATTAAGCTTTGATGAATATAATTAAAGGAAGTTTATCTTCATCTTGCTTCTCTTATATGATAATAGGTGTTAAAAAGAGTTGTTATGAACAACATGAGATGATTAATTGGATACACTAGGTTTATGATTCATTGGATTCAATAATATTTGTTTGAGAATAATATATGGATAAAAGTATCTATTCTCCTATTTTTTAAAATATGATGGAATTTTATTCCCACCCAATAGTAGTGTATTTTAATGAATAAAATATTATTTTTCAAGAAAACAATATAAACACATGGAATTCCATATGAGATATGAATAAATAGATTATTTTTTAAATAGTATCACTAAAATGAGATAAGTGTTATTTTCTAAAATAAATAAGTTTTTTTTAATCTTAGCAATATATTCTGATAAGGTTTTATTATCTAAGATAATAGTCTGAGTATGGTTTAAATTAGATTGTTTCAAAGATAACAAATAAATATTAAGTGAAATTTTTTTATATCTTAATAGATTTTAAGATATGTGTTGATAATATTGTAAAAGGTAACATTGAGCTACCGCATGAAAATTAATATCACTATTTCTTAAAAAATTATACTATTATAAGATTATAGTAATTATTCACTTAATAATGTAAATAATTTTATGATATGTGATGGAAAATAAAAATGTAAAGAGTTACATTTAGTTACCATAAAAAGTAAACATCATTATTCACTAAAGGTTTACGCAAAGTGTATCACTTGGTATACTAAAAAAGTTTAGGTTATGGAAGTAACTAGAAATGTAAAGAGTTACATTATTTATTATAATGAAGTGGATATTAATTTATCCCAAAATAATTTTGGATGTGTTAGTAAAGTGATAATATAAATAGTTACATTATTTACAAAATATTTCATAGAAAAATTTTGATAGAAAGGGTTCCAATGATAATGATGATATAATTAGAAAGAGTTATAAGTATACAATATAAGATAAAATTATAACATTTAATGATATTAATTTAATAAGTTTGAATATAAGTTAAAAGATTTGAACTTATGGAATATGATTCCTTAGTCTAACCATTATTTAAACTAGGTTACTTTATTAATGTTACTTATTAAGAGGTTAGTGGGAGTATTTTATCTGATGGTCACATAGGGATGTGATAGAAACTACATATGGATGTAATTTTTAAAGAAACCATTAATATGACAACAACATGAGAGTAATGTAAAATATCTAGATATTAGAAACTTAAGTGATTGGTTGTAATGGTTGTAAAACTTTCATGCATTTATAATAAAGTCAATCTCTATTTACCATTCATTAATTTGTGTTGAAATTTACTTTACATAAATGGTTAAATGATAAATATACCCTCAAAGTATAAACTGTGAGTAATCCCTAATCGATGATCATCATATAGTATAATGGGTTGTGATGACAAGTAAATATTATCTTGAATAGATTCTTGTACTCAATACAAAGGACTGTATATGTGATATGAAGAATATATTCATGAGGTAATAAGTAGATACTTATTACTTGGACTAAACCACTATAGTACATATCATGTAATGTCATACAATCATAGATATACTTAGGGGTGTATTCTTATTATCAATCCTTCTTACCTGAGTCTAGTGAGATACCTAGCATGATAACCATCACACTTTAATACCCTACTTACAAAAGTCAACATATGAAATTAGATAATACAGGTGTGATTGGGTATTTTATTGATCATTTCATTAGTTTTAGTACAAATAATATGAGATTTTTCTACTTGTATGATAAGAAAATACATTTGGACCTTCATAGAATCAGAGTAAAGAAATGCATGGCCATGTTTAGTTGAAATATAATAAGTGTGTTTAACTACTTGTATAAGGGAAATGTGATGTACTCATTCATTAGATGAATGAAATGTGATGAGTTCATCGACTTGGTTAGTCTATTTTAGAGAATAAAGAAAATATGATTTGCCTATACTAAATTTACTTGTTCCATGTTCATTTTCCACTCAATGTAATGGATAAAAATATCATATTGGTGTAGATATGATGTATATGATACATCTTTTGAAGTATATGTTCAAAAATAGATAGATTTTAGTTTAATAGAGATCACACCAAACCCCTTAGTGTCTTGAGTAGCACTAATAATTTTATAGAGGATGATCATTTCTTATATATATGAAATATGGATTTCATAGTTGTTATCAATATTGATAAGGATCGAAGGGTAACAAGGTTAGGACCTTGGATAAGGATAATTTTTTGAATTTTTTTTGTTCAAGATGAATAGAGTTTGATGAAAAAACATATCTAGAAGAGCTTGGATGGATTCACAATGGGTTGTGAAGTTTTTTATAAATTCCTAATGAGATTTTTGTGCAAGTTGGAGATTGTTATATGTACAGTAAAAATGTACATGTATGTGATGCATGTATACATTCATATGATGCATTATATATATAAATATATAATATGATATTATATACAATGTAAATGGAATATATTCATATGATGTATGTATTTTTCAAGCATGCGATACATGAATAATATATATATATATATATATATATTATTAATTTATCATGAATGGTTTATTCTTCAGTTACAATCCAGTATGAATGGATTAAAGGATTTGAATTAAATTCATTGAAAACATTTAACTAATTATACCCCAATATTCATAAATTTCTATGATGAATTATTAATACAAGATGCCTCATGCTTCAGATATACAATAGGATAAGATCCTCTCATATTGGGTGTGAAATGTATATGATCTTCATTTGAATCTCTCTGTGTCCCATGCATTGTTAATATGACATGAGAAGGTACTAGCACCCCTTTAGTGGTTCAAGAATCCTCAAAATTCAATCATATATCCATTGGTTGGTGTACCACCTTGGAGGTAAGGTTCTTTCGTTTAGCTCTCTTTGTGATCACCCTCAACCATTCTCATTCTAAGTGAAGTAGATGGTTATTTTTATGCATGGTTTATATGTACTATGTTTTTATATTGATTAATGGAGATATATGTACCCATGTTTTTTGTTGTCTTCTTCTAAAAATGATCATCATATGATAATACGAGACCCATTAAAATATTCCCTCTCCCACATTTCATGTGATTATGACCCATGATGCGACAAAAATAGAACCAATGATATATACTATTCACATTGAACCATTACATAAGAATTAAAAACATAAAATGGTTTCTCAGTCATATAAATATCAAATTTAAGGTTAAGGTATTCCTAATTTAGAACGTGATATGGTTAATACTTCTTGAGTTGGTATGCATGGAAAACATTGTGGACCGAAGAAAACCAAGTCGGTAAATCTAGGTGATAAGACACCTTTACAAGACATTAAATGATCTCAAAAGGGTCCCACATATCTTGGGGTGAGCTTCCCTTTCCTTCCAATATGTCAGTGACCCAACCGGGTCGAGACTTTTAAGAACACCTAATCATCGAATAAAAACTCTAAAGGAAGACAATGATGATTTTTATAAGACTTTACTAGCTTTTAGCCTTCACCAAGTACTGATTAATCACCTAAACCGTTATCATTTTATCTTGGACCAAGCTTAGTCCTATCAATGAAGCTTAACCAACCTCATAATAACATAGAAGATAGTTATAGAGTCATCCAAATCCTTTCTCCTTTTGAATAGAATGGTCATTATACATTTCTTCAACACCTAGTTGGTCAACAGAGAGAACAATAGGAGATGCAGACCCACTCTGAGCGACAGAATCAACCTCCCATGATAGAACATGCGACCATGGAAACAAAGAGATGAAAATACCCCATATGTTGATAAGAAGAGAAAAAATATGTCTATGTATCAAATATTATAAGCTGCTTACACCAAAACTCTTCCCCAACTGATATCCAAATCCAATCAACAAGTTCCTTAGAAATTTCAACTTCAATGCAGATATGCAGGGATATAGGATGAAAAACTGAATCAATTCAACTATCCAGACCCAAAAAAACATCTGACAAAATTTCCCATCATATGAATAATCAACGGATTTTGGAAATGGATATGGAGTTCATGAAATCATACCTAAATATTCTTAGTCATAGCATCCTATTTCATATGGAAATAATTGCACTGAGGAAATAGGTAGAAGTAGGATCGATTTCATGTATGAGGAGTTATAGACCAAACAAGGATTAGTCCCTCCTCCAATGAAAATATAACCATAATATTTTGAATATCAAGAAGTCCAATGGTTTCTTGGTTCTTTAATCCCTATGAACCAAAAACGAACCTATAAAAGGTGTTGACCGATGGACGATAATGTCTGAATCGAACCACCAAGTTTAGGTTCAAGAGCGTTGAAGCTTTAGAGAACACCACGGATGAAAGAGAGAGATTGGAGAAACCATCATGAATACCTAAAACTTTAGAGAATAGATCAATTGCTGGTAATGGGGGAAGAAATTCGGGTTAGAGGATGGAGATAAGGGGGATCAAACCCCAAAGGAAAACAAATCCCCCCCCCCCCTCTAGTGGGGAAGGGATAGGATTTGTAGCCATCACCACCTAGGTCATCTCAAGTGCTGAGAAGGGAGGAATGGGATCCAATATCCATCATCCATGGAAGTGACAAGTCATGATGAAGATGTTAGGCATTAAATAGGATCAAAGAAAAGAGACCAAACACTAGCTTCACAAGAACCTCAATTATTGGAGAAATAAAAACTAAACCAAGATGGGATCTAGAACATGGGATGGGAGGACTAAATGATGTATTCAACAGGGATCCATAACCATATAAAAAAATACAATAATAATTGAACGTCACCTCCAGTATACCCCAAACCACCATGAACTCAATCCATAAGGGCCAAAACTAGTTATTCAGACAGTAAGGGAAGAAAAGAATCATGAATGAAGCTCTGGTGTTATGAAACTAAAGATCTAAAATAGTGTTGGTTCATGTTGTTCCTAGTAAAGATCTAAAACAAGGTAGAGGTCAGGAAGTTGTGATGAAGGGGAGGAGCAGTGCTTGGTGTGGCTTTAAGAGGTTCGATCCAAGTGGCAGGTCACATCGTCAGTGGTTCATCTGGGCATCTATGGCCGTTCTTGGTGGACTACAACATGTGTGGTTGGTAGGCGTCCCAACGACATCGACGTGAGAATGAAGGCCCCACCTAGTGGCAGGGGTTGACGGGTTTGTGGGGGTGGCATATGGATGCCCCAAATAATATATATATATATATATATATATATGTATATGTATATATGTATATATATATATGTATATATGTATATATATATGTATATATGTATACATGTATATATAAATTCCAGGTAGTGGTCGGAGGGGGTAAAGACCAAGATGGAAGAATATTGTGATTAAAGAGGATAAGAAATAATCAAATACCATATATCTTGAGAAGATCCATTCATCAAGAAGATTGATGAAGAGCGGCGGTGAAGGTTCGGTTCTGCAAAATCTTAAAGGCGTGAAGGAGGAGGACTCTGTTAGGGTTCTATTTAAAACATCAGGTGAGGCTTTTATCAGCACTAAAATAGTAAGTGATGATAAAACATATCATTATCAGCGTTATAATTTTAGCATTGATAAAACTCAATATTTATCAGTGTTGATAAAGACCCAATTTTAATAATGTAATAAATATAATTAAAAAATTTGAATTTATATAACTATAAATAAATATTTCAAGAATTTCAAATATTTATTAATAAATATAATTATAAATAAATATATTTTTTTATTTAAATATATTTATTATAATTTTATAATTATTTAAATATATATATATTTATTTATAATTATAATTGCAAATAAATATATTTTAAAAAAATTATATATAATTATAAATATATTTATATAATTATAACATTTATATAATTATATATAATTATATATAGTTATATAGTTAAATATATTTATATACTTATATATATTTATATAATTATATATATTTATATATTTATATAATTATATATATTTATATAGTTATATATATTTATATACTTATATATATTTATATAATTATATACATTTGTATATTTTTAAATATTTATATAATTATATATATTTATTATTATATTAATATATATAATTATAAATATAATAAGTGTATTTATTATAATTTTATAATTATTTAAATATATATATATTTATATTTATATAATTATATTTACTTATTAATATATTAATATATATAATTATAAATATAATAAATATATTTATTATAATTTTGAAATTATTTATATATATATATATCATTATAATTATAAATATATAAATAAATATATTTATTATTTAAATATATTTAGTATAATTTTATAATTATTTAAATAAATATTATTTATTTATAATTATAATTATGAATATATATATATATATATAAATATTGGTATATAACTATAAATATATTTATATAATTGTATATATTTATATAATTATATATATTTATATAATTGTATATATTTATATAATTATATATATTTATATAATTATATATATTTATATAATTATATATATATATATTTAATTATATATAAATTAGGCAGTTAGGGGTACAATTACAATGAAACACACACACACACACACACACATCACCCACTAGGCTTAGACAGGTAGGTCATAGCCCCCAGAGATAACCCATCCATCAAGCCCCTTTTTTATTATATATATAGGCCCATAATGTAGTTACTCAGATTTTGCCATGTAAGACTTTGGAATATTTCTAGGAATGTTTTTCAATCCAAACATTGATTCAACATGGGATTTTGGGGGCCAAAGAGCCTCAGTGCGATGCTATAAAAAATATTAAATATATTTTGTCATGCACACGTAGTTTTTTAGTAAAAGGGAAATGAAACCTGATCAGAGTCTCGAATCAGAAATCTAAGATCACGATAGAGTTCAAAACGTGTTGTTTACCCTAGGTGTGATATAAAATTTTTTGATGTCAGGTGCTCGGTTGAGGGTCCGTTGGTGGAGTGTTGAGTAATGAGGTTACTAATTAAATTTTATTTAATTAATAACCTAATCTAACTCCCCCACCCCCACCCTTGGTCTCACATGCATAAGGAAGGAGGAGATCCCCCTTCCATAATGGACGAACTGAGGTGAAACCAAGGATAGGATACATCACTAATCTTCGATCTTGACGGAGATCGCTCCTGGATCATGGTGCAACGGCTTTAGATCATGGATTTGCGCCCATAGCTTTGTCATTTTCACCACAAGGTATGAAAATATTAGTTTTAAGTATTGATCCCCCTTTTATGCATTGTTTTAAGGTTTTAGTGCTTTATTATGACTTTTAGTGATCCCCTGGGGGTAGATCTGTGGATTTTGATGGAAACAAGATCTTTTTGGGCAGCTTGTAAGGAATTTATGTTCGAAGTTCCTGATCACATGACATGTAGTGAAGCAGAACATGCCATGATTTATTCCCATTTAGGGAAGATGAACTTTGTAGACTATGCACTATATACTAGGGGCACACACCATGTAGTGATCCCAGATCATGTGGCTGAGGGACATGGCCAAGGATATCATGTCAAGGGACATGGTTGTGTGTCAGTACATGGCCAGAGTACATGGGGACGGGGTGCTGGACACAGTCACGGGAAGAGGAAATGCCCAATTAGCTGGATATCTAGGACACACTAAGGGTAAATGAAATGTGGATAGACATTGCCAGCTAGTCGTGTAGGGTTGAGGACATACCCAATAGTTTGTAATAGGTCACACACCATGTGGCCTTGAGTATATGCCAAGTACCGAGAGAGGACACATCATGGCGCCAGTGTCCAGAGCCACACCATGTACTATGGGTACACTCAATGTAATCCCCTTGGAGACTTGTACCTCACATGAATCCATCTTCAGGACTTTGATGGAGGCCCATGAGTATCCTATCCTGATTATTTTTCCATGTTAGATGTGAGGGTGTCCATTGTTTGGTGTGTGAGATGTGATGTGGGGTGAGGTTATCATATCCCTTTCTAGTGGCATATAAACCAATATCGATTAAGTGATATCCCTTGGTCTATCCCTATGAGGTTACGATGTGGTGTTATGTCCACAGTATAAGATTGTGATCCCCTCAATGGGATGAGCTCAGATAGAGTTGTTGTATCCCTTCGAGAGGTTGGGGTGGGATCATCTATCTTATCGACTTCTCTAGATGGGGTGTGTGGAATAATTATGACCATCTTTTAGGGCAGAGATCCCCTATCTAGAAACCTATCCTAGTAGGTTTTGTGGAATCATTGGGTATATAATTCCATACTTAGTTGGATATTTCAATAGAATTTATAGTATCACCGGGTACATGATCCCCTAGTCAGTGGTTGGTTCTAGTGGGGTTTACAGTATCATTGAGCGTATGATCCCCTACATGGAGTTTGGATCTAGATTTGGGTTTGTGATATCTCCCAGTTATCCTATACATGATCCCTTATCTGTGTATCATGGATTGTGTCTTAGTAGGGTTCCTGATGTCACTTAGTTTTCATGGGTGTGATCCCCTATCTAATTGTTTCCATTTCGGGTTTGTGGTGTCCACCATCATGGATGGGTGTGATCCACTTTTTGTGTGATGGGATCTTCCAGGTTTCTAGGAGGGTTAGTGAATTACCCTGTCATGGATGGTTGGGATCCCCTATCTAAGTCTTTTGGTCATCTAGGATTTGGTGTGACCTTCTTCATGGTGTAACCCAATGATTGATATCTCTTGATTCTATGCCACCTTGGATGGTGGGATTGTGCCATCATCATAGCATTTATGATGTATCATGTTCTCTTGGATGAGTTCCATCAGGGATAATAGGTTTTTTTATCAATTATTGATATCTCTCGAGTGTACCAACTAGGATTGTAGGATGATACCTGATGAGGATTACCTCACAGATGTTCAATCAAGGATGGTAGGGCTCGTGGAGTGAGTTCTCACATACAAGCATTACCTTAGAACCTCAAGTAGAATCCTATGGATGGTTGTGAGGTTGGGACCTCATGAGATTTGGATTCTGAGACAAGTATATTCTGGGTGATTCTACGTTTCATTATGGTGATGTCACATATCTTTCTCGACACACCATGTGGAGTTGAGATTTCTAATCATGTATAGTCGAGGGGTGGTCAAGATGGATTTTCTCTCTCGCATTGGGTTCCCTATAGCTTGGGTTTAGTGGAATTTATCCTTTTAATTACTCCATTTTTTTGGGTATTTAGGGAACCTAATGGTTATTTTTATACTCACCCCTGCAATATCTTTTCCTACACATGTTGTGTCTTTTGCAGATGATAGGAATTTCGATGGAGTCTCAGGATAACCCATAGCAGGCAGAGCTTAGTGAGCTAGACTAACCAATTTGTTTTTTATTTCTTATATGAGGATCATTAGGGTGGATTCATTTGATATAAGTCCCATACTTCTGAGCATTTTGGACTCTTTTTCAGTTTTGTTGGGCTTGTATTGTACTCTTTTTATGATTTCAATACCTTTTTCAAACACTGTTTGTGGGATATATATAAATGCATGTATTTTTTTGTTTTAGTTATTATTATATCTTCATTGTTACAAGGTCATGTATGTGTGTTTGTAAGAAAATATACTATAGGATAAGTCCTATCATGTGTGTGATATTCCTACTCAGCACTGAACGCCATCCCTGGCCTATTGGAGGCAGGATTAGTGAGTCGCAGCTCAGTCCCCAGTAAGTCAGGACATGATAGAGTTGTATCATAGCAGGTTTCACATTGGTACCATAGTGTAGAGGTTTTCTAGTTGTGAGGTTGGTTTTGGATTTATAGAGACATTATTATGGTGTCTTGAGTTCATTTTTTAGGTCAGGGTCTCTAGTGTTGGTGTGGTGTTCGACATATATTTTCAGTAGGACACTAATAACCTACTTGTTGACTCAGTACATTTAGGCATTGGTTGTAGAAATAATTTGGTACATGTATCATATAGAAATTGGTTTTGGGTTCCATTTCCTTCTTGAGTTATCTCTCTCTATATACTCTTTGACTGTGGAGTGTCCTAATTCTATTTCAGGATGTCACCATGACAAAATTCATATAGGGTTCAACAGTTGTATTTTGATGATGATTTAATGAGTGATGAGGCTTAATTGAAGGGAACTACGTAGTATGCGGTACATCTAGGTGGTCCTATAGATGAGCCACCACCTGTTGGGAAGTAGGTTGTGTTGGGAGTTCAGACTGAGGATGCATGCAATTTGAGTGCACTTCATGAGTTCCAGAGGTAGCAACCTCTAAGGTGTTAGAGTGAGCCAGACCCCTAGGCAGTTGATGACTCGATTAAGGTGGTCACAGATGTTTTCCTCCTTGTGAGGACACCTAATGATTAGATGGTTGTCCTAGTGGTGACACTTATCTAGGTCCCGACTAGGCAATGGTGGAGTCTGGTGATGTGGACCCATGATGAGACAGCACTCACTTGGACTGATTTTGAGCGCCTCTTCCAAGAAGAGTTTTATCTAGCCACGTTGTGATTGGTGGATATCCAGAATCATCTACAACTTCAATGGTATAGAATGACCATGGAAGAGTATACATCAAGGTTCATATAACTTTCATGATACTCCATGGATATTTTTCTTGATCAATTTTTCATAGGATGGACCTTTGAGAAGGGATTAAGTTAGGATATTAGGGATTTGGTGATATATTAGTGCATTCCTACCTATTTTGGAGTGGTTTATAGGTCCTTGGTGATGGATATATCTCTAGCTGAACAAACTCTAACTGTTGGTGTTGGGCACACAGAAGCTGAGACCTCGACATTTGGTAGTCGGTGGCAGGCTCAGGGATCCGGTCATGTGAGATGCTTTAGGAGATAATACCAAGATAGAAGTAATTCATCTCATGGATCCCATGATGTATTTAGTCATTCACCTGAGAGATAGTTTTTCTCTTGTGATAGATGGGGACATCTCATGCGATATTTTCTGACCCGTCGTGATGCTGATAGGGAGGTGGACGATGGACTGCCCTGGAAAATATAGTGATTGGATCATAGAGTTTCATGTGATGTTAGACATCATGGAGGAGTGGGGAGTGTAGAAGGAGGTGGAAGACGGTTCTATATGTTTTCACCACCTCCCCAAGTGGTTCGTGTCAGGCACAGGTAGATAGAGGATGGGGGAAATGAAAGCAGCGGTCCATAGAGGCCTATGACCTAAAGGCTCCGAGGATGATTAGAGGTATGCTCTATATCTTTTCTACTTTTTTAGTAGTATTGTTAGACACTATTATGAGGTACCCTATTATATCCACTTTTTGTTCAAGGTTTTTCTATGGGGACATGAGGTATTGGTAGGGCCCTATAATGGTGATGTTTTACATGGATTCAGACTTAAGAGGAAGGGAGAAGCTTCCTCCACTGATATTCATTTTTTTTAAGCGATTAAAAATAATGGGTGAGTTAGTTCTTCCCAAAATGGATAGTGTCAAGTTTTGGAAGATGGGTTATTTTGACTAGTGTGTTTGTGGTAGGGTTATGTACTAGAGTTGGAGAAGGACCTACCAATACTAGTGGAGATTTTATGCTCAAACCTAGTTTTAGAGGCTCCTACATATAGGATTAGTGACTAAACACTTCTTTCAACAGTTTTAACTGACTCTAGGAGGTTATTTCCTTACATATAACCTTTCTGTAGTGGTAGGTAGACACTAAGATGTTTCATCATTTTGGATTGGTTGCCTACCATCCATGCCCATATGGTTTCCACTGGTGGGTGTGATGATGTTTTTAGATTAAGGGATGAAGTTTTCCTCCTTTAAGGAGTGATCCTAAGGAGGTTAGTATGAGATCATGTGTGAGAATATATAAGTGAATTTTAATATGAGGATAGTATTGACTCTTGGTGAACTAGTGTTATGTTCTTTTGGTTTCCTTCTATAGTGGTGGAGTTGAGCATGTCTACCGACGAACGTGTCAATTTTTCCTCCCCACTGGGAGTTGAGAGTTGTTTTATGCGTAGACTGGAACTCAAAGACTGCCCTGATATTTGCATCAACATATTTATTAACTCATGTAAATCTTTTTGAGCTATGGTATGGTGGGAGGTTTTTGGACAGAGGGCCTGGTAAGATTGAGTGTGAGCTTGGGAAACCCTATGTTGTTTGTGGGTACCCTCATGTTCTCAGCGTTATATGTTTACATGATACACTTGAGGATGGCGCAAAATTTGTCTAGTTGATGGAGGTTACCCCTCCACTTTTTTAGTGAGAAAGGGAGGCACAACTATGAGATTTTTTTCCTGATGTATCGTGTGACCAGATATCCATAGTAAATGTTCTTGATGGGATTTCCTAAGGTGGGGAGTACACCAAACTTTTGAGGTTTGATGATGACACCAGTCATGCTATGAGAAGAGGTGATAAGGAGGTTGTTTTCCCTCAATAGTAAACCCTAGAAAGGGGTGGTTATTCCAAGTAGGAAAAATCATTCGGGTTATACATAAGAAGGTGGGGAGTACACCAAACTTTTGAGGTTTGATTATGACACCAGTCATGCTATGAGAAGAGATGATAAGGAGGTTTTTTTTCCTCAATAGTAAACCCTGGAGAGGGGTGGTTATTCCAAGTAGGAAAAATCATTCTGGTTGTAGATAACATGCTTTGGGTTTGCATGTTGTAATGGTGTTGTTTTCACTCCACCATGATCATAGTTCTAGTTGATTCCACATTCAGGGTGGCTCTTTAGGTCACCATTGTACTAGTTAGAGCCATTGGGAGATAGTTTTGTGGGCCTAGAGTCAGTGCTAGTGGTGGATGTTTAGGGTGCAGTCCATCAAAGAGTGGATGAGGACTATCAGGTTACGTATGTAATTATGTCAGGTTATCAATTTTGTGTACCACTGGACTATGTGACCATAGTTAGAACAATTTTTTATTGTTTTCCACCTATTGAAGTTGAGGAGACTTGTTTACACTACATCACATTATATTGACATATTTTGATCCATAATTTGGGTGTGGTTTGGATTTTGTGGTTCCCCTAAATGTGTAATTGGAGATAACATGGGGATCCTCTGGTGAGATCATCAACATGAGATGTAATGATTCATATTTTCTACGTATTATTTTTTTATATTTTAGGGATTATTTTTAAGACCAGGAGCTGATACGGTGTGCGATTCGGAGGCTCAGTGTGCCTGAAATAAATGTTTGAAATATATTAAATGTATTAAATAGAATGTGCGTGCAGTTTTCTTAAAAAGGTTGAATAACTCCTAAATGAGGGAGTTAGAAATTTGAAGGCACTGTTGAGTTCATAACATGAGGTTTACCCTAGTCACAGAATAACCTTTGTTGGTGCAGGTATTTTGTAGAAAATTCATTGCGGTCATAAAATTAATAAAATATTTAAATAAAATATTTTATTTGTTTGTTGATGAAAAATCCTAATTTCCTTCTTTAAATGCATGCTTATAGATAAATTTTAGGGTTATCCGCATAACCTTGTGAATTCATGAGGTCCATTGGAGCTGCTGGAGGATATTCTCTTGGTGGATGACAATTGGATTGGAGATCAATGACCGGTGTGAGGTGAATTCAAAGGATCTTTCCAACGATCATGGTGTGACACTATTATTTGTCAACGATCGATCCAAATCAAGGTAGGACATTTGTTGTGTTTGATTTCTTTCCCCATTATTAATTCTTATGATGAACACAGATCAATAAACCAATAGATTGATTTGTGTACTGTGCATATTGCAGGATGGGTTAGATTAATTGGGATTTGAGTGTATTTTCTTTGTGATTTAATTATTGATTCTTTGTTTGTCATTATAATGGAAACGAATTTATGTAAACATGAATGTATAATGAGGTTTATTCTATTTGATTGTTATTGTCCTTTTCTCCCCTGATTCTTCATTCATCATGGGAGTTCTTTGCTTGGATTGTGGTTTGACATAACCCTATGAAATCAATCGTTGTGTACCTATTTCTTAGTGAGAAAATCTAATATTTTCAATCTAGGATCAGCATGACATGACGGTAGTGCGACAATAGAAATGGAAACAGATCATATGGTTCTTGATAACCAATTTTAGGTTCTTCATCATGCAAAGAACAACGACATTTGAAGGTGATTTTTGAATGTATTTGAGGGTTGGAACCTATTTTTCATCGACAATGAGGCTCGGACGAGGCGGTTCCTTGATTTTATCAGTGATATGGTTTTCGAGTCGAAGGTTGATGGCCTGAGAATGAACGTGGAATCTAGATTTAGAATCATGGAAAATTCCATGATATGAGGCATGTAACATTCAGCCACATGCTATGTGGGACCCTACTAGAAATGGATAGGGTTTTCATAGGAAGATAAGTATCACATAGTATGTGACCTTATCACACAGCATGTGGTCCCCTTTTTTAAGTTCAACATGTACCTTAGAGGGTACACTGACATGGGCTGGAGTACATGGGAAGAGGCACACCCTTTACCCTCACACAGACATGGCTTGCCCTCGTGTACATGATAATACTCATGTACTGGTACACGGGGAGAAAATACAGTCATTTGACATATCATGTATTGGTACACAAACATGGACATGGTACACGGGTCGTTTACACGGGTAGGAACTGGGGTCAAGGGACACGGCGTGTGGCCCTAATACAAGTCATGTACTTCCTTAAATTTGGCTTGGATCCCTTTTCCTATATATTTTGAACATGTTTTATTAGGGTTTGTTCCCTATATCCATTCCCTAAGGGTTAGTATGGAATCACCTCATACTCCTAGGATAGTGATCCCTTAAAAAGTACTTTTTTGGATAGAATTGTCGGAATCCTTCTGTGAGACCCGAGTGAGATACTCTATTCATCTTCATAACCTAGGTTGAGTTCTTGGTATCTTCATGACCAACACTATGTGAGCACCAAACCATTATTTAGTAGATTAATTCATATTGAGTTATTATTATACCCCATGTCCTTGGGTGTGATCCTAATTTTTGTATATTATCTATTTAAACTATTAGTGTGCAATTCTAATGGAGAGACTTGATGAGAATTATCTCTCAGATGGACATCATCAGTGCTTTCAAACTCGGGTGTGTGTTCTTCTAGATGAGTGCTTTATGTAACCTTCGAGCTGGAATCCTAGGTTGGAATTATGTTTATGACTTACATTTAAATTGTGTGTCTTGTTGAGTATATATATATATTCTTGTTATATTTGTTTTAGATATATACCAATGTAGAGTTTACTATTATTATTTTATTATATGCTTTGTGGTTTTGGGGTTTCCTACTGGGTGTTGTTATACTCAACCCCACATGGGCTTTACCCGCATGTGTTGTTTCTTGTGCAGACGATCGACCTTTTGACAGAGTCCTAGATGGACCAGGACAAGATGGTGTATAGTGAGACCAGACAGACCGAGGTGTCTTCCTATAATATCTTGATAGTAGTCTCAGTTTTACTTTTAGTTTGGACTTGTTTTCAATTTTTTCTGGTTTACTTTCCTTTAATTCCTATTGTACTATGTTTGTGGGATTTAGATGTATGCATGCATGGTTGTTCAGTTGTTTTTACATTTCAACATTTTATATGCTTGGAGATGTGTGAATCTATGTAGGTACTTATGTTAAGTCCTCCCATGTTAGTGATATGCCTACTCGGTGCTAGTCGTCAGCCCCTAGACTATTGGAGGTGGGCTCGAGGAGTCACGGCATGGGCCTCAATGGTACGATTCATGATAGAGTGGTATTATATCATTCAGTTCTACCTTAGGACTGATGTCTATAAGATTGCTTTGGGGAAATAGTGTAAAGTGTTTTGAGTTCATATTTTAGGCTAGGGACTCCATTATTGGTGTGGTAGCTGATGTATCCATACACCATGACTCTGATCATCTACTTTTTGACATGGTATATGGGAACACTAGTTACAGGGAAAACAATGGTACATTCATCATATAGGAATGGGTTGTGATTTCCATGTCCTTGAGTCATCTCTCTATATATACTCATTGATCATGGTACATCTTTTTTTAATTTTAGGATGTCCCTATGATGTATACCAGCTAGGATTTTCCATCATGATTATGAGGATGATCCCCTCAGTGATGAGGCATTGATACAAGGACCATTTCCAGAGATGTTATATCTAGGTGGTGCACTAGCTTTATCATCACCTGTAGAGCAGAACATGGTACCCGTAGTACCAGTGGATGAGGTGCGAAGGCTAAGTGTGCTTCATAAGTTTTAGTGATAGAGACCCCTTATGTTCTGAGGAAATCCCAGCCCATAGGCACTTAAGGATTGTCTTGAGGTGATGAGTCAAGTTTTTCATCTGGTTAAGACACTAGGGAATTAGATAGTGGTCCTGCTGGTAAGCCTTCTCCATGGATCAGCAAGATGATGGTGATGTTTAGTGACCCAGTATTATGATGAGGTGACTCTACTATGGTCAGAGTTTGAGAACCTTTTTAGAGAGGAGTTCTCTCTAGATACTCTAAGGGATGTATTTAACTAGGTTGTTCTGCAGCTTTAGCAGGAAAGAATGACTGTAGCTGAGTATTCATCGAGTTTTATCAACCTATCTAGGTACTCGATGTATATGGTTCGTGACTAGTTCTTTAGGTCTTTGACCTTCAAGAGAGGTATTTTTAGATACGTCTGATCTAGTTTCATCCCTCTATGAATTCATACTTATGATGGGGTTATAGAGTGAGATTTAGTGGTTGAGATTTTTTTGGCTTATCAGACATAGCTGGTGTTTTCCAGTAGCGGTCATATAGAAGAATAGACCTTAACATCAGGGAGCCGACGTTAGTCCTAGGGACTTGTACATGTGATATGTTTTAGGAGGAGGTCCTAATATAGAGGATATATAGTTTTGGGATCTCAAGATGGGTCCAGTAATCCTAGAGAGAGGCGGTTCTACTCATGTGATGGAAGGGGACATCGTTCCCAAGATTTTATTACCCACCGTACAGCTGACAGAGATATCATGGATGGGCCACCGAGGCAGAGATAGTGGAAGGAGAAGGAAATTATTTAGGGAGGAGTATGTGGCAGAGGATCTAAGAGAGTATCAGGAGGTGGTAGACTCTTTGACTTATTACCACCACCACCACCCAAGTGGTCCACACCAGGCTCATAGAATTAGAGGATAGGGGTGGGGACAGCTGTTGGTGGTTGAATCTTACAACCCTAAGGCTCTGAGAATGATACTAGGTATGATTTTTCTATTTTATATCTTAGTTAAAATAATAATAAACATAGGTTATAGTCATTATTTTATTTCCATACATCTTTTTCGAGACTTAGAGATTCTAGTTGAGCCCTTAGCTCTATCCTTACACTTAGAGACTTGTACTAGAGATGACTTGGCAATTATAAACTTGTTCTGACAGTGTGGCCTGACCCTTGGAGAAGAAAGTTTTTTTTGAAAATCTTGGTATTTGTGATGAGGCCTTATGAAATCATCTTAGGTATGGACTGGTTATCCTCATTTCATGCCTACATTGACTATTTTAGGTGGAGGATGTGGTGTGCTCGCAGTAACAGAACCAAGTTATCCTTTATCGGTGAAAAGGAAACCCATGTAGTGCATGATGAACTCATGCATATAAGAGTGCATCCAATTACTCATCAGTTGGGAATCCCGATGCTTTGTGCAGTGGATATTATGAGTTACTAGTTTCCTGAAGTTGCAGTGGAGTATAGGGATGTTTTCCCTAAGGATGTTCCAAGATTACCTCCCTGTTGAGAGATAGACTTCTGTATTGATCTACACTCTAGGACGACACCAATATCTACAGTAGTATATCATATGCATCCTATAGAGTTTCATGATCTAAGGGTTCAATTGGAAGAATTTTATAGGAGGGGATTAGTTAGACCCAGTGTTTCACCCTAGGAAAACCCGATACTATTTTCCAAGAATGCAGATAGAAGTTTGAGGTTATGTGTGGACTACCGGCGCTTGAACCTGTTGATCGTGAAGAACAAGTATCCAATAACATGGATTGATGACCTCTTTGATTAGTTGAGGGGGTAATAATGGTTCTCAAATGTTGACCTTAGGTCAGGTTATCACCTATTTCAAGTACGGGATGATGATATACCAAAGACGACACTCAAATTTTACTATGGTCACTATGAGTACATGGTGATTCCCTTTGGCATGAAGAACATCCCTGTAGTGTTCATGGGACTCATTAATAACATATTTCAGCCTTTCTTAGGCTTTTTTTTGTAGTCTTCATCAAAGATATCCTTGTTTACTCATAGTTCAAGGAGGATTGAAAGAGACACTTGAGGATAGTTCTAGATGTACTTTGAGAGCACTATATTTAAAAAAATATCTCGAAGTTTTAGTTTTGGATTTAGGTAGTCCACTTTCTAGGACACATTATCTTAGTAGATGGAGTGGTAGTGGACCCAGCCAAGGTTAAGTCGGTGTTGTCTTAGGAGCCACCCAAGAGTGTGACAGAGGTGTATAGATTCCTTGGGTTGGTAGGCTATTACCTGATATTCATACCTAATTTCTCTAGTATATCAACAACCATGATAGATTTGAATCAAAATGGTAATCCGTTCATGTGTAAAGAAAGGTTCCAGTAGGATTTTTATCAATTTAGGTATAGTTTGAAAAGTTATCTAATATTGAGATTTCTAGAGGAGGGATTCTGGTATATAGAGTCCTACGATGAATCAGGAACTGGGCTTGGTTATATTCTAATGCATAGGTGAGAGGTGATTGACTATGGTTCACATCATTTGAGACCACATTAGAATAACTACATGATATGAGATATTGAGTTATTAGTGATAGTATTTTAACTAATTATGTGGTGACATGACCTGATGGGCGGGCGCTTTATCATATATTTTGATCACAAGAGTCTAAATTATATCTTCTATCATAAGGATATTTACTTTAGATAGAGGAAATGGCTAGAGTACCTCCAGGATTATGACTTAAAAATTATCTACACTCCTGGTAAGGGGAATGTGGTAGCAAATTATCTTATAAATATATCTTGTTTGTAGTTGATGAATGAGGTGTCAAAGTAGTTTTCTTCATTACAGTTATCCTTTGTGTATGGAGATGGAGTGGCTTACCTTCATTCGATGGTTTTCACCCCTCTTCTCTTGTAGTAAGTTAGGGAGGCACAACATGGAGATGCTAACTGTGAGACCCTGCATACATGGATATCCACTAGATATGCTCCTAATGAATTGTCTAAAGGTGGGGAGCATGTCATTATTTTTAGAGGACACATGATGGTACCAGTGATGCTGCAAGAGGAGGTTCTGAGAGATTTTCATACATCTCCTTTGGTGGTACATCCAGGTGTGAAAAGTTGTACTTGAACCTCTAACGTTAGTTTTGGTTGCCAAGGATAAAGAAATGAGTTGCAGATTTTTTCTCTTAATGCCTTAATTTCCATCAAGTGAAGGCTAAGCACTAAGTTATAGAGGGTTTAGCTCAACCCCTCTAGGTTCCAAAGTGATTGTTGGGTGGGATATCCATGGACTTTGTGATGGAATTACCACATATGTCTAGGGTACAAAATTCCATATGGGTGTTCATAGACTGAATCTCCATGTTTTCCCACTTCTTAGCTATTCCGGAGTAGACTTCAATAGAGATATTGAGATTCTTATACATGGATGATATAGTTTGAATCCATGAAGTTCCATCGATAATCATTTCTAACCATGATGATTGCTTAAAATATTAGTTGTATAATGGATAGCAGGAGGCGTTTGGAACTAAATTATGCTTGATCATAGCATTTCACCCCCAAAGTGATGGCTAGACTGAGTGGGCCATTCAGGTTCTGGGGGAAATTCTACGATCTTACATGTTGGACTTTAGCCATAGATGGAAAGATTATCTACCATTGGTGGAGTTTGCATAAAACAACAGATACCATTCCACAATAGTTATAGTGACATTAAATTATTTGTATGGGCGACCCTATAGGTCACTACTTTTTTGAATTGTCCAAGGAGATTTGGCACTCATGGTCCTAGAGTTGGTGCGAGAAAATATCGAGAAGGTGATGATCATCCAGAAGTGGATGAAAACTATGCAGATCCTTTAGAAGTATTATACAGATAGATGATGTAGGACTTTAGGGTTTTAGGAGGGATAACACGTGTTCCTATGGGTTTCACCTCAATTAGGATTATAGAAATTTAGTTAGGGAGGAAATATATCTTTGAGATTCATTGGATCTTTCTAGATACTACGTAGAGTTGACAAGTTGTTGTATCACTTAGCTCAACCTCTATAGTTTAAACAGGCACACGAAATCTTCCACATGTTGTAACTGAGGGGGTACATGCATGAGTCATCACACATTATCAATTGGGGCGATCCAAACATCAAGGGTGTAGATACCTTTGTTGGGTACCCAGTATAGATCAAGGATCGGCATGAGAGGATCATTCATAGGTGAGATATTTCTTTAGTGCATATCTGGTGGAAGCATGAAAATATTTAGGAAAACACTTGGGAGTGGGAAACTCATATTATTTCTTAGTACCCACATCTCTTCATGCAGCCCTTATTTTGGATTTTTGGAATGTAAATCCCCAAGGTGGGGAGAATTTAATGAATTAGATTTTCCATGTATTATTTTTTGATATTGTATAAATTATTTTTGAGACTAGACAATGAGATGGTGTGTGATTATAAGACTTGGTGTGCCTAGAATAAATGTTTGAAATATATTAAATATATTAAATAGCATGTGCATGCAGTTTTCCTAAAAAAGTGGAATAACTCCTAAACTGGGGGGATCAAAATTTTGAGGGTACTATTGATTTCAGAATGCAGGGTTAACCCTAAGTGGACATAACCTTTGTCTTCATGGGTCGTTTTTGGAAAATTCATCATGGGAATAAAATGAATAAAATAATTAAATAAATTATTATATTTTTTTATTGACACAAATACATAATTTTCTACTTTAATTACATGCTTATGGAAAATTTTAGGGTTAGCCACATAACCCTATGAATTGACAAGGGTTATTGGAGTTGTTGGAGGAGATAGCATTGGTAGAAAAGGATCATATCAAAGATCGGCGATCATTGTGAGGAAAATTCAAAGGATTTCATCAATAATCATGACACAACTTCATTCTTCATCAGTGATCAATAAAAATCAAGGTAGGACATTTTTTGTTTTATTTCTTTACCCATTATTAATTAATACAATGAACATGGATCAATCATCCAAAAAATTGATATGTGGATCACATGTATTGCAGGATGAGTTAGATTAATCCAGATTTAGGATTATTTTATTTGTGATTTAATTTTTTATTTTTCATTATTCGTTATAATAGAAATGAATTTAGGTTCACACAAAAACCAAATGAGGTTTATTCCTCTTGATTGTTCTTGTAATTTTCTCCCCTGATTATTCATTCATCACGAGCATTATTCACTTAGACCGTGGTTTGACATACCCTAATGAAACTGATCGTTTTGCATCTATTTCTTTGCACAACAATCTGATATTTTAGATTCAGGATCGGTATGACACAATAGTGTTGTGATGATGGCAGCGGTGATGAATCTAATAGTTTTTTATAATTGATTTTATATTCTTCGATGTGAAACAAAGAATGGTGTTTGAAGGTGATTTTTAGTGGATTTTATGGTCGGAACCTCTTATTCATTGATGAAGAAGCTCTTGTGAGGTGGTTACTTGATTTTTATGGTGTGACGGTCATTGGATCGATGACCAGTGGAACGAGAACAAATGTGGATTCCAGATCAAGAATTATGGAAAATTCTATGATACACGGTATGTAACTCAAATCCACACACTGTGTGGGCTCTTTTTAGCAGCGTCTATGGTTTCTAAAGGAATATAATTATCAAATGGAGTGTGACCTTTTCACATAGTGTGTGGTCATCTTTATTAATCTTAGTATGTACCTTGGAGGGTACAAAGACATGGGTTGGAGTACATGGGCACAGACATGTTGTGTTCTCTCAAACAAACATGGATTGGCATGGTGTACATGGTAATACATGTGTACTGGTACACAGGAAGAGTACATGGTTATCTATAACATCATGTACTAGTATATAGACATGGTCATGAAACATAGGCCATTTACACAGGTAGGGCCTAGGGTCAAGGTACATAGTGTGTGACCCTACTATACACCGTTTACATCCTTAAAGCTGGCTTGGATCCCTTGCCTTCTATATCTTGGACAAGTTTTTTAGGGTGAATTCCCCATATCCATTCCCTAAGGGTTAGTATATAATCACCTCATACTCATATGACAACAATATCTTCTACATGAATTCTTGGTTAGAGTTGTTATAATCCTTATATGAGGTCTAGAGTGAGGTCTTCTATTCATCTTTGTTCCCTAGGTGGAGTTCTTGGTATCATCGTGACCAACACTATGCAGGAACCGATCCTCTACTTAGCTGGTTAATTTAGAATGAGTTGTTGGTATACCCCATGGACTTGGGTGTGATCCTCATCTGTGTATTTTATCTCTTTGGAATATCATCATTTACTTCTAATGGTAATACCCGATGAGAATTACCTCTTGAACTGACTTCATTAGTTTTTTTAGACTTAGGAGTGTGTTCTCCCAAACAAGTTATTTGTGGAACCTTCGAGCTGGAATCCTAGGCTGGCATTAAGATTGTGACTTACCTTTAGACTATGTGTCTTGTTGAGTATATCTAGATATTCTTGTTTCATATGTTGTAGATATACATTTTTGTATAGATAACTATTATTATTTTGTTGTATTTTTTTTTGATTTTAGGGTGTCCTACTAAGTATTTTTATACTCACCCATGCACGGGGTTTTCCTACACATTCCATGTATTGCATAGACAATCTACCTTTTTACAGATTCCTAGATAGACTTGGACCAGATGGTGTTTAGTGAGACTGGAAAAACTGAGGTGTGTTCCTATGGTATCTTGAAATTAGTCCCAGTTTTACTTTCAGTTTGGACTTGTTTTAAGACTCCTTGTGGTGGGATTGTATTTGAAACTGTTTACTTTCCTTTACTTCCTATCATACTCTAGTTGTGTGATTTAGATGCATGCATTCTTGTTTTTTCAGTTGATTTTATAATTGTGCATTGTATGGTCCTAGATGTTTGTGTGTGTGTGTGTAGGTACATATGCTAAGGCCTCTCATGTTAGTGATATGCCTACTCAGTGCTAGCCACTAGCCCGAGCCTATTGGAGGTGGGCTTGGGGAGTCATGGCATAGGCCCCGTTGGGATGGGTCATGACATGGGAGGTCTATTTGAGAGGTTTTTATTCCATTGGATGTAGGATTTTTATTCTGATGTAAGTAAATCCTTAAGGTGGGTAGAATGTAGTAACTTGGTTTTTTCCATGTTAGACTTTTTAATATTTCTAGGAATGTTTCCGAAACCAGATACTAAGTCAGTGTGGGATTTTGGGGCCCAGATAGGCTCAGTATGGTGCTATTAAAAATATTAAATATATTTTATCACACATGTGAATTTTTTTAGTAAAAGTGAAGTGAATCCCAATTAGTGTCTTGAATTAGAAAACTGATACCATGGTTGAGTTCAGAACGTGATGTACTCCCTAGGAATGCAATTAAATTTGTCAACGTTGGGTGCTTGGTTGAGGGTGCATTGGTGGCGTATTGAGTGATTAACCTAATCTAACCCCCACCCCCACTCCTGATCTCATGTGAATGGAGTAGAACGAGGAGAGGCCCCCTGCATGATAAATAAATCGAGGTGAAACCAAGGATATGAGACACCTCTGATCTTCTATCTTAATGGTGATTTATCCGGGATCATGGTGCAGTGGCTTTAGAGTATTGATCTGCACTAGAACCTTCAATATTTCACCACAAGGTAGGGATATTTTATTTTTAAGTTATTATCCTCACTTGATGTTTTGTTTTAAGGTTTTAGATCCCTATTAGGACTGTTAGTGATCCCCTAGGGGTAGATCTGTGGGTTTCGGTGGAAATAGGGGCGTTTCTATCAACTCATAGAGAATTACCATATTGAATTCCTGATCACATAGAATGTAGAACATGATAAAATGTCATTTGTTCTTTCCATTTATGGAAGATAAACTTTGGGGACTACACACCGTGTTCTGGGGGTACACACCATGTAGTGTGCCTAGGTCATGTGGTTGAGGGACATGGACAGGGATACCACGTCAAGGGACATGGTCGTGTATCAGTACACAACTAGAGTAAATGGGCATGGGGTTCCAAACACGGAAATGTTCATAGGACACTCCCAAGTGGCTGAATATCTAGGACACACCATGTACCGAGGGTACACATCATCTGGAGAGACATGGCCATCAATTCATGTCTAAGTGAGGACACACCCAGGAGGTTGGACGAGGTCACACACTGTGTGACCTTGGGTATATGTCATTTATACTCTTACATGCCAAGTATCGAGAGGGGACACGGCCTAGGGCTAGTTCTTAGAGACACACCGTGTACTATATACTCCCCTTGTAGACTTCTCCGCCATGCATCTCTGTCTTCAGGAATTGGGTGGAGCCCCACGAGTAGACTATCCTGAGTAGTTTTCTACATTGGACACAAGGGTGGCCATGGTTTTGGAATGTGATATGTGACATGAGGTGAGGCCATAAGATCTATTTCTAGTGACATATAGACCAGTATGGGTTGAGTGGGTTCCCTTGGTCTATCCTTGTGATGGTACAGTGTGGCATTGCGTCCTCTGTATAACAACCCTACTCTTTATTTCATATTTAAACATGATTTATTACATAAAACTTCACTTAATAAAACTCTAAAGATTGATATTTATAGTGTATTTGGGGTTTAGAAACATTTCATAACAAATTAAAACATGAAATACAACAACTTTATTGAAATCTTCTTTAACATGATCACATCATTCCTTCATACTTAACAATACATGAGATAAGCTGAGGACATACATAAGAAAGGGGTGATATATAAAGCCCAGTAAGGGAGTAAACATGGCATAAAATGAGGATAAAAAATACATGTTAGACATGAAATATCAAAAAGTCATAAAGGAACATGAATAATAAGTCATGATTTATCATGATAATCATAACATGGGAAATGTGGCAACAACATAAAACACTAAATAATAAACATAAGTCAAATATAAACCACCAAAATTTCATGGTGGAAAAAATTACCATAAAGAAATCAGGTAAGCCCATATCCAAACTTGAAATATAATGACACTAAACATTACCCAATTTAATGGAGCTCTATCAGGTTTCACCCTTCATAAACATTTCAATCTCATGCTTAAGTTCCACTTAAATCATATAACATGGATTCATTCAACATCATAACTTTATTCTATGATATAGAAATGTGGAATACATACATGTAATTGCCAAATCAATAAGAGTGTGTGAATAAAGATAGATACCCTTGATAGAGAAATGGGTAAGGTATTCATTACAAAATTATTTTGGAATGGTAAATCATGGTGTAATTTCAGCAACATAACGATGTCATATAGAAATTCATAAAATGGGTTGATGAGATCTAAAGGGGTATACCATCACATAGAAATGAAATTTATAGTAAGAGGGATATTTAATAACATATAAAAACATAGGAAAATGAAATTATAAGACATAACATAAAAGGGATTCTTGATAAAGGAGATGGGTGGAAGATACCTTATAGAATTTCGGTATAGTAACAGGTGGGATTAAAGGATCATAGAAGGGTTTAATGAGAGTAAAAGGAAGATAAAATAATTTATACATCAATTTTAATGTAATTTGATCATGTAAAACCAAATTACAACATATTAAAATGCAATTTAAGAATCATAATATAAAATAAGTTCTTGAATAGAAATGTGAAGAGAGAGATCCCTTAAGGAATTTCGGCATAGTAACGACATAGGTAAGGATCCAAATGAGGGAGGATAAATGATACCTCAGTCACTTAACATAAAATGGAAAGTAGAAAATTTATTATAATGTAATGAAAATATAAAAAATTGAAATTAAAAAGACTAATTTCAAACAAGGTTCTTGAATTGAAAGGAAGAGATAAAGGTGAGGATCCCTTATGGAATTTCGTCATAGTAACAGGTGTACTTAAAGGATCATAGGGGGTTAATGGGAGTGAAAGGAATATAACATAATATATACATAAAATTTAATTTAATGGGATCATGTAACATCATATTCAAACATATGAAAATGGAATTTAAGAAGCATAATATAAAATAAGTTCTTAAATGGAAATGTGAAGAGAGAAATCCCTTATGGAATTTTGACATAGTAACGAATTAGGTAAAGGGTCCAAATGGGGGAGTATAAATGATAACTTATTAAAATAACATAAAATTTATATTAATGGTATAATTATAAATGAAATACATTATAACTATTTGAAATTATAAGAACTAATTTCAAATAAGATTCTTGAATTTGAAAGGAGAAGCGAAAAGTGAGGATCCCTTACTTGGATGTGTGACTCCAAATGATTGGAAGAGGCTTATTGGGATCTTGGGGATCCTTGGAAGGAATATAGGGAGTATATATAAGAGTTTTTATGATCTTAAATTATTTTTAGTGAATAAAAATGGGATCTTGGAAGGGTTTATATAGGAAATGAGAGGGATTGCTTTATTATTTTGGTTTTGGACACTTCATAATAAAATATTCAAAACTAAAAACCATACCATGGTTTTTGCCCATGGTTTCTGGAAAAGAGGATTGGATTAAATTTTTGTATATGTATAAGGTCCTAACATATTAAAATAAAGTTCTTGATTATGTGGAGGTGAGTCACAATCTCAAGGAAATTCTTTTAAAAAACTAAAATATATTATAAGTCTTGGAGGATTCACTAAGGCTTTGTAGAATAAATAAAATTAAATCAAAACTAAATTATTTTAAAAGAAAAAATATATATATATTTGGCCTATGATACCTTTAATATTATTTATTAAATCACTATTGGGTCATTATGATGTCATAAAACAAACTGTATATTTATATGATATTTAATTTTTACCCGAAAATTTGATTATCTCTGAAAATTATGAAAAATTAACCATTGGATAATTTTGATGTACTGATTCCAAAAATAATATTCATTTTATCTAAATAATTTTTTAAATATTTGAATTTTAACTTTTAAAATAAAAACTGACATTTATTGAAAATTGACGGGTTTTGATAAAACACTTTTCAAATCTTAATAAAAATTACTTTTGACTTCATAAAAATTACATGATATTTTATATTTAACAAAAATTATTTAATAATAATATTTTATTAAAATATTATTTATTTCAAAAATACATTAATTCATCAAAATATATATCTTAATTGAATTTGAATATTAACCAAAATAATACTTGTGATTTAAAAATCATTTACAAAGTAACAATAATAGGAAGAGAAATGTCACGACCCCCTCCTGATAAGGTCTACCCCTCCTGGACCGGTAGTATGAGAAGGGAGATAATGACCCATGAGTCATACCTCTAGTAGGCCCCGGGTTGGCAACTAGCATCGAGGGTATAGTAAACACACAAATGGGAGGCATTGCCCTCTAAGAGAACACATGAGAAAGAGAGATATAAGAGAGACACCAACCAACTCCAACTCAGACTGCAATATAAAAGAAATCCCAAGTGCACATATGTAATGTAATGAAAAACTACTACAACTAAAATTGAAAACTGAAATTACCAAAGGAAAGTAGAAAACAATAGCAACCACAACCCAAACAGATCATACAACCCCAAGCTAGTAGAAACCAGCTGGATCTCCAACCTTCTCCAAGTGACCTGAAAAAACAGTTTATATAAACATAGGGTGAGTATAACAGTATACTTAATAGGATCCTCCCTAAATCCTCTCATGCAAAAGTAATGAAAGCATGCTAAAGCACAGTTAACAGCAAGTGAAACTAACTCGTCACTTAAACAGGTATACTAAGATCCCAGCCTTACCATTGTTACTCTCAACCAAGTATCACATACAAGAGTATATAATATAATAAAAAATATCAAGGGAACCCCACTACTACTTCCCCACTAGTTTGCTGCTTTTCCCCAATGTCACATGTCCTAAGCATCTCCCTCCAAAAAGTCTTTCCCACACACTACCACAAAAACAGTTTTTCCCGGCGTCAACCTTTATCAGTGCTAACAAAAATGCACGGATAAAGGGGGGTACCTTTATCAGCATTTTTTTAGAGTTGATAAAGGTACCTCCCTTTATCAGTGCTTTTTTTGCGCTGATAAAGGGACCCCCTTTATCAGTGCTTTTTTAGTAGCGCTGATAAAAGGGGACCTTTATCAGTGCTTTTTTTAAAAGTGCTGATAAAGGGTCAAATTCAAAAAAAATTAATTAAAAAAATATATTAATATATAAATATATAAATATATTTATATTGATATAAATATAATATATAATTTTTAAATATATTTTAGATAAGTATAAATATACATTTACACTTAATATACTTAATATATAAGATATTTATTGAAAATGGCTTATATAAAAATTAAAAAAATATTTTTAATTATTAATTTGATAATTATTATGAAGTAATAGTCATTTAATAAAAATTTTAAGACTAAAAAAATTAAAAAATTAAAAAAGATCCAAAATATGTTGAAAATGCAACTCGAACTTCAAACGGCCATAACTTTTGATCCGAGTGGCCGTTTGAGCTCTACCACATATCAAATCAAAGCCTGCGACGAGATTTACACCATTTTGATTCGGGGGAACATTGGTTAAAGTTTTTTAGAGGATAATATAGGCCCATAAGGCCTCCAAAACTGAGTTTTTAGTCAGGATACCCTGTTTTTTAACATTTTGTGGATTTTCAGCCTCATTTGAGTGGGTATTATTGGATTTTTTTGGTGGGGACTAAATTTATTCTAAGTTATTACATTCATATTGATATTATGTCTTTGAAATTTTATCGTTTTTTATAATGTACTACTATTTATAATCAAATATATAACAATATATACATATTTTTTATATATTCACACATAATAATTTAATTATAAATATAAATAATAAAATATATTTACATATAAAATATATTAGATTTACATAAATAATAAATAATATCCATTTTATTTAAAATACAAATATATAAATATTTATATACCAATATATTAATCTAACTATATATATATATATTAATATAACTACATGTATATATTGATATAACTATAAATATATATATTAATATCACTATAAATATATATATTGATATAACTATATATATATATATTAATATTAATATATATATAAATTATATAACTATATTAATCTAATTATATATATATATTAATATAACTACATATTATGTTTTGAAGCTCAGTTAAAAGAATGGCCAATCCACTAAATGCCAAAATTTCAATTTCCCATGGAATTATACCTTGTATTGAAAACATGGGTCATTACAACCTCCCCCCTTAGAACTTGTCATCCATGAGAAGCCTTTAGAAATAATGAAAATATCACTTGACCTACAGGGGTCCTGAAGTCTCATTCAAATGGTCACATTGAGTTTCCAATATATAAATATGTATATACCATTTACATATAAAATATATTAGCTTTATATAAATAATAAATAATATCCATTTTATTTAAAATACCAATATATTAATATTTATATACCTATATATTAATATAACTATATATATATTAATATAACTACATATATATATTGATATAACTATAAATATATATATTAATCTCACTATAAATATATATATTAATATAACTATATATTACTATATGAATAAATATAACTAAATATATATATAAATAATCAGATATGTCATTAACTGGTGAACAAATCAATATGGCAGAGTGGTAAAGGCTTTAGGCGCGCAAGGGGGAGGTCTCGAGATCAAATCTTGGTGGAGGCAAGGGCGTGCCCATGGGGGTGGATTTGGGGGCTAGCGTTGATAAAGGGGGTGGTTGTAGTGCTCATATAGGGTGGAGGGGGGTGAGTGAGGGTGCTTGAGGGGATGGAAAGCACTGTTAAAAGGGGGCTCAAGCGCTATAAAATACCCCCTGATTGGCAGGATTTTTTTAATTTTTTTTAAATTTTTTTTATTTTTTTTATTTTTTTTAATTTTTTTTAATTTTTTTTACTCTTATCAACACTAAAAAAAGAGCAGATGACAGGGGTCATTTATCAGTGCTAAAAAAACAATGATAAAGGACCCTTATATCAGCGCTTTTTTTAGCGTTGATAAAAGACCCCTTTTATCAGTGCTTTTTTTAGCCCTGATAAAAGGGGTCTTTATCAGTGCTTTATGGAGCGCTGATAAAGGGGAGCCCCCTTTATCTTCTCCAGTTTTAACAGCACTTTTCTAGCACTGTTAAAGGAAATTTTTAACACTAATAAAAAGTGTATTTTTAGAAGTGATGGACACCTAGGTGAAGCACCACAACATGAACCTCCTGCAACAAAACCACCACGTCCATATAAGAAAATAACACAGTAGTTTCTGGGAGCCACCGCAGCTCTCATAACATGTATCATATGTTAGGTATTAAACCTCAAACCATTATAGCCCATACACCGAGTAAGGATCCTCAATCCATCATAGCATATACATGTTACACCTATAGTAGTCCATAAAAAACTATATCCAGAATATATGTGTGTGAATAACCACAATCCATTATAGACCTCTACACAAATATATGGGGAAAACAAACCATTTTTATTACCAGCACAAGTAACTACCAAGAGAAGAGAGCGGGGCCAAAGGGGGTAGTCATCCATCCATCCTCCCACCGGAATTTTGGTGAAAACACCCCCCCCCCACCCCAAGGCTCAGAATCCCTAAAGTGTCAATTTACCTAACTAACATGGTGGAGTAGCTTATAGAAACACAAAAAGTTCAGAATATATTATAGCTCACAACCACACTATGGACATAACATAGTCTTAGACTCAACTACATCTAACATCTCTTGAACTCCCTACTGTAACTTCTAAGAGTAGGTATCCTGAATCACACAACCATTTAAATAGTTTTTTTACATTACTTCATTCTCTTTTTATTAGTTTCACTTTATGTTATTTAATTCTTTTAAAATTAATTAACCATTAAAATTTTCACATTATATTTCATTAGCATCACACCCAAAGTCCATTGTCCCTTTAAATTATAACCTCAGCATTGCATCCCAGCAAACTCTAACCCCTTGGGTTAACATCATTTATTCAATCATTTATTAACAAAATTATTGCTTTCCCATATTCCCAGGCATTCTACAAAAACATTCTAAGATACTAAACACAAGGGGGCTCAACTCGGTGAGTAGATGAACTACCCTTCAAGTCTTTTCCACCTATAGCAAGAGCATAGAACCATCCTAACTCGAGAATCTAAACATGAAAATCACATGGCATACCTCATGTGTCTTCGCCCCTTTTGGAAGGAGGGTAAGAAAAATAGATTCCTTGAGCAGTGGGGAAATTAAAGAGGATAAAAACCCAACAAGAATCATCAAGCATCCAAACATTCACATCCAACCTATTTTATCATCTATGGTATCCTCCTTGACACCCACATGCATAAAAAGATGCATCTCACCACTCCAGGTGTCAACTACTGCCACAACCAATAGGTATTCATTCCCCCACATATCACAACAGCCATCCAAGCTCACATCACAACACAATCAATAGGAAAACAAACATCATATCAATTGGTCTCTTAACACTTAAACAATAAAGAGGGTAACTGAGAACCCTACAAGTAATTATATTTTATCAAACAACTAATTCTTTAATCCATCTTGAATTAACCGATTTATTATTTGAAGGTTCCAACTATGGGAAACCTAAATAGAAAACTATCACAAATTGATTAATCATGTTTACTGCATCAATTTGATTAGCATAAAATTGCAATAACAATAATAAAATTCATTCACATGCCTTCTTATTTTTAGCCAAACAATTATCAATTAATTCCAACTTTACGTTCTTTACCAATTTCCATCAAGAATTAAAAGATAAACAAAGAAAGAATAGATATCACACTATCTAGAAAAACATGAGGCAATAACATATGATCGATATCAATTTATTTATCCAGTTCAAATATTTATTATGTCAACTACATTGCGATCCAGTGGGTTAAAAAATGCTAACTATATAGTTTCACATAAAATAAAAGAGAAGAAATGAATCTTATACCTCAAATAGTTCTTGACTTTCTTTATACGAGAACAAGCCACACAACGGGTTACGATCTCCTCCCCCCATGACAAATGTATCCACCCGAGGATGCAGAGAAACTACCACACTGGTCAACACCCAAGAAAATCCCATTAAGAACATGAAGATATCATTCCATAAAAGGGAAAGGAGAAACATAAGGAGATGAACCCAAACGAATGATGATAGATCATACCTTATATCGAAGATTAATCGATACTACTTGGTTGCATCAAAAACAGAGGGTAACCAATCCAAGGAGGAAAGTTTGATCGCATATCTCCTAGCAGAAGGAATGGAAGGTTAGAGTGTCTCACACCTAAGAACAAGGAGGAAGAACTATGGAGGAAGATATCTCATCCCCTTAGAAGATTTAACAGAGCAGTGGTTTAAGATATGTTGGATTTTCCATTAAAATAAGATTGAATTAAACCACATGGTTTGACCAAGTAAAAGCATCCCAAGACTTAGAAAAAATTAATATAGGAGTTATGGACTTTGAATTGGCCTTAGATTCCTTAAAACGAGGCTTTAAATGCATTTTATGTCAAAGGAAAATTCAAAGGGTGGAAACTGTAGGAAGCTAGAAACACTGTTCATGAACACGAAATTTGGAAAAGGAAATATAGGCTACTGTTGGACCTCACCATTCTGGAAACACTGTTCATGAACTCAAAATTTGGCAAAGGAAATAGAGGCTACCATTAGATCTCACCTTTCTGGAAGCATTGTTTATGAACTCAAAATTTGGAAAAGGAAATAGAGGCTACTGTTGGACCTCACCATTCTGGAAACACTATTCATGAACTCAAAATTTGGAAAATGAAATAGAGGATACCATTGGACCTCACTATTCTAGAAACACTGTTCATGGACTCAAAATTTGGAAAAGGAAATAGAGGCTACCATTGGACCTCACCATTCTGGAAACATTGTTCATGATCTCAAAATTTGGAAAAGGAAATAAAGGCTACAGTTGGGCCTCACCATTCTAGAAACACTATTCATGAACTCAAAATTTGGAAAAGTAAATAGAGGCAACCGTTGGACCTCAGCATTCTGGAAACACTATTTATGAACTCAAAATTTGGAAAAGGAAATAGAAGCTACCATTATACCTCACTATTCTAGAAACAATATTCATGAACTCAAAATTTGGAAAAGGAAATAGAGGCTACTATTGAACCTCACTGTTCTGGAAACACTGTTCACATAAGGATATCGTTGCACTGTTCACATAAGCCTACTGATGACACTGTTCACATAAGATTCCCGTTGCATTGTTCGCATAAGGATACCAATGACACTGTTCACATAAGTTTACCATTGCACTGTTCACATATGCCTACTGATGACAATGTTCGCATAGGGTTACCATTGCACTATTCACCTAAGGTTACCATTTCACTATTCACATAAGGCTACTATTTCACTTTTAACAAGGCTACCATTGGAATTGTTCATAGCGATCAACCCTTAGAACTATTCACAAGGCTACCATTGGAACTGTTCACAGTGGTCTACCGTTGGAACTGTTTACAAGGATACCGTTGGAACTGTTCACCGAATTGGAAATTTTGAAAAGTGTTGGGGATAAGTCACCTTGACCACCAGAACACCTCAAACACTAGATTTATGTCGAGGAATGTACTAGAGAGGTTTGAGCCAATACATTAGATACCTCTCAAAACATTCTCATCCTCAAGAATTTAAAACCCACCTAAATAGAAACTGAAATGGGGTCTGAACAATCACCCATCGAGGTACCTCTCAAAAAATAGAAAGCCCCAAGAAGTAACCAAAAGAAATCCATCTTATAAACACGAAAGGTCTATAACCACAAAGGGGACTTCATTACATGAAAAGAGTTAAATATAAAACAACTCTGGGTACTCAGCACATATCTGTGACTCACGTTCCCAGGTACTCTCCTCTATGCCACCATGTCGCCACAAGACACGAACCAAGGGGATATAATTCCCACACAACATATTCTCTTTGCATTCTAGGATCTCTATAGGTCTCTCCTCAAAGGTCAAATCATCATCAACATCGATCTCTCCCAAATCGATGATGTTAGAGTCATCATGAAGATAACTATGGAGTTGTAACACATGAAAGGCATCATGTATCTGGATCATCTGTGGGGGAAGGTCTACTCAATACGCCATATCTCAACATGAGATAACACCTCGAAAGTCCTAATTAACCGGGGAGAAAACTTACTCCCATGACCAAACCTTCGTTTCCCACGACTAGGAGTCACCTTAAAAAACACATGATCCCCAACATCAAACTATAAGGGTCTCCTCCTTTGATAGGCATATGATTTATGATGATCTTTCACTATCTTCATCCTCTCATAAATCACCTAAACCATCTTTTTTGTATTCTACACTAGTTCCGATCCAAGAATTGCTGACTCTCCAACCCCATTCCAGTACAATGGAGAACGGAAAGTTCCTCCCTATAAGGCTTCAAATATTACCATACCGATGGTTGAGTGAAAAATGTTGTTGTAATCAAACTCCACTAATGTTAAGTGCCTCATCCATGAACCTCCAAAATCAAAGACACAAGATCACAACATGTCTTCAAGATTCTGGATGGTTCGCTCTGTCTGAACATCCGTTTGTGGATGAAAAGCAGTGATAAGGCATAGATGAGAACCGAAATCATGCTGGAGACCTCTCCAAACCCTTGAGGTAAAATGGGGATCTCAGTCAAAAATGATCATCCTTGGGACTCCATGAAGTCTCACCACCTCCTCCAGATACTACCTCAACAAAACTTCTAATGAGCTAGACTCCTTGATTGCTATGAAGTGAGATGATTTTGTTAAACAATCCACTACCACCCAAATAGTGTCATGTCCTCCCTGTGCTCAAGGTAAACTTGTAACAAACTCCATTGAGATTTCCTCCCACTTCCACTAAGGAACATATAATAGCTGGAGTAGACCACCCGAAACATGGTGTTCGGCCTTCACCTTCTGGCAGACCAAACATCGAGACACAAACTCTACAACCGCATGCTTGAGCCCAGGCCACCAAAACTAAACACTCAAGGCTCAATACATCTTTTTCATTCCAGGATTCAACGATAAATGAGAACTATGTAACTCTCTAAGAATCTTCTCACACATGGACAAAGGAAAAAATAGCCTTCTGTAATATAACACTCGATGTTGTTCATCCTCAGACCAAACATCAGGGGCCTCGCCACAAACAACTTCGTCTCTCCAGACCTCCACCTCAAGATCCCCCAACTAGGACTCTTCCACCTACTGCACCAGAGATGACAGCACCGTCATATGAAAAAGACAACCTCTACCTCTAACTTCTCCCATATCGAGTTATAATGATGATATTTATTCCATTACTCTCCAGGAATCACCATATTCATGCACTGCATCACTACGTGACTTCCGAATCAGTTCATCAGCTACAACATTCCACTTTCCATGTGTATACGATATTTCAAATTCATATTCCTATAAGAACTCCATCCACCGAAACTATCGTAAGTTCAATTCACACTGGGAGAAAACATACCTCAAACTCTTATGATCAGTGAACACTACAAATCACTTACCAATGAGGTATTGTCTTCAAAACTTCAGAGCAATCACCACAGCTACCGACTCAAGATCATGGGTGGCATAGTTACATTCATGGGGATGCAACTTCCAAAACCCATAAGAAACAACTAATATCTGTTGCATTCAAACATAGCCTAACCCTATATGTGAAGCATTGTAGAAAACATCAAACTAAAATCCCTCTGCTGGAAGAAAAAGAAATGGATCACTTAATAACTTCTCCTTTAGATACTAAAATTTTTTATGGCACTGACCAGTCCATATGAACGCCTGATCCTTCCTAGTAAAAGCTTTTAGAGGAGTTACAACTTGAGAGAAATCGGCTATAAACCTTCTTTAGTAGCCTGCGAGACCAAGGAAACTTCACACCTCTGACACAGTCTTGGTAGCTTCCCAAGGCACAACTGCTTCTATATTTGATGGATCCATAGCTACTCCCTGCTGGGACACAACATGCCCCAAGAAACGGACCCCTCGAACCCAAAACTCACACTTCAACAACTTCCCAAATAGATGATGTTGATGAATAATTCCCAAAACAGCATTCATATGCTCTGTATACTCCTCGTCAGACGTGGAGTACACAAGGATTTTGTCAATAAAAACCACAAAAAAAATTTCTAGGAACTCATGGAACACAATATTCATCAATTCCAGGAACACAGCTGGAGCATTATTCACACCGAATGATATTACAATGAACTCATAATGCCTATGACAACAATGGAAAGTAGTCTTTAGGATATCCTCATCCTTCACACGCATCTGATGATATATTGACCGTAATTAAATCTTTGAGAACCAACATACACCCTTCAGTTGATCGAATAAATCATCAATCCATGTAAGAGGTTAGCGACTCTTTGTTTTTACTTTGTTCAAGTGACGATAATCGATACACAAGTGAAAAATGCCGTCAACCTTCTTCACAAACAAAACCGGTGCACCCCACAGTGACACACTCGTCCAAACAAAACCACACTATAACAAACCATCAGGCTATATACATAGCTCTTGTAACTCATAATGGGTCATATTATATGGATACATAGATATAGGAGGTGCTTCTGGTTGTAGCTTGATCCCAAACTCAATCTCTCAATGAGGGGTTAATGCTATAACCTCTTCTGGAAAGACATCAGGGTACTCTTCTACGACCCTAGGAAATTCTAACTGCTGAACCTCTGAAGAACTCAGTATCAACTCATCCATCATGGATGATAAGGACAGAACACGCCTCTGACCCATCTGAGGGTATCACCCACCAACAAACACCATTGGCTCTTCATCCGCATCGAAGAACTCAACCTGCCTCCTAAAGCAATCCATGTTAGTCTACACTGAATACAACCAATCCATGTCAAAGATGACATCATATGGTTGTATTCATAAACATAAGAAATCTCCCCAAGAGTGGTGCTACCCCAACACTAGCTCACAGTATCTACATACTTCAAACAAGTCATCTCGGCCTCCAACTGGCATAGTCCATGCCAAGGGAATTGGAAGCCTCTCTACCTCAAGTCACAAATCATGGAAAAGGGTTGGTGATATAAAGTATTGTGTCACTCCTAAATAAAAAAAGTCATACACCAAGGTAGAAAACAAGCAAAGGGTGCCTTGAATGACATTTGGCTCATATGGCACTGGCAACGCTAAAGCATGAAGATGACCAATAACTCCTCCATGATTTCATTGACCCTGATGATGACCACCACCATGGTCGTTCTCTACTCTATGAGGACGGGGAGCATCACGGGTTTTTCCTCTGCCTACCCCATGTACTCTCTACTGATCCAAAGCTGGTGCAACCTATTGCTGCTGCCTTCGGTAGAACTGCCTCAATGGAGGAACCTGGAGTGGAACACTTGGTGCATGATGAATGCTCTAAAAGATCGAGCACTCTCATTGCTGATGACCTCAACCAGCATAAGAAAAAAAAATCACATGATCTCTTGGCATAGGCCTGAGAGCCGCCACCCCCAGATAAACGAGATGTTGAGGACTGGGACCTACCCCCGGCCGAATGGAAACTCTTATGTCCTGAAAACCAGGAACCCTGGAACATAGCTTTGCTTCATGAGGATTCATGAAGACTCCCCTCTCATGACGATACAGTTCTATCCAATGTCCACTCGACAACCTCTACTCTTTCCAACACCTCTAGATATGTCTTCAGCATAAATGGGGTGACCTGGCGTTGGATCTCTGGATGTAAAGCCTCCTCAAAATGCCTCACCCTGACCTCCTCATTTGGAAACAGGTCTGAAGCATATCGTAAATGGTTCCTGAAATGGATTCCAAACTCTCACACACTGGAGATCCCCTGTCGAAGGGTAAGAAGCTCCTGGAAACTGGATTCCTTCACAGTTGAAGAAATAAACTCAACTCTAAACATGTCTCAAAACTCCTCCCATGAGATCGTTGACTCCTCACGATCCCTGAGGAAGAAGAACCACCACTGTCTTGCTGCTCCATGCAGCATCGTCACAACCAAGGACACCCAGTGATCCTTCTAATAATGGATTGAACTAAAGCATATAATGAATTCCTCCAACCAGTCTTCTATGACTGCATCTGAAACGGATCCCTTGTACTTCTGCAGACTCTGGCCCTGAAACTCTCAGAGTGTCCTCCTCCAAGTGTCATCATCATCAACCTTTACCCTATGGTGATTTACTGGCAAAACCTGCTGGACATCTTCTATGTGATCCTAATGAGTATGTTGACCTAGATCCATACCTATAAAATAAAATATAGTTAGATCTCCTAGACCTATAATATGGAAGACTCAACATTAGTTAATTAATAGTTTTCTTTTATTCATTTTAAGTTAACCTATCCCATGGTCTATGCATTCAAACACAGAAATAAGGAAGAATTATTCATGATCCTATCCTAGATCACTACCCTACAACTAGTATCACCTCATTTAGTAGCCATTGTAAGCTTAAAGTTCCATACATCATATCATAGGGGGGCCTAAATGCCTATGTCTCAGTCGGTATTCAGTGTTTACATAACTTGCTAAACTTGACTGACATTGTTGCCCTAAAAACCCATGCAACCTCACCTATGCCTAACTCCAAAATCCATATTATATCTCAACCTACCTTTAATACCACTCTTCCATGACCCCCTCCCCACAAGGTGTACCCCTCCTTGGCCAAAAAATATGAGAAGAGAGATAATGACCCTGAGTCCTGCCTAAAGTAGGCCCCATGTTGGAAACTAGCACTAAGGGTATAGTAAACACACAAATGAGAGGAATTACCCTCTAAGAGAACACATGAAAAAGAGAGAGATAAGACAGACACCAACCAACTCCAACTTAGACTGCAATATAAAATAAATCCCAAGTGCACATATTTAATGTCATGTAAAACTACTACAAATGAAAGTGAAAACTGAAAGTACCAAAGCAATGTAAAAACAATAGAAATCACAAGCCCAAATAGCTCATGAAACCCCAAGCTAGTAAAAACCAGCTGGATCTCCAACCTGCTCTAAGTGACCTGAAAAATAGTTTAACTACACATAGGGTGTGTATAATAGTATACTCAGTAGGATCCTCCCCAGAGCCTCTCGTGAAAAAGTAAAGAAATCATGCTAAAGCATAGTGAACAACAAGTGAAACTAACTCATCACCTAAACAGGTATACTAAGTTCCCAGCCTCACCATGATTGCACTCAACCAAGTATCGCATACAAGAGTATATAATATCATAAAAAATATCAAGGATACCCCGCTACTACTTCCCCACTAGTTTGTCGCTTTGCCCTAATGTCGCACGTACTAAGCATCTCTCTCCAAAAAGGCTTTCCCACAGACACCTGGGTGAAGCACCACAACATGCACCTCATGCAACAAAACCACCAAATCCACATAAGAAAATTAATCTGGGAGCCACCATAGCTCTCATAACGTGTATCATATGTCAGTTATTAAACCTCAATTCATTATAGCCCATACACCATGTAAGTATCCTTAATCCATCATAGCCTATACACGTTAAACCTATAGTAGTACATAGGAAACTATATCCATAATATGTGTGTGTGAATAACCACAAGCCACTATAGCCCTCTACACACATATATGGGGAAAACTAACTTTTGTGCCTACCAGCACAAGTAACTACCAAGAGAAGAGAGTGGGGCCAAAGGGGGAATTCATCCATCCATCCTCCCATCAAAATGTTTGGGAAAACACCCCCCCCCCCCCAAGACTCAGAATCCTTGAAGTTTCAGTTTTCCTAACTGACAGGGTGGATTAGCATATAGAAAAACAAAAAGTTCAGAATATACTATAGCTCACAACCACACTATATACACAACCTAGTCTTAGACTCAACTGCAACTAACGTCTCTCGAACTCCCGGATGCCACTTTTAAGACTAGGTATCCTATAAGCACACAACAATTTAAAGAGTTTTATTACATTAATTCATTCCCTTTTAATTAGTTTCACTTTATGTTAGTTAATTATTTAAATATTAATTAACCATTAACAATTCCACATTATATTTCATTATCAGCACACCCAAAGTCCATTGTCCCTTTAAATTGTTACCTCAACCTTGCATCCCCAAAAGCTCCAACCCCTTGGATTAACATCATTTATTCAATCATTTATTAACAAAATTATTACATTCCCATATTCCTAGGCATTCTAAAAAAACATTATAATCTACTAAACACAAGGGGGATCAACTTAGTGAGTATATGAACTACCCATCAGGTCTTTTCCACCTATAGAAAGAGCATAGACACATCCTCCCTCAAGAAGTTAAACACATAAAGAACCCGGAATACTCTCTGTGTCTTCACCCCTTTTAGAAAGAGGGTAATCAAACTAGCTACCTTGAGCAGTGGGGAAAGTAAATAGGATAAATAACCAACAAGAATCAGCAAGCATCCAAAAATTCACAACCAACCCGTTTCATCGTCCTTGGTGTCCTCCCTGACACCCACATGTATAAACCGATATATCTCACCACTCTAGGCATCAACTTCTTCCACAACCAATAGGCCTCCATGCCCCCACATATCACAATAGACATCATGTCTTGCATCACAACACAAGCAATAGGAAAACAAACATCATATAAATTGGGCTCTTAGCCCTTAAACGAGAAAGAGGGTAACTCAAAAACCTACAAGGAATTATCTTTTATCAAACGACTAGTTCTTTAATCCATCTCGAATTAACCGATTTATTATTCGTAGGTTCCAACTACAGGAAACCTAAGCAGTAAGCTATCACAAATTTATTAAACATTCTTACTGCATCAATTTGATTAGCATAAAATTACAACAACAACAATCGGATTCATTTAATGGCTCCTTATCATTATCCAAACAATTATCAATTAATTCTGGCATTATTTTATTTACCAATTTCCATTAAGAGTGAAAATATATACAAAGAAATGATAGATATCACACTATCTTGAAAAACAAGAGGCAATTACATACGATTGATATCAATTTATTTATCTGGTTTAAAAATTTATTATGTCAATTCCATTGCAATCCAGTGGGATAAAACATGATAACTATACAGTTGCATGTAAAATAAAATAGAAGCAATTAATCCCCTACCTCAAACAGTTCTTGACGCTTAAAATGAGAATGAGCCACACAACAGGTTATGATCTCCCCCCCCCCACGTGACAACTATATCCACCTGAGGATGCAGAGACACCACCATACTAGTCAACACCCAAGAAAATCCCATTAGTAACATGTAGATAGCAATCCACAAAAGGGAAAGTAGAAACAGAAGGAGATGAACCCAAAATAATAACGATAAATCATACCTTATATCGAATATAGATCGATATTGCTTGGTTTCATAAAAAACAGAGGGGAACCAATCCAAGGAGAAAAGTTTTATTGCACAACTCCTAAGGGAAGGAATGAAAGGTTTAAGTATATGACACCTGGGAACAAGGACAAAGAACTAGGGGGAAGATATCTCATCCCTTTAGAAGATTTAATGGAGCAATGGTTTAAGATACACTGTATTTTCCATTAAAAGGGGTTTTCATTAAACCACACAGTTTGACCATGTAAAAGAATCCTGAGACTTAGGAAAAATTAATATAGGAGGTATGGACTTTGAATCGGCCTTAGAGTCCTTAAAATTAGGCTTTAAAATCATTTTACATCAAAGGAAATGTCAAAGGGTAGAAACTGCAGGAAGCTGGAAACACTGTTCATGAACACGAAATTTGGTAAAGAAAATAGAGGCTATCATTGGACATCACCATTTTGGAAACACTGTCCATGAACTCAAAATTTGGAAAAGGAAATAGAGGCTACCATTAGACCTCACTATTCTGGAAACACTGTTCATGAACTCAAATTTTGGTAATGGAAATAGAGGCTACTATTGGACCTCAATATTCTAGAAACACTGTTCATGAACTCAGAATTTGGAAAAGGAAATAGAGGCTACAGTTGGACCTCACTGTTCTAGAAACACTGTTCATGAACTCAAAATTTGGAAAAGGAAATAGAGGCTACCATTGAACCTCATCGTTTTGGAAACAATATTCATGGACTTAAAATTTGGAAAAGGAAATAGAGGCTATCGTTGGACCTCACAATTCTGGAAACACTGTTCATGAACTCAAAATTTGGCGAAGGAAATAAAGGTTACCGTTGGACCTCACCGTTCTGGAAACGTTGTTCATGAACTCAAAATTTGGAAAAGGAAATAGAGGCTACCATTGGACCTCACTATTCTGGAAACACTATTCATAAACTCAAAATTTGGAAAAGGAAATAGAGGCTACAGTTGGACCTCACTGTTCTAAAAACAATATTCATGAACACAAAATTTGGAAAAGGAAATAGAGGCCACCATTGGACCTCACCATTCTGAAAACACTATTCATGAACTCAGAATTTGGCAAAGGAAATAGAGACTACCATTTAACATCACCATTCTAGAAACATTGTTCACATAAGGCTATTGTTGCATTGTTCACATATACCTACCATTGACACTATTCACATAAGGTTACTGTTGTACTGTTCACATAAGGCTACCAATGACACTGTTCACATAAGGTTACCATTTCATTGTTCACATAAGCCTACCAATGACACTGTTCACATAAGGTTACCATTGTATTGTTCACCTAAGGTTACCCTTGCACTATTCTCATAAGGCTACTATTTCACTGTTCACAAGGCTATCGTTGGAACTATACACAATGGTCTACTATTGGAACTGTTCACAAGGATACCATTGGAACTATTCACAGTAGTCTACCATTGGAACTATTCATAAGGCTACCATTGGAACTTTTCACCAAATTGGAAATTTTGAAAAGTGTTTGGGATAAGTCACCTTGACCACCAAAACATCTCAAACACTAGATTTCTTCTAAGGAATGGACTAGAGAGGTTTGAGCCATTAAAAGAAATATAATCATTATTATATAAAAACAATAATGTATATAATCTTATTTATAGGGTCTTGATACATATACCTTTATTACACCATTATATACCCTAAGAGTAAGGTGCACGATGGTGGGGATTTCATGGATCCATTTGGTGAACATTGTTTGGGTCGTGATCTAGATGATCTTGAACTTCTCTCGTAAATAATTTTTCTCGTGATTAAGTTGTTAGATATTAGTTTGGGATTATTCTAGGGAAAATCCCAGAAATTCTATCTCCCTCAGAATCTCTGATAAATGGACTTCATAGGGTAAGATCCTACTGGTTAAGGTCATCACTTCCTTTTTCTATGTAAAATGTATTTGTTAAAACCCTATATTTATACTAGTCATGTGATCATTGTTCAAAGGGTATATTATCAATGGTAAAGATACATAACGGTCATTTAAAATCCAATTTGATATAATAAAATAAGTTCATGTGTTTTCTATAACCATAAGACATTTATTTAAGTCAAAATAAAGTGAATTTTATTCATAAATGTTTGTGTCGTTACAACCTTCCCCCCTTAAAAAATTTCACCCTCAAAATTTTATTTTGCTACACTTAAATATATAAGGGTAAATCTACTTCATCACCTCCTCTAGTTCCCACATTTCTTATTCAAACTTTTTGTTTCTTCACAACACCTTGACGAGGGGCATTGTCTTATTTTGTAGAACTTTTTCTCTACGATCTAAGATCTTTACTAGTTGCTCCTCATAGAAAATTTCATTATCCAATGGTACCACCTATGTATTGAGCATATGTGAGGGTTTTGGTATGTACTTCCTTAATAGGGATACAAGGAATACATCATGTACTTGAGATAGGTTCGGTGGGATTGTTAGTCGATAGGTCACTACTCTGATGCGATCAAGGATCTCAAAATGGAAAATGTACCTTTAACTAATATTTTACCTTCTTCATAAATCTCATCACTCTTTTCCATGGGGATATGTGGAGGAAAAACATGTCTTCAACATCAAACTCTAGGCCTCATCGACGATTTTCAACATAGCTCTTTTGTCAACTCTGAGCAGCTTTGATGTGCTGCTGGATGGTCTTAACCTTCTCCACCATTTCTTTGACTATTTTCAGACCTTGAAGTTTTAATTCCCCAACTTTATCCCAACATGTTTATGTTATGAACCTCTTCCCATAAAGGTATTCATAATGAGTCATTTGGATTCTTGAGTGAAAACTGTTATTGTAATAGAACTCTGCCAAAGGGAGATTTTGGTCCCATCTTCCTTTGAAGACCGTTGAGAAAGATATCAACATGTCCTGAAGTGTTTGGATAGTCCACTCATATTGGAAATCATTTTTAGGGTGATAAGTTGTAATTAATTTCATCTCAGTGTTTATAGTATGTTGGAGAATTTTCCAAAACATAGAGGTGAATATTGGATCTCAATCATACATAATCGATAGTGGTACTCCATGTAGTCATACCACTTCTTTGATGTATATTTATTTCAGTTTATCTATTGAGAAATCCTCTCAAATCACCATGAAGTCTATATTCTTTGTCAGAAAATCCAAAATAACCCATATAGAATTTTTTCCCTCAGATTTATTTGTAAGTGCGGTGATAAAGTTCATGGTGATGTTTTCCCATTTCCAGGTTGTTATGGGAAATGTTTGCATCATCCCCTTAGACTTTTTTCGTTCATCCTTCACTTGTGACATACTAGGAACTTTGATGTATATTCACCAATCTCCTTCTTCTTATTATCCCACCAATAGTGATCTCAGAGATCTCGATACATCTTTGTGTTTCCTAGGAGAATGGAGAAATTCAAACTATGTGCATCATCCAAAAGTTTTTTCTTTAACTCGGGATTTGATGTAACACATAGTCTTGATCCAAATCTCACAATTCCTTCTTCATTAACTTTAAACTCTGAGTATTTCATTTTTATGATAGTTTCCACTTTATTCTAAATTCCCACATAATCTTTTTGAGCATCCTTTAACCTTTCCAAAAGAGATGATTGATAAATCATTTCTAAAATGATTGATGATGTTCCTTTATGATTTCCATGTCCATGTTTTTTAGGTATAAGAAGATAGAATCCTTCTCGATTCTCATCAATGATATATTTTATGGGTCCTTTATACTTAGAGAATCCTCTACCATGTTCAATTTCCCATAGTGGCAGTGGATTGAGTAGTCGTAATCATTGATGAGCTCTAACCATCTTTGTTGGAACATATTTATCTCTTTATATGTGAATATATATTTGAGACTTTTGTGATCTGTATATATTTCACACTTCTCTCTAAAGAGATAATTCTACTAGATTTTTAAAGCAAAGATCATAGTTTCTAACTCTATATCATGTGTGGGATAGTTTTTCTCATGAATTTTCAACTACATTGAGGCATAGGAAATGAATTTTTTATTTTTCATCAACACACATCTCAATACCTTCTTTAAATAATCGCTGAAGATTATGAAAAGTTCCCCACTTGTGGGTAGTGTGAGTACAAGGGTAGTGACAAGCCTCATTTTCAACTCCATGAAGCTTTTTTCACATTCATCATTCTAAAAAAAATTACTCTTTTTTGAGTTATCTTAGCAAGAGGGGTTGACAGTCATGAGAACTTTCTCACAAATCTATGATAATATCTAGCTAACCCAAGGAAGATGCGGATATCTATCATATATGTTGGCCTCATCCATCCCTATATTTATTTTGTCTTTGAGGGATCCATAGATATACCATTTATTGGGATGATATGCTCTAATAATGAGACTTCCTTCAACTAGAACTTACTCTTGTTGTACTTTTCATAGATCTTCTCCTTTAGAAAGGTCTCTATCACAGTGCTCATATGCTCTTCATGCTCCTCCTTAGTTTTGGAGTATATTGTAATATTGTCTATGAATACTACCAAAAATTTTTTTGAGGTAATCTCTAAAGACTATATTAACTAAGTCTATGAAGATTTCTGGAGCATTAGTAAGTCCGAAAGGCATCACTATGAACTCATAGTGCCCCTACATTATATGAAAATAAGTCTTGGGGATATCCTCCTTAACTTTTACTAGGTAATATTCACACTGTATATCCACATTGGAGAAGTATTTTTCTTTATTTAGTTGATCAAACAAGTCATCAATTCAGGGAAAGGATACTTGTTTTTTATCATAGTTTTTTAGCTCATGATAATCAATACAAAGGGACATTGACCCATCTTTCTTCTTGACGAAGAGGACTGGTGCACCCCATGGTGAAGCACTTGGGAGTATAAACCCTTTATCTAGATTCTCTTGTAGTTGTTTCTTTATTTTCTCAAGTTCCAAAATAGAAAATCTATATGGATTCTTGGATATTGATAATGCCCCAGGTATAAGATCGATTGAAAATTCGACCTCTCACCTAGGAGGAAGACCAGGAAATTCCTCGGGAAACACATTAGTGAATTCTCTCACAATAGGAATGTCTTCAAGAATGTTGTGTGCCTTAGACTTAATCATTTGATCTAGATATGCTTTCTCATAGGGTAATAATATCTATAAATCCTGAGGTTTTTATGAGAAATATTTTGTTTTTTATGTTATATACATCATCAAAGGAATATTTCACTACACACAACACTAGCTTGGCTTGCTTTACACGCAATCGCGACCTTCTTCGATAGCTTGCGTTGTACGCAATACCGAGTTTCACTAAACAACGATACACTATTAAAATATTATTAAAACTAGCCGTTATGAATAGTAATACCCACTTTTTGAAATTTTAAATTTTATTTTTCAAAATGGACTTCATTTTTGGATTTAGAATATCGAAATTATACTAGGTTGAAATTTTGGTATTTTTCTGAAAACTTTCAATTTTTGATGAATAGTGAAAACACTGGGTTACTATTTAAAAACCGACTTTTTATTTAAATAATTATTTATTTTATTTAAATTTATTTTATGTAAAAATTGATACATAATACCTATATAAGTTCAATGTAATTCATTAGAGTCATTTTATAATAATTTTAGACATATAAAAATTTTAATGAACTTTTCACCTTCTTTTAGACACCTCCTAGGAGTGTTTGAAAATTTACATAAAACTTAATTTTACCGCTTCTGTGAGTGGAATTTCAAAAATCTAAGAGACACAGTTAATATCAAAGAGTAAAATGTAGTTCAATAAGATAAAAATAATTTTTGGTGAATAGTAACTTTTTACTTTTTTTACCACGGTTAAAAGTAAATAGGGTAATTAAGGGTAAAAATGGTATTATTATTACCCTAACACATGTCCTAATTCTATTGGATAAGTTTAATTCAACCAAAAACAACCTTAGGAATAAAATATGACCATTTAGGTCCACTTGGATTAGATTAGGACATTTAATATTATTTTATTTAAAGAATAGTTAAAATAGTTAAAATCAAAGTTTAATAACTAAAACATTTTTAATATAGGGTTATACATATGATAAATTCAACTATAAATATTAATTAGAAATATAAAATGATTTCATACATAATGGTATTTTATTTATAATTTTTATACTTTAAATAATTTAATTTATTTATGACACAATGATGATGCCGTAATTACCCTATTAAGGAAATATTAACATAATTGATATTATAAATACCCAAATATATGTAATTTTAGACTTTTTATGAATTACAGTAATTTTATAGGTTAATATGACATATTATTATTGATTTAATTAACTTTTTTAGAACTAATCATGCTGTTATGATTTTCACAAAAATCAATTACCAAATAGTGTCCAAATTGACATAAAATAGTTTTTAAAACAAATATTATATTATTAATTGTTATTTGTTTCCTAAAAGTATAAGGTTCTGCCAAATGACTTAGATAAGGTTATATATATTAATAATGAACAACTTGGGGTTTGTTTTCCTTGTTGTAGTAAGTTTATTAACCATATAGTGTAAGAAAACAAGAAGACGCGGTAAAAGTTAAATTATTTAACTAAGAGTTAAATCTAAATGATAAGGTTAAAATAGTAACCAAAACTTGTATAAATTCTATTGGTTGAGATTATTTTGACCCCTACCCGCCTTATCTTCTAAATAAATCAATTTTGAGCTATTAATAACCTAATATGACTTTATTATAAAATAATATTTTAAGTTTTTTCTAAGGTGCCCCTCTCCTCCCTTATAAAAGGGAACTTCATCCCTCTCCTCCTCACACCACTTTGAGCCTTAAAGCTTGGCCAAACCCTGCCAGTTTCTCTTCTCCACTTCCCTAGTAATATTCTAGATGTCCTGGTCTTCTTCAAAGACCATCTTTAGTGCCCTAAGAGGAGGTTAAGAGGAGGCGCTTCAAAGAAGAGGTAATGTCTGTTACCGATTCTTTCAACTTTATTTATTCTTATACTTATTCTTATATAGTTGTTTCATTATGAAGTAATAACATCAGAATCACTCATATACTGTTATTTTATTATAAATATGAAACAACCCTATTTCACCTTCTATCCATCCTATGGAAAACGAAATCACCGCTAGTGCGTACGTATGGAATACCGTCTCCACATCGTGGTGTTATATATTTTCCACCACCACCTTACTTGGATGGGTATAATGGTGTAAAGAATAACTATATATGATTATTGTAAAGTTATATTGATTCTGAAATAGTATACATACACTTCAATACAACTCCATGATCATTGGAATGATATCATCTCTCGTGCGTATGTACGACCTACCATCTCCACGATGTGATGCGACTCGTTCTACATGATCTTCAATGATTAATGATTATATAAATGAATTGAATGAATAAATATGATATATATTACACTAATACCATTCTGGAAATGATTTATCTATAACCTAAAAATAATAATGAGAATTTATTCGACAAAACACGCATAAGAACAAAAAGCAATAAACACCCAAATAACAAGTAGAAATGAAATATTACTAATACGAAGCTAAGAGTATGACCATATATGATATCATAGTTATTATGGAATAAGGTAATAACATTATTTAAATCATTATATAGGAGGTTCGGACAGGTACGAAGCAAATCAGGCCTAAGGTAAGGGAAAATCTCGCAATCTCATTTTTATCCGAGATTGTTTATACTTCAGAATTTACTGGGGAATATTTACCATCCACATACATGTTTCCTCAATATGTAATATTATTTCTATCCTCCTATAATTTTTTAAATCCAATTTTACCCTTCAGTGAGTTTTTAGTAAAAGATATGAAAGGAATCTTTTTTTGTTTTTAGTATGAGGTACTTTTTTGACTTTTCCGGCCAAAGTACGAGAAGAATGTTTTTTTAACTTATACAGCCTGAATGGACTTTTAGAACATTATTTCAATGAATATTCCTTTACATGTTTTCAAGTTTATTTTTAATCAACTTCTTTTATTTAAAATTATATGACATTTTATGAAAGGAAAATGTTTTTGAAGTAGAAAGGATATTTTCCCCAAGAATGGAGTTCAAGAGTTTTTTCAAAATTATTTTCCATCTAAGATAATATAGGGTTATGTTTCTATCCCTATTTTAACATATATTTGATTATGTTATGATGTAATTATTTTTATGAAGTCCTTTTATCTTATATAGATTATGTTATGACGGCACGATGTTTAAGAATCCCATTTTTATTACATGGGTTATGCTATGATGTATGATTTATGATCTTGTGGCACACATAAGAATGGTATCATTATGAGATGGGTGGGACCTATATCTCCCTCCAATGCATTGGTTAAATATTTATATCTCATGAGATTGACATGGCTGGAATGGTAGGTTAATCTGGTTCAGTGATACAGGACTGAAACGAGGAGTGAACTCGGTTCAGAAATGGACTTTGTCTGCTAAGATATTCTTGACAATAAGTCTTGACTACTAAGAAATTATTCTCTATGATTATTTGTGTATGCCAAAAAGTTTCATGTTTTAAGTTATGATTATTTATTTATCCCATGTTATGAAATTATGATCTCTTTTGCAGGTTAAGATTTCCAAAATGTTATGTTATTATGAATATGATGTGATTGATATTTCTTTTGTTTACCCTTTCTGAGCATTTGAGCTCACCATTTTGTATGTTTTCTTTCCCCAGGTCAGGAAGAAGGTTATTAAGTAGGATATGCCAAAACGGGACTCTAGATATGATGAAATAAACGGGAGACAATGTAGATTCTTTAGGAACTAGTTTTTTATGTTTCCCAGTTTCTAAAGACACTATACCTATACGGTCCTATTGTGGTTTTGTTATATGTTGTAATAAGTATGCTTTAATTATGATGTAATAACAATGTATATAAAGTATGGGTTGTTATAATATCCATGATTGAGATTATGCTACTAAAGAAGATTCATCTTTCTCCTTTCACTTGTATAGAATCAGGGGTCGATTCACCATAGGGAGAGTGATTTACCTCTAATGGAAATTTATGCTGGCTCTATATAGGGAAACCCAATACAAGACCAAAATTGCATCAAATTTCACCAAGGAAAGTACGAAAATGTTTTTCGAGAAGTTCAATCAAAAAATTGTGATATGGGAGGTGTTATATTAAGGGGATGAAATAATTTCCCCATTTTTCATTTTCACTAACATCTCTACTTCCATTTTTTGTGGTGGTTTTTGAATGGTTCTTATAAAATTTCATGATATAAAGGAATGCATAGAATCATAATCAAAATGTATTTTTTATATTCTTGAATGAATAATTAGTGTACCATTCACCACTTAATTTTCAGGATTCACTTTTGTGGTAGTGATGGAAAAGGCTCACCCTTGATGCCTTGGAGGTTGTTAGTTGCCTCTAAAAACCCTTGGCTTAGGGAACTAGTTTCCAGTGTGATTTGGTTCCTTTTAGTTTTAGCGATGAACAAATCATTAAGGGTAAACTATGTAATTCATTTATTCTATCACAATGAAGGGATTCTCTTGTCGGTAGTCATTGGCCAAGTTCCCTTCCCTTCCACACCTAAATCATTTTTTTGTTCCCCTTACAAAATTTATGGGGTGTTTCTTTCTGCACCTTTGGTAAGTGGGATGTTGGAATTTCTTAGCACTGCTATATTTATCCATCTGACCACCAGAATTAAATTAAACTTTCCACTTCTTATCCCCATGATACCCCTAAGATTCACTAATCTCTATCTCAACTTTGAGGGCACATCAGACAATTTCTTCATATCTATTAAAGTCACAGATTTCTAAGGCTTTCCATAGACTAGGTTTTAGCCCACCAAAAAAGTGGTCAACCTTGCATTTAGGGGTAATGAAAAAACTAAAGGTGTATCCAGAAAGTATTGTGAAGTTTTCCTCATATGCCCCAAAATACTCTTCATCCTTTCTCTTAAGGGAAAGGAAATCTTTTTTCATATGAATATGTAGGGTAGGGGGGAAATATTTATCAAAAAACATGTTTCAAAATTCCTTCCACTCCATTGCTTTGATCTCTTACTCAGGCTTCATATTCTTGATCAATTTTCACCACTGATCAGACTCACCCTCCATATGATAAATATCCATAAGAACATTCTATTGTTCAGAACATTGAAGGATATAGAAGACATTTTCGATGGAATTGATCCATTAATCCGTGATTAAGGGATCAGATGATCCACTAAAAGTAGGAGGCCTTTGTCACATGAAGCTCTTAACTGTAGGTTTCTCTCTCTAAGGGGGGTTGTCTACTCCTAATGACCTATTTTTCTATTCATAACTTTAGTTAACTAAGATAGAATCATTAAAAAAAATTTGATTCCTGCTCCCATCGGGTTGGGAACCTCACTAGGGAAATCCTCACACTGCCCTTCACATCGGTTATTAGCATGATTCCTCCTATTTCCAGCCATTGGCTAGAATAAAAAAGGAAATTAGGGATGAGTATCTTAAGAAGTTAAACACATAAAGGGTAATACAATGGTGATAAATGGATAACTTATAAATTACATTTATCTCCTTAACTTATGAGTTTCTAGGCTTTAGTCTAAGTTATACATGATCTACTTCCTAACATATATTCCTATGGGACTTTTTTATTTGTTCACTTAATAATGGTTTGTAATGATCTTATGATTTTACCAAAGCATATCCCACATTATTGTAAAATTAGGTATGCATTAAGGCCCATTTTCATGTATCATGTTACCCTGAGTGGAGCTTTGAACACCTTTTCGGAGTTATTACTCCTAGCACTGCAACATTATTAGCCTTTAGTGGAAGCTTTTAATAAACCACTGTGAAATGTGGTTTTTTTACAGCAATGACCCTACCCCATAACTCCCCCGACACCCTCGACCCACTGACCCTCGTGATCTCCCAAAACCCTAGGACCCCGGTGACCCGCGTGACCCCGGCGACCCCTCGAAGCCCTCACTACACATATCTGCCCCTCACCGTGCCTCTCTGCCCATCGTGACCCCCTAAATCCCTAGGAACCCGCAACCCCAGAAACCCTCACAACCCTGACAACCCCCTGAAGCCCTCGATGTGCTAAAACTGTATCATTAGTTTGAGTCATCTATATCACTAGTTTCATCAGTCTTGTTAGTGTAATTTAAGTCATCAACATCATAAATTTCATTGATGTTATAATATTAATTAGGGTTGTTAGTTTAACTCATGTCGTTTATGAATTAAGTTTCATTAGGTAAAACTATATTTTTATCTTGGTTACTATCTGCTATATCATCAATGTACTCAGTGTCCTGAATGTTACCCATATCATAATTGTTATTGGGTTCATAAGTGATGGAGATGTAATTATACTCTTCTATCTCATCAATATCATCAATGTCTCTAGTCTCATTGGGTTCATTGTTTTTCTAGAATTTATGGTTTCATTAGAGTAATCAACATCATTGATTTCATCAGTGTTGTCACATTCATTATCATATTTGGTTGTGTTGATGTTCTCATGGTAATAAGTGTCATCATTGTGATATGTGTCCTCAATTTATTTAGAGTCATTGGTTTTATATGTTTTATTTGTTTCATGTGTTTATTCGGTATGGTTCGTCTCATAGGTGTCACCGATGTTGTTTGTCTCAAAGATGTATTCAATTTCATTGGCATCATTAAAATTATTTATGTCATAATTTCCATTGGTATGGTCCATGTTATCAATTTCATTGGTATGATCTATGTATTTAGTGTCATTTTGGTTATTAGTTTTTTCATCAACACCATTTTTTCCTTGGTTATTCAGTTAATTGGGGTCTTCATCATCAAAGGTTTTCACTAAATCACCACAATCATTGTAATTTTTGTTGTTCTTGGAATCATCAACATTGTTAGTGTTGTTTTTCATAACCATATTATCTATGTCATTCATTTAATTGGTGTTATCTATTTATTTTATTTCATCCAATGCGTCAATGTTTTTAGTGTCATTTTCATCATATATACTCTTGGTTTCAGCAATGTCATTGGTTTATTCTATGTATTTTTTATCATTAGTGTGATAGATAATTCATTTAATATTATTATCATCAGTGAAATGTATTTCATCCATATATTCATTAAATTTTCTTTCATAGGGGATATTTTTTTCATTAGCTTCTCATGTGTCATTGCAGAGCCCAATCATTAGTGGTTATTTATTTCATTTTAATTAAATTATTTTTATTTTTATTTGTACCACTTCTATATGTACATTATTATAGTCTGGTTATATTTTGGGATATCATTGGCGGTGTTGTATTTAATTATATTCACACCTTTCTTAGGATACCATAGAACTTGGTACCCAAGTTGATGCTACTTGATTGTAGGCTTGGGTTTGTGCAGGGCTCAATGCTTGATGATTGGATTACTAGGAAAAATCATGGGAGTTTGGGACTAGGATTGGAATCTTCAAGGTTTTTCCTAGTTTTATATTTTGGTATTTTGGTTTCTGATGTATATGATATGCTATTAATGTATTCATTTCCTGACATGTAGTATATATTTCATTTTTTATAGCATGGTTTGTTTTTTATTATCTCTCTATTATTTTATGAATCTTTTTAATTTGCATGCTTTGGTTTTCTAGTGGGCGGGTTCATTATTTACCATATGTATTTATATAGGAAAAACTTATTTAACATATTTATATATTTTTTTTAAATAGTATATATTAATCTCTTTACCTATTTAGTAATAGTTATTTGTTTTAGTTTTTATTAATTTTATATAGGCACATTGTGATATACATGGATAAAAGATGGATCACATTACTGAGGAACACACCTTAGTATGCTAAGGATTTGGAGGATTTTTTATATTTTTTAATTTACAATTGATCTGTTGAAGTTAGAATAAGATTTCCAAGTTCTAAATGTAAATTTAGAAGATGGTTTAAGAGATATGAATTTTATGAACATTTAATATTGAATCAATTCCCTACTCAATATTTTTTTGGATTTGGCATGTAGAATCAAACATTATAGAAAGGTTGAACACTAATGTAAATCCATAGAATGAGCTCCCAACATCATATCCAATAGAAAATGAAATGAAAATCCTTATAAATGATGCATTAGACATTGCAAGACCCCACCGGCAACATCAAAACATATCAGAACAACCAGATGGGGGTGCTACAAATAGAAACGTGACAAGTGATGTTTTTGAGACTGTAGGACAACTAGATCAAGATTGTAACATATCATTGTATCCTTATCTTAATTTTGTGTATACTAATGTAAGATAAAACTTCACTATGGAAAATAAATTTCATGGTTTAGTTGATGATGGAAATCAAGAGTTTTATAGTGGATGTTTGAAATATTCAAAACATTCTTTTCTGCTAAAGTTGTACCATATCAAATGTCTATGTAGAATTATAAATAAGGAAATGTCCATGATTTTGTAATTGTTGTGTGATTTATTTTCTAAATCAAACATCCCCAAGTATTTTTATGATATGAAAAAAGTTGTTAATAGGTTTTTTCTGAAATATACAAAAATACATGTGTGTCCCAATGATTGTATGCTTTATTGGTGAGAGGATTCAAGTAGATAGGATTGAAAAATATGTTCTTCTTCTAGATGGTAGTCAATGGGTGATGTTAGAAGTCTAAATAAACATACTACAATGAATAATAATAAAATGAACACACCTACAAAGGTTTTTCATTACTTTCCTTTAAAGTCTTGATTGCAAAGATTATTCATGTCATCGAAAACCGCCAAACACATGAAGTGGAATTCTATAGATAATAACAGTGATGGGTTAATGAGACATCCACGAGATTCAGAATCGTGGAAGACATTTGATTCATAAAATCCAGATTTCTCAGCTGATCCTAGGAATGCTTGATTGGAATTGGTTGTCGATGGATTCAACCCATTTGGAACTTTGAGTACCAGTTATAGCATTTGGCCAGTTATTTTGATCCCTTACAATATGCCTTCGTGGATGTGTATGAAAAAAACATATTTTATCATTTTTATTATTATTCTAGGAAAAAAATTCCTAGAAATTATATTTATGTATACTTGTAGCCTTTAATTGAAGAATTATAGTAGTTATGGAGCAATGGTGTTGAGACGTATGATGTTTCTTCTAAAACAATGTTCAAAATGCATGCTACTTTAATGTGAACTATTAGTGACTTCCCTAGACTTGTGAATTTATCTAGTTGGAACACTTACATGGGTTTTTCTTGTCCAGTTTGTAACTTTGATTTTGATCCCAAATGGAAACCTCACAGTGGAAAAATGGTGCTTCTTGTTCCATTGAAGATTTCTCAATCTATCTCATAGATTTCGGCTGAGCAAGTCAAAATTTAATGGTTTCATTGATCGTAGACCGCCTCCAAAGTTGTTAATAGGTTCTCAAGTATTGGAAAAACTTGGAAAGGTGGAAACAGAATTTGAGAAGGTGCATCATTTGAATGATAGTGGGAAACGAGTTTTAAATGCATCATCAAGTGAAATTGGAATGCAACAATGGAAGAAAAAATCATATTCTTAAAACTTCCCTATTGGGAATTTAATTTTTTGTGACATAATCTTGATGTGATGTATATTTAGAATAATTTTTGTGACAATTTTATCTTTACATTTCTTAATGAACATGTAAATTCGAAGGATTATCTCAATGCTCAGAAAGACTTACAAGCAATAAACATAAATCATGATCTCTAACCATATGAGAATGAAAAGTATGATTTGAATTTTTTTTCAATCTAAAATAGGGATAAAGATACATTCCTTCAAATTTTAAAACATGTGAAGGTATATTATGGGTATTTAAGTAACATATCAAGGTGTGTTGACTTAAAGCATTGTAGGTTACATGGATTGAAAAGTCACGATTCACATATTTTGTTACAGTAGTTACTACCATTGGAATTGTGTACATTATTACCTGATAAGGTTACTACTATTGTATTCCAATTATGTACATTTTTTAGAAAAATATGTGAGAAATATCTACATCCATTTGATCTTGAAAACCTTCATGAGAGTTTTTTATTGACACTTTGTGCAATAGAGATAATCTTTCTTCCATCATTTTTTACTATCATGATGCATTTGACTGTGTATTTGGTTGAGGAAGCTAAATAAGGAGGCCCCGTACATTATCGGTGGATGTATCAAATAGAGAGGTGCTTTATTTATATGTTTTTTAGTTATTTAAACAATTATTGGCACTTAATTAAACACATAATTATGTTTGTTTATTTTATTTCAAAGATATCTTGGGAATTTAAAATAATACGTGAGAAATAAAGTTCAACCAAAAGGCACTATTATTAAAGGCTATTTGGAAGAGGAGTGTCTAACCTTTTGTTCTAGATACTTGGATGATATTGAGACAAGATTTAATCGATTTGGACATGTTGAAGACACATCTAAACAATCTCAAATACATGGGAAATCAAAAAATTCCCTACTATTGGCCGATCGGTTAGGAGGACCTCAAATGTTACACTAATAGAAATGGAATTATTATAGGAACATAGATATGTACTGCTAAATAGTGAAATTATAGATCCATTTATTGAATATTTGAGGTTACAAACAAAGAATTGAATGAGAGTCCGAACAAGAAATGAGAAAAATATAATGAAATTTGTTAATAAAGATCTTGTAGAATGGTTTGCACGACGTATAAGTTCATAAATATTGAAATAAATATGGATATTAGGTTGACACATATATTTCTTAAATCTAATACAATATATTTTTTTAGATCATGAATATTGTTACTCGATTAGATTTTTCAGAGGATCTGAATTTTCTTTCTTGAGGTCCTCTAAACAAGTTAGAAAGTTTGATGCTTACAACGTGAATGGATTTAGATTTAGTACAGTCGATCGAGAAGAGGGTTTGAAAACACAGAATAGTGGTATATTTACATTTTCTAAAGTGGGATACTATGGAAAGATGACTGATATTATTGAATTAAACTACCATAGTAATTTTTCAGTTGTTTTATTCAAATTCAATTGGGTCGATATTATCAGAGGTGTTAAAAGAGATTCCTTACAATTTACTTTTGTGAACTTCTCTCGCTTGATGGATATTGGTGATTGTGAATTTCATGATCTATATATATTCTCATCACAAGAGAAAATGATATATTATGTGAATGGTGTTGTGGATGAAGGGTTGAGTGTTTTTTTTTTACATAAAACAAATATATTTGAATGACATGGGCGATAAAGTTGAAGATTTGACCTCTGACATTGAACCTCATCAACAGTAAGAAGTGGACTTATTTTTCCATCATAATATTGAAAATATTAGTCTAGTAAGGATAGATGAATTGGATGAAGTAATGGATCAGGAAACCAATGTGATTAAAGGGTAAAATGATTGTATGTACAGTTATGCATTCATTTAGAAACCACTTATTTCATTTGTGCAGTCATTCATTATCATTGTTATGTATATTTTGTTTGTTAGTACTATGAATCTGTTATCATTTTTAATTTTTTTCCTGCATAAATATTTTGAAATATATGTTATGAACTTAATTTTATTTGATTAAATGACAGTAATTCCAAATAGTAAGCGTTATACTGTTTCATCGACCACTACAAAAGATGAGGATCCATCTGTCTCCCTCCCTACAGCATCTGAGCCACCATCCACTTTCCCCCTTGCACCATCTCCCTCTGCACCATCTCTCGCACCCTATGGGAGCATCCCTTTAGTAGATAAGTCATATCCTCCCCCTTCAGAAGCCTCAGTAGTGAGGTATAAGTGTGACACTTCTAGTTCTTTGCAGGGATACTGGAGGGTGACAGTTATAGGTACAAATTTTAATATGAAAAAATTTATTTCACTTTTTTATACTAATTTTTTGTTCCTTAAATATGGAAACAATTCAAGTATGGAGAAAAATATAAAAAGTTCATATGTATGGAATCAGACCAGAGAGAAGATATTCGTCCCATTTGATTCCTATGGGGTCCCTACGAATGACACCGCAGGATTACTTGGCCCAGATTATAGGCCAGCTAGCCACGGAGCCGGTTTCCCTTCCTATTTCATATGATGATTGGAGGCATATGACTTCAACTTAAAAAATTGAAGTTTTCTATTCCCAAATAAAATTAATTTTAATGAATTGTTTTTTAATTGAATATCATGTTATTAAATTATAATATTTTCAAAATTAATTTCTTTGTACAGATGTTTTTCCACTTTACGGTTTCTAATATGCTAGCATGAAAGTGGATATTGAAAAATCTGGGAAAGAAATGGAAAGTTTTTAAATTGAGATTGTGGAGTGATTTCAATGATACTTCACTGGCCTTCTAACAGATGTATGACAAGCTACTTGATGGGGTACCCCAAGACCAATGAAAAGTTTTTATTGACAGGCATTGTGATGGGAAACAAATGGTATTTAAATATATATTATTATATTAATATCATTTCACATTTATACATGTATATGAAGAGGAGATGACATTGGATACATTACTATTATATTTCATTTTATTTATTTTAGGATCTTTCAAGTAAGAATTCATCAAGTCGGGCTAAGCAAGTCATCCCTCACACTGCAGGGTCAAAGAGTTTTTCTATAAGCTGATCGGATTTGGTAATCTTTTCATTAGTTTAAATATTTATAAAAAAAATATTATCTGTTTAATATATTTAATTGTTGATTGATATTTGTTTAATGTATTCATAGATTTTAGGTAACCAAGCATCCTGAACAGAAGTGTGGCTGAATGTTCATAAAAAATCCGATGGAAGTTTTGTTAATGAGCCTGCCAAAGAAGTTGGGGTATGAACTCATTTTTCATTATAGTAACTTATTATCAATTGTTACTATGTTAATATATATTTCTTATAATATGACTGATATTTTATTTATAGGTAAAAATTAAATAACTATGGGATGTTAATCCTGTTAAGTCCTACTTAGTCTCCTAGGATGACCCTATTGCTAAAGTCTTTGGGAAGGAGCATCCTGGTAGAGTGCGCAGGATGGTTTTGGGACCCGTACCATCTGAGGTATTTGGTAGTCCACCGGGGATTTCATCTGCATATACTCCTGGTTGTAGTTAGTCCATACCCTGAGATACTCAGAGAGATATTGTTTCTCTATGAAACATAATTCAAGAATAGGGGGCTCAGATATCCGCTTTGCAAAATGCATTGATTGATTTATATCAGAAGACAACTAGATATTCCCCCAATGGTATTGCATCCACTGGTGGTGAGATGGTAAATTGAAAAAATTCAAAATCATTTAGTTTGAAAACATTTATGGGTCTTAAGTTTAAATATAAACATACAATAGTATTTAATTTTCAATATAATGTTCTTACAGGTGGTAGCAAGAAATAGAGATAGAGGTGGAGAGGGTGGCGAGTTGTGTTCATCATCAGATAGTGATTAGTTGTATTTTTGATATGTCGGACAAATGTGTCAACAGTTAGTTTGTATATATATCATGTGTGTCACATAGTTTCCACCAAAAAATTTCATGACCTAACATTTTCTTGATTTCTCATGTTTCCTTTTATGTATTATGAACCCATTATTTCAAAGACACTTGGAATTTACAATTCTTATGTTGGATTAATGGATATTTATATTTATTAATCATATAATAATGTGTAAGAATTTCTAGGTTGTTATATCTATATGGTGTAGAGGATCAGGAGGAGGTTTTTGGTGCTATTTCTAAAATCATTAAAATGTCTTCAGGTATATTTGCATCCTTCTTGGACTTCCCACAGGGAATCTTCTAAGTTTCTTTATTTTCATGAATCAATTTTTATGATTCATTTTTCCTAAATTTGTTAGGTTTTTTACCCAAGGATGAACAATAAACCTTTTGTTGATTTTATTGGGAATATCCAGATTTGTAACTCCCTTCAACTTCTTTTAGTGGATAACCCTTCTTTCATCAAATTTTATAGTATTATCTTCTCATGTTTTATAGTTGGAATGTGATCAATCCCACTTATTCTTTCCTCTTATTCAAAATAGTTTTGATAATAATTTACAAATATCTGTTGAACACTTGAGTGTCTTGATCCTGTTAAGGTAGAGGGATTGTCCACTCCATTAGTAGTAGAATAAACCACCATCACTTATCCTTATAAACTAGATCTATCATATTTATCATTTTATTATAGAAAAACATATTCCTTACTCAATAGGGACATCTTTATAATTTTCTTCTTTTCTTTATTTTTCTTATTTATCAAAGTTATGGAAGAAAATAATTCTGATCAAAGTCAAATCATTCTTATCTAAAACTAAAATTAATCATAAATCATGAAAGAAACTTCAAACACTAAAAAGATAATAAAATTCCAATAGATAAACCAATAATATATGAACTTACACTCTAATACCAATTTATAGGATCCAAGGAGGGATATGATCAATACAGAGAGGGGATTGAATTAGTGTTGGAGTCCAATTAATAATTTTTAATCCCTATTAACTTTTACTTTTTTACATTTAGGCGAGTGATTCTATTATTCTCTCACTCACTTAATCTTTTTTATTTCAATCAACAAAACCCAATACACACACACAAGAGACACAAAGAATTAAAAGTTTCACCTTTCAAAACAAAATGCCAGTCCTTAGCATGATCTAGAATTTCACCAAGATTATATGATCCACCAGTATCATGCTATGAATACAATAGGGAAAATTCTATACATGTATCCATATATGGTTCATACCACACTTAAAATCATCCCAATGGATCATTATACTGTCATCCTAATAGTTTCATAATTTTAGAGAAAACAAACAAAGATCCCTTCACCAGTAAAACATGATGCAGGTATTGAAATGAGGTAGAATGAACTATTTGTGCACGGTTTCCCAATTTTTGCTCATGAACTGTGCAAACACCCTCCATAATCAGTGGCATGAGAATAGTTGGCATGCAGTATGGATAACCATGTAGAACAACTATATTCCTCATTAAACATACTAGAAATTTAAAAAAATCCCCTATCCTTACTTCTTTTCACCCAAACTTTATTTCTCCTTCGTGTGCTCAAGGGGGCTCCCGCCCATGCTCCTCTAATCCTATCCTCTCAAAGGGTTGGATTTATCCCCATTATCTAGTGTTGAATTCAACCTATTTTAAGTTATTTGTATATCACTTAGTGATTTTAGGAATCTTAATCCCTTTTTTCTACATTTGTCTCCACTCTAGATGCATTATTTCGATGCAACTAAATTCACCATATTATCTGGGCATTCATTTGTTTCCAGAATTTATCTAGATATGGATAGAAACATGCCTTGATATTGTTCATGTTGGTCATCCATGGTATTTAGTAGGTGTTCTATATAATTTCTCTGTCTTGATGTTTTATAAATTGTCTCACTATGATTTCTGGTGGGACTTCCATGCGGTGACTTTGTAATTTGTTGTTTAATTTGTTGAACATAGTTCATTAGGATTAGTATCCCCTGTTTATTTAATTGGTCATGTTAAGGACCATGAACCTCAAATTTTAACCACACATAACAGTGTAATTCTTGAATGACTTAATATAATTAGTTTTTTTCTAAAAAAATCCCCTTTTAAGTGTATTATTTTCTAAACTATCAAAGTGAAGTAAAAATGAATTGTGGGAGGGCGTGACAACCCCCTATGTATGACTTTGTGATCAAACCCTCTTTTATGTGGTTAGGGTCTAATTATTATTGAGATAACTAGATGTTATCATATGAAATTCATGCTAGCATGGCCTACCACATACCTTTGCATGTATGGTGTTAACTGCCATGGGTAGTCCACATAGACCTATTACTTTTATTCAATTCTCAAAAACCTTTAATTATGGAATAGAATACCAAATTAATTAAATGAAACGGTAAGAGGTATGGCTTGATTACTAAATTTCTCTTATGACTTAATAATTGAAATGGATTATGGGTGTGAACCTCATTAAATCCACTTGATTTATAAGATGTAATAGCTCTAAACATGGCATTATTTTTATTTAAAACATAAAGAAAATCAGTGTATTAGTTACACCTTTAAAGACACTTGTTTTAATCTTTATGGAATACTAAGGATGGGCTCATAGGTTGTTGATATTTTATACGTCAGGGGTGATACATGTTATATCATGGATGATAACACTATTTGTTTTGTTTATCTTCATATGAGTAACACTGGTTCCTAATAGGGGACACATGGATGGGATCGGTGGAAATATTATTACACCATGCAATGAGTGATAATCAGACAAGTGTGTGTTGGTTTCCTTGTATTCTTTTGGATGTAGGATGTATGTGCATGTGAAATTGGAATGGTTTTTTTTAGGGAACTGGTACTGGGGATATAGAATCAGCTGTGTTTTTTTGTAAATTTAGCTTTAGCGGCGGTTTAAACCACCGCTAAGTAAATAGATCATATTTAGCGGCGGTTAAAACTACCTATATAATTTGGTATTTTAGTATCGGTGGTGGTTAAAACCACAGCTAAATATAATAATTTAGTGGATTTTTTAACCGTCACTACATAGTTTTCATCTTCTGTTATCATTTCACGGTGGTTTTCCTAGAGAAAACGAAATTATTTTTTAGCAGTGGTTTAAACCGCCATGAAAAAAAACCATTTTCCACTGGTAAAACCACTGCGAAAACCAAAAAAACAATTCAAAATGCGTTCAATATGAAGGTTATTAGAAAACAACATTAAATTGAATAAAACACCATGTATTGTATGCCAACACACAATTTAGCGGCAGTTTTTTGAAACTGTTGCAGTAGCATATTGTGGCAGTTTAAACCGCCGCTATATCCAAAAAACTACTGCTATGTGGTGATTTTTCTATAGTTTTGGTACATATATTCCAAAACCACATCCACTTTTAGTATCCATATAGGGATACATTTTCTTAATAAACCACTTACTCTATACTTACCAAAATTTAGGGATGTTTTATTACAATTAGTCTTATCCCTAAGGATTTTCTCAAGGGTTTTCTTATCCTAATCCCAAAAATAACTAAACCTCCCTCTAATACAAACTATAACAACCATTCTCTTTATTTCATATTTAAACATGATTTATTACATAAAATTTCACATAATAAAACTCTGAAGATCAAGTGGTATGGTGTCTTTGGGGTTTAGGAATATTACATAACAATTTAAAACATGAAATACAACAACAACATTATTGAAAACTTATTTGACATGACCACAACATTCCTTCATACTTAACACTTCATGGGATAACCTAAGGACACGTATGAGAAAGAGGTGATCTATAAAGCCCATTAAAGGAGTAAAAATGGCATAACATGAGGATAAAAATAAATTTTAGACAAGTAATATCATCAAGGAATAATGGAACATGAATAATAAGGTGTGATTTATCATGATAACCATAACATGGGAAATGTGGAATTATCTTAAAATAATGCATCATAAACATAAGTCAAAGATAAACCCCAAGACTTCATAATGGAAATAATTTACATAAAGGAATCAGGTAAACCCTTATCTCAACATGACATATCATGATATGAAACATTACCCAATGCATTGGAGTGCTATCAGGTCACACCCTTCATAAAAATTTCAATCTCATGCTTAAGTGTACCACATAGATTATATAACATGCATTCATTCTATATCATAACTTTATTCCACGATCTAGAAATGTGGAATACAAACATGTAAGTATCCAATCAATATGATTATGTTCATAAAGGTGAATACCCTTGATATAAAAATAGGTAAGGTATTCATTACACAATTATTTTGGAATGGTAAATTGTGGTTCAATTTAAGCAGCGTAATGACGTCATATAGAAATTCACAAAATGGGTTGACCCGGTCTAAAGGGATATCCCATCACATATAAATGAAATGTAAATTAAGAGGAATATTTAATAACATATCCCAACATAGTAAAAATTAAATTATATGACATAACATAAAAGGGATTCCTGATAAAGGAGATGGGTGGAAGATACCTTATGAAATTTTGGCATAGTAACGAGTGGGCGTAAAGAATCATAGGGGGGGATTAATCAGAGTTAAAGGAAGATCACGTCATTTATACATAAAATTTAAAGTAAGTGGATCATGTAACATCATATCCCAAAATAGTAAAATGTAATTTAAAAATCGTAATATAAAATAAGTTCTTGAACAGAAATGTGAAGAGAGAGATCCCTTGCATAATTTCAACATAGTGACGGCTTATGTAAGGGTCTAAATGAGGGGGGATAAATGATCCCTAATTCAAATAAAATCAATTTTAAATTATGGAATTGATTATAAAAGGATGAAAATATAAACAATTGAAATGAAAAATACTAATTTCAAACATGGTTCTTGAATTGAAAGGAAGAGAGGAAGGTGAGGAGCCCTTATGGAATTTCATCATAGTAATGGGTGTACTTAAAGGATCATAGGGGGGATTAATGAGAATGAAATTAATATCCAATAATTTATATATCAAATTTAAATTAATTTTATCATATAACATCATATTCAAACATATGAAAATGTAATTTAAGAAGCATAATATAAAAGAAGTGCTTGAATGAAAATATAAAGATAAAAATCCCTTACAGAATTTTGGCATAGTAACGGCTTAGGTAAAGGGTAAAAATGAGGGATGATAAATTATACCTTTTTAAAATAACATAAAATGGACATTAATGGTATTAATATAAATTAAATAAATTATAACCATTTTAAATTACAAGAACTAATTTCAAATAAGATGCTTGAATTTGAAAGGAGGAGAGGAAAGTGAGAATCCCTTACTTGTATGTGTGACTCCAAAGGATTGGGAGAGGATTATTGGGAGATTGGGGTGACATGGGATGACTATAGGGAGTAGATATAATATTTTTTATGATATTAAAGGAGTTTTATTGAACATAAATGGCAGATTGGGTGGGTTTATATAGGAAAGGAGGGGAGTTTCTTTATTATTTTGGTTTTGAACACTTCATAATAAAATATTCAAAACCACAAAACATACCGTGGTTTTTGCCTATGGTTTCTAGAAAAATGGATTGGATTATATTATTTTATAAGTAAAATGGACTAACATATTAAAATAATTTCATTTCTTATGAGGAGGTGAGTCACACTCTTAATGAAATGATTTCAAAATCTTAAAATATATTATAAGTCATGGAGGATTCACTAAGGCTTTATAAAATAAATAAAATAAACTAAAAATTACATTATTTTAAAATAAAAACATATATATTTCTTAGGCTACCTTTAATAGTATTTATTACATCACTATCTTTCCATTATGATGTCACAAATCACACTGTATATTTATACGGTATTTAATTTTTACACAAAAATATGACTGTCTCAGAAAATTATGAAAAATTCACCATTGGATAATTTCAATGTATTGATTTGAAAAATAATATTAATTTTATCTAAATAATTTTCCAAATATGTGAATTTTTACTTTTAAAATAAAAATTGACATTTATTGAAAATTAACGGGTTTTGATAAAACAGTTTTCAAATCTTAATAAAAATTAATTTTTACTTCATAAAAGTTATATGATAATTTATATTTAATAAAAGTTATTTAATAATTATATTTTATTAAAATATTATTTATTTCAAAATAAATTAATTCATCAAAATATAATTCTTAATTGAATTTGAATATTAACCAACAATACTAATTGTGCTTTAAAAATCATTTACAAAGTAACACTAATAAGAAAAGAAATATATTCATTATTATGTAAAATATAGTGTACATAATATTATTTCTATGGTCTTGATACACATACCTTTATTACACTAGTATATTCCCTAAGAGTAAGGTGTGTGATGGTGGGGATTTCATGGGGTCATTCAGTGAATATGGTTTGGGTTGTGATCTCGATGAGCTTGAACTTCTCTCATAAATGGTTTTTCTCATGCTTAAGTTATTGGATCTCAGATTGGGATTGATCCAGTTAAAATCCTAAAAATTCTATCTCTTTCGGAGGCTCTGATAAATGGGCTTCATAGGGTACGATCTTACTGGTTGAGATCATCACTTCCTTTTTCTATGCCAAAAGGATTTTTCAAAACCCAATATTTATACTAGTCATGTGATCATTGTTCAAAAGATATATTATCAATGGTAAAGATACATAATGGTCATTTAAAATACAATTGGTTATAATAAAATAAGTGAATGTGTTTCTACAACCATAAGATATTTAATTAAGTCAAAATAAAGTGAATTTTATTCATAAATGTTTGGGTCATTACACTCAACATAGGATTGTGATCCCCTCGATAGGATAATCTCATATAGAGTTTTTTATCCTTCTGGGAGTCTGAGGTGGGATCCTCTATCATATCCACTTCCCTAGATGGTGTTGGTGGTATTGTTGTGACCATCTTATAGGGAGAAGATCTTTTATCTAGCAGGCTATCCCAGTAGGGTTTGTGGAACCATTGGGTATATGATCTCCTACTTAGAAGGTTTTTTCAGTAGGGTTTGTAGAATAGTCTAGTATATAATCCCCTAATAAACAGTTGGTTCATGTGAGGTTTAGGATATCATCGAGAGTATGGTCCCCTACTTAGTGATTGGATCTACACTTGGGTTTTGGTGTCTCCCAGTGATCTTGGACATGATCCCCTATCTATATATCATGGATTGATTCTTGGTAGGGTTTTTGGTGTACCCCATTGGTCCTGGGTGTGATCCCCTATATGAGTGTTATGATCTCTAGAGTTTCATTTTGGGTTTTTGGTGTCCCCTCTCAAGGATGGTTGTGATCCCCTTTCTATGTGATGAGATCTTTTAGGTTTCCAATAGGGTTAGTGGAGTCCCCCATTAGGGATATGTGGGATACCCTATCTAAGTATCATGTTCATATAGATTTTAGTGTAACATTATTCATGGAATGACTTGATGAGTGAGATATCTCAGGTCTATCCCATATGGGATGGCAGGATTGTGCCATCGATATAGTGTTCTTGATGGACCGTGTTCCCTCAGTTGAGTGCCATTAGAGATAGAAGGTGTTTTCCTAATTAGAGAGATCTCTCATGTGTACTATCTGGAACGGTAGGATGATACCTGATTAGTTTTACCTCATATAGGTTCCATATGGGATGGCAGGCCTCATGGTGTGAGTTTTCACACACTATCATTACCTTAGAGCATTGAGTAGAATCTTGTGACTGGATTTAAGGTCGGGACCTCATGAGAATTAGAGTCTATGATAAGTATATTCTGGGTGATTTTCATTTCCCTTGTTGTGATGTCTCATATATCTCTTTACACACCATGTGAAGTTAAGTTATCTAGTCATGTATATCCAAGGGGTGGTCAAGATGAAGTTGCACTCTCGCATTGGGTTCCATCTGTCTTAGTTAGAGAAGATTTTTTCCTTTCAATTTCTTCCTTTTATTTTAGGTTTTTGGGGAACCTACTGGTTATTGTTATACTCACCCTTTAGTGGGATTTTCTCACACATTTCATATCGTGTGTAGATGATAGGTTCTTTGAATGAGTTTTGGGAGGTACTGGAGCAGGCAGAGCTTAGTGATCTAGACTAACCAAGGTATTTTTTAGTGTTTGGACAAGGAGCATTCTAAAAGATGAATTTGAAATCAATCCCCTCATTATGATTAGGTTGGACTCTTTTACAGTTTTTTTGGGCTTGTATTCTTCCCTTTTTACTCTTTCGGTACTTTTTTGTACACTGTTTATGGGGTAGATGTATGCATGCATTTTTTGTTTTAGTTGTTATTATCTTTTCACTATTTTATGGAGAAGTATATGGGTGTGTGCATATATGTACTATAGGATAATCCCTCCCAGGTGTGTGATAATCCTAATCATTTTCAAATGTTAGCCCTTTTCCTATGGGATGTGGGCTTGGGGAGTCACAGCATCGAACCTAGTAGGTCGGGTCATGATATAGTAGTATAAGAGAAGGTATCACACTAGGACCACATTTTAGAGGTTTTCTATCAATGAACTTGGTTTTTGAATTATATTGATAGTTTTAAGGTGTATCAATTTTAGCTTTCAATCTAGGGAATCCATTGTTGGTTTGGGGCCAACATATCCATTCACTAGGACTCTGATAACCTGCTTGTTTACTCGGTGCATTTAGGCACTGTTTGCAGGGAAACTTTGGTACATGCATCATACAGGACTGGGTTGTGGGATCCATGTCCTTTTTGAGTCATCTCCCCATATATAATCTTTGACCATGGTGCAAGTTGATTCTATTTAAGGATACCACCATGAAAACAGCCAAACAGGGTTCCACAGTGAGATTGGGATGACGATCCACCAAGCGATGAGGCTTCAGTGCTGGGAACTGAATAGGACAGGGTACCTCCATGTGGTCTACCATTCAATACACCACCCATTGTGAAGCAAGTTGTTCCAGACATTCATGTTGAGGATATGCATATACTGAGTTTGTTGCATGAGTTCTAGAGGTAGTGACCTCTAAGGTGTTGGGGTGAGTCAGACCCCCAAGTACCTGATGAATGGATGGAGGTAGTCACGCTGATTTTCCTCCTTTTGAGGACACCTATTGATCATATGGTGGTCCTAGCAGAGAGTATTTTTCAGGTCACTGATGGGTGATGGTGGATTCTAGTGATGAAAACCCATGACACACACATAGACTAAGTTTCAGTGGCTCTTCTAGGAAGATTTTAATCCATACACATTAATATTGATGCATATCCAAGAGCTTATTTATATTTTTTAGGATAGCATGATCATGGAAGAGTATTAAATGAGGTTCACATACCTTTTTTTATTCTCCCTAGATATGGTTTGAGATATTTTTTTCAAAGCATGGACCTTTGATCAGGGCTTACACCGGGATATCAGGGCTTCAGTGATATCGTTGTGCATTCCCACCTATGCTAGAGTGCTTGAGTGGGCCTTGGTGGTGGAGAGCTTAATGATTGAATAGACTCTGAATATTGATTATGGGAACGTAGGCACTGAGACCTCAGCAACTGGTAGTCGATGGAAGTATTAGGTATATGAGCATGTGAGATGCTTCATTAGATGATCCTAGGAATGAGGGACTATATTTCAGGGCTCTCGAACCAGATTTAGTCAGTCGTGAGAGAGGTGGTGTTTCTCTTGTGATGGATGGGAACATCTTGAGTGACATTGTTTGAACCATCGTGCTGCTAAGAGGGGTACATTTTATGGATTTCCCTCATAAGGACTATGATTAAGGCATAAAGTTTGTCATGATGGTGGAAGAGGTAGAGGAGTGGATATAGAAATAGGATGTGGTAGATGGTTTGATATGTTTCCACTGCCACCCCCCAAGTGGTCCGTTCTAGGATCAGGGATATGGAGGATAGGGGTGAGGATATATGTAGGCCATAGAGGCCTATGACCCGAATTTTTTGAGGATGATTATAGGCACACTCTGTTTCTTTTCTCCTTGTTTAGTAGTATTATTAGGCACTATTGTGAGGTACCCTATTCTAACCACTCTTTTATCGAGATACATCCAGGGAGACGCGGTGTATCCGTAGGGCCCTGTGATGGTGATGTTTGACAAAGTTTTAGACTCATGAGGAATAGGGATGCTTCCTCCATAGAGATGCATTTTTGTGACATGATTAAAACTATGTGGACAAGTAAGTTCCTCCCAATTAGGATAGTGTCAAGGTGTGGCGGACAAGTTCTTTTGACTTGTGTGTTCAAGGTGGGGTTTCATGTTGAAGTTAGATCAGGACACGGCAATACTAGTAGATCTTTTTTTCTCGATAATTATGATGGAGTCTCATACAGAGAGGATCGGTGACTACACACTTTTGTTGATAGTGTGAACTGACTCTGATAGGTGAGTGCCTCACATAGAACGTTTCTATAGTAGTAGGTAAACCCTATGATGTTTCTTCATTATGTATTGGTTGTATAACATCCATGATTATATGGTTTACATCGGTGGGTGTGGCAGTTGTTTTTTGCTTGTGGGACTTAGTTTTCCTCCTTTGAGAAGTGATACCAGGGTGAGCAAGATGAGCTCATGTGTGGGAAGATATGACCAAATTTTAATAGGCGGCTAATATTTACCCCCAGTGTAGTAGATATATGAGCTTTTTGTTTCCCATTTTAGCGGTAGAGTTGAGGATGTCTACCGGAGGACATTTCAGGTTTGCCTCCCTACAGGGAGTTCAGAGTTTTTTTCTTCATATACTAGCACCCAGAGACTTTCCTAATATTTTCATCAGCAGATTGGTTTACTCATGTGAAGATTTTTTTAGTTGTAGTGTTGTGGGAGGATTTCAAACAGAGGTCCTGGTGAGACCCAATGTGTGTGCGTGGGTAGCCCTATGTTATAAGTGGGTACCCTCTTATTCCCAAAGTCATAGGTTTACACGAGACACTTGAGTATGTCACAACATATCTCTAGTTTATAGTGGTTACCCCTCCACTTTTTTAGTGAGGAAAAGAGTCACAACTATGAGATTTTTTTCATGAGCTCTCACGTAACCAGATATCCATGTGACATGTTCTTGATGGGTTTTCCTAAGGTGGGAAGTGTGTTGACCTTTCATGATTTGATGATGACACCAGTCACACTACGATATGAGGTGATATAGAGGTTTTTTCTCTTAGTATTACACCCATAATAGGGGTGTTTGTGCCAAGTATAGAGAACCATTCAGGTTATGAAGAACATGCTTAAGGTTTTCATGTTGGCATGGTGTTGTTTTCACTCCATCATCAGTATAGTACCAATTGATTCCATGGTCAGGAGGCCCTATAGGTCATCATTGTAATGGTCTAAGCTAGTGGGAGACAGCATTTTGGGCCTGTAGTTGGTTCTAGTGATGGATTTTGAGGGTTCAGTCCATCCAAGAGCGGATGAGTATTGTCAAGTTATGTCGGTATCTGTGTCAGGCTAGCGAGGTGGTGTACCGCTAGACTCTATGACCACAGTTGGACCAGGTGTTTGGTGTTTTCTACATGTTGTATCCAAGGTGACATGTGCACACTTCATTTCACAATCTCTACCTAGTTTGAGCAAGACTTTAGGTGTGTTTTGGATTTTTTGGTTCCCCTAATTGCATAATAGGAGACAGTATAGAAACCCTTAGGTGAGATCACTGGCATAGAAGGCGCAATTGAGAGCTCAGTTTTTCCCTGGGGTGTAGGCTTTCACATTTCAAGGATAAAAATCCTTAAGGTGGGGAGAATGTAGTGACTTGGGTTTTGCTGCGTAAGACATTGAAATATTTCCAGGAATGTTTTCAAATTCATTCGCTGAGTCAGCACAGGATTTTGAGACCCAGAGAAACTCGGTGTGGTGCTATTAAAAATATTAAATATATTTTATCATGCATGTGTTGTTTTTTTATAAAAGTGGAATTAATCCAAATTGGAGTCTCGGATCGGAAATTGAAGATTTTGGTTGAGTTCAGAATGTGGTGTTTACCCTATGCACCTCATAAAATTTATTAGTGTCGGGTGCTCAGTTGAGGGTGTGTAGGTAGGGCATTGAGTGATTAACCTAATCTAAAATCCCTACCCCCACCCTTTTTCTCACGCACATGGTGGAGGAGTATATCCCCCTTGTTCAATAGATGGACAGAGGCTAAACCAAGGAGAGGATACGCCTCTGATCTTCAATCTTGACCGTGATCTTTATAACACCCCAAGATTTTATGGTATGTTTCTTCTTAAATAATTTCAATTATTTAGATAACTTATTATGCATGCAAAACTGAGTATCTTTGAAGAAAAATTTGTTATAGGAGATAGTTATAACCTATCCATTAAAATTAATTTTTCCACTTCTGTGTTTTGAATTTCAAAAAACGGACACACACAGTTGTGTTCAGTAAATTATTTAAAGTCTGATAGGATGAACTTAATTTTTGGTGAAGAGTAACTTGACCCTTATGAATAGTAATGTACCTTTAGGAATAGTAACTTTAACCTTATGAATATTAATATACCCTTGTGAATAGTAACCTCACCCATGTAATTATAAATAAGATTTCAGAACCTTATAAATGATATTTAATATTTTAAAAATAATAATAATTAAGTGTTGATGTTTTTGTGAGTAATAAATATTTAATTAAAATTTTATAATTAATGAATTAATTTAAAAAATAATTCAGTTTCATAAAATGTATTCATAAATCAATATTTTGTTTTCCTATGTTTTTTAGATAATTTAATGTGACCTTAGTTAATTTTTGTAGGGTATTATAAAATCAGTTATAATTTTAAAAACTTATTTTTTTCGCAAATGGGGATTTTAATATAAAATTGAATTTCACGTATCAAGATAATTATTTTTATAAAATAGTTTTCATATTTAGTTTCTACACATTGAAAAAAAAAATAGGGTGAATTTTTGGTATTTTTATGAAATACTTGAATTTTTGGTGAATAGTGAAATTCGATAATTTACAAAATATTCTAAATAAATGAATTTATGCATCATGCTTGAGTCATAGATGGTGTAAATGGACTTTGGTTAAAAATCACATGAACTTATTACAATTTTTTGTCACAAGAATAAATACTATTACTTTTCTTGAGAAAATTAATAAAATAATAAACAAAATACTGAGAAATCACTCTTTTCCTCCACTCTAAAAAACACCCCTCACCACCCCCCCCCCCTCTTCTCGTCACTTCTCTAAGACTTGAAGATTCTAAAATTTCTACCCAAATATTCTTACATAGTCTCTAACCACCTTTAGGAGATCTTTTTCTTTCCAAAAGACCAAAACTCCTACCCTTAAGGAGATTCTCAAGGAGGTGTATTCAAGAGGTAAATATGCATCCTTTTTCTTTCAATTTCATTTCAAGTTCCATTATTTTGTTATCCTCTACTAACATACTCTATCTAATTGATATTAATAACTCCATTATAATCTATATACTATAATTATATAATTTTAATTTAATATCCACTATTAATGCCCTTACTCTCTCTCTCTCTTTTATTTTATAAATGAAATCATCGTTCAAGAGGTGCTGATTTACAACCTTCATGGACGACATGGTTTTGTTATTAAATTTATCCCTCAAGTATGGCCATGAAACCATTTTTATGGTTGAAACAGATTATAAAATATGTATTATCTCTTATTTAAGTTTTTGGAACCATTTTACATACATGATATTACATAATGGAACAAAACTAGTTCATTATGATCAAAAACTGCTAAAATCAAGATAAATGATTATCATCAACATGTTATCTAATTATTCATCCTAAAACCATATAACCAAATTATATTTATAAACATTTACACTTATGTATGTTCATTAATAACATGTAATTATAATTATAGATAATTATATCTATTCCACATGAACTCCATTACTGATAGTCAAGTGAACTGATCATGAAAATCAAGTAAACGAACACTCCAAAACGAAGAAATACAATTTTATAACTTCTCAAGAAGGAAATAAATGAACTTAATAAATATATAATGACTCAAATACATGTGATTCTATTGATTACGATGTTGTAAGGGACTTCATCTTAATTTCTATTTCTTTGAGTCTTACATGGTATTGTGCACCTAGTAATTTTTATGTGGTGTATATAATGCCCATTTGATATCATTTTTCATTTGAAATCACATTCCTATTAAATATACAGATTCTTTTATAATGTATATGATTATTTTCTTATCCGTATACCATTTTACATTTAATGTTTATTTTGAATATTGTTTTAGCTATGAAAATATTGATGAATTCATATCCTCTAATCAATACGAAAATTGATAAGGCATATTATTATAGAATTAAAGTTTTTTTTATAAGAATGATTTGGACTTGTAGTGATGGGTGGGTCTTGCTATATCCACTTGATGCATCGATAGGTCTCATGAGACAAAACAGTTGGCGACAAACTCTTCGAGTTTGTTTCCAAAACATAATCAGATAGGTTTATACCCACATACTTAAATTTTCTTGATGGTATGGTGGTTCATGTTCCAGATACATGATGTCCAAATAATAATAAATCTCTTTATTCATTATTTAGTTATTACTATCCATGAGGTTTTCACTATGAAAAAATATATGGATGCACTTTCATTCTTAGTTTATTGATGGTGTGTGTTTTTTTTAATTATTCACCATGCCATATTGATTATGTATAATTGATTATGATTCAATTATTATTATTTCATTCTTCCAATATATGTAACCCTTACTGAACATTTGAGATCAACCCTTTCATTTGTTTTCCTTCCCCAGGTTATTAAGAAGATAATATTTATTGAGTTTTTCAAGGATGCAGTTTATTAGATTCTGTTATGTATTATATTTTGTTTTATTTTCCCAATGTAAAATGGGTTTCATGTATGTATCTAGTTTCTTCAAGACTACTAAACTAATCAATCCTTCGGGATCTGTTTCCTTATAATCATGCCAATGTAATAAATTAATGCACTGGATCCAAGCTTCTGGGGTCGGGGCATTACAGTTGGTATCAAAAGAAGTTTAGTAGAAACCATGGGAACAAGATTTAGAAAATGTAGATTAGGGAGAAAAAGGCTGAGATATATATTGAGTATAAGTATAGAATAACATCTTATAATTTTTGTAAGGTAGATATTATATGAGTATTCCTAGAAATACATCTTTGTCTGGATACTACAAGTAGACATGGTTCTCGAATAGATATACCTAGGAGTAATAGCTTTGGAAAGGTGTTCTGGTCTTGACTCGAGGTAACCTAGTACACAGTAACAGGCCTTAAAACACACTTGGATTGACACTCTCATGGGATATTCTTAGGATAATTCACATTTTTTACAAACTATTATGAAGTATTTAAAAGTAAATAGAATTCATGATTATGATTATGAGATTATCTTTGCATAAATTTTCAAATTATTTTATGTGTTTTTATAGTTCAAAATTATGCATTGTAATTTATAACTTAATTTAGTGTATTTCAGTATTTAGTGATGGTGCCTAATGGAAGAAAGGTAATCAATACCCGCGAACAATGTATGGATTTCCCCACTAAGAAAGTCAACACAGTTAGTGTTGGGGCTGAGCGAATCATGACCATATTAGGAAACCTTACTCAGGATATGATGAATAATTATGATACACCTGTGTTGGATCGTTTCTTGTGACAAAAGACCTCATCTTTTAGTGGGACTACTAATCCAATGGTATCCGAGCAATGGATCAAGTCCCTTAAAAATATATTTCAAGCATTAAGATGTAATGGAAATGAAAAAGGTAGTACTGGAAGTATATTGTCTCAAAGGTGATGTTAATCAATTTTGGTCCTTGATCTAGAATACCACAGAGGAAGATAAAATAGAAGATATAGAATGGAGAAATGTTAAGGAAGTATTATTCGACAAATTTTTCCCTCATGAGCAACAGACAGAAATGAATAAAAAATTTCTTAACTTGAAACAAAGGGAAGAAGAGAGTGTCTCGGGGTATAGGGCTACTTTAATAAGACTATCTAGGTATGTTATATATTACATACATTATTTGTAATAAAATATTGATCATTTCTTTAAAGGTCTTATTCCAAGTCTTTGAAGGGCGTTGGCTTCTCAAACATTTTCATCATATTATGAAATAGTATTAAGTGCCATAAAAATGGAGAAATAATTTTCTAGATCAATTTTTTTCAAGGGAAATCAAGAGAGTAAGTGGTCTTATAATAATCATAGAAAAGGTGAATCTCCAAATGAGAAGGGGAAGAAGCATTTCCTATTATGTGAAAACTGTGGAAAGAACCATCCTGGAAAATGCCTGAAATGCATGGGATTTTGTTATAAGTGTGGAGAAAAGGGTCACCAATATAATTAATGCAATGGGAAGAGACAAACCAATGATGTTCAATGCTATAATAACAGGGAGATGGGATACTTTGAAAATTATTGTCCTAAACATCAAGGAAAAATTCCTCAGAAAAGGCCATGGGAGTAAGGGTGGGCTTATGTGATCACAACTACAGAGGTTGAACTTCCTAATGATGTTTTGGTAGGTACTTTAATCGTTTCCTAAAATTTATCCAATGCTTTATTTAATTCTGGATCATCGCATTCTTTTATATATTCCTAGTTTTTTAAGAAAATTAGATATTTTTAATTTAATTTAATAAAGGAGTTTTCATTCACAACTCCTAAGGTAAGTATCATTGTAAAAAAGATGTGTAATTCAATCCCCCTTTTGACACATAAACGTACTTTAGTTTCTAACCTTATCATTATACCTATTATTGAATTTTATATAATTCTAGTTATTGATTGGATTTCAATTTATGATGCAAAAATAAATTTCAAAAAGAAGGAAGTTAAATTTTTTGAGAATGATGTAGAATCCCTTATCTTTATAGAACTAACATCATCATATATATCTTATCTTGGTCCACCTTCAATATATTTTCTAAATGAAATTCTTAGGGAGGAATAGAAAACAGCATTGATGGATATTAAAATTTAAGATGTACCTATTGTGCAAGAATACATTGATGTATTTCCAAAGGATTTACTTAGACATCCTCTAGACCAGGAAGTTGAGTTCTCTATTGATTTAATTCATGGTTCAAGACCTATATCAAAGAATACTTATAGAATGGCCATTATGGAATTAGTGGAGCTAAAGAAACAACTATAGGAATTGAGTGAAAAGAGATTTATTCTCTCTAGTGTTTCCACATGGGGATCCTATGTTCTCTTTCTTAATAAGAAAGATGGATCCATGAGCCTGTGTATTGATTATAGAGAAATAAATGTTATTGTAATAAAGAAAAAGTATCCTCTACCTTGCATTCATGATCTATTTGATCAACTACATGGAGCTCAATATTTTTCGAAGATTGACCTTTGGTCTGGATATCATCATTTGTATGTGAGGAAGGATGATATTCCAAAGACTTTATTTCAAACCTGGTATAGGAATTACGAGTTTACGGTAATGAAATTTGGACGGACTAATGCACCTTCTATTTTCATGGATCTAATTAATAGAGTTTTAAAATAATATCTTAATGATTTTATTGTAGTGTTTATTGATGATATCTTGATATATTCCAAATGCTATGAGGACCATGAGAACCACTTGTGAATTATTATAGAGACTCTTAGAAGATAAGAGTTATATGGAAATTATAGTAAATGTGAATTATGTCTTCAAAAAATTTCTTTTCTTGGCCATATTGTCTCTAAGGAAGGAATCTCAGTCAATCCTATAAAGACAAAGGCAATCCAAGAATGGGATATGCCAAGGAACATAACCGAGGTATGCAGTTTTATTGGATTATTAGGTTACTATCAGCATTTCGTATAGAATTTTTCCCGATTGGCTAACCTGCTAATAAAGCTCACACATAAAGGGGTTAAGTTATTATAGACAAAAGAATGTACAGAATGATTTGAATAATTGAAAAGAATATTGGTCTATGATCCAATTTTGACTCTTTTATCTAGAAGTGATGGGTTTGTGATATACAATGATGCATTAAAGAATAGACTAGGTTGTGTCCTTATGCAAAATGATAAATTTATTTCTTATTCACCAAGGCAGTTGAAGACTCATGAACAAAATTATCTGACTCGTGATCTTGAGTTAGTATTCGTAATATTTGATTTAAAAATATGGAGACACTATCTCTATGGTGAAAGACTTGATATATATATATATATATATATATATATGGATCATAAGAGTTTGAATTACATTTTTACATAGAAATAAATCAATATAAGGAAAATGAGATGGCTCGAGTTACTCAATGATTATGATTGTTCAATACACTACCACCCAGGAAAGGAAAATAAGGTGGCAGATTCATTAAACAGAAAATATTATAGAATTATGATCTAAATGAGGATTGAGAGAGATCTTGTGTTCATGGATATAATAAAGATAGATATGGGAATTGTTAAGTAAGGGTAAAAATATTTACTTTTTTCAAATTATTGTTAAACCATCTTTATTAGAGAAGATAAAAATTTCTCAATCTTATGATAAGAATCTTCAAAAGAGAATTAAATTTGTTAAGGATGAAAGATTGGTAGACTCCTTGTTTGAGGATGGGGTTCTAAAATTTAAAAGTAGGTTATGTATTCTATCAATACCTGAACTAAAAAGGGAACTATTATATGATTCTCATAGTTCAAATTTATCTATACACTCTGGTAGCACCATGATCTATAGAGATATAAAGGAATATCTTTTGTGGGATAACATGAAGAAATAAATTGTTGACTGTGTGTCATGGTGTCTAGTTTTTCAATAATTGAAGGCTGAGAGAAAACATCATGGAGGATTCATGAAACCTCTACATATTCCTATGTTGAAGTGGGATGATGTTACAGTTGAATTTGTTATAGGAATATCGAGGAAAACTAGAAAGCATGATTAAATATGGGTAATTGTTGATCGTCTTACAAAATCAGAACATTTCCTTGATATAATAGAAGATTTACCACTTGATCACCTAGAAAGACTCAATATTAATGAAGTTTTAAGACTTCATGGTGAACCTCTATCAATTGTGTCTGATCAAGATCCCTGATGTACATTAAAAATTTGGAAAATAATTTAGAAGGATTTGGATACCGAGCTTTATATGAGTACTTTTTTTATCTCCCAAACCAACGGATAGTCTGAAAGAACTATTCAAACACTAGAAGACATATTGAGATCATGATCGCTTGACTTTCAAGGTATGTGGGATCAATAATTACCTTTGGTGGATTTTTATTATAATAATAGTTTCCATTCTAGTATTCAAATGGCATCATATGAAGCATTATATGGAAAGAGATGTCAAACTCCAGCTTATTGGGATGAAGTTGACGAGAGGAAACTTATAGGCCCAGAACTTGTTGAAGAGACAAAGAAAAAGGTTAAAACAATTCATACCTACATTAAAGCCGCCAAAAGTAGAAAAAAGAGCTATACTAATAACCGGATAAAGGATTTGTAATTTCAAGTGGGAGATCATGTATTTCTAAAAGTATCTCCATGGAAGGGTGTCTTAAGGTTTGGTAAGAAAGGGAAACTGAGTTGCAGGTGCATTGGACCATTTGAAATTCTAGAAATAATTGACATTTTATCTTACTGTTTAGAGATGGTCCCAAGTCAATAAAAAGTACATGATGTGTTCTATGTTTCATTGTTAAAGAATTGCATTCTAGACCCAGTGCATGTACTCACCTATGAAGAAATAGATTTTAAACCTGATTTGTCATACTGTGAATATCTTATCGAGATTCTTGACACTAGAGAGCAAGTATTGAGAAATCATACAACTCGACCGGTAAAGGTTATTTAGAGAAACCATAAAATGGAGGTAGCAACGTGGGAACCTGAATATGTTATGAAGAGGAACCACACAAATCTTTTCAGAGGGCTATATACATGAAAAATTTTAAGGATGAAATTTCCAAAGAAGGGAAGAATATAACACCCCAATATTTTATGGTATATTTATTCTTAAATAATTTCAATTAATTAGGTAGCTTATTATACATGAAATTATGAGTCACTATGAAACAAACATTGTTATAGGAGATAGTTATAACATAGTTGTTAAACTTAATTTTTCCACTTCTATGTTTTGAATTTCAAAGAATGGACATACATAGTTGTGTTTAGTAAGTTATTTAGAGTCTGATAGGATCAACTTAATTTTTTGTAAATAGTAACTCGACCCTTATGAATAGTAATGTACCTTTAGGAATAGAAAATTGACCCTTATAAATATTAATATACCATTATGAATAGTAACCTCACCCATGTGAGTATAAATAAAATTTCAACACCTTATAAATGAGACTGAATATTTTAAAAATAATAATAATTAAGTGTTGGTATTTTTGTGAGTAATAAATATTTAATTACAATTTTATAATTAATAAATTAATTTAAAAGATAATTAATTTTCATAAAATTTATTCATAAATCAATATTTTGTTGTCTTATAATTTTGGGATAATTTAATGAGACCTTAGTTGGTTTTTTAGGGTATTATAATATCAGTTATAATTTTAAAAACTGGTTTTTAAAGAAAATGGTGATTTTAATTAAAAATTAAATTTCTCATATCTAAAAAAAATATAAATTATATATAATTTTTATTTTATACACATATAAAAAAATTTAGAGTGTATTTTTGGATTTTTTTTAAAATACTTGAATTTTTGGTGAGTAGTGAAATTCGATAATTTACGAAATATGCTAAATAAATGAATTTTTACATCATGCTTGAGTCGTGGATTATGTAAATGGCCATTGGTTTGAACTCACATGCACTTATTACTATTTTGTGTCACAATAATCAATACTATTTCTTGTCTTGAGAAAATTAATAAAATAATGAATAAAATATAGAGAAATCGCTATTTCCCTCCACTATAAAAACCACCCATCACCCCCTATTCTCCTCACTCCTATAAACCTTGAAGCTTATAAAAGTTATTTCCAAATAATCTTACCTAGTACCTCCCTAGGTCCAAGAGATCTTGGTTTGTCCAAAATACCAAAACCCCTTCCCTTAAGGAGATTCTTAAGGAGGTGTATTCAAGAGGTAAATTCACATCCTTTTTCTTTCAATTTCATTTCAAGTTCCTTTATTTTGTTATCCTCTAATAAAATAAACTATCCAATTGATCTTAATAACTCCAATATCATATATATACTAAAATTATATCATTTTAATTCAATATCCACTATCAATATCCTTACTCTCTCTTTTATTTTATAAATGAAATCATCGTCCGGGAGGTGCCGATTTACAACCTTCGTGGACGACGAAGTTTTGTTCTTCAATTTATCCTTCAAGTATGGTCATGATACCATTTTTAGGGTTGAAAAAAATTATAAAATATGTATTATATCTTATATAAGGTTTTTGAACCATTTTATATACATGATAATAAATAATGGAACAAAACTAGTTCACTATGATCGAAAACCGCTAAAATCAAGCTAAACGATTATCATTAACATGTTATCTAATGATTCATCCTCAAACCATATAAACAAATAATATGTACAACCATTTAAACTTATGTATGTTCATTAATAACATGTGATTACAATTTTGGAGAATTAGATCCATTCCACATGAACTCCATTACTCATAGTCAAGCGAGCCGATCATGAAAATCAAGTAAACAAACACTCCAGAATGATAGAATTAAATATTTTAACTTATTAATAAGGCCATAAATTAAATTAATAAAACAATAATGAATCAAATACATGTATAAAAGTTTCTTAATTAATTAATTAATGGATTTAATTTTACTATCCAGGACGTTAAGATCAAAGTAAGAACACATTTGGGCATAAGGTAAGGGGTTTCTCATCTCGCTTTTACTTCCATGAGATTTCCATTGTTCACCACTTATTTCTTGTATGTATACTTCTATTTGATATATAATTTCATTATTATATTTATATTCATGGTATTAAATTATTCTTTTGCTGATTATTAATTTTTGGGCATGTGATTTGATTGATTACGATTTTGTAAGGGACTTAATCTCAATTTTCATTTCTTTGAGACTTACTTGGTCTTGTGCACCTAATAATTTTTATGTGGTGTATCTACTACCCCTTTGAGATAATTTTTCATTTGAAATTACATTCCTATTAAATACCCATATTCTTGTATAATGGATATGATTATTATCTTAGTTGTATACGATTTTACATACGGTGTTTATTTTGAATGTTGTTTTAACTATGGAAATATTAATGAATTTGTTTCCTCTACTCAATAAAGAAATTGATAAGGTATATTGTTCTATAATTAAATCTTTTTATAAGAATTATTTGGACTTTCAGTGACAAGCGGGGCCATCTATAGCCCCTCGATGCATCAACAGGTCTCATGAGAGAAAACAGTTGGTGGAAAACCCTTTGAATTTGTTTCCAAAACATAATCAAACGGGTTTCTACCAACAGACTTAAATTGTCTCGAAAGTATGGTGGTTCATGTGCCAGATACATGACATCCGAATAATAAGCATTATCTTTATTCATTATTCAGTAATTATTATTCATGAGGTTTTCACTATGACAAAATCTATGGATGCGCTTCCATTATCAGTTTATTGATGGTGTGTGTGTTTTTTAATTATTCACCATGCAATATTGATTATGTCTAATTGATTATGATTCAATTATTATTTTTTCATTCGTCTACTATATATAACCTTTATTGAGAATTTGATATCACCCTTTCATTTTTTTCTTTCCCCAGGTTATGAAAAAGATATCATTTATTGAGTTTTTCAAGGATGTAGTTTATTAGATTATGTTATGTATTATATTTTGTTTTTTCAAATGTAAAATGGGTTCCATGTATATATCTAGTTTCTTCAAGACTACTAAACTAATAAGACCATCAGGATTTTTTTCTTTGTAATCATGTCAATGTAATAAATTAATGCACTGGATCCAGGATTCTGGGGTCAAGGCATTAAAATCTCTCTCAGATCATGGTGAAGTGGCTTTAAGGCGTGGATCTGCACCCAGAGCTTCGGCGTTTTACCACGAGGTAGGCAGATTTGAGTTTTAGGACCTGATCTCTCATTGATGTGTTTTTTTAAGGTTTTAGAGACCTATGACGACTGTTAGTGATCCCCTGTGGGTAGATCTATGAGTTTCGGGGGAAACGGTGGCATTTCGGGCGGCTCGTAGGGAATTCTTGTTCGAAATTCCCAATCACACGAAATGTAGTATAGGAGCACATGTTGTGTGTTATTCCCATTTTGGGAAGATGAACTTTGGGGATTATACGTCATGTGTTGGGGGTGCACTCTATGTAGTGAGCACAGGTCGTGTGACCGAGGGACATGGCAAGAGATGTCATGTCAAGGGACATGGTCGTGTGTCAATACATGACTAGAGTACATGGGTACGAGGTTCCAAACACGGGCACGGGCAGAGGATGTGCCCAAGTGGCCGGATAACAGGGACACACCGTGTGGAGTGACATGGCCAACTAGTCGTGTGCGGGTGAGGACACACCTAGGAGTTCGAAAGATGTCACACGTCATGTGACCTGGGGTACACATCGTGTATACTCTTACATGGTAAGAAACGGGAGGGGAAGTATCCTGGGGCCGGTGTCCAGAGACACATTGTGTACTATGGGTACACGCCATGTACACCCCTTTTCTCCCATCACACATCTCCATATTTAGGAATCAAATGGAGGCATGTGAGTAGCTTATCCTTGGTAGCTTTCCGCGTTGGATGTGAGGGTGGACATGGTTTTGGCGTGTGAGATGCGACTTGAGGTGAGGTTAGCAGATCACTTACTAGTGACGTATAGACTAGTATCGATCGAGTGAGTTCCCTTAGTCTATTCATTTGAGGGTACAGTGTTTCATTACATCCTCAACACAGAATTGTGATCCCCTCGACAGGATGATCTCAAATATAGTTGTTGTATCCGTCCGGGAGTCCGAGGTGGGATCCTATATAGTATTAACTTCCCTAGATGAGGTTCATGGAATCATTGTGACCATCTTGCAGGGCAGCGATCCCCTATCTACCAGGTTATCCCTGTAGTGTTTGTGGCACTATTGGGTATACAATCCCCTACTTAATAGAAATTTTTAGTATGGTTTGTGACATCATTGGGTATACGACCTTCTACTCAACAGTTGGTTCCAGTGGAGGTCATGGTATCATCAGGGATATGATCCCCTTCTTGGAGTTTGGATCCAGATTTGGGTTTGTGGTATCTCCCAACAATATCGGGCATGATCCCCTATTTGTATATTTGTGGCATGAGTCTTGGTAGAGTTTGTGGTGTCTTCCAGTGGTTTTGGGTGTGATCTCCTATCTGAGTGTTATGATCTCTAGAGTTCTAGTTTGGGTTTGTGGTGTCCCCCATCAGTTCTGGGTGTGATCTACTTTCTGTGTGATGAGATCTTTTGGTTTTCTAGTATGGTTTGGGGAGTCCCCCATCCGGATGGGTGGGATCCCCAATTTGAGTATCATGGTTAACAGATTTCAGTGTGACCTTCTTCGTGGCATGACCCAATGAGTGAGATCTCCCAAGTCCATGCCACCTGGGATGACAGGATTGTGTCATCAACAAAGTGTTCCCGATGGAGCGTGTTCTCTCAGGTGAGTGTCATCGGAGATGTTAGGTTTGTTCTCGATGCGTGAGATCTCTCAGAGATTAAGGTGCAAACAAATATTAGAGTTACATTTGGTATTATAATAACTAGATTTAAAAATTACATATATACAAGATACTGTATGAAAAGGGGTGTACATGGAGTGTACTATGGGTACACTCCATATACACCCCTTTTCTCCCATCACAGATATCCATCTTCAGGAATCAAATGGAGGCATGTGAGTAGCTTATCCTTGGTATTTTTCCGCGTTGGACGTGAGGGTGGCCATGGTTCTGGCGTGTGAGATGCGACCTGAGGTGAGTTTAGAGGATCACTTACTAGTGACGTATAGACCAGTATTGATCGAGGGAGTTCCCTTAGGGTTTGTGGCACTGTTGGGTACACAATCCCCTACTTAGCAGACATTTTTACTAGGGTTTGTGACATCATTGCGTATACGATCTTCTACTCAACATTTGATTCCAGTGGGGGTCATGGTATCGTCGGGAATATGATCCCCTGCATGGAGTTTGGATCCAGATTTGGGATTGTGGTATCTCCCAACGATCCCAGGCATGATCCCCTATTTGTGTATTTGTTGCTTGAGTCTTTGTAGGGTTTGTGGTGTCTTCCAGCCGTCCTGGGTGTGATCCCCTATCTGAGCGTCACAATATCTGGATTTCTAGTTTGGGTTTGTGGTGTCCCCCATCAGGGTTGGGTGTGATCTCCTTTCTGTGTGATGAGATCTTTCGAGTTTCTAGTATGGTTAGTGGAGTCCCCCAGCAGGATGGGCGGGATCCCCTATCTGAATATCATGGTGAACTGGTTTCAGCGTGACCTTCTTCGTGGAGTGACCCGACGAGTGAGATCTCTCAAGTCCATGCCACCTAGGATGGCAGGATTGTGTCATCGACAAAGCTTTCACGATAGAGCATGTTCTCTCGGATGAGTGTCATCGGAGATGGTAGATTTTCTCCTGATGAGTGAGATCTCTATGAGATTAGGGTGAAAATAAATATTAGAGTTACATTCGGTATTCTAATAACTAGCTCGAAAAATTACATATATACAAGTTATTTTAAGCAAAAATTTTAATAAAATTTGTCAAATATAAATTATCCATCGGTTATTAAATAAAAAATATTGAATATTCGAATTAAAAAAGGTTTATTTACTAGAGTTTATAAAAATTGAAAATTAAATTTATACAAATGAATATTTTAACATGTTTTCTAGTCACGTCCAATGTGATGTAATAATTTTTTATTATTGTTAACACATGAAAACATTATGCGGTAATTAATTTTAAATTTCTGAGAAGAATTATAAAAAATATTTCATTTTTATCTCATTTAATGTTGGAAATTAAATTAATTAATATATATTACCACACTTTTTGTATTTTCTTTTTAAAAATTGTATTTTGATTGATGTTGTGTAATGAAATATTCTTTTTTCATGTTAAAAAAAAGGTTACCAAGTTGTTCAAACATCATTAAAGATCACATAACATGGGTTATATAGATTTCAGTTTTGTTTTTTTAAATTTATTTATAATTTTGAGTTCATATATATATATATATTGAAAGAATATTTAGTCATTTAGTTTTTAAAAATAGAATATATGTTCCATGTTTTAAATACCGACCCCTATGGTTTAAAAAAGTTTCTTATTTTTTGTTAAAAATCTCAAAAGACATATCTTATGTGATTTTTTAATCTGTTTTTTTTAGTTTTACTTTAATATTAATTTTTAGTTTTTAATATATATATTTGATTTTTTTGAGGATTTAAATATTGAAATTTATTGTTTAAGAACTTAAAATTTTTTATGAGATTTAATAATTGCTTATTTTCTGGAAATAAACATTGTATTTTGAAAAAAGTGTGTATATATTCTCTTGTAAATAGTTTTGAATTTATACCATTATTAGAATATTCATTTAAATGTTAAAATCATAAAACTAAAAATGTTGGAGAGATTAATTAGGGTATTTTTTAAGACATATAATTTAATTTTTGAATTTATCAATTAATCTCTATAATAATAAAAGTAAGTTTGACGTAGCCAGAATTTTTTTAGAGGTTAATCGATAAATTCAAAGACCTAAAAAATATATTATTTATTTAAATACCATCATGATTATACCAATACTAATATTCATTACTTTTGAATACAATATTATTTGATTAAAATAATATATTTTTAATGAAGTAATGTGTTATGTAAAGGGTGACCCCCAGTCATGTTTTACTTAATATTATTATCATTACTTTGGATTTAGCGGTAACGTGCTTTGAAAATAAAATACCATAATTTCATAAATGTAATCATGTCACAGGTCATTTTATTTACATCATGTCATAACACACGTTTTTTTAGTTCATCATATTTGTGTCATGTTGGTTAAGTAGTATATAAACTAATGTTCTGATATCATCACATATTATTTAGCTAATATCAGTTTCTAAAACTGCAAATAAATGACAGGTTTTATTTTTTTAATAGTGTTTTTAAAAAACTGTCATTTAGTGACGGTTTTTTAAAATGCATTACTTATTCATCATGGTCTTTTTAAAAAGCGTTGTTTAAATACTGATTTTTACTTTTTATTTATTTTTAGTAGTGTTTTTCAAAATAAAAAATAGTGATGAAATTCATTAAAGTCAATAATAATTGATTAATAATTATCATATATTAAAAATAATTAATAATTAAAAATAAATAATTTTTATTTAATATTTAATAAGTAATAAACAAATATATAAATAAATAAAAAATTATTATAAATTTTTTATTAATAATCAGTCCTTGTTAACGATTAAAAATACCTTATTAATTAATAATTACATATGATTAAAATTAATTAGTAATTAGTAATATAGTAATTACAATTTAACAATTAATATTAATAATATGTAATATGAAATTAATATATAAATATTTAATTATAAAAATATAAGCACGTAAACATATAAATATGAATATGTGTGTGTAAGTATATATAAATATATATAAAACATGTAAATATATAAAAACAATATGTCTTGTCTCGACATACCTGTATGTGAGCTCCTCTAACCCACCTCCACTAGGTAAAGGGATAGCAACGAGCAAGTATCCACACATATTTGGATGGCAAGACCGCCATCAATTATCTCATCGCTAATACAGAACCATGAAAAAACAACGCTGACCCTTATCGGTGCTTAAAAAACAATAATAAAAGACATCAATTATCAATACTAAAAAAAATGGTGATAGCGGTGATAAATGTTGTCCTTTATCAATGTTTTTTTAAAGTTGATAAAGGTTTCCATGCATAATCTAATTTATATATACGTATTTATTTATTCTTAAATATGATTTATATAACAAAAATTTTGTATATTTATATAAACATCATTTACACACATATATATATAGACACATATACAAATATTCATTTATACTTATTTAAAATCATATACATAATTATAATTGTGCACGCACGCGCGCACACACACATTATAAAATATAGTTGTCATGAACCAATCCAGATCACCTAACTGCCTAGAACCCAAAATATCCAAACATGGCCCAAAGTGTGTTCTCGATCCCCACGGGCTAGCGAAAAGTACCTAGACATTAAGAATTACTTTTGAAAATGAGTTTTTGACACAATAGAACATAAACAAGATAACATGAATAAATGAAATGTCGGTATGCCAATACATGTCCATAAAAGGGAAGATACAACAGTAAGATAAAACAGGTGTTCACGAATCATGACTCCCAACCAAAACACAAAGAACTGTCAAAAACCCAACTCCATGTGACATGTAGTCACCTCCAGACCCTCACACCCTGTTAATGAGCAAACCCACCGCCACACTACAACATCTTTCCTTCACCTACATCTGACAAAACAAGATCTACAAACACCTAAAGATGTATGCAGGGTGTGAGAAAAACAAGTCCAATAGGATCCCACCAAGAGCTTCATAAACAGACTTTATAAAATAAACGAATTACACTCAATAAACAAAGACAAGGCATGAGATATAATTTAACACAATTAAATATAAAACATGGAAAATCACCCATTTTGTAGTTTGCAAAACATGCCAATAAGCTCAGTTTTCAAAGAATTTCCACAAACATTTCAAGTACACATTTCAAGGATAGCAACAAGTAAAATCTTCCCATGAGATAACATTAATTCCAAGTTAGTGAGGACCCTCGTATGATTTTTGTGATCAGTAGGCTACCTAGTGTGCACATTACCCTAGTAGAACAAGCCTATGGGGTAATAGTTCACTCCTAGGAGCAACTCCTTGCCGCAAATTAGGCTACCTGGTGCACACATTACACTAGTAGAACAAGCCAAGGGGGTAAGAGTTTATCCCCAAGGATGGCTCCCTAACTCACTATTGATCACAAATATGTTTACCATATTATAATCATTCAAATGGAATTTTATCTTTAAAACCACACAAATCGTGCTTTAAAACCATTTTCGTTAACAACACCAAGAAAAAAAATTCATTTTCATAAAAATCACTAAAATCACCACATCTCACCAATCAATCCTTAAAAACCATTTCAAAACCCATACTCAAGATAAAGCCATAAACCATGTTTTCCAACCATCTTAGAAAAACAATTCAAGGGGGAAGCATGCAAGGTTTATATAATAAATCCAAATCATGAAATTACTTATCTTGAGACACTTAGATATCAACACTCACACAAGATCCAAAATCTAAGAAGAACCGAGGGTTCAATAAGATAAGGAAAACCCTAAGATATGAAATCTCAAATAAGAATCTCTAATTCAACAATTCTAGAATAATAAAAGAGATAGGAAATACTTACCACAATGTTTCTTGAAGAATGCACAACGTTCAATGAATATACAGATAATAAATCCCAATACCAAGAAGGATATATAAGAAACCGAAATATATTATGTCACAACCCTTAGATTCAGCACCAACAACCTCGATCTAAGGTTTTGTTCAAGAAGATAAAAGTGAATATTTGAAGAACAATGAAAAAAACAAGGAATATCCAATTACCTTTGAAATCCTAGATATGATGATCTTAGATTCAATTGATTCACAGTCTAAAAGGAAAGGAAACTCCAAAATTTCCAAGTGGAGTCTCCTAGTTTTGAGAGCCTAATTCACCAGAGGAACAAAGAGGCTAAACAAAGGTGTTTCAAGTTTTAAAAATAAATAACCGATTAATTAATCAATGTTTCATAGGTTGGCCACAAAATTTGGAAAATTGTGCACCAACCATGTGCCCCTTTCTAGACTTATGGAGGAACTGTACAGTTTGGTCGCACAGTTTGACAGATCGTGCACTAACTATATGAAATGCCTTTGTCCCAAGTTACATGGTTTGAGGAGGAGGACATATGTTTTTTATTAACTATGCACTTAATTGTGCACCCTCCCATGGGACTCTAACACAAGTTTCATAGTTTCCTAATAAGACCAGTACTTCCTAACCATGCACCAACCATGCACAAGACCATAAAACACCAAAAACTTCCAAAAGTCACCCAAAACGTCCCGAAAAAAGCCCCAAACAAAAGATGGTTAAAACAAAGGGATGTAATGTAAGATCCCCACCTTTTTTTAAGATTTATCAATCTTGTTTATAGGTACTATTTTACCCTTATTTTGATATATCTTTAGTGTGTTTTTGTTTCGGGGTGTTTCAGGTGGAAATTGGGAATTTTGGGAGCAAAAGGGGCAGTGCAAGGTTTCCCAAACCATGCACCTACCCAACAAACTATGAAACCCCAAGAAGAGGGGGAATTCTTGGTTAGCACATTTTTTGTTAAACCATTCACCCTATTAGGAGAAATCGTGCACCCCTACCCAAGAAACCGTGCATGTGGGTTTTATTCCCCCAAAAAATTGTTTTAAATTTTATGACCCCCCAACATTCACCCTCATTTTCCCATATTCGACCTAAGATTATTTACTATAATTTTAGAGGCTTCTGAATGAATTCCAAGGCATTTTGAACTATGTTCTTGATGAATCGAAGATCCTAGTGACAAATCCACACCTCTCCCAGAAAGAAATCTCTTCCTATTTGAATTTCTCTCTCTCGCATCTCTCTTTACAAATGAAGAGGAATGTTTTATTCCCTATTGGTGGTGGATTTAGATATATGTTTTGATATATCTTAATCCATGTGGTCTTGATATAGGTTTTCATTCTAGATATTATTCTTCATTGTAAAATTGATCATTCCGCTTCAAATTGGGGATTTCTGGCTTGGTGATCATTCATCAATGATCTTGATGTTGGTGGTCTAAATTTCAATACCCATAGTCTTAATTTTTATTGTGTGTGTAAAATTGTGAAATTTAAACTTCCATGATTGGGAAATCACAACCGAAATTGAATTGATGGAATATAATTTCCATGTGATAATGAAATGGGTTGACTTTGGGGAAATTGAAATTGGTTAAATTGTGACAATGAAATTTGTGGGGTTATTGGAATTATGTAATTGGTCAATTAATGAAATATTTAATTGATTTATAATGGTAATTATTGGGTGACATAACTTTTAAGGGTTAATGGGTTATATGATTAATTGTTGAAAAATGATTTAATGCTGAATTTTTCATATTATTCCATGTGTTTGAAGTGAATAACCCTGATTAAATTTATAAATTAAATGGTACACTTGATGAGAATGTTTAATAATATGGTTAATGATTCTTAACCTTGGTATTTATGAAATTGTGATATATGTGATATTATGATATATGTGATGTTGTGATGAGGTGTGTGGGACATGTATTAATGCTTCAAAAGCCCATATGTGATTGACTAATATATGAGTATGGGACATGGAATGATGCTTCAAAATCACATATGTGATAACAACAGGTTGTGAGACATGGAACAATGCTTTAAATACCCATGGGGTGCTAGAGATGGCGTTCTAGGATCAAAATGATGGCATTGGACTATGATTCCAAGTAGCCATGATATGAATTAAAACTAAATGGATAATGGAATACCATGTTATAATGAATTGTGATTTCCTATGATATATGGTTCAGAATCTCGCATGGGCCAAAGAAGGTATTGATGTTTCAGTTTTAGTCATGAAACTGGGTAATTATGTGGTTAATTAAAGAATAATTGAATTGGTAAACTGCTTATTTTATCACTTGTATTTTATTCCTTATACAACAACATACACTGTTATATAATGGATATTTTTTTAGAAACATTTTTTGGTCGCCTACTCAGTTGTAATCATGCCATACTCGGGCTTCCCAATCGATACCTGAATAAACATCATGTTTACAAGAAAGGATAAGTGAAAGAGCCCTATGTTAGATGATTGAGTTAGGATGAAGCATGCACTACGGGAAAAATGAGCAATTGCGACGGGTTATTTGCGACGGGGGTATTTCCCCGTCGCAAATAAGGAGGCTTTTGCGACGGGATTGCTTTCCCCGTCGCAAATAGTTTTCCCGCGATGCGCGCCAAATCGCGGGAAACTTATTTGCGACGGGGGAATATTCCCGTCGCAAATAACCGGCGGCGGTAAAAGGTATTTGCGACGGGAATATTCCCCCGTCGCAAATACTATGTCGGCAGGGGTTATTTGCGACGGGTCCCGTCGCAAATAACTATTTACCGGTTGACCGTAATAAATGTTGGCTAAGGTATTTGCGACGGGTACCGTCGCAAATAATACTATTTGCGACGGGAATCCCGTCGCAAATGGGCCTGTCGCAAATAATCTAACCTATAAATACCCCCATCCGTTTTTTTCATTTCATTCTCATTCCTTATCTTCTCCTTCTCTCAAAATTATATTTCTAGAGTTGAGTTTCTCTCCAGTTTAATTTTTTTCTCCGGAGCTGATATTAAAGTTTTGAAGAACGATCAGAACAGATCAATTTTCAAGGTATTTATCTTCATTTTAATTTTTTATTTATTTTTAATTTTTTATTAGTTTCAATTATTATTAATTAGTTGTAATTTAATTATGTTTACATTGTTTTATTACTTAATAAATTTAAAATTATTAGTATTGTTTATAGTTAATGGTAATTAGGAATAATTAGTAATAATTTTTAATAATTAAGAATAAATATTAATAATTAGTAATAAATACCAATAATTAGGAATAAGAACATTATTACATTATTAGTTTATTTTATTATTAATATTAAAATAATATAATTTTTTATATATATACAATTCTTTTTTCATCTGTGTGTTTGCTGTCTTCACATGTATTATTTGTATGTGGAGATAGAAAACGCACAGATGAAAGAAGAATTGTATATAAATTAGAAAATTATATTATTTTAATATTAATAATAAAATATATTAATAATTTTATTATTTGTAATTATTGGTAATTATTTCTAATTATTGATAATTATTCATTTAATTACTAATAATTAGGAACAATTATCAATAATTATCAATAATTAAGAATAATTAGTAATAATTAGTAATAATTACCAATAATTAGTATTAATTACCTATAATTAGTATTAATTACCAATAATTAGTATTAATTACCAATAATTAGTAATAATTAGGAATAATTAAAAATAATTAGTAATAATTACCAATAATTAACAATAATTAGTAATAATTACCTATAATTAGTATTAATTACCAATAATTAGTATTAATTACCAATAATTAGTAATAATTAGGAATAATTAACAATAATTAGTAATAATTAGTAATAATTAGGAATAATTAGTATTAATTAGGAATAATTAGTAATAATTACCAATAATTAGTAATAATTATTATTAATTACCAATAATTAGTATTAATTACCAATAATTAGTATTAATTATCAATAATTAGTATTAATTACCAATAATTAGTATTAATTACCAATAAGTAGTATTAATTACCAATAATTAGTATTAATTACGAATAATTAGTATTAATTACCAATAATTAGTATTAATTATTAATAATTACCAATAATTATCAATATTTAGTAATAATTAACAATAATTGCCAATAATTACCAATAATTAGTAATAATTACCAATAATTATCAATAATTACTAATAATTATCAATAATTAATAATAATTAGCAATAATTAGTAATAATTAGTAATAATTACTAATAATTAGCAATAATTAGTAATAATTAGAAATAATTAGTAATAATTAGAAATAATTAGTAATAATTATAAATAATTAGTAATAATTAGTAATAATTAACAATAATTAGTAATAATTAACAATAATTAGTAATAATTAGGAATAATTAGGAATAATTAGGATTAATTAGGAATAATTAGTATTAATTAGGAATAATTAGTAATAATTACCAATAATTAGTAATAATGATTATTAATTACCAATAATTAGTATTAATTACCAATAATTAGTATTAATTACCAATAATTAGTATTAATTACCAATAATTAGTATTAATTACCAATAATTAGTATTAATTACCAATAATTAGTATTAATTACCAATATTTAGTAATAATTACCAATATTTAGGAATAATTAACAATAATTGCCAATAATTAACAATAATTAGTAATAATTACCAATAATTATCAATAATTACTAATAATTATCAATAATTACTAATAATTATCAATAATTAATAATAATTAGCAATAATTAGTAATAATTAGCAATAATTACTAATAATTAGCAATAATTAGTAATAATTAGAAATAATTAGTAATAATTAGAAATAATTAGTAATAATTAGAAATAATTAGTAATAATTAGCAATAATTAGTAATAATTAGCAATAATTAGCAATAATTAACAATAATTAGTAATAATTTGGAATAATTAGGAATAATTAGTATTAATTAGGAATAATTAGTAATAATTACCAATAATTAGTAATAATGATTATTAATTACCAATAATTAGTATTAATTACCAATAATTAGTATTAATTACCAATAATTAGTATTAATTACCAATAATTAGTATTAATTACCAATAATTAGTATTAATTACCAATATTTAGTAATAATTACCAATATTTAGTAATAATTAACAATAATTGCCAATAATTAACACTAATTAGTAGTAATTACCAATAATTATCAATAATTACTAATAATTATCAATAATTACTAATAATTATCAATAATTAATAATAATTAGCAATAATTAGTAATAATTAGCAATAATTACTAATAATTAGCAATAATTAGTAATAATTAGAAATAATTAGTAATAATTAGAAATAATTAGTAATAATTAGTAATAATTAACAATAATTAGTAATAATTAACAATAATTAGTAATAATTAGGAATAATTAGGAATAATTAGTATTAATTAGGAATAATTAGTAATAATTACCAATAATTAGTAATAATGATTATTAATTACCAATAATTAGTATTAATTACCAATAATTTGGAATAATTACCAATAATTTGGAATAATTACCAATAATTTGGAATAATTACCAATAATTTGGAATAATTACCAATAATTTGAAATACTTACCAATAATTTGGAATAATTACCTTATTACATTATTTTTATATTTTATTATTAATATTAAAATAATATAATTTTCTATATTATATACAATTCTCTTTTCTTCTGTGTTTTTTCTGTCTCCACATGTAATATTGGCATTCATTTTAAAAATTATCAACCTACTCGCCAATGGAGAGGTGAAAGTGAATGGCAATATTACATGTGGAGACAGAATGTGAAACACACAGATGAAAGGAGAATTGTATATAATATAGAAAATTATATTATTTTAATATTAATAATAAAATATACTAATAATGTAATGATGTTATTATTATATAATTAATATTTATGAAAAAAATTATATTAGTATTATTAAAAAAATAAAAAATCAATATAATATTAAAATTATCAATATTTGTAACAGGTTTTGCTTTATTCTCAATATATTCAATCCTTGCTTGTGTTTTTTCTAACAAATTATTCAAAACCAGTAATGCTTTTATATTTTATAGAAAAATATGGAACAACAAGGTCGTCAACAGTCATTATTAGATGACCGCATATGGATAAATCAACGTAGAAATCCAAATGGTTCTGGTTTAAATCCAGTATATATAGAGGATGTGGAGAGTTTTTTATCATTTGCGGCATCAAATCCAGAATTTGTTTCAGAAGGAAAGATAAAATGCCCTTGTAGAAAATGTGCATTGAGAACGTTTGACACGTTTGACAAAGTGGGAGAACATCTCTTGCGTTTTGGTTTTCAAGCAGATTATGTTTTTTGGTATCAACACGGTGAACGCAGTTCCAGAGCAGGTGATACCAACTTGATTCCGGATCCATCCCAGTTTCAAGATTTAGTACATGATGTTGCAGGTTCATCTGTTCAACATACAGAAACTCCGGCTGATATAGCTTCAAATCCTGAGTTGGGACCGTCTGAATTTTGTGAGTTGTTGAAGTCTGCTGAGGATGCATTATATCCTGGCTGCAAGATGAGCAAATTAGAAGCAGTTGCAAAATTTATGGCTATCAAATCAGATAACGGAATGTCAAACACCTGTTTTGACCAGATATTTTCTTTGCTGAAAACATTGTTACCCGAAGGAAATGTTTTACCTGCAAATTACTATGAAAGTAAGAGGTTGGTTCGAAATTTGGGACTTACTTGTCAGAAGATTCATGCATGTTCAAATGACTGCATTTTATATTCAGGGGAAAATGAGTCGTTGGATAGTTGTCCCACATGTGGGAAACTGAGATATAAAGAAGGACAACACGGGAAGTCTGGTTTGATTCCTGTAAAACAGTTGAGATATTTTCCGCTTACATCCAGACTTCAGCGTTTATTCATGTCTAAGAATACAGCGACAATGATGTCATGGCATAAAGAGAATAGTTCAACCGATAAAAGCTTGAATCATCCAGCCGATGGTGATTCATGGAAACATTTTGATAGAGTGCATCCATCATTTGCTTTAGAAGCTAGAAATGTTCGACTGGGCCTTTCCACTGATGGTTTCTGTCTGTTTGGATCTTATGGTAGTCAATATTCATGTTGGCCTGTTTTTTTAACTCCGTATAATTTACCTCCATGGATGTTGATGAAGGAGCCATATATCTTTTTGACTTTACTAATTCCAGGACATCCGAAGAAAAATATTGATGTTTATTTGAAGCCATTGATTGATGAATTAAATTTATTGTGGAGTACTGGTGTCAGTACATATGATGTTGCAACGAAACAGAATTTCATACTGAGAGCAGCATTGATGTGGACAATAAGTGACTTCCCGGCTTATGGGATGTTATCTGGCTGGAGTACACATGGTCAGAAATCATTTCCTTACTGTATGGGAGAGAACAAAGCATTTATGCTCATTCATGGAAAGAAACCTTGTTATTTTGACTTTCATCGCATATTTCTTCCAGCTGATCATCCTTTTCGCAGAAACAGATCTCATTTCAGAAAAGGAACAGCTGAAAGGGATGGACCTCCAAAAATGCTATCAGGTTCGGAGTTAAAATCGGTTGTATTTTCATTACCTCCCATCACTTTTGGTCCCACAATAAACCAACAGAAAATTTTTGGTTTTGGGAAAGAACACAATTGGATTAAACGTAGCATATTTTGGGATTTGCCATATTGGTCTGATTTGTTGGTCCGACACATGTTAGATATCATGCATATTGAGAAGAACTGTTTTGATAATTTTTTTCATACAGTTTTGGATACGCCAGGAAAGAGCAAAGACAATGTAAATGCACGTTTAGATCTTGCCCAAATTTGCAGGCGTCCAGAATTGGAACTATTTGAGAATGTCAGAACAGAAAGGTTACTGAAACCAAAAGCAGCTTATACACTGTCTAAAGAAAACTGTTTATTATTTTGTCAGTGGATTGCAGATTTGAGACTTCCAGATGGCTGTGCTTCCAATTTGGGTAGATGTGTAAAGAATGGTCATATTACTGGATTAAAAAGTCATGATTGTCATGTTATAATGGAGAGACTTCTACCCATTGGATTAAGAGGTCTGTTGAATTCTGTGATTTGGGATTCCATAACAGACATGTCTAATTTTTTTCGGGAAATTTGTGCGGCTACGGCAGATTATGATGCTCTAGGAAAACTTGAAAAAGATGTTGTTGTAATTATATGTAAACTGGAAAAAATATTTTCGCCGTCTTTCTTCGACTCAATGGAACATTTGATGTTACATTTTCCATATGAAGCCAAATGTGGAGGTCCGGTACAGTTTCGATGGATGTACCCATTTGAAAGATGCATGCAAAAATTGAAAAGAAAAGTACGCAACAAAGCATCTGTTGAAGGATCTATTGCAGAAGATTATTTGCAAGAGGAAATATCTTTTTTCTGCTCCCATTATTTTGAATCTGAGTATCCTTCAAAACACAACCGAATGGGACGGAATGAGAGGAATATTGATGAAATCGACAATCAATTATCTGTTTTCAACCAGTCAGATCTTGGTTTTGGTGGAGTTTCTGAACACTGGCTTTCAGATGATGAACATCATAGAGCTCATACGTATGTTCTGCTCAACTGTGAAGAGATGACATCAGTTGTACTGTAAGTGTTTATATCACTTATTCTATCATTTATGTTACAGTAAATAACTTTGGTTTTTATAGGTTGTATGATAATCATATCAAGAAACAAATTCCACAAATTACAGCAGCTGCTCTTGAAAAACGTCGACTGAAAAATTTCTCTCAGTGGTTTCAAAAACTGGTAACATAAATTTTTTATCTTTTAGCAACTCATTCAATGTATAGTTTACTATATTGATAATTATTTCACAAATTTTCAGGTGTCTCGACATGCTGATAAAATTGACAAACGGCTGTGTGTATTGATTAACCCACCTTCCAAACTTGTTAAAACTTATAATGCATATGTGGTGAATGGATTTGGATTCCACACACATGCATATGGGGAGTCGAAAAAAACAATGAACAGTGGAGTTAGCTTGAGAGGATCTCATCATCGAGAAAATGAAGTTGACTTTTATGGCATACTTGATGAAATCATTGAACTCTGTTATCTTGGACAACATTACATAACCATGTTCAAATGTCGGTGGTTGGATACAGAGAGAGGCGTGCGTGTTCATCCGACTCATGGAATCATCGATATTAAATGTAAAAGTGTTCTCGCAGTAAATGAACCATTCTTATTGGCTCAACAGGCATATCAAGTTTATTATGCAAAGTACTGTGCAACATCAAGAGACTTGACTGATTGGTGGAGTGTAATAAAAATCAAAATTCGAGACAATCAGTTTAGTCAAAGTGAATGTGCTTTCACTGATGTGCAAAGAATTGAAGTTTTTCAAGAGAGTACTCAAAATCAATCTTTTTTACAAAGAGACATGAGTATCGATGACGACACCCCACATTTAAGAGTCGGTGATGACGATGATGTTAATGATGTCACATATGAATTTGAAATGGTAAGAGATGAAGCAACTGTAACTCGAATGGATATCGATGATGTTGAGGAGGAATATGAAGATGACATTGACATATATGAATATGATGATGAAGATGAACACTGATAGCATTTCATGGTATTTATATACAATCATAATATGTATATATGTATATATAATAGTAATTATCAATTATTTGCTAACATTAGCATTTTCTGTTTCAGATGGACGACGCCACATTTCGTGCGTTGGCGGATGCTAACCTGACTTTTGATGCGGATGAGTTGCTGACAGATGACCCTCAGCCTGCAGGCGCTCCAGGGAGTACGCGGAGGGGGCGCGGTCTTGCACGATTGATGATTCCTGACCCCGTCCCCGAGCGACGTCCACGTCTTGGGTTTGATCCACGCACACGGAGGTGTGATAACCTGTGTAATAACCTGTGGATTTGACTAAGATTTCATTAATCTATTCACATAATAAATGTTTATTATTTTTTCAGTTTTCCGCATATAGCAGTCGGACAGGGCAGCGCTATTTTGCGCAACTATTTCTCTCAGTCGTGGACCACATGGGAGCAGATTCCCATTGATGTGCAGCAGGCCATGTTCGGCCATTGGTTGGTACGTACGTAAATAAATAATTTTTATTTTGAAAATTATTTCATTTCTAACTTGATATTTTGATTTATTTGTAGGGTTTATGGTATCCGATCGAGGATACCATGCGTGACGCCATCCACGAGGCATGGGAGGTGGCCATGCGTGATCGTCTTCGTCAGTTTTTGTACAATTTAAGAAAAGCTGCGATGAAGAAAGCAGGAGTGTCAGATTTTGAGGAGTCATGTAGAGCACACCGACCAGAGTATATTTCATCCCATGTATGGGATGAATTATGTGCGCAATGGTTGAGTGGTGCCTTTCAGAGGAGATCATCGGTGGGGAGGCAGAATCGGGGGAGACAGGAGGTGACTCATCGAGCTGGGAGTCGTTCTTTCAGTACTCATAGACAGCATCTGGTACGTACATTATTTATAAATATTTTATATAACTATAAATATTAACAGTTTTTTTTATTCTTATAGGCTGTCGAGCACCCCGATATTACAGAGTACGACGTATATCGGAGGATGTATAGTGATCCTGCTACTGGGGAGCTCAGAGGTGATCGTCAGCATCACATCGTGGTCAGTATTATTTGTTTTCAAGTTTAAAAATTAACTGCATATAATATATTCACAATTTTAATTTTAAATTGCAACTATAGGAGTCATATGAGGCCGCAGCGGCACAGGCCCGGCCTGAGAGTCAGGCCGAGTCATCAGATCAGACCACTGCCCGTCAGTTTGATGAGGCGGCATGGATGCAGGCCACCCAGTATGCCTTCGAGAAGGGCCGGGTAGTTGGTATCGGCTCTCGACTGACTCCCGGAGATTATTATGGCAGTGCTGCGATGTCGGCGTCCAGCTCGAGAGGAGCTCGTGCATCTTCTTCTACACAGTATGAGGATCAGTTGCGATCTCAGACTGCACAGATAGAGAGTCTCCGACAGGAGCAGGAGTAGATGCGTCAGCAGCATGAGGAGGAGAGTCGACGCCAGCAGCAGCTGTACGAGGAGCAGACGAGTCGGTGGCAGCAGCAGCATCAGGAGCAGATGGAGTACATGCGCCGACTCACTCATGCTTTAGGGATGGAGTTTCCTCCACCACCATCTGCAGATCCCCCACCTCCCCCACCTCCCCCCCCTCCTTCAGATTAGAGTTTGTATTTCTGTTATAAAATTTGTGAAATCAAAATATATTTTTTTTCTCTTCGTAGTTTCTGTCTCATTATAAAATATTAATAATATTATATTTTTAAATAAAAATATTAATATGAATAATAATATTATTTATATTTTATAATATTAAATTTTATATATATATTAAAATTTTATATATATATTAAAATTTTATATATATATTAAAATTTTATAATATTATAATTTAATTATTTTTTTTGTAATACTTGAATTATTTTAATATTTGAATGTAAAATAATTCTATTATTTTTATATTAATTAAAATAACTTATTAATATTTTTTTATTTATGAATTATAATTGTAATATTATTATATTAATTAAATTATTTATTAATATTCTATTATTTTTATTTTTGAATTATAATTCTACTATTATTATAGTAATTAAAATAATTTATTATTTTCATTTGTAAATTATAATTCTATTATTATATTAATTAAAATAATTTATTAATAATTTATTTTTTTTATTTTTTTTATAGTATTTGCGACGGGATACTATGCCCGTCGCAAATACTAGTATTATTAATAGTTTTTTATTTTTTTTTAAAAAACGTATTTGCGACGGGTCCCGACTCCCGTCGCAAATACTAGTATTATTAATTTTTTTTATTTTTTTAAAAAAGAGTTTTTGCGACGGAACCGTCGCAAAAGCTATTTGCGACGGGTCCCGTCGCAAAAGGTATTTGCGACGGGTCCCGTCGCAAAAGCTGTTTTAAAAGTTTTTTACAAAAATACGGAATACTATTTGCGACGGGGAGAATGCCCGTCACAAAAAAAGGCTTTAGCGACGGCCCCGTCGCAAATAAGTGTAGTTGCGACGGCGTTTTCAGCAACGGGCTATTTGCGACGGGATCCCATCGCAAATAGCCCGTCGCAAATACCTGTTTTTCTAGTAGTGATGGATGAGGGAACCAGACATGGTTTCAATACCCACTTGGGAGTTTTTAGTGTCTTTAATTTTGGGTTTTTTCATTTGACACTTGAAACATATATGGCATGACATATCTACTACTTTTTTTGGATATTTTTTTTCTGTTCTGGTTCAGTATGTAATTCTGGTATGTATTGGTTATTGAATCATTCTAAGTATTGTTTATTATCACTTGGTTATTGTTTATTATTTCTACTATTATGTTGTTACTCTAATAAGGAAGTTATAGTCTCCCATGTTATATATTAGACTCTATTTTCTAGTCGGCAACCTCTAGCATATGGGGGGGCATGCCTAAGGTCACGTGACCAACTGGCCCAGGGCACCAATATGTGGCACTCGAGTTAGGATGTTACAAATTTATATCAAATCCTAGTTTTATATTCTTTTCTTTTGTATTACTATTTAGGAAAGGTAGAAAAGAGACTAGGAGTAGTCGGTCCTTGGTCATGATCTTTTTCATGGGAGAAATTAACCCATGTATTGGGGAAAACCCAAGTACCTAGGGTGGGATCGTTGTTATTAATGTTTTATATTATAGTTTAATGTTATTTCACCTTGGGTGGTGCATTTATTGTGTGATGTTATTATTTATTATGAGATTTTATTCATGAAATTGTATGGAATAAAAGTTGATCACACATGCATCATTCTTGGTACTCATGAATAATTGTGACATGCCTCATTTTAGGCACACATGGAAAAGCAGGGTTTGGGGGTAAGTTCTTTAAATGAAACTGCTCTTCTTTATTTGTGTAAGTTAAAATAAAAGGTGTATAATATGAAATTGATAATTGTATATTATTCTGAATATGGTAAATGAAATTGATAAATAGGTGTATAAAAATAACTTTGAAATGTGAAAATTATTACCCAATGTGAACCATGACCTAGATGAGGGATGGTTGAGGGTAGTGATAACACTTCGGTTTTGACTATGTAGTGGGGGATGAGGGATGACTTGTGATAAATTTATGTGAATACCTATTATATAAATGTGATAATGTTATGTAATGTTCTCTAAGACATGTGTTTGGAATTATAGAGATATGCCTCTATGATGACACTTGTTGATAGGACAACAAGAGAACATGGATAGAAATGATCCTCAAGTAGTGGAACCTGAGGCACCGATAGTTCCAGGTGAGGAATCTAGAGAGTAGTTCTGTGAGAACTTTTCTCACTTTATGCAGTTTATGAAAAGAGACCCATAGTGGGTTTTGAAGATTATTTCAGTGTAACGCCCCGACCCCAGTTACCCAGAGTCGGTGCATTATTACATAACATTGGCATGATCACAAGGAAATCATGTCTTGAAAGACCGATCAATTTAGTAGCCTTGGAAACAAGATTCATACATATGTTCAACTTTACATCTTGAAGAGAAATACAACACAAATATATTTCATTTGAAACATCCAAGCCTCCTAGATTATGCATACAGGTCACTCATAACTAGATTCTTCATATCCTGGGAAAATGAAACATAAGAAAGGGGTGAGCTCAAATGCTCAGTAAGGGTAAGTAATATAGTGTAAAATGAAATAAATATTAGGCATGGTAAATAATTGAAACCACAAGCCTTTACCAATAATAAACATGAATAATTTTATGGAAAGAATATGAGCTGAGTAAATAATGCCATAATAAAACATAATCATGGGTATTCTACTAGTCGAATGACCACATGAACCATCAATATTATTTCCATAATGAGTGAATGTATAATGCCAGACATTCTGAAACATTTTGTCAAGGCCTCATCCAAGAAGTCTAAAAATGATTAAGGCCTCGGCCAAAACCATAAATAAAATTGGGAAAGGGCCTAGGACAATTCCACTTCTAGGTGTATCATGAGACCTACTGATGCATCAAGGAGCTATAGCAGGCTCCACTCATCACTTACTAAGTCCAATACATTCCTCATATGAAAAGGTTTAAACATATCATAAACATTCGTATTAAAACTAGTATACGAAATGTCAATACTTTAACCATAAATAATGAATGGTATAAAAATAGAACATCCACAGTCAAACATATCACAAAACCTTTAATACAATATGGAAGTTTTGTATCATAATAAATCAATTTCAAATAAACTTAAAATCCATCAAAGATGTTGACATAGATGAAATAAAAACACTTTTTTGAGAAATATCTCTTTCTATTTTGAAATCATTTATGAGTTACATAATTATAAAGAAAAAATTTATTTTTAAAATATTCTTATAAGCTTGTAATAAAATCTTTGATGATTTTATAATGGCGGAAAATAACCACACCCGCTGTATACGTTAAAAAGGACATTCTTACCTTAATTTTATCGAAAAGCTTAAAAAGGACCTTGTTTGGAAAATGAAGGAAATATTTCTTTATAAAAATTCAAAAGGGGTATAAATTAATTTAACCCATAGTCCATAAAATAGTAAGAATTATTTGAAACACATTTTTAAGAAGCATGGATGTGGATGATAAAGAGGTCCCAGTATAGAATTACGTATAAACAACCTCAGATAATGAAGAGATTGTGAAATAAACCCTTAACTTGTACTTTTCCTTAGTTGAGGGTAGTTTAATCTCCTGTATAATAGTTAAATAATTGTTATTAAATTATACAAGAATAATATAAATATGATCTTTTATATGATCTTTTAATATTTCTTTGTTAATAATATTTTAGTATTATCGTTGTTTCGGGTGTTAACTGATTCGTTTTCCTTTATATTATTTGTTACGTAAGCCATGTTTGTTATGAATAGGTTGTATATTATTCATATCCAGAATGATATCAAGTTATTAAAAAATACTTTTAATCATAAAATGATAATTATACTTGAATGGATATGATGGTGAATGAATCTCATCGTGTTCGTGGAGACGGTAGTCCGTACGTACGCACGAGTGACAATTTCATTCTTGTGATATTAAAATAATAGATAATTGGATAGTATATCATATATACAGAATCATTATCATGTTATATTTATTATTTAAATTAATTACATATCATTATTATACTCATCCAAATAATAATGTATTGAATAACAATTACACCACGACGTGGAGACGGTAGGTTGTACGTACGCACGTATGGTGACATGTCGTTCAAAGGATGGATAGAATACTGAATATGGTTGTACCATATTTATAATAACATCAAAATATATAGAATATACTGGATTTATTATTTTATAATGGAAACAACAAAGAAAGAATATGTTGAAGAAGAAAGGAACTTGAAAGAGGGTGGTGAAAACATTACCTCTTCTTCGGGTTCTTCCTTTTGATTTGATCAAAAGGGATCCTTAGGTTGGATTTTTGACTAAAGGAATGCCTATAGGTTGAAGTGAGGGAAGTTGAGAGAGTATTTGGGCAGGGGTTGTCCGAACCAAAAGGCTTTGAAGGTGTGAAGAATTTGTTAAAATTTGTGTCCTTTTATAAGGGGGGAGGGGCTCTTTAGGAAAAACTTAAAGTATTAATTTATAATAAATTCATATTCAGTTTCTAATGGATCCAAAGTAGATTATTCAAAGTATAAGGTAGGTATGGGTATAAATCCTTTCAACCAATATTTTTTAGATAGGTTTGGTTCATTATATTAACCTTATCTTTTAGTTTTAACTCTTAGTTAATTAGATTGACATTTACCATGTCACTTTGTATTTTTATATTATATAGTTAATAAACATACTATATAATTTTAAGATACCCCCAAGTGTTCCATTAATGATACACCTATCATGATATAAGTATTTTGGACGAACCTTAGATTTTTATTAATATAATATCAATTAATAATATAATATATGCATTAAAAACTCATTTATGTCAATTTTGACACTATTTAATAATTGATTTTTGTTAAAGTCTGAAAATATTTATTAATTAGAAACAAATTCATTTAATCAATACTAACATGTCATATTAACCAATAAAATTTGTGTATGTCATCAAAACTATCAAAATATATTTATTTTAACATTTATAATACCATTTATTTGATTCTTTCATTAATAAGGAAAATAATGCATCATTATTGTGTCATAAATATATTTAATTATTCAATGTCTAAAAATTATAAATAAAATACCATTATGTAGTAAATATTTTTAGATTTATAATTAATATTTATAGTCGAAAATATAACATATATAACCCTATGTAAAAAAAAATTCTAAAAGATATATGCTTATGTCATTTTTGTATTTACTTTAACTTAATTAATATAAAGTGTCATTATAACTTACAAGTGGATCCATGGGGTCCCAAAATCGACCCAAAGAAGACCATGGTCGGACATGTATCAAAAAATAGAGTTTGTACACATTTTAGGGTAAATTATTATTATTATAATATTATTTTTTACCCTTATTTACCGGATTTACCCTTTAACCATGGTAAATAAAATATTTACCGAAATAATTATTCAAAATGTCTAAAAATAAAAGTTACCTATTTACACAATTTGGACCTCCTAATTCTAAATATGGTATCCATTTTTTTAAATTCAAAACACAGAAGTGGAAGAAATTAATTTAAAATTAATTCCCGCTGTCAAAACAAAAAGCGTATTTTTAAGAAATAATAACTATCAAAAGATTGAAACTTGTTTATGTCCGGTTTAAATGTGAAATTACGTCCAATGACCAAAATTGTATTAAGTGGTAAAACTATATTCTAAATATACCTTAAAATCACTCAAATTAATAATTTATCACTATTAATTATTTTTATTAAAAAAGTTGTTTTTAATTAAAATTTAAAAAAAAACACTATTCATCAAAATATGAAAGTTATCCGAAAAGTACCAAAAATTCACCCTAAGATAATTTTGATATTCCTAATACAAAAATAAAGTCCATTTTGAAAGATAAAATGTATAAATTTTCAAAAAGTGGGTATTACTATTCATAACGGCTAGTTTGATTGGTTGTGGTGTGTTAGAACTTGAAGTTGTGTACAACACATGCTACTGTATCATTCAAAGGGAAATGTAATGTGGAAGCTTAGGGTGTTACATTCTCCCCTCCTTTAATAAATTGCATCCTCGCAATTTGAAATTGTTTTTCGAAAATAAATGGTTGAAAATAGAAAATACCTTTGTGGAAAACCCATATCGGAAATAGGGTTAATAAAATTTAGTTCTAATAAGAGGGAAAGGGAAATAAGAATGTCACCACCAAATTAGGGTTTTGAATATGAGAGCATTGGTGAAAATTATAAACATGTAATTAGAGGGAAAATTTAAATATTTATAGGGAGTGATTGAGGTCATCAATCAAAAACAAGTGTAAAATTGAGGGCCTCAAAGCCATCAATCTATGATGATTTAAAATATCATCGGTTCAACAAAACATAAGGTATTAGGATAACACATTTTTGGTTTTAATATCCCTTCCCTAAAGTTTAATAATTAATTTATTCATAGAATAAGGGATATATATATATATATACTTGACAAGTAGAGTTTCACCCCTCAACTAATTTCTACCACAAACTCATCTTTCACTCAAAAGATAATAGAACTCAAAAATATTATATTAACCATAATCGTATAAGGTTCCAAATATTAACACATACCATTAAAATGAAGAAAAATATTTTCTAATAATCAGGGACTTCCGGTAGGCTAGTGGTAGGTAATAAAGGCCTATCGCACTATGGTTGTGGGTTCGATTCCTGCAGCTTTGTCCGACGCGATGGGTTATTGCCCGACCTGTAGGTTATCCTTTTACTAAAACTATACTATCATAATATTCCAGAAATAATCATAAGAATTGTTTTAACCTTAAACAATACTATCCAATGTTCAACTTAATCCATTCCAAACATTATAGTTATCCAAAGTACCTATGTCCAGACTCTCTGTAAAAGGTATATAAATTCCAAAATCAATTGCAACATCAGATTTCCCAAACAAAGTATAGTTTCTCTTATTGTCACATACTAAAAATATGATTATATTTTTTCATATTAAAACCTTAATGAAAACAACAAGTAATTCAGTACAATCCTTATATATATCACATTATTCTCATAACCGGAATATAATCCTTGAGTCCACAAATTAATTATTTCTCTTCAACTCTAGTAATAGTATAAGCTTGTCCTTGATCCCTTGGCCTTTTTTTAGGTAAGTTTCTTTGGTTCTTAGGGCATTCATTTTCATTATGCCCCATTTCTCTACAATTGTAGCATTCAACATTGACAACCTCTTTCTTTCCCTTGCAATCACGGGCCTAGTGACTTTTTTCTCCACATTTATAACAAACTCCCATTCCTTTTAGGCAAGTACCGGGGTGATTCTTCCCACAATTATCACAAAATGGAAAATCCTTCTTTCCCTTTTTCCCTTTATCTGTCTCTTGCTACACCATTCTCTTCTTCTCTTGCTTTACTTTATTGTCATAAGATTTATAGAATCCCTTTTCTATCTTGATAGCACATGAGACAATATCTTCATACGATGAGAAGGATTTTGAGACTAATGCTCGACGAAGAAACGGTTTTAACCCATCAAAGAAACGATCAATCTTACTCCTTGGGTTATGTATGTAATTTTTTTCATGCCTCACTAACCTTGTAAAGTTAGCTTCATAACTTGCAACATTCTCATCCTCCTTTTGCCTCAGACTGAGAAATTTCCTTTCCATATCAACTCGATGGTCATGAGGAAAGTATTTTTCTAAAAAAATCTCTTTAAACTCCCTCCATTCCATACTTGATACTTCTTCATCGTCCATTGTGTTTTTAATTAATGACCACCATTGATCAGCATCTCCAGTGAGGCGGTAAACTGCCAAGATAACCTTTTCCCTTTCACTACTCCCTAAATCCTGAAATATTTTCTCTAGGGAACTTATCCATTGCTCGGCTACTAGTGTATTTTTACCCCCATTTAATTTTGGTGTTTTTCCTCATGAATCTATCTAACATTGATCCTTCACACGGCGGATCAGGGTGCTCCATACGGGTAAGGTTATTATTCATAACCTCAGTGAGTTGTCCCAGTATAGTGATAAGTTGATCAGCACCAGTTGTATGACCATCTCCACTAAAATTATCTTGAACAGGAGTTCAATACCTACATGGAGTGAATGAATTAATACGGTTTCTATTTCTTCCACTAGGCACCATTTATAAACAATGTCATAAACTAGATTACTTTATGAATCGAAATATATATTTCCAAACTTCTATAAAATATAACATATATTGAACAGTTTATGGATATAATCCATAATCATAAAAATGTTTTCTTTGAGGAAGTATATACTCATAAATCCTTCATAATGTTTTGTAAAGAAAATGATAATTATCCTAAGCATATCCCCTGGGAGTGTCGTAACCAATAGTGCAGCAAGTCCCGTTGTCGTGCACCAGTTCCCGTTCGAGTCTAGCTCGAAGTGGTATTTTTAGGTTTTACGACAAGGTACATCTGTGCCAGAGCTGCCTCTACCTACTCGTATCCAGAAAGGGATGTATTTCTCGGAAAACTCACAAAATCTCTACAATACCAATATTCTAGGAAGTTCTTATATACTAATCCTCGAAGTCTATCTTAGGGTTATGTGCTCTAATCAGAGTTTATCTAAATCTAGTTTCCAAGGTTTGTACTAAACTTCCTCTAATACCAACTGTAAATCCCCGACCTCAGTTACCTAGAGTCGGTGCATTATTACATAATATTGACATGATCACAAGGAAATCATGTCTCGAAAGACTGATCAGTTTAGTAGCCTTGGAAACAAGATTCATACATAAGTTCAACTTTACATCTTGAAGAGAAATACAACACAAATATATTTCATTTGAAACATCCAAGACTCCTAAATTATGCCTGCAAATCACTCATAACTAACTTCTTCATATCCTGGGAAAATGAAACATAAGAAATAGGTGATCTCAAATGCTCAGTAAGGGTAAGTAATACAGCAGAAAATGACATAAATATTAAGCATGGTAAATAATTGAAACCACAAGCCTTTAACAATAATAAACATGAATACTTTTATGGAAAGAATATGAGCTGAGTAAATAATGCCATAATAAAACATAATCATGGGTATTCTACTAGTCGAATGACCACATAAACCATCAATATTATTTCCATAATGAGGGAATGTATAATGCCATACATTCTGAAACATTTTTTCAAGAACTCAGCCAAGACATCTAAAAATGATTAAGGCCTCAGCCAAAACCATAAATCAAATTGGGAAAGGGACTCGGCCAATTCCATGTCTAGTTGTCTCATGAGACCTACCGATGCATCGAGGAGCTATAGCGGGCTCCACCCGTCACTTATTAAGTCCAATACATTCCTCATATGAAAAGTTTTAAACATATCATAAACATTCATATTAAAAATAATATATGAAATGTAAATAATTTAACCATAAACAATGAATGGTATAAAAATAGCACATCCACAGTCAAACATATCGCAAAACCTTCAATACAATATATAATTTTTGTATCATAATAAATCAATTTCAAATAAACTTAAAATCCATCATGGATGTTGACATAGATAAAATCAAAACCCTTTTTAGAGAAATAACTCTTTCTATTTTGAAATAATTTAAGAGTCACATAATTATAATGAAAAAAATTATTTTGAAAATATTCTTATAAGCTTGTACGGTAAGCTTTTATGATTTTATAATGGTGGAAAATAACCATACTCGCCGTATAAGTTAAAAAGGACATTCTTACATTAATTTTGTCGAAAATGTTAAAAAGGAACTTGTTTGGAAAACGATGGAAGGATTAATTTATAAAAAGTTAAAAAGGGTATAAATTACTTTAACCCATAGTCCATAAAATAGTAATAATGATTTGAAACACATTTTTAAGAAACATGGATGTGGATGATAAAGAGGTCCCAGTAGAGAATTACGTATAAACAACCTTGGATAATGAAGAGAATGTGAAATAAACCCTTACCTTGTAATTTTCCTTGGTTGAGGGTAGGTTAAACTCATATATAATAGTTAAATAATTATTATTAAATTATACAAGAATCATATAAATATGATTTCATATATGATCTTTTAATATTTCTTTATTAATAATATTTTAGTATTATCGTTGTTTCGGGTGTTAACTGATCTGTTTTCCTTTATATGATTTGTTACGTAAGCCATGTTTGTTATGAATAGGTTGTATATTATTAATATCCATAATGATATCAAGTCCTTAAAAAATACTTTTAATAATAAAATGAGAATTATACTTGAATGGATATGATGGTGAATGAATCTCATCGCGTTCGTCAAGACGGTAGTCCGTACGTACGCACGAGCGACAATATCATTCTTGTGATATTAAAATAACAGATAATTGGATATTATATCATATATACAGAATAATTATCATGTTATATTTATTATTTACATGAATTGAACAACATTATTATACCCATCCAAATCATAATGTATTTAATAACAATTACACCACAACGTGGAGACGGTAGGTCGTACGTACGCACGTATGGTGACATGTCGTTCAAAGGATGGATAGAATACTGAATATGGTTGTACCATATTTATAATAACATCACAGTATATAGAATATACTGGAGTTATTATTTTATAATGGAAACAACAAAAAAAGAAGATGTTAAGAAGAAAGGAACTTGAAAGAGGGTGGTGAAAACATTACCTCTTCTTCGGTTTCTTCCTTTTGATTTGATCAAAAGGGATCTGTAGGTTGTATTTCTGACTAAAGTAATGCCTCTAGGTTTAAGTGATCGAAGTGGAGAGAGTATTTGGTCAGGTTTTGTCCGAACCAAAAGGCTTTTAAGGTGTGAAGAATTTGTTATAAGTTGTGTCCTTTTATAAGGGGGAGGAGGGGATCTTTAGGAAAAACTTAAAGTATTAATTTATAATAAATTCATATTCTATTTCTAATGGCTCAAAAGTGGATTATTCAAAGTATAAGGTTGGGATTGGTATAAATCTTTTCAACCAATAAATTTTAGACAGATTTGGTTCATTATATTAACATTATCTTTTAGTTTTAACTCTTAGTTAATTAGATTCACATTTACCATGTCACTTTGTATTTTTATATTATATAGTTAATAAACTTAATATATACTTCCAAGAGACCCTCGAGTGGTCAATTAATGATACACATATCATGATATAATTCGTTTGTCCGAACCTTAGATTTTTAGTAATATAATATCAATTAATAATATAATATTTGTTTTAAAAACTCATTTATGTCAATTTTGACACTATTTAATAATTGATTTTTGTTAAAGTCTTAACATCTTTATTAATGATAACCAAATTCATTTAAGAAATTATAACATTCCATATTAACCAATAAAATTCGTTTATGTCATGAAAACTTTCAAATTATATTTATTTTAACATTTATAATACCATTTATTTGATTCTTTCATTAATATGGAAAATATTGCATCATTATTGTGTCATAAATATATTTAATCATTCAATGTCTAAAAATTATAAATAAAATAACATTATGTAGGAAATATTTTTATCTTTTTAATTAATATTTATAGTCTAAAATATAACATATATAACCTAATGTAAAATGTTTTTTTCTAAAAGATATATGCTTATGTCATTTTTGTATTTACTTTAACTTAATTAATATAAAGTGTCATTATAACTTACAAGTGGATCCATGGGGTCCCAAAATCGACCCAAATATGCCCATGGTCTGAAATTTATCAACTAATAGGGTTAGGAAACGTTTTAGGTTAAGTTATTATTATTATAATATTATTTTTTACCCTTATTTACCGGATTTACCCTTTAACCATGGTAAATAAAATATTTACCGAAGTAATTATTCAAAATGTCTAAAAATAAAATTTACATATTTACAAAATTTGGACCTAATAATTAAAAATATGGAATCCATTTTTCTAAATTCAAAACACATAAGTGGCAGAAATTAATTTAAAATTAATTCACGCTGTCAAAACAAAAAGCTTGTTTTTAAGAAATAATAACTATCAAAAGAATGACACTTATTTATGTCCGGTTTAAATGTGAAATTACGTCCAATGACCAACATTGTATTAAGTGGTAAAAATATATTCTAAATATACTTTAAAATCACTCAAATACATAATTTATCACTATTAATTATTTTGATTAAAAATTTTGTTTTTAATTAAAATTTAATAATTTTCACTATTCATCAAAATATGAAAGTTATCTGAAAAGTACCAAAAATTCACCCTAAGATAATTTAGATATTCCGAATCCAAAAATGAAGTCCATTTTGAAAGATAAAATGTATAAAATTTTAAAAAGTGGGTATTACTATTCATAACGGCTAGTTTGATTGGTTGTGGTGTGTTAGAACTCGAAGTTGTGTACAACACACGCTACTGTATTATTCAAAGGGAAATGTAATTTGGAAGCTTGGGGTGTTACATTCAGTCTTGAAATGGGAATTAAAGTTTCAGAACCCCCCCCCCCCAAAAAAAATTTACTATAGAGGGTGAACCCAAGATAGCTGAGTTATAGATTGAGTCCATCCAGAAGATTCTTGACCACTTAGAGAATCTTGATAAAAAGAGTCAAACTGGTCACTTATATGTTATGTGGTCAAGTTAAGAGTTGGTGGGAAATCCAATCCTGGGATGGATAGTTAGAGAATATAGAGTGTAAGGACTTTCAAGATATGTTCTTGGATCACTTTTACCTCGAGACGCTCAGGCGTGAGAGGGAAGCTGAGTTCATGAGACTAACCCAGGGGAGTATTTCCATGATGGATTACATAGGATGATTTACATATTTGTAGCGCTTTTTTCTAGTGTTGATAGAAGATGAGGCTACTACAGAAAAATGGTTTCAAGATGGACTTAAATGTGAAATAAAGTCCTAGGTTGATATATTTAAGTTGGAGAAGTTTTCATAGGTGGAGAATTAGGATCTCATATCTGAGGGGTACCTGAAGGAGGCTTCTGGTGGAGGATAGGTGGTTTATGTTGGATGACCAGAGGTACATATTCCAAGAGTAGGAAGTGCCACTTTGAGAATATTAACCAGGGAGGTTTTAAGTAGAGTGGCCAGGGGGAAGGATCAGTGACTCAGGATACTACCTGAGTGATCTTCCACCAGTGTGGTAGGCTGGTTCATGTTCATAGAATGTACCACGACCACCAGTAGAATGTTGGACTTATGGAAAGATTATACATCTATAGTAGTTCTGCAGAAACCCATGAAAAATGTGTAGGGACAGAGGTGCTAGGTAGATCTAGAGTGTCGGAAGGGGGTCCTTTACCCCATATCATTCTAGAAATTGCAGTTCTACTAGACATGGTGGTTAAGCAGTGAAAGTGGTATGCCACAGAAAGAGAAGAAATACCAGTGGAGTGGTGTAGCTTAGAGAACTAAAACTATAGTACATGTAATAGGGAAAGGATAACTATATGTAGTTCAGCCTACACTTGTGGATGAAGAGGCTGAACCATCAATGGTTAAAGGTACTATTCTTATAGCTTGGACACTTGATAGTTCTTTATTTGATACATGATCCTCTCATTTTTTTTATATATGTACAACTTTTGAACAGTTTGGGTCTAATGGTGGAGTTTGTGAGAGAGGTTATGATGATCAATACACATTTAGGAGTATAGTCAGGAGACATATTCTTATGCAAGTGGTATTATCTCAAGATTGGGAAGTATCATTTTATATGGGATCTATACACACTTAACATGTCAAGATTTGACTTGATTATAAGGATGGACTGATTAGTAGCATATCGATCCCCATATATTGTCACCACAGGAGGGTGGATTTTTCATCTCCCAAGGGTGACAATTATGTTCATCATTGAGAGTGGGATATCAAGGAAGTCCATGTAGAGACAGTTAATTAGAAATTGAGGGAGATAACAATTCAGGTTTCAAGTCTTGTACTGGATGTTAGGGTTGTGAAGTAGGATGTCTTTCCACCCATAGTGGATAGGTTTTAAGATGTGTTTCCCGAGGACCTCTCAGGGCTTCCACATAAGAGAGTTGTGGAGTTTATTATTGATCTTATTCTTGGAGATGATCTGAATTCCATTCCAACTTACAAAATTCCACCAAAAGAGCTTCAAGGGATAAAAACTCTACTGAAAGAGTTTATGGATAAAGGATTTTTCCGTCTGAGTATGTCACCCTGGGGTTCTCCAGTTTTGTTTGTAAAGAAGGATGACATAACTTTGCTCTTATGTGTCAATTATCAAAATTTGAACAAGATGATAGCGAAGAACCATTATCCACTTTCACATATTGATGATATCTTTTAAATGTTGAGAAGATATTGTGTTTTCTCTAATATTGACTTGATATTGGGCTATCATCAGATGAGAGTATGAACTTCTAACATACAACGAACAACTTTCAAAGGCAGGTATGGATGTTATGAGTTCATCATGATACCATTTAGGCTGATGAATGCACCTATTCTGTTTATGGAATTGATGAAAATAATCTTCCACATGTACTCAGATCAGTTTGTGGTTGGTTATTTTTGTGGATGAAATCTTGGTGTACTCCAAGACACATGATGATCATACCCAACATCTTGACATCATACTGAGTATACTAAGAGATCATCAACTATATTCCAAGCTATATAAGTGTTAATTTTGAATTAATTAGGTACATTTATTGGGTCAAATCATCTTAGAGGAAGGTGTTTCAGTGGACCCATAGAAGGTACTTGTAGTTGTTTTTTGGGATCATCCCAAGATTTTTTTCAATATCCATATATTTCAGGGTTTATCAAGTTACTATTGGAGGTTTATTCAGTATTTTTCCCACTTGGAAGACCCACTTTCATGTTTGAACAATAAGGGAGTTAATTTTGAATGGTTTACAACATGTGAGAATGCTTTTTAGGAGTTAAAGAGGTTTTTGAACACCACACTAATCTTGATCCTACCAAAGATAGGGGAGAAGTAAATAGTGTTTTTTGATGCATCTGAGATAGGAACTAAAGTAGTGTTGATGGAAGGAGATCGAGTTTGAAGGTTTCAGGCACAGTGGAAGCTTAGGATGGGTGTGTACCCAACTTCTCAAATTATCAAGATCAATGATTAATCCAGGATCAATATGACGATAAATGTCAGTATCCACAGAATTGAATCAAAGATAAAAGAAAACGGAGAGAACCTAGAACCGAGAAGAGAAGATTGACATATTTTCTTTATAACTAATTAAATTAAATTAAAGAATTACCACCAAGATGATTCTTTCTTCATCGATGCATTCGACCATGGGTCCGATGAGTGAATTTGTTGCAATGTAGAATCTAATGATAGGAATCCTCTAGTTGTGATCTACATGTACTCCACATATCTCTAGATGTTTCCGAAGGATTCTCTGAGTGATAGCATGGAATATCATTGTGCTTGCAATGCCTGCCTTTAATCACCTTGAGAATCACTTACAAATAATTCTCCTAGATCTGATGGAGGAGGATCTCTTTCATTCTTGAGAGCGTTCTTGGAGAGGGAAGAGTTCTCTAGGTTCGAGAGCTTTTCTCCAAGGATGTTGTGCACACAATGATTGGTTAGCTGGGGAAATGAACCCTTGGATAATTTATAGAATAATAACATAATGTGGAATTTAATTCACCAGTTAATAATAAATAATTATCACAAGTTCCATTACTTATTTTATTATTCCATGTAAAAACACATGTCAAATAATAATAGCAATTTTGTTATTTCCATGACATGTGCTTAACTTGCATGTTATATTTAAATAATATTTTACCAAATAATATTTAATATTATTTCTCACTGGTCCCATAACTTTGGTCTGCCAATCCTCTTCAATATTTACCAGCCCTTGAATAATGAATCTTTATTTGTTAAATAAATATAACTGCATTATTCGTCGATAAATAAATATTCCATCTGTAATATATTATCTTGAATAACAAGCAATGAAATAAATGTGATCTAGAATACTTGAATAATTATTAATCCACAAATGGGAATAATATTTATTCAAATTTTTAAATAATAAATTATTTAACTGAGATGTTGGCTACACATAGTGTGTGACCCTCTAGGCCTCTTTCTCATTGGCATTAGGTGGGTTTTCCTAAAGTCCCAGATTACTGTCTAGAAATGGGTCAAGGTACCCAAGAGAAATAAGTTTATGTTGCAATGACATGTCACCTAATATTAATTCTTACTATGTAATATAATCCCTTTGTCCCGATATCTCCAATCAAGTGGTTTGTATTCAAGTGTCATCAACTCATGTTCCCAATTTATCATTCTTTGACTTCCTAGAATTGAACTTTCCTAGAGAACTCCATTCCCATGAATTTAGTTAGACTATATTATTTACATCAAAGGGACTAAGATATATACTTCTATAAAAGTGAAAAATCATTTCTCACATTATTTATTAATGCAATATTACTTGTGACGCACCCAACATATCCCACCTCACCATGAACATTTGTCGTCACATTTTTTGTCAATACATCTAGGTGATTGAGTTATAATACACATTAATAATAATCTTAAAGTATAAGGACCAATACACATGCCCGCAGATAGGAACATCCAATGACACCTATGAATTTGGATTTCCCACTGGTGGGTCTTATTCTCATAATATCCTCCTATATATTAACAAGGGTGCACACCATGGGAAGGTGCCTCAAAGTTTCATGAGTTCCCACCCCTGATAGCATGTATCATTTGTGTTCCTTCAAATGATATTATCTATCCATAGAACATATATTCAAGAATAGTTTCATGAAACTTTCAGGTTCTCATCATAGTAGGGATCTGCTATGACCTTTTAGTATGATAACTATTCTTAGGACATCATCACATACTATATCATATAGAATAATAGTCATGATGTGATAAGGGGTTTATTAATATTCATCCAATAAATACAGGTTTATCATAAAGTAAAAATAAGTTGGTTTCTAGGGAACCAACTCCAAAAGACTCCCACTTGCACTAGATTCAACTACTAACAACCTTCAGTCTACTATTTCTCACATGATATTCATTATTCTTCTAAGATAGTCCTTTAGTAAAGGGGTCTTACATGTTATCTTCCATGGAAACTCTTCTCACTACAACTTCACCCCTTTGATAAAAATCCCTCAAGAGGTGATACTTTCAGAGCATGTTCTTTTTCCATTGATGTGAACTTTGATCCTTTGAAAGAGCCACTGATGTAATATTATCACAATATAATGTAATGGGATCCTTACTGATAGGTACCAAATCAAGATCTTGGAAAAAGATCTGAATCCATTTGGCTTCCTTGGCTACATCAGAAGTTACTATATATTTAGACTCCGCTTTAGAATTAGTGAAAAATGGATGCTTTGAACTCTTCTAGCTCATAGTTCATCTATTGAGAAAGAAAAAGTATCCTGATTTTGACTTCAGACCAATATGATCTGTCTAAAAACTAGCATCAACATACCCTCTGATGACAAGATCCTCATCTTCTCCAAACACTAGGAACATATCCTTAGTTCTTCTCAGATACTTAAGGATATTCTTGAAAGAACCTGGATCTGCTTGATATCTGCCTACCATGCTCAGTGCATAGGCAACATCAAGTCTAGTACATAACATGGAATATATGATAGATCTTGTCATTGAAGTGTATGGAATCTTACTCATCCTATCTTTTTCATGTTGTGTTTGGGGACACATTTTCTTGGAAATATGTATACCATATGACACTGGAACCAATACACTCTTTGATTGTTCCATACTAAATATCTTTAGTATCTGGTCAATGTATGTACTTTGACTTAGTCCAAGTAGCCTCTTGTATCTATCAAAAATGATCTTGATCCCTAGAATGTAGGATGCTTCGCCTAATTCCTTCATATAAAAGCACTTGTTCAACTAGTCCTTAACTTACTACAATAATGTTATGTCGTTTCCAATAATAAATATGTCATCAACATACGCTAATAGGATAACGACCAAATTCTCATTAAACCACTTGTAAAAACATGGCTCGCATTCATTCTTAATGAAACAAAATTCTCTTATGGATTCAACTAATTGAATATTTCATGACCCAGATTCTTAATTTAATCCATAAATGGATCTCTATAACTTGCATACCCTTTTAGCATCACCTGGTGTCACAAAACCTTCTGGTTGTGTCTTATAGGCATCTTCTTGAAGGTTCCTATTAAAGAATGTTGTTTTTACATTCATCTACCAAATATCATAGTCATGGAAAGATATTATGGAAAGTATGATTCTTATGGATTTAGACATGGCAACTAGTGAAAAAGGTTTCATCATAGTCAATTCCTTGACAATGCTTAAAACCTTTAGACACTAGCCTTTCCTTATAGGTACTAACTTGACCTTCTATGTCCATTTTCTTATTGAATACCCATTTACACCCAATAGGATTTACATCAACTAGCGCATCGACCCAAACCCAAAATTGGTTCTAATACATTGAATCCATATCACAATTCATAGATTCTAGCCATCTTGCATCTTCTGAGCATTATAGTGCTTCCTTATAGTATAGAGATTCATCATTGTCCAACAATAATGATTTAACATCCTCAGTGATAAGGAAACTATATCTCTCTGGTTCCCTTACCTCTCTTGTACTCCTACACAACACTTGTGTTTTAGGAAATATCTATTCCACGGGGACCTATGGAACTTATTCATGTACCAACCCTTGTGTATCTTAATAATTAACTTTATCAAAGTCAGTCTTGCTTCCACTATCCTTTTTGAGGATTTTCCGCCTCTCGGGAAAGAAATCCTTTCTAGAAACAATCACTTTCTTGTCTGAGGGGTTTTATAGGTTTTATCTATTTCTTTCCTTGGGATACCCTATAAAGATACACTTTGGGCCCTGGGGGTGTTGTTTAGTTTCCGGAGAAATCCTTAACAAATTCTTCTCATCCCCATACACATGTATGCGGCAAAGTGGATTTCTTTCCACTCCATTGCTCGAAGGGAATCCCATTTTCCACATTAGTTGGTACTTGGTTTAATGTGTATGCCGCAATTTGGAATGCATATCCCCAAAAGGATAATAGAATATATTCATGACTCATCATCGACCTTAACATGTCAAACAAGGTACAGTTATTCCTTTCACTAAAACCATTCCACTATGGTGTATAAGGTGGTGTGAGTTGAGATAGAATCTCAAAATCCCGTAAAAGGTCGATGAACTCTTGGTTTAGATATTCCCCACCTTGATCCGATCAAATATTCTTTATCTTCTTACCAAGTTGATTCTCTACTTCATTCTTTAAATCCTTTAATTTCTCAAAGGACTCAGACTTATACCTCATTAAGTATACATATCCATATCTACTCAAGTCATCAGTAAAAGTAATGAAGTAAGAATATATACCTCTAGCTTCTACTGAAAATGGTCAACACACATCAGTGTGTACCAATCCTAGAAGCTTTGTGGCCCTTTCATTATTTCCACCAAATGGTGGTTTGGTCATTTTACCTTGTAAACAAGAGTGACATCTATCAAGTGGTTTTATCTTATAAGAGTATAAATAACCATCTTGATACAGATTTTTCAAACGCTTCTAGTTTACATGAATAAGATGGTGATGATACAACTGGGTGTTGTATGAGTCATGTGAACTTGGTTCGTTATCAATTGTCAACAATTGGGTCATTTAATTTAATACATACATAACATTATTTAAATGCCCCATACCATAACATATGTTTTCCTTATAAAAGTAACAACATTTATAACCAAAATTGAAAATAAATCCATCTGTAAATAAACTTGATACAAAAATTATGTTCTTGGTAACAATAGGTACAAAATAACATCCATGTAAAACCAAAATCATTCCCATCGGCAATGTGAGGTGGTAGTCACTAATGGAAAGAGCATCTAGCCTCACACCATTGGCAGCTCGAAGATCCATCTCTCCTCTGGAAATCTTTCAAAATCTACTTGGTTCCTACATTTGAATATAGATGTGATCCCCACAAGCTGTATCTAATACCCAATGTGTATAAAAGGAAATATTTCACTCGATAACAAATGAACCTTTGGCTTCCCCTTTCCTCTGGGTGCATTTCCTCTTCGAGTGGCCTAACTTACCACATGAAAAGTATATTGCCTCCTTTTCCTTGATCTGCCTCTGGATCTTCTTCTTCATGGTTAGACGGTGCTTAGGAGCTTTAGACTATTTATAAATCTTAGGCCCCTTTTCCTTTTCCTTCCTTTTACTATTCACCATAAGGACTGTGGGTTTTTCACACCCCATTTCCTTATCAACTTGTAGAACCAAGGTAAGATTCTATGATATAATCTTCTCATTATTTCTCATATTATAATTCACAATAAAACTAGAGAAGGCCTTAGGCAATTATGATAGTATGAGATCTTTATGCAACTCATCTGGGAATTTAATCCCTAAGATGTCTAGATTCTCAATGTAGACAATAAGCTTGACTATATGTGGTATAATTGGCATAGACTCTCCAATCATAGTAGTAAACAAGGCATTGGAGATCTCATACCTCTCATATCTCACCTTCTCTTGATAGAGATCCTAAAGGTGAGACATCATGTTATAAGCATCCATTTCCTTATGTTTCTTCAAGAGCTCATTGGTCATGGATGATAGCATGAGGCACTGAACATTAGTAGAACCATTCATATGTTTCTCATTCATAGATATTTCCTCATCACTTGCCTCATTTCTAGGAACAACTGGTAAAGGATCTTCCATCACATAAAGTTTCCTATCACGGAAAAGGATAACTCGAAGGTTCCTTTGCCACTCCTAGAAATTAGTGCCATTGAAAAGGTTTTCCTTCTCAAGTATGGATCACAATGATATGTTTTATGTCATTCTGATTGTTGTTTCTACAACTTAATATGAACATAGTTTTAGTACTTTATATTGATAAATATAGAAAAATAAATAAAATAATATTTATTAGTCTCCAATTATTTCTTCGAAACCCAATAGCCATCACCATTGGATTCTAAATATCATGTTACTTGGACATTCTAGCAGCAATGATCCATATTTCCCTTCACATTACCCCAACTAGGGTTGGTCAAGAAACTTAAAAGGTTTCATGTAGGAATTCCAAATGCCAACTGCATTAACTCACATCTCCTTGATCTGTTGAGTGGACTCCCCAATCCTGAAATCCTTAATTTTGGATTTCCTCAACCTTTTCCTCTCAATTACACCAATTCCTTCTAGGGCAGTCAACCCTTGATGTAATCTAAGTTAAGTCAACCAAAAATCTCAATTTAGAATTCCCCGATAATTGAAAGCACCCCAACTAGGGTTGGTCCAACACTTTTAACTATTGTTCGATTCTAATTGAAGTAATGGAAGGCTATACCAACTTAATATTTAGTTGAGGTATTTTGTCCTTTATGCGTAAATTTACACTTATTATATTTTCACATTATTTTTAATATTAAGTGGGATATACATAAGTGATTAACCATGTATAGATAATATTTACGCATAAGACTTTTTATTTTAGTTTCATCTTGAATTCTTTTTAGTTCATTAATTAAGTGATTGTGTCAAAAATCCATAATTAATATCCATAGAAATGATAGAAATAAATAAAGGGTATGATCATGAGATTTAATATTGGTTATTTTATCTATCAGTTGATAAACTAAACTTGAACTAGGGGAGAAATACCTTGAACCATTTAAGGTTCGTTTTTACAGCTTTCCACCTGTCCACATTTGTATCTACTTGGATTATTTACACCTTAGATTCAAACTTGAACCACCTTCAATAGCTTGGGAGATCAATCCATTACATATGCTTTTAACTCACACATAGGTGAGGGGTAAAAGTGGGTTTATATAAAAGAAACCATGGGCACTCAGACCCTACATATTAATGAGGAGAGGGTACATAGACCAACAATTTTAATTTAATAAATAAATTAAAAAGTAACCAATCATATAAAAAGGCCCAGTCTAGCTCATGATCACTCGCATACATGAAATGAATTACGTATTTAATAAAACTAGAATTCAATTTTTTAATCGTTCTTATTAAGATAAATTACCCTCGAATCAATTTATAATTATCTTTAATTAATCCATAATTTTTATCTTAATCCTTTTAAGAATTTCCTTTATATTATCATCCAAAACCTTGTACATAACTTTTGCCTTAGAGGCAACTCGGTGAATACCCATCCAAAACTACCCAGCATGTATTTATACTTGTATGCACTTTATTCTTTGTGACATGTAGCATGTACATAGAATTATAATTATAATACAACTCATACATGATGTGAAGATCCTTAAACATTATGCAGATGTTAATTAAACACACACACACACACACACACACACATATATATATATATATATATCAAAAACCTATAACATGTTGTGTCGCAGCTTTATTCCCACATGAAGGTACATGTCTCAAGGGTTTACATAATTTAATAATATTTTTTTTAAATCTGCATAATCTGGAAATAGTACACGGAATGTACCCTCCTCACCATCCATCCAAAGTAAATTCTTGAGGAAATGGTGTGTGAGGCGTACTTTGAAAATCTTCAGAGTACAAGGTGTGTCCAGTGGGACACTCACTATGTAGATTCCGCATTACACAATCACCAGTCGGACAAGCCATTTATGGGATACACAACTTGACCCTGACCTGAAAAGACTATACGTCGTGTCTAGTGGGCTGCATGATGTGTAGTATGGATGACTGTGTTCTAGTCTTTCTTGGTTAACACTTGATGTAAGAATTAACTACACCGCGTGTCATTAATGAACACGACTTAAGTAATTGCTAAATTACTCTAGGGTGAATTTGAACACAACAACACGATGTGCAATCCGGATTACACGGTGTATGTGTGGCAGATTACATGACATGAAATTATGAATACACGGCGTGTAATATCATGTTACCTGGACAGAATCATTGACACCTCCTAATGAGATCCTCGATTTAATTTTAATCATAAAATTATTCATTTCTGTTAGATCTGTGAGAAATGAAATAGGATGAAAATATCTTGAAATTTATATTACAAGAACAATTAAACATGAATTGAAAAACTAAATTATTTAAAGAGTAAATCATCAAAGAATTATTTAAATAATTATAAACAAAAATATAACCTCCCTTTGATACCACTTGTAGGTTCTGGGTGTAGCAGAAGTGCATGATGGGTGTGTACCCAACTTTGTAAATTTCTATGATCGATGATTAATTCAGGATCAATATGATGATAAATTCTAGTATCCACAAAGTTGAATCAAAGATAAAAGACAAAGGAGAGAACCTAAAACTGAGAAGAGAGGATCAACATATTTTGTTTATAACTAATTAAATTAAATTAAAGAATTACCTTCAAAGTGATTCTTTCTTTGTTGATGCATTCAACAATGGGTCTAAGGTGAGGCTTCGTTGCGATTTAGAATCTCAGGATATGAATCCTATAGTGATGATCCACACGTGCTCCACGTATCTCCGAACATCACTGAAGGAGTCTTCGGGTGCTAGTGTAGAAGACCCTTGCACTTGCAATGTCCACCTTTGATTGCCTTGATAATCACTTCCAAATTATTCTCCTAAATACAGTGGAGGTGGATCTCTTTAGTTCTTGAGAGAATTCTTGGAGAGGGGAGAGTTCTCTAGGCTCAAAAGATTTTCTCTAAGGATGTTGTGAACACAACCATTGGTTAGTTGGGGAAATGACCCCTTAGCTAATTTAGAGAATAATAACATTACGAGCAATTTAATCCACCAAGTAATAATAAATAATTAGCACAAGTTACGTTACTTATTTTATTATTCCATGTGAATCCTCATGTCAAATAATAATAGAAATTCTCTTATTTCCATGACATGTGCTTAACTTACATGTTATATTTAAATATTTTTTAACCAAATAATATTTAATATTATTTCTCAATGAACCCATAACTTGGTCTGCCAATCATCTTCAATATTTAGAGGGCCTTGAATAATGACTATTTATTTATTGAATAAATATAACTTCATTATTCACTGATATATAAATATTCCATCCACAATATATTCTATTGAATAATTAGTGATGAAATAAATACGACCAAGCATACTTGAATAATTATTAAACCATAACTGAGAATAATATTTATTCAATTTGTTAAATAATAAATTATTTAACTGAGATACTGAATACACTTAGTGTGTGACCCTCTAGGCCCCTTTCTCATTGGAATTTGGTGGGTTTTCCAAAAGTTAAAGATTACTATCTAGCAATGGGTCAAGACATCCAAGAGAAAGAAGTTGATGTTGCAATGAAATTTCACCTCATATGAATGCTTACTATATAATATAATCCCTTTTTCCTGATATCTTCAATCAAGCGGTTTGCATGCAAGTTCCATCAACCCATGTGCTCAATTTCTCATTCTTTGACTTCCCAGAATTGAACTTGCCTAGAGATCACCATGGCCATGGATTTATTAAGGCTATATCATTTCCATCAATGGTCCTAATATATCTACTTCTGTATAAGTGAAAAATCCTTTCCGGCATTATTCATTAATGCAATATTACTTGTGACACACCCAACACATCCTACCTCACCAAGAACAGTTGTTGTCATGGTTTTCATCAATACATATAAGTGTGTGATTCATAATACCCATTAATAATAATATTTAAGTCTAAGGACCAATACACACATCCACAGATAGAAACATCCAATAATACTTATGAATTTGGATTTTTTAATGGCGGGTATTGTTATCATAATATCCTCCTAGATATTACCAAGGGTGAACACCATGATAAGGTGCCTCAAAGTTTCATGATACCACACCCCTGATAGCCTGTACCATTTGTGTCCCTTCAAATGATATCATCCAAGCATAGAAAATATATTCAAAAATAGTTTCATGACACTTTTGGTTTCTCATCATAGTAGAGATCCACTATGACCTTTTAGTGCGACGACTATTCTTAGGATATTATGACATACTATGTCACGCAGAAGAACAATAATGATGTGATAAGGGGTTTATTAATATTCACCCAATTAATATAGGTTTATCATAAAGTAAAAATAAGTTGGTTTCTTGGGTAACAACTCCAATAGAGTTGTAGTGTATGAATCTCGAAAGTTGAGGCCACATGAACAAAGCTACCCTATGCATGAACTCGAGTTAGCGATAGTGGTTTATTACTTGAAGTGTCGGTGGAATTATCTGTTGGGTGAAAATTTTACTATGTATAGGGACCATAAGATCTTAAAGTATATATTTTCACAATTAGATTTGAATCTCCAGCAGTGGATGTTGTTTGATTTTATACAGTCTTTTGATTTTGATATACCATATACACCTATAAAAGGAAATAGTATACTGACATTTTGAGCAAGAAAATTCATACTAAGGAAGTTTAGGAGTCTAGTTCTGAGTGGAAGAGAATGAATTTTTTAGCTAAGAAACATATTGTGGTTTGGGAGGGTTAGGAGTAGATTGATATCATATCTGTATCAATGGATTCTATATTTTTGATCTAGATCATAGAAAGTAAGTATGAGGATCTTTACTATTTGTCCTTAAGGGAAGACCTTGAAGGTATAAAGTCACCTTACGATTGGACTATCGATGAGGATGAGATCATCTATGTTTGGAATCATGTTGTTGTGCCTATGAGTATCTGTGAGTTTCATGCCTCAAAGTGGGAGGTTCATCTGGGGTTAAAAAAAATGCACCATGACTTACATCGATAATATTGCTGGTTGGGCATGAAAAATAAGATTACAGGGTTCATGACCTAATGTTACACCTGTCAATAGGTGAAGGTCGAGCATTAATGGCCCAGTGGTTTAATATAGCTATTTACCATTCTGGAATGGGAGTGGAATGATGTTACCATGTATTTCATGGGGGGTATCTTGATGAAACCTCATAAGAATGATGATATTTGTGTGATTATAGACCGAATGATGATGGTAACCCATTTCATTAAAATATGGGAGACTTTCTCAGTGGATTATTTAGGATACTTATACAGTTAAAAGATAATTGATCTATATGGGGTTCCACAGATTATGGTTTTAGTATGTGACTCATATTTCACTTTATCTTTCTGTAAATTTTTACAGGAAATGCTTGGTACTCAGATATTACTGAGTATGACATTCCACCCACAAACATATGGGAATTCAGAGCGTACCATACATGTTTAGAGGGGGATATTCTACGAGAATGTGTTTTAGATTTTGGTGAGTCTTGGGAGAAACACATGGCACTCATTGAGTTCACATATAACAACAATTATCAGGTGACTATATAGACGACACCATATGAATCTCTTTATAGAAATCCATATAGATCTGCTTTATATCAGATGGAGGTAGGTGAGTTAGAGTTATTAAGATTGAGTCTCATGTAGGATACATCAGAGTAGGATCAGATAATTCAAAAACATATGGATATGGCTTAGAGTATACATAATTTATATATTGATATATGTTGAAGAACCCTTGATTTTATAGTGGGTGATCATGTGTTCATTCTGGTGTCACCTAGATTGGGTCACTATAGAATTCAGAGGTAGGGAAAATTGGTGCCCAGGTTTGTTGGATATTTCGAGGGTGTATAAAGGATCATATTTGTGGTTTAAAAATTGTATATTACACAAAGGTATAGTGCTATGAATTTGACATTTAATGTTTAAAAACTTCGGTGGTATCACCCCAACCCTTCTCATGTAATCGATATTGATGATATTGAGCTTGAGATTGATGCATTTTTTGAGGAGCATCCAATACATGTTATGGATCATAGTGAGAAAGTGTTGCAGGGAAATACCATACTGATAGTTCGAGTATTGTGGAAACATGGATGCATTTGAGAGGAAACATGGGAGAGAGAAGAGGATATGTGGTCTCATTGGCCCAATCTTTTTTCCTCAAAGTCTTAGAGATTATTGGGACTAAATCTTGAGGATGAGCTATTATAAGGTGGGGAGATTGTAAGATCCTTACCTTTTATAGAGATGTATCAAGATATTTTATAGGTACTCTTTTACCCTTGTTTTGATATATCTTTGGAGGTTTTTTGTTTCAGTGTGTTTCAGGTGGAAATTGGGAATTTTGGGAGCAAAATGGGTAGTGCACGGTTGACGCACAGTTTTCCCAAACCATGTGCCTTACCCCAAAAAACCGTGCAACCCCAAGCAAAGGGGGGTTTGATGGTTTATCAAACTGTGTACCCTCTTTGGAGAAACTGTTCACCCCTAATGGGAGGTGTGAAATTAAGGTGCACAGTTTTCCAAACCATGTGCCCCTACCTAGGAGATCGTGTACACTATTTTTATCCCCTTAATTTTTTATAAAATTCATGAACCCACCAAACTTCACCCTCATTATTCCATATTCAACTTAATATGATTTTATATGATTTAATAGGATCTCGTATGGATTCCATATCATTATATACTCTGTTCTTGATGAATAAATATCTAAGTGACGGATCTAAACCTCTCCTAGTAAGAAATCTCTTCCACTTTAGATTTTTCTCTCTCTTGTCTCTCCTTGTGGATGGATTATAATATTTTATTCCCTATTGGTGATGGGTTTAGATATAGGTTTCAATAAATCTTAATATGTGTGATATTAATCTAGGTTTTTGTTATAGATCTCGTTCTTTATTTTGAAATTTATCGTTTTTCTTTAAATTGGGGATTTCTAGATTGACAAACATTCATAAATGATCTTGAGGTAGGCAGTATAAATGTCATTTACCATAGTATTAATTTTCATTGTGTGTGTGAAATTATTCAATTTAAATTGTCATGATTGGTAAATTTCAACTGAAATTGAATTCATTAAATTAAAATTTCATGTGATAATGAAATGGGTTGAACTCGGGGAAATTGAAATTTTTTAAATTGAGATTACGAAATTGGTGGGGTTATTGGGATTATGGAATTGTTAAATTAATGAAATATTTAATTCATTAATAATGGTAGTTATTGGGTGATTGGATTAACCTTTAAGGGTTAATGGGTTATATGATTAATTTTTAATAAATGGTTTAATGGTGAATTATTCACATTATTCCATGTGATTGAAGTAAAGAACCATGATTAAATTGATAATTAAAATGATACACTTGATGAGAATGTTTAATAAGATGGTTAATGATGCTTAAAATTGGTGTATATGAAATTTTTATTTATGTGATATTGTGATATATGTGATATTGTGATTATGTGTGTGGGATATGGACTGATTCATCAAAATCCCATATGTGATTGACTGATATACGAGTGTGGGATACATTGTAGGACCCCAGAACACCCTGAGAGGGTAGGGGTAAATCAGAGTGTAAAATTTTTCTTCTAAATCAATGGATCTTGTTCCCATGTTGGTAGGAACTCATTAAACTTGTCTTTTGGAATAGTGCAATAATAAAACATTCACATGAAAGGAGACAACACAACAATTTTACATGGTTCACCACTAAGGGATAGTCTAAGGAACATATGAGGACAGTGTGTCAGTTATACCAAAATCCACTAATATTCACTTGTTGTGAAACATAAGAGTTCAAACACAGTCACTCTATGCTGGGAACACTTCCATTACAATATTTTATGAATAGATCATTGTATCCCTCAAAACACTTATGTCGACTCCCCCTAGCTCACTACCTTGGGTTAAGTCATACCCAGTTTATAAACTTGAAGGTATCTTAAATAAATTTTCATTGAAGTATTTCTCTCTATCTAGAATGAGACTCTACTATCATCGAAGACCTGAATTGATGAACTTGAAATCACTGAATAAACAAACTCAATTTTCCAAACTTGAAATAAGAACACGCTGGAACTTGTGCTAAACACCTACTCTTACATGCAAGATTTGGGATTGTCATGTGAGATGAATTTCATGTAACCCTTATTTTTTACACAATCTTTATCTTTCGTGCAATAACACCATAAGTTTCACTTGGTCTTTAAATACTAAAGGAACACTTTGCATGCATGATTTTCTTTCTGTAAGTCTTTTGTGTGCAACTCTATCACATGGCATAGGAACCCAATCTTCCTTGGAAAGGTTCTCAGTATTGAGTGGGGGTATCTTCCTATTTATAGGCCTAAATGACCCTAAATGGAAGATTCTCACACATCTTCATCAGTGCATGTAAGATTCTCTCTAATCATGCAACACCCCTTTTGATGCCTCATTGGGCACATAAGTCCCTTCTATACAACCCCATCTTTCGAATATATTGAAATCTTTCACACAAAATTTTCATTTGACATATTTAGATATGATGATCTCAATACAATCCTTGCACGTGACTTTCCAAATATCCTTCAATCTTTCATGCAACTTACTTTTCCAAAAACACATTCCTCCATTCTCCAATTTTTGGACCCAAAAATTTTGAAATCATTGGGAAACGATTCCACCTTCAATAATGTTATCAGCACGAATTGTAAGATCCCTTTTTTTGAAAACTCCATAATCTTCTAGGTGAGTATTGAAAAAAAACACAAAACATACTCCATTTACAACAAATATAAACTTTGGTTCCAACATATGGACTAATGATTCAAAAGACATGCGTGATAAAAATGGGTTTTGGGACATGGAATGATGCTTTAAATACCCTAGGGGTGTTAGACATGGCGTTCTAGGCCCAAAATGTTAGAATTGGACTATGGTTTCAAGTAGACATGATATGAATTGAAATTAAATGGATAATGTAATCCCATGTTATAATGAATTGTAATTTACTTTGATATATAGTTTAGACTCTGACATAGGCTAAATAAGGTATTGATGGTTTGAGTGTCATCGTGAACCTAAGTAATTATGTGGTTAATTAAAAAATAATTTAATTGGTAAATTGCTATTTTATCACTTGTATTTTATTCCTTATGCAACTACATACACTATTATAGACTAGGTATTGATTTATACACTATTGGTGGTGTCCTACTGAGTTTTACTCACACCCTACTCAGGCTTCCTGATTACTACCTGAATAGACTTCATGTTTTTAGGATAGGATAAGGGAAAGATCCCTATGTTAGATGGATAAGTTGGGAAAGATCATCTATGAGGGAACCATACATGGTTCTAGGACCTAATTGAGAGTTTTCAGTGTCTTTAATTTTGGGTTTTTCATTTGATACTTGACACATATATGGAATGATATATATATATATATATTACCTTGTTTGGATATTGTTTTCCCATTCTAGTTTAGTATGAAATTCTAATATGTATTGGTTATGGAATAATTTTGAGTATTGTTTATTACCACTTGGTTATTGTTTATTATTTTTTATGTTATGTTTCTACTCTGATAAAGAAGGTATAGTCACCCCATGTTATATATTATACCCTCACTCCTAGTTGGAAGCCTCTAGCATATGGGGAGGTGCTCCTGAGGTCATGTAACTAACTGGATCGAGGAATTGATATGTGGAATCTGAGTTAGGAAGTTACATGTTAGTTCCTAAAAGAAACATAAATATGTGAAAATTATCCCCACCATATTTCCCCCCCCCCCAAAACCTAAGCTAAAAGATGATTCATAAAGAGATGAGGCAATTTCTCTATCATCAAAGACTCTCACTCCCATGTCTCCTGTGTGTTTGACATATGTTGCCACAAAACTCAAACCAATGGTATATAATTTCTATGTAGAACCATTACTTGATAATAAATAACCTGAAATAGTAGCTTGGCCATAGACAAATCATGTTATTGGTTGATGAGAGGACCAATTTGGGATATACCTAGAAATGAGAGGGGGGTGAATCAGTATTGGGGAATTTTTAAACTAATTCCAACGTTTATCCCTATACCTATTGACCTGTTAAGATATTGATTATATTATTCTCTTTTCCCTATCGCATGCACTAATGGAAATTAGTGAAAATATTCACATTGTATTTTTACAAGGTTCACTGATCAATAAGAGTAGCTACATCCTTGCCATGCATGGATATGACCAGTGCATGGATTCTTCACTATGATGTGATATGCTATTACAGTGGAGTGGATAGGAAAGAAATCCTATAGCTAGTGTGAGTCCCTACACTTTAGAGGGGGGTGGGAAAAAATCCTCTTCCCTAGACTGGTGATGGCCTAGTCCAACTTGTAGCCTCTAGATGGTTCTTTATAATGACTATGGAGATAGTCTTCTTCCTTTTTGATAATGTATGTTCTGCTCTTGGTTTTCTTTATTTCTCTTCACTTGATTACTTGCAAATCAGTAGGCAATAAATTCTTCCTTATTTCTTTCACTTATTCTCTAGTGCATCACCAACTACACTAGACTTATTCTTTTTTATTTTTAGTGAAAAAAACAACTGCACTAAAAATTATTCTCTCTTCTTGGATAGAATCACATACACCAATGTGATTATTCAAGCAGTGAAGATCGGTTCACTTGTCATCATCTGAATAAATTCTTCTCTTCTTGTTCATGTATGCATGTGATCATGCATATGACATTAGGTTGAACCTTTTCTTCCCTTTCTCTCTTCTTCTTCTTCTTTATACATGTGAACACACTTGTTTTTTATTCTTTATTTAAGTCACTTCACATGTGCATGTGCATGCAAGCATGCATTCTCCTCCTTTTCTTCTTGTGAAAAAAACCTTAATGAATATGGTTCCTTAAACACACACTCGGCCTCTTCCTTCTCTTTCTTTTCTTTCTCCCACTTTCACTTAGTTAGGGTGTTTCTTTAGGTGTTTTATTTATCTTCAAACCCAAATGGGTAAAGAACTTTCTTTGTGAGAGCTTCTTCTTCAACCAACTACTCAAGGCCTCTTCCTCCTATTTCTTTTCTTTTCTTCTCTAGAACTTAGTTAGGGTGTTTCCTTATGTTTATATGAATGAATCATCATACCATAATGGGTATAACCCTTCCTTTGTGCAAACTTCTTCTTCAAGGCCTTGGGATTCTTCGAACAATGCAAATAGGTGCATGCAACACGCACTACCCTTCTCTTAGACTCTCCTTCTTCACCAAAGCACAAACCCTTGAAGTAGCAGAGTGTAAAAATGCATACCTCAAAGAGTTCTTATTCACCTTATGAAACTGAGGTGGCCTCGGGTTGAATTCTTCATGAAAGGATGCATGGTTCTTCTTTGTGCATGGGGTGCACAATTTTTCCTCTTTGCAAAGCACAGTGAGAGAATATCTCAAGCGCTGGCTCACGATGGCACGAATTTCACAAAGCACAGTGAGGTTTTTTACAAAACATATCATGTGTTTGGGTGTCGGTTATTCTCAAAGAAATTCGAGGGTGCGTAGCACCTATTTAAGGATTGTGGAAACTCTTATTCGCAAAGATGAAGGCTCACGGGACTCATGTTTTCTCTTTGTGAAGTGATGCACAGGGAGATTCTCTGTTTTTAAAAACAGAAGCTCTCAGGTATAAGATAGCACCCTCTCTTATAGTCTTAGGTTCCTATTTTTATAGGAAAGTGAATTTCCTCTTCCGTGTTTATAAACCATGTGAGAGGTCGTGGGGATCTTGTTTTGAATGCTATGGATTTTTGGGGTTTTTGAAAATATTCAAACCCATGGGTGAAGATATGCCGAGATCCTTGGGTCGATTCCTTTTCAAAAGTGGGATCCTATCATTGTGTATGAGATCATGAACACATGCATAAATCTTGTACATGAATCTCACTTAAACCCTCGTGGCCTCAATAACTCCATTTTCCTCGGACAAACCTTCTTCCTTGAGATATCTCATGCATGAAAGATGTTGATTGCATGCATTGTATCGGTTTGATCAGACAATCCCCATGCAAGAGTTTTCATCATCAACGCTGATTGGGAGCACAATCATAGTGGATCGGCAGTGGCGATGATGAGCAGTGGTGTCGAGTTACTCTCCATGTGATCAGAGGTTGAAGACAAGGCTGAAGCCATTGGATTGGCACAGATTGATCTCAGATGACCATGATTATAATGCAAGATGCGGGATGACGCTTGTGGTCGAGATCTCTCACAAGATTAGATAAGCGGTCAGAATTTCCTCTGCGTTTTTAAAACGCATCCCACATTGAAACATGCTGAGTTTTTTTTTCTGCAGTTTATCTATAAACTTCACCCGAACATCACTTAGAATTCTCCTCTCCCCCCTCCGGGGTCGCCCCGCACCAGTTCTCTATGGGCGCGCTTCTACGCCCACCTATGCCTCCTGCCAGCGCGCTCTTAGCACCCACTATGCACATCCCTACGCACAGGTTGATCACCGTGCGCGCTCCTACAGACTTATATACACGGCCCACACATGCCTCTTGCGATCTGGCTATGACCAGGCTTCCCTGGGGCATGGTCGACCCCCTGTGGTCCCGTATGTTCCTTGGGTTGAGGCTGGGGTAGCTAGCTCGTGGGATGACTCCATTTTTTGAGTAAGGCCTTATATAAAAAAAATACTTGGCAGAATGCACAAAAAATTCAAGGCAATCATTATCCACCAATAAACCTAATGCATGGACACCTTAAAGTGCAAGCCTCTTCTTAAAATTCTTATCCTCTTCATTTATTTTTGGATTATCAAATCCAAAGTACTTCATTCATCCTAAAATGAATGCTACTTTAATGTTGTAACATTGTATCACACATGATACAAGTTCTTAGAACTCTTTAATATTAGTGCATCAATCGTCTGATTTGCAAAAACATAAGGAATTTCTCATCTGTGGCATCTAATGTTGTGAATCAATAAAAATTATCCATACATATTCACTTCAATCAATATCCATTCACTTTGAAGTTCCTTCTTCATTTTTACCATTATTGACACCAGTTGACAACAAATACAAAATATTCACAAGGTGGTCCCAACAATCTCCCCCTTTGTATTTTGTTGTCAATACCTTAAGAATTATCCTAAAATGAATGTGTCAAGGTCAAAATGATTTATTCTCTCCCCTTAATTATTTCATTTCACTTCTCTCCCCCTTATTGACAAGAAATACAAAGTTCTTGGTAGAGAGGGTATCAATCCATTCTTAAGAAATGTGCCATCAATCATTTCACTCTAAGTCTACTTGAGAAATGATCGGTGTAGAAAACAAGAGGATTTGATTTAGACAACAGAGCTTTCCATTATCCACTGAATCATGAGAATCAACCTGAAACTCCTACACTCACTTCAGCAAATGGATAAAAATCATTCAGGTGTAAAAGGTAGGATATGTGACCTTGGAACACTTCCATTCGTCTTATGTCACTGAGTAATTTTTAGTTACCCCCCCCCTTTTAAAAATAATATTTATTTTGAGTAACCAAGGATGAAAGATTGAGAAATGAAATACTTTTTCCAAGGACATGATCTTCAGAAAATCTTCAGAGTAATTTAATTTTATACCAACTGATGTTGATACTGATTGATATAATGACTCTAGAAGCTTCTTCATGTGTCTCTCCCTCAAGGGAACGCTTCTCATCACTGAATCTCAGGTTCTCCCCCTGAGATCTTGCCTCACCTTCAATTCCCTGTATGATAAGAACAAATACAAAACAAAATGATTTAATGGAATTAGGTGGATCCTCCTTGTTCCATCAATGTGAACAACAAGGTTGAGATGATATTATAACCCCGATGCTCTATTCTTCACACTTTCACAACTAATATTCAATGCTGACTATGATTGTGTAGAATTTACTATTTCTTCCATCTCCTTGAGTGTGAATTTTATTTCTTAAAGGGATTTCAAATCACTGTAATCTCTTGGTCTAACTTTCATCTTTTTGAGGAATTCTTGTTGGGCTGGAGTAAATTCAAAGCATCTTCTAACAGTATGACCAACCTTGTTGCACCTCACACACATAACTTCTTTGTATTCATGTAGAATCTTCTTTTTGTTTTTAGCACAAGTTTTAGCATGTGAATCTTCCATATTTCTCATTCTTTCCAAATCTTATGTCCATGCCACCAATATATCATTAGGGACAGAGGCATCAATATTAGATCTTCTACATAACTTCTTCTTAATGGCATCTTTCTTAGTAGTTCTTTTGGATGCACCACCCTTCACTTTATTGGATTTAGAATCCAAGGACTTCTCATATTTCCTTATGGAAATCTTCTTGGGAGAATATTTTTTCACATTATTCATCTGATTTATTCCCAAGAATGCTTCTTCATTATTACCTAGCTTATGTGGTCTTCTTTTATTATATGAATATTCACTATTTATATGACCACTCCTATTTCATACATCACAGATGTTATCTAACATTCCAAATTTGTTTGTGGTATACAGATACTTTTGGATATGTGGATGTTGCTTCTTCTTCTCTAGATTTTTCTCCCTTGAGATGGGCTTTCTTTGTGCTTTTACATTTAAGGGGTTATGCCAACAATCCAGTGCACGATGCCCAAATCTATTATAGCACCAACATTGACCAAAAAACCTTGACTTCTTCCCATATTATTTATAAGGTTGCTGAATATTCTTATTGAATTTTTGTGCTTTCTATGGGGAGTTATCTTCCAAACTCTTTCCATTATCCACAATATCCATAGTGTTAGGTTTCTTATCACTTCCCTTGATCTATACTTGTTTAGAATTTTTATTTTATCCTATACTTTTTGTAGAAACAATTTTAAAAAAATTAGTACAAGTTGGTATAGATGGTACCTTTACTTTCTTAGCTGCTTGTGATAGATCATTGAGTGAAGCCATGATCTTATTTTCATGAACCATCCTCGAGGCCCGTGCTGTGACTACCCCAACCCTGCCTTCCATAGGCCAGGGGTTGGTGACTAGAACCAAAGGCGTAAATCCAATAAAAGGGAAGGAATTGCCTTTATAAAAGTAAAGAACACAACAGAGTACACAAATGAAGTAATAATTAAGGAAACTGAGTACAAGAGTAAGTACTGAAAGGTAAATGGGCTAGAATACAAACCCAACTGAAAGTACAGTACAACTGAAAGTCTAGTACAATAGCAATAAAGTAAAGCAGCAACCATCGATTCGTCCTCTGGAAATCCCACCTGAAGGGTGGGTACAGATAGTCTCCCCAGCACCACGTGTCCGTCCGTCTGCTCTGTGTATGTCTCCCCAAGTGGTCCACCTCTGGGTACTGTCCAGCTCTACAAGCCTCCACCACGATCAGCGCAGTTCGTCATCTACATCCAACACAATGTAGTGCAGTCATTTCCCGTGTAGGGGTGAGTATAACGATACTGAGTAGGGACCCCGAGACCCCCGAAAGTCTCCCAGAATCCACGAAGGATAAACCACAAAGAAAAGATACAAACATGAAGTATCAACCAACTCTTCTTAGGTATATGCCCATACATATAGCTAAGTCATCAATCTCAGTTCGGCTTCAACTCTCGATCCCAAGCACGACCCAGTCCACATAGGAAAGTAGTCAATCACATCGATGATAATTATTGAGAGTCAAGACTCAGCTCACAGAGGTATACATATTTCGTAGAGCGATAGAGATGATCAGATGTAGTCACTTATTCATCTAAGTTGTTGAACCCACACAGAATACAAGACCAGCTAAGTTGTCGAACCCACATAGGATACAAGACCAGCTACTCTGCCGGACCCACATAGGATACAAGTACAGAGGTCAATACTGTCGGACCCACACAGGATACAAGAATAGTAGTCATCGCCATTGAAACAACTGAGGATTCCAGTACAGTAGTCATCGCTGTCGAACCCACAGAAGATTCTAGTACACTAGTCATCGTTGTCGAACCCACGGAGGATTCCAGTACAGTAGTCGACACAGTAGAACCCACGGAGGATTCCAGTATAGTAGTCGACGCAATCGCAGCCAGCTCTAGGGTTCCCGCACACAGCACGCTCGATTCTGGGAGGGTCTGCTCCTCGATCAAGGGGGTCGATACATCAACTATCATGAAGTCCAGAGTTGATGTATCCCAAATTTTCGTCTCGTCAAAATAAACTCAACATGACAGACGGTGCGCCAATCGAACGCCCCGTCTGAGAGTTATTGACTTTTCTGTTCCAAGGGCCCGGTTAGTTTTTAAGATAAAACCAACCCAACCATACTCCAGCTGTGTCCAAACCTCAAGTGGAGTATTCCAAAAGAACCATCTTATCAAAATGAATCCAACTTCGTTGACGGCACTTCAATCGGACATCCAGTCCTTAAGTTATAAGCGTTTCCGCTCCAATGGCCCGGTTGGTTTCGGGTTCGAACCAACCCGGCCATACCCAAACTTTGCTGAAACCTTGATTGTAATATACCAAAATGACCGTCTAAATCCAAGGATTCCTAATAAGTAGACATTGCATCAATCGTAGTTCTGTATCTCAAGTTATGGGTGAATGACTAAAAACGGTCCGAAGTGGGGGGTCTGGGCCCGGTCCGACCTGGCCCAACCCACCCTGGGTCAGCCCAAACCAAGTCAACCCGACCCGAGTCCAGGTCCGGCCTAGCCCGGCTGGGGGGTGCTAGCTCGGCCAGCTGGCCGAGTGGGGGGAACACGACCCCCGGTTCCGCGTAATGGCGCCGCCAGGCTGGCGCCTCCTGTCTCCCAAGATCTCGCGCGATGCGGGATCCGCTCCACACCGCCATGACCGGTGCCGAGGCGGACTCCTACAGGCGGCGCTCTAGGGCGTCGCCGCCTCCGGTCATCGGCGCCGCTGCGCCGGCGACCCGTGCCGTCGCGATCTTCTGCGGGCCACCGGAGTCATTCCGGTGGTCCGTTTTTGCTCCCGTCTGTGCATGCGGTCATCTCAGGACCCGGACTTCACTATAAAAGGTCCAAATCGCTGTTTCAGTCTCGTTTCGTCGTCACCAAACATTCCGTGCATCAAAAACGATACGGCGATAGGTCCGGAATTGTTCGTTAGTCTGCACCCACCGCGTTAGTGGTTCAAATAATCACCCAACAATTAAACGCCCATGCTCGAGGGTATAATTCACATAAATGAAAATATACAAATCACCCTACCTCGAAAAAGACGGCGTACATCGTCGAGCCGCAGAAGACGAGTGTCGCGTTAGAACGGTGTCGTCCCATCAATAATGGTGGAAGAGTCGTTGTCGTAGGTGACGTAGACTCCTTGACATTGAGGTGTGTCCAAAGAAGAAACATCGTTTGAAGAAGCCCTTCACGTTCTTTGTCGGGGATGTTCTTTGTCAAATAAGGATCATCTCTCCTTTAATTCTCCAGAGCCTTTCCCCAAAAGAGATTTGTCAACGCAAAAAAGAAATAAGGCTTTCCAATTAATAGAATTTCCATGAAATTCATATTAATTCAAAAGAGGTGTCAATTAATTAATGCTGATATTAATTAGGTGGGTTGGCACATTTAATGGGTAGGAAGTGGAGAGGCTCCACCTTAATGAGTATTTGTCAAAGAAAACAGCATAGAATTAATGGGGAGTTGAGGGGAGGTGGAAGGTTCGGGTTCGTGTGGGTCTCACCACACTAAATCCTCTCGGGGGAGGTTATGTGGGGTGTGACCCACCCTTAACTTCTTCTTGTAGGTTATAAATACCAAAAATAAATAAATAAAATTGTATACAACAATTTTATTTTAATTTATTCTAAATCCCCAAAAATTAACTTTCAACCCGCACTTTCAACCCGCATAAAACGAAACTATGGTAAAGGTCCCCTTAAGTGAATACCGGTGCTGCAAGTTCATCGGTGTCCTCAGATTTTAATTCTGAGCACTGGTTCAAAAGATATAAAAACTCGCTCGTACGTTTACTGAATGTACCCGAACAAAACTTCAAAAATTGATTCTGGGCACACCGGGCCTCGGATTCAGGTGCCATCAGAAACTGTGTACTCATAAAATTCCAAAGTATTTAAGAAAAAAAATTCCTTGAAATTTATGGATCTTTACATTACCCCCACTTCATGGATTTACATCCCCATAAAGATATAACACACACAAGGGGAACAAATCGGGGTACTGAGCATGCATCTGAGCCTCCCGCTCCCAAGTGCTCTCCTGGAGGTTCCTGTGCTGCTAGCGAATGCGCACCAGAGGAATCGACTATCCACGTAGGACCCACTTCTGTTAATCCTCAATCTCCACCGGGACCTCCGTGAATTTCTCCCCGTCATCAATGTCCATCTCCCCGTGATCGATGATGTGGGTCGGGTCATTCACATATCTCCTCAGCTGAGATACGTGGAAGATGTCATGCACCTAATGCAATTGAGGTGGAAGGGCTAGGCGGTAAGCCACCTCGCCTACTCTACTGAGGACCTGAAATGGTCTGATGAATCGTGGATATAACTTACCACCCCAGCCAAATCTCTGTAGACCTTGTCGAGGTGGGACACGTAGGAAAACATGGTCACCATCCTTGAACTCTAGTGGCCTCCACCTCCTATCAGCATAGGACTTATGTCTAATCTGTGCAGTCTTCATCTGCTCCTGGATGATCTGCACCTTCTTCATCGTAGCCTGAACCATCTCTGGTCCTACGAGTGCTGACTCCCCAGGGTCAGTCCAGCACAAAGGTGATCTACAAGGTCGGTTGTACAGTGCCTCGTATGGTGTCATCCCGATGGTGGAGTGGTAGTTGTTGTTGTACGCAAACTCCACCAGGGGTAAGTGATACTCCCAGCTGTGACCAAAGTCGAGGAAACATGTACGAAGCATTTCCTCGAGAGTCTGAATGGTCCTCTTAGTATGTCCATCTTTCTGAGGATGGAAGGCAGTGCTCAGACATAGTTGCGTCCCAAAAGCCTCCTGCAACCCCTTCCAAATCTGGGAAGTAAATTGTGCATCCCGATCGGAGACGATCATCGATGGAACACCATGAATCCGTAAAATCTCCTATATGTAGAGGCGTCCCAAGCTCTCTACTGATCCCTGCTCTCTGATCGGTAGGAAGTGGGCCGACTTGGTGAGTTCGTCTACGATCACCCAGATAGAGTTGTGTCCTCTGGATGTACGTGGAATCCCCATCATGAAATCCATAGATATCCCATTCCACTTCCACTCTGATACCTCTAAGGGGTGTACCAAGCCTACCGGTACCTGGTGCTCCGCCTTCACTTGCTGAAAAGTGAGGCATCGTGAAACGAACTCTTCTACAACCTTCTTCATACCCGGCCACCAGTGTTGTCGTCTAAGGTCTTGATACATCTTCGCCACTCCTAGATGCACCGCTCGAGGGGAGGCATGTAACTCCCTCAACACCTCCTCCTATAGTGAAACTAGTACCATCGTACGTCCCCTGAAGAGGATGACGTGCTCCCCTCCTTTAGAAAATCCATCGGGTGCCAGCCCTGAGGATATCTGAGCACGTTGTGTCTTACAGTTAGCGTCTCCTCATTGTGCCTCTCTAACTCGCTGAAGAAGTGTAGGAGTGACTGTGAGAGAATAAATAAAGGTTTCTCCATCTATATCCACAAAGGATATTTGCAACGCGGCTATCTGCTTCATCGCCTCTCCTAGTAGCTGAATGCCCGATCTCCTACTGAGAGCATCAGATACAATGTTCCCCTTTCCAGGAGTATATACTATCTCAAAGTCATAGTCCTGGAGGAACTCTAGCCATCGCCGCTGTCTCAGGTTCAGTTCCTTCTGCGAAAAGATGTACCTGAGACTCTGGTGTTCAGAGTAGACTGTGAAGCGCTCGCCCATTAGATAGTGTTGCTACATCTTCAAGGAAAAGACCACTGCTACTAACTCCAGGTCATGGGTAGCATAGTTCTACTCGTGCTGCCTCAACTGCCGTGAACCATACGCGATCACCGCTCGCTCCTACATCAGGACACACCTGAGTCTGGTCCCTGATGCGTCGCAATAAACTACGTACCCAATGCCCTCCTTCGGTAGCCTCAAGATGGGCGCACTGGTCAATCTCCGTCTCAGCTCCTAAAATCTCTGCTAGCATCTATCTGACCACAAGAAGGGTTTCCCATTCTTCTTCAAAGCTGAAAGAAGTGCTGCAACTCTGGAGAAGTCTGTCCCAAACCTCCGATAGTAATCAGCTAGGCCCAGGAAACTCCGAACCTCTATCACACTCCTGGGTGGCTCCCAAGAAAGCACTGCCTCGATCTTTGTTGGGTCCACTGCTACCCCCGCCTTAGAGATTACATGTCCCAAGAAGTGAACCTCTCGAATCCAAAACTATCACTTTGAGAGCTTACCATAAATCTGGTTCTCTAGGAGTGTATCATGTACAACCTGCAAGTGGTAGGTGTGCTACTCCTCAGTAGTCGAGTAAACCAGTATGTCGTCGATGAATACTACAACAAAACTATCAAGGTAAGGCTATAAGATCATGTTCATGAGACTCATGAACATATCTAGAGTGTTGGTTACACCGAAGGGCATAACCAAGAACTTGTAGTGGCCATACCAACACTTGAAGGTCGTCTTCTGCACATCCTCATCTCAAACTTTGATATGGTGATATCTTGACCTGAGGTCTATCTTCGAGAACTATCGTTCTCCCTTTAGATGATCGAAGAGGTCTTCAATCCTCGGAAGTGGGTACTTGTTCCTTATGGTCACATGATTCAGGTGACGGTAGTCGACACACAGTCGCAAGCTCCCATCCGCCTTCTTGGCGAACAAAATCAGAGAAGCCCAGGGTGAAACACTGGGTCGGATTAATCCCTTATCCTACAAGTTCTCCAGCTGTACACGCAGCCCATGAAGCTCGACAGGAGCCATCTGATATGCTGTAGTAGATATCAGTGTTGTCCCGGGGTACAGGTCAATGTAGAAGTCTACCTCTCTGCGAGGAGGTAGTCCTGGAACGTTGTCAGGAAAAACGCCCGCGTACTAATCCACCACAACAGAAAAACTCGGACTCTGCACATCAACTACTCTGAGGATGAGACTAGCCAACTGATGTGTGTTTAGATGACCTCTCCTTTGCGTAAGTCCATCCTGTGTTGCAAAGGTTCCCTTCTCGCTGGTTAAGTTGAACCTGGTCCCATCTGTGCGGACACACCGCACTTTGCGCCTAATACAGTCTACCTAAGCATGGATTGTAGATAACCAGCCCCTACCCAAGATGACGTCATAAGGCCTCGACACCGCTACAAGAAGATCCTAGTTAAAGCTCTCACCTCCTAGAGTAAGCTCACACTGCCGGCACCCGTGAGTAATCATCGATTCTGCTCCCATAGGAGTCTCTAGCTGTAAGGATCGAGCCAACGGCTCCGTCGAAATCTCCGAGCTCCAAACAAGGGCAGCGGCAATAAAAGAATGACTTGCACCTGTGTCTATAAGAACTACAGTAAGGGTAGAGTAGACACAAATAGTACCTCGAATCATCTCATGGGCACCGTGGTCGTAGGCCTCAACTTCCTAGAGTTGTGCCTACCTCTGTCTGCCAGCTCCCTGTGGTCGGGGTAGACCTCCTGGTGGTGGTGGTGGTAGAGCCTCAAAACGTTGTCCACCACCCGCTGCTTGGCCAGCTCCTCTGCCTCGTCCTCCCATTCTCGGCGGACCACCATGGTCAAACCTCTACCTATGCCTGGGAGGTCCCTCTACTATCTGATGCTCGTATGCATGGAGGGTCGGGCAGTCATGATCCATGTGGCCCTGCCCGCCACATGCATAGCACTGCCTGCTCCTCATAATGCTGGCTCTATTTCGGGTGTCCCGCACAACCGAACCTATATCCTGAGGTCTCCTTCCTGATGACCTGGTCCGCTTGGACCTCTACGACATTTGTCTACTGCCGGCTGCAGAAGACTCCTCTACGTGTTTCCCTACGGTGGGTCTCACCGCTGGTGAATGCTCAGCGAGAAAGATCTCCACTAGAAGGGCTCACTCTAGCACCCCTTCCTGTGTCGAGATGTTGAGGGGAATTGTCGAAGCCATGATCTCGTGCCTCAGTCCCTGATCGAAGGCCCGGGACAAGAAGAATGGGTCCCGTACCATATCCGTGGAGTAGCATGAGAGGTTAGTAAACCTCGCTGAGTACTGAGCTACTGACATGTTTCCCTACTGCAGATGTAGTAACTCCTGAATCCGCACCGCACGAAGGGTGGCTGGAACAAACTCCGAGCGGAAGAGACTCTCAAAGTCTGTCCAGAGTAAAGATGCCTCGTCATGCACCTGGAGCATCAGTCTCCACCATCTGCCTACCGCTGCATACAGGAGACTCACGGAAAGGAACACCATAAGATCAGCTGGTGTCCCTAATAATCTAAAGACTCTTATGATAGCCTCCAGCCAATCCTCAGCTGCCTGTGGGTCTGTCTCTCCATGGAACCTAGGAGGCCTCTGTCGTTGGAACTCGTTCAATGCGCTCAAGTGGCGTGCACTCTCTGCAGCTGGAGCTGGTAGTATCAGTGGCTCAGCGGGTAGTGGTACCGCCGGTGCCTCTGCTATGATGGGGCCCTACACTGAGGCCTCGTCGCTCGGTGGGCTGTCATATCATATGCAACTCGGAACCCTAGATGGCTACCTTTGTGGTGCCATCCTGAAAAGAAACAGGTGCGCCATGGTCAAACAGTATACCCGGTGAGCTGACACAAAGTAATCACAAAGAAAAATTTTGAAACACACATGCAATCAGTGCTTTCGTGCACTGAGTCAGAAATCAGGGGTCAGGGTCCTGGTGTATGGATACATTGGCTGCCACACCAACACTGGACTCCCTGGACTAAAAACCACACTCAATACCCTTAACACTATTGCTTCATAGAAAGGAATAATCAGAGTCCTGAGTTCTACAGTAGAACTGACTCCTCTGATACCATTTTTTTACAACCCGTCCTCGGGGCCCGTGCCGTGACTACCCCAAGCCCGCCTTCCATAGGCCAGGGGTTGGAGACTAGCACCAAAGGAGTAAATAAGATAAAAGGAAAGGCATTACCTTTATAAAAGTAAATAACACAATAGAGTACACAACTAAAGTAAGCACTAAGGAAACTGAGTAGAAAAGTAAGTGCTAAAAGGTAAATGGGCCAGAATACAAACCCAACTGAAAGTACAGTACAACTGAAATTCTAGTACAATAGTAGTAAAGTAAAGTAGCAACCACCGAGTCATACTCCGGGAATCCCACCTGAAGGGTGGGTTCAGATAGTCTCCCCAGCACCACGGATCTGCATGTCTGCTCTGTGTACGTATCACCAAGTGGTCCACCTCCGGGTACCATCCATCTCTACAAGCCTCCACCATGATCAGCGTTGTACATCTTCTGCATCTAACACAATGTAGTGCGGGCATTGCCCGTGTAGGGGTGAGTATAAAGATACTCAGTAGGGACCCTGAGACCCCCGAAAGTCTCCCAAAATCCACGAAGGATAAACCACAAAGAAAAGATACAAACATAAAGTATCAACCAACTCTTCTTAGGTATATGACCATACATATACCTAAGTCATCAATATTAGTTCGGCTCTAACTCCCGAGCCCAAGCACAACCCATTCCACACAGGAGAGTAGTCAATAACATCGATGATAATGATTGAGAGTCTAGACTCAGCTCACACAGGTATACATCCTTCGTATAGTGATAGAGACGATCAAATGTAGTCACTGGTTCATCTAAGCTATTGGACCCACACAGGATACAAGACCAGCTAAGTTGTTGAACCCACACAAGATACAAGACCAGCTACTATGTTGGACCCATACAGGATACAAGTATAGAGGTCAATACTGTCGGACCCACACAGGATACAAGAACAGTAGTCATCACCATCAAACCCACGGAGGATTCCAGTACAGTAGTCATCGCTGTCAAACCCACGGAGTATTCCAGTACATTAGTCATCGCTATTGAACCCACAGAGGATTCCAGTACAGTAGTTGATGCAGTCGAACCCACGGAGGATTCCAGTACAGTAGTCGACGCAGTCACAGCCAGCTCTAGGGTTCCCGCACACAGCATGCTCGATTCTGGGAGGGTTCGCTCCTCGAGCAAGGGGGGTCCATACATAAACTTTCACGAAGTCCAGAGTTAATGTATCCTAAAGTTCTGTCTCATCAAAAGAAACCCAACGTGACAGACGTTGCGTCAATCGGACGCCCGGTCTGAGAGTTATTGGTTTTTTCGTTCCAGGGGCCCAGTTGATTTTTAAGCTAAAACCAACCCGACCATGCTCTAGCTGTGTCCAAAACTCAAGTGTATTATTCCAAAAGAACTATATCATCAAAATAAATCCAACTTAGTTGATGGAACGTCAATCGGACATCCGGTCCTTAAGTTATAAGTGATTTCGCTCCAAGTGCCCAGTTGGTTTCTGGTTCGAACCAACCCAGTTGTACACAAACTTCATCAAAACCTTGAGTGTAATATACTGAAACGACCGTCTCGATCCAAGGATTCCTACGCATCTGACGGTGCATCAATCGGAGGTCTTTATCTCAAGTTATGGGTGAATGAACGAAACCCGTCCGAAGTGGGGGGTCTGGGCCCGGTCCGACCCGGTCCAACCCACCTTGGGTCGGCCCGAATTGGGTCGACCCGGCCTAGGTCTGGCCTGGTAGGTCGTGTCCTGGATCGCGTGGCCCACCCAGGATCGGCCGGGGGGGTGCTGGCTCGGCCAGCTGGCCGAGCTGGGGGAACGCGGCCCCCGGTTCCGCGTAACAGGGGTGCCAGGCTAGCGCCGCCTGTCTCCCCGGATCCCGCGCAGCACGGGATACTCTCCACGCCACCGCGGCCGGTGCCGCGGCGGACTACTACCGGCGGTGTTCTAGGTCGCCGCCACCTCCAGGAGGTCGGCCGGTTCTGTCCACCAAATCCGGTCGCCGACGCCGTTGCGCCAGCGACCCGCACCACTGCGGTCTTCCGCGGGCCACCAGAGTCATTTCGGTGGTCTGTTTTTTCTCCTGTCTGCGCATGCGGTCATCTCGGTACCCTAACTCCACTGAAAAAGCTCCAAATCATCATTTCAATCCCATTTCGTCATTGCCAAACATTCCACATATCAAGAATGTACGACGATGGGTCCGGACTTGTTTGTTAGTCCGTAACCACCACGTTAGTGGTCCAAATAATCACCCAACAATTAAACGCCCATGCTCGAGGGTATAATTCACATAAATAAAAATATACAAATCCCCCTACCTCACAAAATATGTTGCACGTCATTGATCCACCGAAGAAGAGCGTCGCGGTAGAACGGTGTTGTCCCATCAACGATGGAAGAAGAGTCATTGTCGTAGGCGACATAGACTCCTTGACATCGAGGTGCATCTGAGGAAGAAGCATCGTTGGAAGAAGACCTTCACATTCTTCATCGGGGATGTTCTTCGTCGAAGAAGGATCACCTCTCCTTTAATTCTCCAAAGCCTTTCCCCAAAATAAATTTGCCAACGCAAAAAGAAATAATGCTATCCAATTAATAGAATTGTCATGAAATTCATATTAATTCAAAAGAGGTGTCAATTAATTAATGCTAATATTAATTAGGTGGGTTGCCACATTTAATGGGCGGGAGGTGGAGAGGATCCACCTTAATGAGGAGTTGTCAAAGAAAACAATAGGGAATTAATGGGGAGTTGAGGGGAGGTGGAAGGTTCGGGTTCGTGTGGGTCCCACCACATTAAATCCTCTCAGGGGAGGTTATGTGGGGTGTGATCCCACCCTTAACTTCCTCTTGTAGGTTATAACTACCAAAAATAAATAAATAAAATTGTGTAAAACAATTTTATTTTAATTTAATCTAAATCCCCAAAAATTAACTTTCAACCCGCATAAAACGTAACTGCGGTAAAGGTCCCCTTAAGAGAATACTGGTGCTACGAGTTCATCAGTGTCCTCATATTTCAATTTCGAGCACCGGTTTAAAAGATTGAAAAACTGGCTCGTACGTTTACTGAACTTACCCGAACAAAACTTCAAAAATTGATTCCAGGCACACCGGGCCTCGGATTCAGGTGTCGTCAGAAACTGCGTACTCATAAAATTCCCAAGTATTTAAAAAAAATCTTTGAAATTTATGGGTCTTTACACTTCTTATCACATGTTGAAGGTATTTTGACAATAGAATCCTCTAGTGAACATTGAGTACTGGCATCAACTATTTCCTTATTTTGTGGAGACTCAATATGTGTCTTGTAACGCCCCGACCCCAGCTACCCAGAGTCGGTGCGTTACTTCGTAACATTGGAATGATCACAAAAGATCACGTCTCGAAAGACCGCTTAGTTTAGTAGCCTTGGAAACACTAGATACATTCGTAAACGTTACATTACATCATAAAGTGAAAAACTACAAAAACAAAGTCTCCATAGTCCACTCTCATATCCTCTTCTGACAATCCCTGCAGGTCATTCATAAAATACTTCTTCACATCCTGGAAAATATTAAAACATTGAAAGGGGTGAGCTCAGATGCTCAGTAAGGATAATAATAATGAGGAAGCTTTCATAAATAAACATTAAAAATTTAAGGCAATGTATAACTAAAACAAAAGCCTTTTAAACTTGAACTTCAACATAATATGGCAAAAGTAAAATGAGATAATGCCATTCACTTCTTCACATGGATAATCTACTGGTCGAATAATCACATGCAATATCAATAACCACTTTCATAATGAGGGAATGTATAATGTCGGACATTCTGAAACATTTTGTCAAGGCCTCGGCCAAGACGTCTAAAATGATTAAGGCCTCGGCCAAAACCATAAATCAAATTGGGAAAGGGCCTCGGCCAATTCCACGTCTAGTTGTCTCATGAGACCTACCGATGCAATTTTTTAGAAGATACTTACGTTTAAAATTGCTCAAATATAATCTAGTGTTTTTCTAAAAACATTATGAAAGCTTTTAAAAACAAAATAACTAATTCTGAGACTTCTCGACTAATTACAGGCCATGATGGGTCCATGCCCAATCCCTTCCTGTCTACCACACTCGAGAGTTGGGTTTTCTGAAAACATTTTTAAGCTTGCGTTAAATACGTATACATTTGCACTGGATTTTCATATATTGGAGAGAAATATCTCTTTTTTGAAATCATTTAAAAATCACATAATTATAAAAGAAAACCTTTTGAATAAACGTAAAAGTCAAAGGGGTTTATACACTATATAAATGAAAATTGTGTATAAAACCAAATATGCCTCAATGAAAGGAGATTGAGACAAAGTACTTAAAAAGATCATTTTTAAAATAAAATAGATCTATTATGTGTATTCACTATAGGTACACATGAAGAAAGTTAAAATACAAAATAGGACATAATAATATCATGACATAATTTGAAAGTAGGAGATTAACCCAAAGAATGGAAGTTGGGTTAAGAAATTCCCTTACCTCGTGTTTGACTTGACTCAACCGTTCTTTAACCTCCTGAATAATAAACTAGAGTTAATATATACCTTATTAAGAACCATTTTCAATTTCATTATCCTTTTTATATCACTTATTACAATGATATTAACATTATGTAATTATTTAAGTTAATAACAGTCGTTTTGTCGATCTTTGGTACTTGAGTCAACAATAAACTTCTTATAATTACAAATTGTTTATGTGGTAGAATATCCATTATCTCCAGAATTATATTCATGATTTAGATGTCATATATATCTTATATATCCAGTATATACATTCATTTATAATATTACATAACATTTAGAGGTAAGAAATGAAATGCACCGTTTATGGAGACGGTAAGCCTTACGTACGCATGAACGCTACTTTCATTTCAATTTCATATTTAATGGAACGAAATCATAATGATATAAATGTATAATATAATTCCAGTATAATATAGTGTATAATACTATTTAATCCATCCTTTATACATCTCACATATGGCATTAACGATTCAAATCACTTTGAGGGGGCGGTAGTCCGCACTTCCTAAAATGAAATTATCGTGTTTTACCCATAATGGAAATCATAAAGTATGCCATAAATGAGAAATACAGAAGCATAAGTAAAACATAAACACATTATATATCATATATAAATATAGTGACATCTTAATGGCCACCTTTGAAGGTGTTATATGAGTGTTGAACAATCATCGTTTCGTGAGGCAGAAATTCGCCATCCAGAGAAACCGTATGTTCTTTAACCATTAGATGTAGGTGTGTGTAAGTGTAGCTCGAATACTTCTTATAAAAACATCCTAGTATATTGAGGATACTTGTGTTGTTACAAAATAAATGAATAAAAAGAGTTTAGGGGGTTGAAGAAGAAAAATAAAACAAAACAACATTAGAGAAGACATTACCTCAAAATCGGGTAACTCTTTTTGATTTGATCCAAAGGCTTCCTTGGGAAGATTTCTGCCCAAAGTGAGGATTCTAGGAGTAAGAGGGGGAAGTTGGGAGAGTATTTGGGCAGATTTTGGCCGATCCAAATGGCTTGAAGGTGTGAATAAGGTAGGAGAGGTGGGGGCCTTTTATAAGTGGAGAGGAGGGGCTCTTTTGGAAAGATTGAAATGTTTCATTATTATGCAATGCTTTTCGGATTATAAAGGTCCCACACTTATATAATTCGTGGATAAGGTGATAAGGGTTCTAAATCTCATCATAAAATAGGCTTTGGAAAAGTGTAATCCTTGGATTTTGCATTATTTTCTCATTTTATTTAAATCGTTAAATAATGAGGTCATCGCTGCATCATAATGATGTCATAAATAATTTAATTTATTTAATGTCTAAAAATTATAAAAAAAATACTATGATGTAGGAAATATTTTTAGATTTACAATGACTATTTATAATCAAAAATATGACTTGTATAACCCCATGTAAAAATTGTTTTAGTAAAACATTTCATGTTTGTGTCATTTTTTACTTTAACATTAAATAAAAGGTATTTATGTCATTTTCCAACTAAAGTGGCTCCATGGGGTCCCCAAGTTGACCCATGGATTTTCTTGGTCGGACATGACTCATCCAATAGGAGTAGAACAAGTGTCAAGCTCATATCATATTATTAAAACATTATTTTTACCTTAAACTACACTAATTACCTCTAATCACGATTAAGAACTTAAAAGTTACTATTCACCAAAAAATTATTTTAATCTCATTGAACCACATTTTACTTCTTAATGACAACCATGTATGTTGGATTTTTTAAAATCAAATCACAGAAGTGGTAATATTTCATTTTAACGAAAAATCAGTTTTTAACAACCACTTAGTGGTTTCACTATTAATCAAAAATTGAAGTTTTTCAGAATAAGGCCAAAATTTCACCCTAAGCTATAATTGATATTCTGAATTCAAAAATGATGTCTATTTTACAAAATTCCAAACATATAAGTTTCATTAATTAATTTTATAATTAATTCCCGCTGTCACAACAAATAGCGTGTTTTTAAGAAACAATTTATATCAAAAGATTGGCAATTGTTTATGTCCAATTTCAATGATAAAATAATTATAATGACCACCATTGGATAAAATGGTAAAAATATATTATAATTATACTTTAATACCACTAAATAGTATAACTTATCACTATAAATTATTTTGATTAAAAAAGTTGTTTTTAAGTATTTTTTACTATTCATAAAAAATTGGAAGTTCTCAGAAAATTACAAAAAATTCAACTTTGGATAATTTCGATATTACGAATACAAAAATGAAGTCCATTTTGAAATATAAAATTTCTATAATTTTAAAAAGTGGTTATTACTATTCATAACGGCTACTTTGATTAGTTGTGGTGTTTTAGAACTCGAAGTTGCGTACAATGCAAGCTATTGCATTTTGGAATGAGAAGCGTATCATGGAAGCTCGGGATGTTACATTCTCCCCTCCTTCAATAAATTGAGTCCTCGCAATTTGAAATTTTACTTTGAAAATAAAAGGTTGAAAAGAGAAATTACCTTTGAGGAAAACCCACATCGGAAATAAGATTAATAAAATTTAGCCTTAATAAGAGGGAAAGGGAAATGAAAAAGTCGCCACCCAATTATGATATCGATTAGGAGAACATTGGTGGCAGTTAGAGACATATAATTGGAGGAAAAACATAAATATTTGTAGGGAGTTATTGAGGTCATCAATCACAATCAACTGTCAAATTGAGGGCCTCAAAGCCTTCAATCTATGTTGATTTAAAATATCATCAGTTCAACAAGACATAAGGTATTAGGATAACACATTTTTTTTGTTTTAATATCCCTTTACTAAAGTTTAAGAATTAATTTATTCGTTGAATTAGAGATAGGTATATATATATTTATGCTTGACAATTAGAGTTTCAACCTTCAACTCATCTTTCACTCAAAAAGATAATAGAACTCAAAAATATTATACTTATCCTAATTGTATAAGGTTCCAAATATTAACACATACCATTTAGATTAGTAAAATTATTTTGTAATAACCAGGGACTTCCTTTAGGCTAGTGGTAGGAAATAAAGGCATGTCACACTATGGTTGTGGGTTCGATTCCTGCTGCTTTGTCCGACGCGACGGGTTATGCCCCACCCTGCAGGTTTTCCTTTTCCTAAAACTATAGTATTATAGTATTCCAAAAATAATCTTCAAAAATGTTTTAACCTTAAACAATACTATCCAAAGATCAAATTAATCCACTCCAACCTTTATAGTTATCCGAAATACCTCTGTCCAGACTTTCTCTAAAAGGTCTCTTAATTCCAAAATCAATTTATCAGATTCCCCAAACAAAGTAAAGTTTCTCTTATTGTAACATACTAAAAATATAAAAACCTTAATGAAATCAACAAGTACTGCAGTACAATCCTTATATATATATATATATCTCATTATTCTAATAACCAGAATATAATCCATGAGTCCAAAAGCACCATTACATTAGTTATTCTGCTTCAACTGTAGTAACAGCATAAGATTGTCCTTGATCCCTTGGCCTTTTCTGAGGTAAGTTTCCTTGACGCTTAGGACATTCATTTTCATAATGACCCATTTCTCTACAATTATAGCATTCAACTTTGATAGCCTCTTTCTTTCCCTTGCAATCACGAGCCTGGTGACCCTTTTCTCCACATTTATAACAAACTCCCATTCCTTTTAGACAAGTACCAGGGTGATTCTTCCCACAATTATCACATAATGGAAAATCCTTCTTTCCCTTTTTCCCTTTATCTATCTCTTGTTCCACCGTTCTCTTCTTCTCTTGCTTTACTTTGTTGTCATAAGACTTAGAGAATTCATTTTCTGTCTTGATAGCACATGAGACAATATCTTCGTATGTTGAGAACGATTGTGATACTAAAGCTCGACGGAGAAATGTTTTTAACCCATCAAAGAAACGATCAATCTTACCTCTTGGGTTACGTATATAATCTGCAGCATACCTCGCTAACCTTGTAAAGTTGGCCTCATACTTTGCGACATTCTCATCCTCCTTTTGCCTCAGACTCATAAATTGCCTTTCCATATCCGCTCGATGGTCTCGAGGAAGGTATTTTTCTAAAAACAGATCTTTGAACTCCCTCCATTCCATATTTGATACTTCATCATCTTCCTTCATGTTTTGAATCAATGACCACCATTGATCAGCATCTCCAGTGAGGCGGTAAACTTCCATGATAACTTTTTCCCTTTCACTGCTCTCCAAAGCCTGAAATATTTTTTCTAAGGAGTTTATCCATTGCTCAGCTACTAATGGATTTGTACCCCCATTAAAAGTTGGCGATTGTTGCCTCATTAAGTGGTCTAACATTGATCCTCCATGTTGCGGATCAGGGTGCTCCATACGAGTAAGGTTATTATTCATAACCTGAGTGAGTTGTCCCAGTATGGTAATAAGTTGATCAGCACCAGTTGTATCTCCAGATCCACAATAATTATCTTGAGCAGGAGGGCAATCCCTACACGGAGTGCGTGCATTGATACGGTTTCCATTCCTTCCACTAGGCGCCATTTCTATACAATGGAATAAACTAGATTAGTTTATGAATCAAAATACATAATTCCATACTTATAAAATACTTAACATAAATTTAACTATTTATGGATATAATCCATAATTATAAAAATGTTTTCTTTGAGAAAGTATAGACTCATAACCCTTCATAGTGGTTTGTAAAGAAAACGATAATTATCCTAAGCATATCCCCCGGGAGTGTCGTAACCAAGAGTGCAGCAAGGCCCGTTGTCGTGCACCAGTTCCCGTTTGAGTCTAGCTCAAAGCGGTGTTTTCGGGTTTTACCCCTAGGTACATCTGTGCCAGAGCCGCCTCTACCTGCTCGTATCCAGACAAAGATGTATTGCTCGGAAAACTCACAAAATCTCTATAATACCAAAATTCTAGGAAGTTCTTCTATACTAATCCTCAAAGTCTATCCTTGGGCTATGTGCTCTAATCAGAGTTTATTTAAATCTAGCTTCCAAGGTTAGTACTAAACTGCCTTTGATACCAACTGTAACGCCCCGACCCCAGCTACCCAGAGTCGGTGCATTACTTCGTAACATTGGCATGATCACAAAAGATCAAGTCTCGAAAGACTGATTAGTTTAGTAGCCTTGGAAACACTAGATACATTCGTAAACGTTACATTACATCATAAAGTGAAAAACTACAAAAACAAAGTCTCCATAGTCCACTCTCATATCCTCTTCTGACAATCCCTGCAGGTCATTCATAAAATACTTCTTCACATCCTGGAAAATATTAAAACATTGAAAGGGGTGAGCTCAGATGCTCAGTAAGGATAACAATAATGCGGAAGCTTTCATAAATAAACATTAAAAATTTAAGGCAATGTATAACTAAAACAAAAGCCTTTTAAACTTGAACTTCAACATAATATGGCAAAAGTAAAATGAGATAATGCCATTCACTTCTTCACATGGATAATCTACTGGTCGAATAATCACATGCAATATCAATAACCACTTTCATAATGAGGGAATGTATAATGCCGGACATTCTGAAACATTTTGTCAAGGCCTCGGCCAAGACGTCTAAAATGATTAAGGCCTTGGCCAAAACCATAAATCAAATTGGGAAAGGGCCTCGGCCAATTCCACGTCTAGTTGTCTCATGAGACCTACCGATGCAATTTTTTAGAAGATACTTACGTTTAAAATTGCTCAAATATAATCCAGTGTTTTTCTAAAAACATTATGCAAGATTTTAAAAACAAAATAACTAATTCTGAGACTTCTCGACTAATTACAGGCCATGATGGGTCCATGCCCAATCCCTTCCTGTCTACCACACTCGAGAGTTGGGTTTTCTGAAAACATTTTTAAGCTTGTGTTAAATACGTATACATTTGCACTGGATTTTCATATATTGGAGAGAAATATCTCTTTTTTGAAATCATTTAAAAATCACATAATTATAAAAGAAAACCTTTTGAATAAACGTAAAAGTCAAAGGGGTTTATACACTATATAAATGAAAATTGTGTATAAAACCAAATATGCCTCAATGAAAGAAGATTGAGACGAAGTACTTAAAAAGATCATTTTTAAAATAAAATAGATCTATTATGTGTATTCACTATAGGTACACATGAAGAAAGTAAAAATACAAAATAGGACATAATAATATCATGACATAATTTGAAAGTAGGAGATTAACCCAAAGAATGGAAGTTGGGTTAAGAAATTCCCTTACCTCGTGTTTGACTTGACTCAATCGTTCTTTAACCTCCTGAATAATAAACTAGAGTTAATATATACCTTATTAAGAACAATTTTCAATTTCATTATCCTTTTTATATCACTTATTACAATGATATGAACATTATGTAATTATTTAAGTTAATAACAGTCGTTTTGTCGATCTTTGGTACTTGAGTCAACAATAAACTTCTTATAATTACAAGTTGTTTATGTGGTAGAATATCCATTATCTCCAGAATTATATTCATGATTTAGATGTCATATATATCTTATATATCCAGTATATACATTCATTTATAATATTACGTAACATTTAGAGGTAAGAAATGAAATGCACCGTTCATAGAGACGGTAAGCCGTACGTACGCATGAACGCTACTTTCATTTCAATTTCATATTTAATGGAACGAAATCATAATGATATAAATGTATAATATAATTCCAGTATAATATAGTGTATAATACCATTTAATCCATCCTTTATACATCCCAGATATGGCATTAACGATTCAAATCACTTTGAGGGGGCGGTAGTCCGCACTTCCTAAAATGAAATTATCGCATTTTACCCATAATGGAAATCATAAAGTATGCCATAAATGAGAAATACAGAAGCATAAGTAAAACATAAACACATTATATATCATATATAAATATAGTGACATCTTAATGGCCACCTTTGAAGGTGTTATATGAGTGTTGAACAATCATCATTTCGTGAGGCAGAAATTCGCCATCCACAGAAACCGTATGTTCTTTAACCATTATATGTAGGTGTGTGTAAGTGTAGCTCGAATCCTTCTTATAACAACATTCTAGTATATTGAGGATACTGGTTTTGTTACAAAAGAAATTAATAAAAAGAGTTTATGGGGTTGAAGAAGAAAAATAAAACAAAACAACATTAGAGAAGACATTACCTCAAAATCGGGTAACTCTTTTTGATTTGATCCAAAGGCTTCCTTGGGAAGAGTTCTTCCCAAAGTGAGGCTTCTAGGAGTAATATGGGGAAGTTGGGAGAGTATTTGGGAAGAGGTTGGCCTATCCAAATGGCTTGAAGGTGTGAATAAGGTAGGAGAGGTTGGGGCCTTTTATAAGTGGAGAGGAGGGGCTCTTTTGGAAAGATTGAAATGTTACATTATTATGCAATGCTTTTCGGATTCTAAAGGTCCCAAACTTATATAAGTCGTGTATAAGGTGATAAGGGTTCTAAATATCCTCATCTAATAGGCTTTGGACAAGTTTAAGCCTTGGATTTTGCATTATTTTCTCATTTTATTTAAATCGTTAAATAATGAGGTCATCGCTGCATCATAATGATGTCATAAATAATTTAATTTATTTAATGTCTAAAAATTATAAAAAAATAATATGATGTATGAAATCTTTTTATCTTTCCAATGACTATTTATAATCAAAAATATGACTTGTATAACCCCTTGTAAAAATTGTTTTAGTAAAAAATTTCATGTTTGTGTCATTTTTTACTTTAACATTAAATAAAAGGTATTTATGTCATTTTCCAACTAAAGTGGCTCCATGGGGTCCCCAAGTTGACCCATGGATTGTCGTGATCGGCCATGACTCATCCAATAGGAGTAGGACAAGTGTCAAGCTCATATCATATTATTAAAACATTATGTTTACCTTAAACTACACTAATTACCTCTAATCACGATTAAGAACTTAAAAGTTACTATTCACCAAAAAATTATTTTAATCTCATTGAACCACATTTTAATTCTTAATGACAACCATGTATGTCGGATTTTTGAAAATCAAATCGCAGAAGTGGTAATATTTCATTTTAACGAAAAATCAGTTTTTAACAACCACTTAGTGGTTTCACTATTCATCAAAAATTGATGTTTTTCAGAATAAGGCCAAAATTTCACCCTAAGCTATAATTGATATTCCGAATTCAAAAATGATGTCTATTTTACAAAATTCCAAACATATAAGTTTCATTAATTAATTTTATAATTAATTCATGCTGTCACAACAAATAGCGTGTTTTTAAGAAACAATTTATATCAAAAGATTGGCAATTATTTATGTCCAATTTCAATGTTAAAATAATTCTAATGACCACCATTGGATAAAATGGTAAAAATATATTCTAATTATACTTTAAAACCACTAAATAGTATAACTTATCACTATAAATTATTTTGATTAAAAAAGTTGTTTTTAAGTATTTTTCACTATTCATAAAAAATTGGAAGTTCTCATAAAATTACAAAAAATTCAACTTTGGATAATTTTGATATTACGAATACAAAAATGAAGTCCATTTTGAAATATAAAATTTCTATAATTTTAAAAAGTGGTTATTACTATTCATAACGGCTACTTTGATTAGTCGCGGTGTTTTAGAACTCGAAGTTGCGTACAATGCAAGCTATTGCATTTTTGAATGAGAAGCGTATCATGGAAGCTCGGGGTGTTACATGTCTTCTCAAGATTGGTAAACTTAACTTCCAATTCTAGAAATCTCATATTGAGGATGACTTCTTGGTCTTCAATCATAGTCATCTTCTCTTCACAAGACTTCTTTAATCTTTCAACTTCATCTTCATGCATCTTTACTTTGTTATGTAACAAAGATTCAAGTTATTTAATCTTCTTGGAGTCTTCTTCCAAATATAACTCCTTGACATCATTGATATTTTTCATCTCATCTTCAAGTGAATGGATCTTCTCTTCTAGAGTCTTACTGACTTCCTCTTTTTCTTCATCATATTTGATCCACTTTGAATAACTTACTTCAAATTCCCTCTTTATTGCTTCAAAGGCTCCAATCTGTCTGGAGATCTTTAGACATTCAACAATTTTTGCTTGTAATCCTTTCTCCAAAACATCAGTTTCTTCTTCCAGATGAGTGATGTTTTCCTGCATGGATTGAAATACTCCACAAACCATAGATTTAATCTCTTTAGGAATACCATACAGAATCATTCTTAATCTATAAACTGATATTTCTTGAGATGTTGTAGATTGACCATCACCACTTGTGCCAGTATTTTCATCATGAGAATAATTTCCAAATGTACTAACACATACCTTTTTATTATTTGAGGTATGAAGGTTATCCATTTTATTGGTGGAAACTTGATCCACCTTCTCATAACTTTCCAAGTCTGGTGTGTCTTCAATGTCATCCAGATATGGAGAACCAGATTCTTCCTCTTATTTAGATAAGAGAGACTTCTTCTTCAACTTTATCTTCTCTGTATTTTTTCTATTCATCATGGTCTTGGTAGATATAGTCTTCTGCTCAGAGATAACAGAATCTTCACTGAAATTGAACTTCATTAATAACACAGGAAAGAAACTATGGTCTTCAAAAGATAATAACTTCACTATATAGAATCCAACAGAGGTGAACCTATCCCTTTGATACCAATTGAGAGGACCAGTTTGGGATATACCTAACACTAATAAGGGGGTGAATTAGTTTTGGGGACTCTTTAAACCAATTCTAACTTTTATCCATATACCTCTTGACCTGTTAATATATTTATTCTCTTATTCTCTTTTCCTTGTGGCATGCAATAATAGAAAGTAGTGAAAATATGCACATGATATTTTTACAAGGTTCACCACTTAATAAGAGTCGCTACGTTCTTTCCATGCATGGATATGACCATTGCATGGATTCTATACTGTGATGTGATATGATATTATAGTGGAGTGGCTAGGAAAGCAATCCTCTAGCCAGTGTGAGTCCCTACACTGTAGAGGGGGGTGGGAAACAATCCTATTCCATGGACTGGTGATGGCCTAGTCCAACTTTTAGCCTTAAGCTGGTTCTTTATACTTCCTATGGAGACAGTCTTCTTCCTTCTTGATAAGGTAGGTTCTACTCTTGGTTTTCTTTAGTGAACTTCACTTGATTACTTAAAAATCAGTAGGCAAGAAATTCTTCCTTCTTTCTTTCTCTTCTTCTCTAGTGCATCACCAACTGCACTACAATTCTTCTTTCATCTTTTTAGTGAAAAAACCAATTGCACTAAAACTTCTTCTCTCTTCTTGTCTAGAATCACATACAACAATGTGATTATTCAGGCAGTGATGATCGGTTCACTTGGAATAATCTGAATCAATTCTTTTCTTCTTGTTCATGTATTCATGTGACCATGTATATGACATTAGGTTGAACCTTTTATTCCCTTTATTTATTTCTTATTCTTATTTATACATGTGAACACACTTGTTTTTTATTCTTTATTTAAGTCACTTCATGTGTGCATGTGCATGAAATAATGAATTCTACTCATTTTATTCTTGTGAAAACAACCTTAATGAATATGGTTATTTAAACACACACACTCGGCCTCTTCCTTCTCTTTCTTTTCTTTCTTCCACTTGCACATATTTAGGGTGTCTCTTTAGGTGTACTATTTATCTTCAAACCAGAATGGGTGAAGACCTTTCTTTGTGTGAGCTTCTTCTTCAACCAACTACTCAAGGCATCTTCCTCCTCTTTCTTTTCTTCTCTAGAAATTAGTTAGGGTGTTTCCGTAGGTTTATTTGTACGAATCATCATACCCGAATGGGTATAACCCTTCCTTTGTGAAAAATTATTCTTCAAGGCCTTGATATTCTTTAAAAAATATAAATAGGTGCATGAAACATGAACTTCTCTTATCTTAGACTCCCCTTCTTCACCAAATTACAAATCCCTGCAAATAGTAGAGTGTAAAAATGAATACCTCAAAGAGTTCTTCTTCACCTTATGAAACCGAGGTGGCCTCGGGTTGAATTCTTCATGCCAGGATGCACGGTTCTTCTTTGTGCATGGGGTGCCTAATTTTGCCTCTCCGCAAAGCACAGTGAGAGAATATCTCAACCACTGTCTCACAATGGCACGGATTTCTCAAAGCATGGTGAAGGTTTTTACAAAACCTATCACATGTTCGGGTGCCGGTTCTTTGCGAAGCAATTCAAGGGTGCGTAGCACCTATCGAAGGTTTACGGAAACTCTTCTTTGCAGAGAAGAAGGCTCTCGGGACTCTTGTTTGCTCTTAGTGAAGTGATTCCCATGGATATGCTCTGTTTTTTGAAACAGATCTCTCGGGTATAAGAGAGAAACCTCTCTTATCATCTCAGGCTCCTCTTTTTATAGGCAAGTGGAGTTCCTTTTCCCTGTTTATAAATCATGTGAGAGGCCATGGGGATAATGTTTTGAATGCTATGGATTTCTGAGGTTTTTGAAAATATTCAAACCCACAGGTGAATATATGCCGAGATCCTCGGGTTGATTCCTTTTAAAACGTGGGTTCTTATCTTTGTGCATGAGATCATTAACACGTGCATGAATCTTGTGCATGAATCTTGCTCGAACCCTCGTGGCCTCGGTAACACCGTTTTCCACGGCTGAACCTTCTTCTTCGAGATATCGCATGCATGAAAGGCTTAGATTGCATTCATGGTATTAGTTCGATCAGACAATCACCATGAAGAAGTTTTCATCGTCAACACTGATCGGGAGCACGATAATGGTGGATCGACAGTGGCGATGGCGAGCATCGGCGTTGAGTTACTCTCCATGCGACCAGAGTTTGAAGACGAGGCCACAACCGTTGGATTAGCTTGGATTGATCTTGGACGGCCACGATTATAACATAGTATGTGTGATGAGGCTTGTGGTAGAGATCTCTCGCAAGATTAGATAAGCGGCCAGGATTTCCTCTGCATTTTTAAAACGCACCCCACATCTAAACGCACTGAGTTTTTTTCTGTGGTTTATCAATCAACTTCTCCCAAACACCACTCAAAATTATCCTCTCCCCCCTCTAGTGCCACCCTGCACTGGTTCTCTGTGGGAATGATTCTATTCCCACCTATGCCTCCAGCGGGCGCACTCTTAGTGCCCACTATGCACATCCCTATGCATAGGTTGATCACGATGTGCACTCCTGCGGACTTATATACACGGCCCGCACATGCCTCTTGCGAGCTGGCTCTGCCTAGGCATCCCTGTGGAAGCAGTCGACCCCTTGTGGTCCCATATGTGACTCGGGTTGCGGCTGGGGTAGCTAGCTCGTGGGCTGGCCCCATTTTTTTGAGTAAGGCCTTATATAAAAATAATAATTGGCAGAACGCACAAAAAATGCAAGGCAATCTTTAACCACCAATCAACCTCATGCATGGCCACCTTAAATTGCAAGCCTCTTCTTAACATTCTTCTCCTCTTCATTTCTTTTTGGATTATCAAATCCAAAGTTCTCCATTCATCCTAAAAGGAATGATACATTAATGTTGTAAACATTGTATCACACATGATACAAGTTCTTCAAACTCTTCAATATCAGTGCATCAATCGTCTGATTTGCAAAAACATAGAGAATTTCTCATGGATGGCATCCAATACTGTGAATCCATAACAATTCTCCAAACATCTTCACTTCAATCAATCTTCAATCACTTTGAATTTCCTTCTTCATTTTGAGCATTATTGACACCATTTGAAAACAAATACTACTTATACACACGGTGGTCCCAATAGTTGAGGTCTTCCTAATTCCGAACATGATATGGGTCTGTTTAATACTTATTGAGTTGGGAAACATGGAAAACATTTCGGATTGAAGGCAACTAAGGTGGTAAATCTAGGTGATAATCCACCACTCCAAGTCATTAAATGAACTCAAAAGGTCCCACATATCTAGAAGTGATATTCCCTTTCCTTTTAAGCCTTCAGTGACCCAACTGGGGTGATACTTTTAAGAATACCTAGTCACCGAACAAAAACTATATAAGAAGATGACAATGATCTGCATAATAACTATACCATATTTGATAAGTTAATAAGGGATGAAAAATCACTTGAACCTTTTTCATTGTTTCCTAAAATAATATTGATCGTATCAAGGAAGCTTCACCAACCTCAAACCAATAGAGAGGAGAGATTCATAGTAGACTATATAAATATTAAAAATGTTCCATTTAATATATTATTGGTAAATATTATTATAGAAAATTTAAACCAACACCAAATGGATATCTCAAGCACCTTTAAATTCTAAGACACATGAATGAATCATATCATCTATAATTTGAATATCCCTTTTTTTATTCCCATTAATATGAGGATGATAAGTTTTGATCCACTTGATTTGAGATTCCATTTCCTCTTGAAGTCCCTTATAAAATTGAGAGGTTAAGAAAGTTTCCCTATCTAAGATAATGGCTATCAGAGTCCCATAAAACCTTATGATCTATTTCAAATAAAAATTATTCAATCCTTAAACATTAGTACTATAAAAAATGGTAATAAATAAGCTGACTTGGTCAACCAATCAATCTCCTTCCAAATGTAGTTCTTACCTTGAAGAGTATAAGGAATGTCAGCAATGAAATCCATTAATATCGCTCTATTTCCATGTTGGAATATGAAGAGGTTAAAGTAATCAAAATAATTTTGGTGCTCAACCTTAATCTGTTGGAATGTATACCATCAAGATACAAATTTGATTATGTCCCATTTCATACTAGGCCATCAGATCTGACACTTCATGCCATAAAACATCTCCATAGTGCCATGGTAGACAAACCACAAATAATTATGACAATATCCCAACATATAATTCCTCATAATTTATGGAACAAAAAACATGTTCATGAAGTAAAGAATACATTACAAAGAGATATACCACTCATGGATGGTTGATTTCTATAATTCATGCATATAATTTTGAATATGAAAGTCATTGATTTTTGAATAAATGTAATTTTTCTTTCGTAAATAGTTATTGTTTTATTAATTTTATATCCGAAGATATCTGAATTCAATTTCAATAGAAAAAAATAAAGGATATGGACTTGAGGAGTTGAATGATTGATGTTGAATAAAACTAAATAATCTGGGCTGATCACGATTTATGATGTGAAAGGCTTATTCACGATGTGAGAAGTTGATGCATGAGATCACAACTTAAATTAGAAGATAATAGTGAAAAAAGAAAAAATATACAGTCAATGATAATTCACACCATGAAACTCACAATCACAACATAAAATTGGAATTTGGATGAAAAACCATATCGAGATTAAATCCTGAAGATTCACAGTGTGAATGATGATGTCACATTGTGAATTTGGTTAATGAGAAAATTTCATGTTCTGATTTTTGAATATTTTGACGGGGTTTCATATAGACTCGATTGGGGACTCCCAGAATTAACTTGAATGCATTTAATGGTAAATTTTTTTGAATTAAATCTTCCATAAGGATAAATCTTAACCTATAAATAAGATAGGAAGTCGTCGTTATAAAATAGAAATATAAGCTTTCCCTGGGTGTGAAGTGCTTCCACTGTAGAGTATTTTTTCAGGCTACTCTGATCATTATTTATGATTTATTTTATCTCTATAATTATTTTTCTCCCTTATGAATAACATGAGGGGGTTGTTCTCCTGTGAACCGAGTAATGTAAGGAAGGGAAATTGTGTTTGTGGGATTTGTTTCTATCTTTTGGTTTATGTTGGGTTATGAAATCATATTTCAAATTCCAACTTATTTTATATTCTTATCTCATGATCATTTACATATTAACATGGAAATTATCTTTAATTTCATGATTAATTACCTTGAATTATGCATGAACATTTAATAGTTTAGGGAAATTATTTTTATATATGGTATCAAAACTCCTAACCCATTAATCAACCTAAGTATTTGACTATAAGAATGTAGAGGGGGATTTATCATTAGAGGGAAAGTACTAAGACCAAGTACTTTTCTTATCTTGACCCCAAAAACAAAATATCCTCACAATTTATCACTGCACTCCACTGGAACATGAAATTAGAATTACAAATCTTGGTATGTTCTTTCATTGATATTTCCTAAAATCCTAATATCTTCATTCTCATTCTCACTCAATCATTTAAATATTCAAAAATAAACTACCACTATCTGATGGGGTCAATATTAAACTCACCACTTCCTATACTTAGTTAGTTAGTAGTAATAGTTTGATTCTTTTCATAAATATTTAAATTTTATTATCCACATAAGAGATAATGATTCCATGTGGCCGATGGATATTTTTGTGCCATTTTCGAGGATGGATGCAAAGTAGACTTAGGTTTTTTAATTAATTTTACTATTTATTATTTTATTTTCTATTTTTACACAATAAATGTTCATATTGTTCTTATAATATCCAATCATCAATTCATGAACATTCTACCTCCGGATATTAGAAATAAATCCTTGAATACGATCCTGAGTTAGAGAGAAGTTTGAGGAAGTAGAGGGGTAAAGAAGAAACCATGGTCAGTGTGGAACCAAACCAAGTAGTAAAAGGTGTGAAAGTGAGAGAACTAGAGGTGATAGTTATCATGAAATATGGGAGTCCTTCCAACATGGGAGTCCTAATGATCATTTTGGTACCACCAGTATCTACTACACATTTCTAGATCAAGTCAAAAATTATCCCAATGATATTTCACTCAGTGAAATTTACTGGGCTACTCCACAAGGACCCCAAATACCATTTATTGATTTTCCTAGATCTTTGTGATACATTACAATTCCATAATGTCTCGATTGATGTGGAAAGACATCAAATTTTTTTATTTTATTTATAGGACAAATCCAATGAGTGGATCCAAACCCTACCTTTTCCCTCTATCACCACATGGGGTGATCTAGTAAGAACATTCTTAGCCCATTTCATTCCTCCACCCAAATCAAAATACATCCATTTAAATATTATAAATTTTTATGAAATAGAAAACTAATCACTTTATAGTGCATGCTAAATATTTAAATACTTAATTAGAATATATCTACATCATGAAATTTAAATGTGGTTATTAATTCAAACATTATAAAAAGATTTATCATAGAGAAATAGGTCTATATTTGATGCTGAAGTTGGTGGATCACTGATAAAGAAATTTCTAGATGGGATCTATAGTTTACTGGATGAGATGGAGAGAAACACCTTTTAATGACAATCTAAAGGACAAAGGATAAGTTTTCACATGATTAAAAATAATAGTTAGATGGTAACCTAGACGGATGCCCTACCTAGAAAGATAGATACCATGATGGACCAACAACAAACCCACTGTACATACATAGAATAGGTTAATTATCTTAACTATATCCATGAAAATAATTTTTAGGGTTGTCATCCACAACAACAGTCAGGACAAGGATATCAAGAAAGGGGATCAGGATTTCAACAAGCACAGCATGGAACTTCTCTCCAGAGCTAAATCAACAAAGTAGAGGATACTTTTGACACATTCATGAACACCACTAGGGTATCCATAAAGTAATTGATATTATATTCTAAATATCAAGGGTAAACTATCAAGGAGTTAAAGAGTGACTCAAGATACCAAAAGGCTACACTAAAGAACCTGGAATCTCAATTCAGGAAAATTATTGATCAACTCTGAGATAACAAAACAGGAATACTACTAGAAAACCCTAATGATAACACACATGGATATTTAAAGGATATAGCCCAATATAGTGGAAGTAACACCAAGGATAATACTGATAAGGTCAGAAAACATCAATAAGATCAAGCTGATAATGATAAAGTGGCTACAAAAGAAGTAAGAGAATAACCCCACCATACAAGCCAAAAACACCCTTGATGTTTGTAGATATATAATATATGATATTATATATGGTGTATATTTAATACATGCATAAAATTCATTCATTTTTCATGCATGGGATACTTGAATATAATATATATATGATATATATAATTTATTTATCCCAAATGGTTTATCCATCAGTTACAACCCATTATAAATGGATTAAAGGCTTTGCATTAAACTCATTGAAAACATTTAATGAATTATACCCCAAAATTCAGAAACACATATGATGCATTATAAATATGAGATTACATGATATTTAGCTATGTAAGAGTATGAAATCTGCTTATATGTGTGATATGTATGAGCCTCTTCCAAATCTCTCTTCTTCTCATGCACTGTTCATCTCACCTAAGAAGGATCTAGAATAACTTTAGTTTATCGAGAATACTCACAATACAATCATGCATCCATTGGATTATGTATCACATCATAGGAAGGGTACTTTCATTCACCACACTTAATGATCCCCTTCAACCATTTTTATTTGAAGAGATGTAGGTTTCTATTATTGTACATGGTTTATAGGTAATCTGTTTTTATATTTATTCTTGAAGATAGATCTAACTATTTTTTGGGTTGTATTCAACTACAAATTATCATTATATGATCATACTAAATGTATCAATGATATTATAGGTAATGTTACAGATTTAATCAATTCCTTGGAATTCTCACATAAGAATGGTGACAAAGTGTGGCTCTCCACCTAGGATCTCCATTGTGACGCAAAGTGTTGCATTCCCAAATATTTGGGGCAATGGATTCCTTTAATAGGTTTATAGGAATGTCACATTGGATTGTTTTTATATTAGGAATAGGTATTTCACTACCATCAGTGGTATCAGAGCTACGTTCTATATATTTTAATGTGATATGATAATCGATTTTTGATAAAAATCAGAATTGGAAATAAGATTAACATTTTTGTAAAAACGGATGCCCTGTGTAATAGTAAATATGATTTACCCTTATGTGATACCCTTACACATAAGGTCCATATAAGGGTAATATATTTTTTAACCTTATGAAGATTATTTTCATAAAGTTAGTACCCTTACATAAAAGGGTTTACGTAAGGGTCATTATCATTTTACCCTTACTCATAAAGGTATTAGAGTTATTGTATAAAGGTATCTGATGTTTACATTTACAAAGCATATAAAATATTTAGGGTACCCTTATGAAAAGAATTTTCATAAATTAAATACCTTTACATGAGGGAGATATGTAAATGTAATCTACATATCACCTTTACAAAAAAATGTTCAATCGAGATACATAAAGGTAACCTTTATATTAACTTTAACTAGGCTTCTAAAAACATCATTTACCCTTATATATAGAATCTATGTAAGGGTAAAAGGGAGGATACCCTTACACATTTATAAGGATTTTATAAATAAATTAAATAATAATGAAATGTTTATAATTAATTAAATAAATTTTTATGAAACAATATTCACAAATATAAATGGTTAATATTTTAAAATACATTTTGACAAATTAAATGGCATGCCTTATGATCGATAAATAAATGGTGTATTTATAAATTATTGGTACTAGGGCATGCATTAGAAGCTGATGGGTTGGGGATTTTAATTTTTTTTAGAGCAACATAAATTTTTTCTCTGGCGATCTGATCCCTGGTAAAGGTTTGAATATTACATGTGAATTTATTTAATAATAAAAATATAAATGAATTATTACCTTGTTCATATTGATCATGCATTTGAAAAAAACTCATAAACAGTGACCGTTGCTTGAAGGATCCAAGGTTTAATCCCTATAGATAATCCAAACTTACTTCAAGAGTCTGCAAGAATGTCGATCATCAAAATCTATAATGAGGTCCAATAAAGGCTAAAACATCCCAATGACCATCATGATAATGTTTCTTAGATCCATGATGAAAATAGAAAATTGAATGCTTAGAACAACCCTTTCTCTCTCTATGATGTGTAATGGAGGAGAGAGGAGCTCTCAAATTCAAGTGGATGAATAGTATCTTATAAATGATGCCATCTTTGCTTATATAGTGGCAATTAAACACCCGTAAAGGGTTCCCCGACCCCCGTATATAAAATTCCTACTAAATAAGTAGTAAATGACACATTATGATGAACTTAATATTTCATAATCATCATTTATATTTTATCATCTACTTGTAATATATATTAAATATATTACATGATAAAACTGAGTCATTAAATCGATTCATAATTCCTTCAATACTGAACGAACCTTGAATACTAAAATAACAATCATTTGTATAATATTTTTCTATGTGTCCACTTAATACCCTGTGAATAATTTTAATATATAAATTCAGATCCAATTATTCTATACCCACATAATGAAGAATTTAATTATTTTTTGGAGATCATTTATTCTCAAACACATCTTAGACCCCATGGTGGGTCCCCCCATGTTCTATACTTCCATTAAATAGAACGTGAAAGGATTTTGAATACACTATTGTATGTGACCCTCTAGGCCCTTATCTCAATATTAGTGAATACTATTCATAGACTGGGAGTGGAGTATAACAACCCATTAAGGCCTATAAGAAGATAAGGAATAGACATAGCAACAACAACCTTCCTATGAACAAAAGTTATGTAATACAATATCTTTATCTCATGATATCTCAAAAAGTGGGATGATTTTTTTCATCATCCATACTTTGTTTTTTTTATTTTTTGACCTAACTAGATGGACTTACCTTCTTTTACCATGACCATGGATTTAATCAAGATACTACCATCCAAATCAACTAGGTCTAAGATATCACTTCCTTTCAAAAGAGGAAAATTATATCATGATTATTCAATCAATTTCATAGATAAGTGCATTTATTATATATATTTTTTATATTAAAACACATTAGTTTTGAAGATTTATTTGTTAATTCATGCCTATACACCTAATGTTTTCTTCATATTTTTCAGGATGCTACAAGTTATGGAAAATGAAGAAAATTAATGGAAATGATCATGATATCCAATTAAAAGAAGTTTTTCTAAAAATTATGATGATAATGGAATAATTTAAAGGAAAAATAAGGATTACATAGTATAAAATTGACTTTATATGTCGTGTAATAATTACACATCTTGAACCAGTACAAGTTGTGAGGTGGAATAAAATATCCTGGAGTGAAGACCATTTGTGTCACAGCATGACACTATGTGTCATACTGTGAAACACGCCATGAATTCCAAAAAAGTTTTTTTAAGTCATGAAACATGTCATGAATATTTTAAGGCCCACACTTTACATGTCGTGTAAATATTACACAGTGTGAAAAAAGATGGGATGACCCAGAAATGACCAGATTCGACGTTTTTAGTGGTAAAGACTAGTTTTATGGCATGAGAACCACCCATGAACAATTTTTGACCCATATTAAATTGTATTTAATGAAACATGATCCCCATTGATGTATATAAATAGAGATGTATGCTATTTCTGCAAGGAGATATGGAGACCAAATCTTGGAGAGAGAAGCTGTGCAGTGCAGGGTCCTCACCAGTTTCATCTCCATATTTAATTTATGTTTTCCTTTTATTTATTCCTTCACTATTACTCTCTCATCACTAGGATGAGGGAATGAAACCACATTGTTCTAGGGTTATGTAGCCAAAGTGGGGTGGTTTCATTGGATTATAGTATTTTTATTTTATTCAAGTATTTGAGTTGTGATAGTTTTAATTTAATTTCCAATCACTTTCTTTTTCTTTTCATGATCATTGAATTGAACCGGGAAGCACTTAATAAATTCTGAAACCAATTACCCTAATTGTGGCATTTACATTTTAAAGTTTAAGGATTTTAGGTTTAAGTATGGTATCAAGACAAACTTGATTTGGAAAAACCCTAATTATCAGATCAAGGGAAACACGGGATTGCCACATTTAAGAGGGGATAACATGACCATTAGATCAACCTCATCTCAACTCTGACACCAATATTGGAAAAATAATTTAATTGGTAAAATCCAATTACACCTGATCCCTGAATCTATAAAACCCCAAAACACATTTCAAATCTGAATCCAAAAAAACTAATCTTCTTTGGTTTTATCTTTCACTTGATTCAAATCAATAAAACCCATATTTTCTACTTCTATTTCTTCAATTTAAATATATCAATTCTTTTGAAAACCTAATTAAACTAATTCACCGTCTCTGTAGGTTCGACCTCAACCTACTGCATACTAAATTTTTAATCAATTCAGTAGCATAGTTTGAGTTTTTATAAATTTTTTATTTTGATTATACCCATAGGGAAATAATGATGCCCTTTGTGCCCATAAAAATTGTAACCATTTCCAAGGATGGTCACAAAATAGTTTTTAGGTTTTCAATTTTTATTTTAGTTTCTGTTTCTTTATTTCAATTCCTCTATTTACATTAGTGTGTTCATGCTGTGGATTTCAGATTTTTAATTTTTAAATGCATGAACACAAGATGCAAACAAAAGGTAAAGATGTTTTTGACTTCGATCCTAAACTGGAGAAAATATTAAGGAGGAACAAGGTAGTTACAATAATGTTTGGCATATAAAATCATCAATTTCATGCTGGAGAATTTTTTCAAATAGATATAGGTCTGCATATTCTCATGGATTACGAGAGGTCATCGAATACAGGATTGAAACCCAACATCCTTATGCCTCCCATTGCAATAAATCACTTTGAGATCACGGCTTTAATAATTTTTATGATCTCAAATAGCATGTAATTTATCAGACAACCATATGAAGATCCAAACACACATCTAGGAAGCTTCCTCAATATATGAAATACATCGCAATTCTATAAGGTTTCAAGTGATGCAGTAGGACTCCATCACTTTTTATTTTCATTGTGAGAGAGATATCAAGAGTGAATTCAAATATTTCTAGCACATTTTATCACTACATAGGATGATCTGGCATTAAACTTTATTTCTCGATTATTCCCAGCCTCCAAATTAATGTACATATAAGAAAATATTCTAAACGTTTTTCAATTTTAGGATGAATCACTCTACTATGCATGGTAATGATACGAAGATATGACTCACAAATGCCCAATTATGGTATTGAACTGTGGATTCTAATCCAAACCTTTTATAGGTTACTTATATAGGGAAACATGTCAATTCTATACATTGAAGATAGAGGATCACTGATGAATAAGTTTCCCAAAGAGAGTTACAATATTTTTGATGAAATAGCGAGCAATAATTTCTAGTGTAAAGGAGAACGGAAAAAATGAAGAGGCATCCATGTGATGAACAAAAATTAATGGATGGAGACATAGATGGAATCTTTGGCCAAGAAGATGGTCATGATGATGGCCCAATTGAAATCCCCCAAGGTACATATATAGAAGACATAATTTATACTGATTAAAATCATGGTAATTAATTTAATGGTTGGAGTATAAAACAACAACAAGCACAAGTATATCAAAAAAGGCCACAAGGGTACCAACAACAAGCATCACAAGGTCCCACACTGACAAGCTAGGTCTATATGTTGGAAGAGACATTGGCCACATTTATGATCATGATCGGGGTGGTAATCAAATATATAAAGGAAGAATCAATGAACCAAAAGGTTGAATTGTGAAATCTATAACACCAAGTGGGAAAAATCATTGAATTAATTAGAGAGAGGACAAGAGAAGAACTACTTGGATTCCCTGAAGTAAACCCAAGTGAATATTTAAAAGTTTCATTTCTTAGAAGTGGGAAGAAGACACAATAAAGTGATATAGAATTTACAGGATGTAATGAAGAACAACCAGTGGGAGCAAGTGAAAAATAATTTGAAGAGATGAAAAAAAGGGAGGAATAAGTAGCTAAAGAAGATTAATTAGAACCACTATAGTATAACAAAAGACTGATGTTTCTAGAATGAATGGTGCAAGTGAAGATCAATGAGTATAAAGGCAAAATTTTGGAACACATAAAAAAATTTCACATTAATATTCCTTTTTTATAGGATCTTTAAAACATTCTATACTATACAAAATTCATGAAAGTTATAGTAACTAATAAAACAAATCTAGAGTAAATTGGCACTATTACACTCACATGAGAGTGTTAGACAGTGGTATAAAGGGACTTGCCTAAGAAACAATGTGATCCTGACAGTTTTTTGATTCCCTTATTTATCAAATCTAATAAATGTGAAAAATATTTGTGTGGCTTAGCTGAGAGTGTCAATATCATGTCACACACAACTTTCAAGATTTTGGAACTGGAAAGAATAAAGCCTACAAGAGTTTCACTTCAATTAGATGACTCAAAAATTAACTACCCTAAAAGGTAATCGATGATATTCTGATCAAATTCAACAAATTTTATTTCCCCATTGACTTTTTTGTGATGTACATGGTAGAGGAGTTCAATAAACTCATTATAAGTAGACCATTTTTTTGAATAGAAATAAAATTGACAGTGAATGAGCTCGTAAGGGGCTCTGTGCTTTAGGTTTTCCCAATCACCGTCGTCTGTGGTGATCTTCTCTCCTACGGCGTCGAGGGTTCATTCCACAGAGGATTGGTTTGGCGTCGCGGGTTCATGATCGGAAGGAGTGGGTTCAATTTGGCGGAGCTTCACGATCGAAAGGCATGGGTTCACTTTGGTGGAGCTGTTCAGAAGGTGGCGCTTTCAGTTCTGGTCCAGATCTAGTTTCAAACCAGATCTGGTTGGACAGCGGCGCTTCGGGTGGCGGACTTTTTCCTTGCGGAGATGCAGTGTTAGAAGCGTGATGGAGTTCGGCGGTGGTCGGTGGCTCCGTTCTGGTCAAGATCTACAGATCTGGCTGGATCTATGGGACACGTCGTCAATGGAATCTGTGGCGGGCGCCGGGCTTTTCCGGCAGTCGTTGCAGATCGAGCGGGTGCGGAGGCACGTCGCGGAAGTCGGTTGAAGGTGGTGGTGGGATCGACATTGGTTTGGTCGGTCGACGGTGGGTCTCCCGCTCAGGTGGTGGTGATGATCTGGTGGGCTCTTCCAGCGGTCGTTGCAGATCGAGCGGGTGCGAAGGCGCGTCACGGCGGTCGGTCGAAGGTGGAAGTGGGCTCGACGTTGGTTTGGTCGGTTGAAGGTGGGTCTCCTGCTCAGGCAGTGGTGATGCTTTGGGAGATGTCTATGGATCCGCCGGTCAGGATTGGCGGTAGTGATGATACTGTCGAACGGTGGTGAATCGCATTGCGGCGGTTCCGATGACGTTGGTGGTCTCTCTGATCTACAATTTTGGACCTGGTCTGTTGGGCCTTTGGGTTGTGCTTCCACTTTTCTGGTGATTTTTTTCACTTTTAATGGGTTTTCCCATTGGGATCTTCTGTCATCTGATTCTTTGGGTTCATGTCTTTGAATGGGCTTTGTCTCTTTGGGCCTATAGGCTTGTAATGGGTTTTACCTTACACAACCCAAAGGTATTACTGTCTTTTTTCTTTTTCTTTAATAAAGGGGATTGACCCCAAACCTTTCTGGCAAGTAGACCATTTTTCCCACTGAGAATGCATTGTTCAAAATTAAAATCAGAAAAATCTACTTGAGAGTTGTCTATGAACAATTCAGTTTCAACATCCATTGGGAAATGAAGAATTGTGATGCAAGTGAGAACAATGAATTTGGATAAGACAAAACAACCAAAGTTGTGGGTTTCATTGAAAGTAAAGAGATACATGAAATAGATACTATAATGCAATAGTATGGTCAACTTAAAAACACTAATAAGAAGGAAGGGAATATGAGGACCAAGACCGTTGAAACCAAAGGAGTGACAAAATCCAACAAATTTGAGAAAGATTAACAGTCATGGATGGTACATGACCTTCCATTTAGTTTATCAGGATTAAGGAAGAAATGGTGGATTAGTTTAATAGAGATAGAGAAATTACTTCCATCAGGAAGAATTAAGCTATTTAGGGAAGAAGGATAGAGACCAACCAACATGGACAAGACACAAATGAGATCATTTATGGACCCTTATAAGGAAAAAACTTTTAAATCATCTATAACTTGATCTAAATCTAAAGGAGGTAAGGTCGATCCAATGATGGTAAACAAAAGTTCTTCCGGGAGGTAAATTGAGTTTTTTGTGTTATTATTTCTTTATTTTATATTTTTAGAGTTATGCATGAATTCACCCAAAATTTATTAAATTTAGTTGATTATGGCTTATGATTTCACCTATTTATTTATAATTTACAAGAATATCAAGACCCTATCCAGAAGTAAGTAGTATAAGTACAAAATGAGGCTGTAGGACCAATACACACCGTGAACCACATTCACATTGTGAATCCAAGGAAATACACATTATGTATTAGGAGTAGGAAGAACCTAAAAAACTGAATTCAAATCAATATTCAAAAGGTGATTAATCATTTAAATTTATAATTTTTCTACCGAATTTCCCACATTTAATTTATTTATATCTTTTAACTGCCAATTGCATGCCCGCATTCAATTCTTTATTTATTCAACTGAACTTGGAGACATAAACTACCTAGTATAATTAACATGCCATGAATTTAAATTTCTTTGTGAATAAATTTGTAAGAGAATAATAGGGAAAAGAATTATTAGGGATAAGCATGTGGATTAGGATTTGAAAAAATCACGATTTTAGGAGTATGTTAATCATTGTAAATGGATTTTTTATAAGATTTGGTCATGCTTTGGATTTTTAAATTTTTCATTAATTTGTTTAATTATTTGTATCCATTTGAATGAGTATTTGTACCAAACTTTCATCTCATTACTAATACATCCTCTAATCCCAATATTTCCCATTCTTTCTATAGTATATTTCTTGTGGACCTTGGACATGTTCTCTTCAAGAACTTTATTTACATATTATCAAAACTATGACTAAATAAAATCACTTTTAATATGACTGGGGATTATTTTATTAACCCTTTATCCTTGGACCCACCTTGCATTAATCATTTTTCAAGCATGTAGAATCTATGAACAACCTTGTTAGGAAATTAAATTAGTTAAAATCCTATATTAAATATTCATTACCTTACTATAAATGTGTTACATTTTATTTAAAAGAATAATTGTGGGGGAGAGAATCTATATGGTGTACCGGGATATACTAAAGTGGGATATTTAATTGGGGATTTTCATAAAATTTTGGGAAGAGTCCATGAAATTACTCATTGTATTTTATTTTTCACCACTATTTCTAAATATGTATATATATATATAATTGAATATTAAATAATAATAATAATAAATGGGTTCTGTCATGGGAGGATAAAAAATAACCATTACTAGACTGATGATCCTTTAGTCATATGTGGTTAGGTTGTGGATGTGGGATTTGTCTTCAATACATTTTTTTAAAAAAAAGAAAAAAATGAAAATAAAGCAAGAGAGGATGACTAATTTATTGTACTTACATGTATCATGGGGAAATTTTGATATTTTTTATGGGAGGAGAGAAATGAAATATATGAGGGAGATATATAATGGATTATCTTTTGATATCATGCATTACACATTAGAGTCAAAATTTCTTTTTGATATTTACTTTTGCATCCTTTACCCACCTACCCTAAATCCTCAAATCCATTTTAACTTAACAATGAAGACATAATGATTATTTTTTATTCTATATTTATAAGGTAGATATGATATATGCCTTAAAATCATATGGTAAGTGACATGTTCTTGAGGTATGTGTTGAACTCTATTTACATTTATACCCTGATGATGAGTGGAAAAATTCATGTGAGGTAGTCTATTAATGGCATGAATATTAACAATGAATTAAAAAAATGAAAATGGATGAGTGAAATGGCTTGGATATTTCAAAATAGAAAAAGTAAAATATGTGGTTTATTTTTATTCTTTGAAAAATTAGGTGTTAATAAATTTTCTATGTATGATGCTCAAACATTTAACTTTCCATTTGATTAATTTTTTTGTTGAAATTGAGTTGAAATAATGATAGATTAAGTGTTCATTATAGTATTTTTAGAGTCCATCCTTGAAAAAATTTTGAATTAAAGTGACAGGTGATTTGATAAGTGTATTAATTTTATATATTTTTTATATTAAAATTCATTGGTTTTAATGATTTAATTTTTAATGAATTCATGTACACCTGATGTTTTATTTATATTTTTTTAGGATGTCGTAAGTTATTGTAAATGAGGAAAAGGAGTGTAAATGATCATTAAATCCACTTAAAATAAGGTTTTACAAAAAAAATGATGATCCTGGAATAATTTCAGGGCAAAACGAGGCTTCTAGAGCAAAAAATTGACTTTATACATTGTGTAATCAATACACATCGTGAACCAGTACAAGTTGTGAAGTGGAAGAAACCAGCCTAGAGTGAAGACCACTTGTGTCACAGTGTGACAAATTCCATAAATTACTAGATAGTTTTTCAAACCATGAATTATTCCGTGAATATTTCAATGCCCACACTTTATATATCGTGTAACCATTACAAGATGTGAAAAATCCAGGATTACCTAGAAATCACCAGATTCAATGTTTTAAGTGGTGAAGACTTGTTTTATGGCCCGAGGACCACCCATGACCATTTTTTAACCATATTAAATGATATTAAATGCAAAAATATCCCCATTAAAGTATATAAATAGAGAGGGATGTTACTGCTATAAGGAGATCTGGAGACCAAAACTTGGAGTGAGAAGTTGTGTTGTATAGGGTCCTCGCCAGTTTCATCTTTATCTTTCATTTATGTTTTTTTTATTATTTACATATTAATATATCATTACTAGGATAAGGGGTTAAACCCTACTTTTTATAGGGTTATGTAGCCAAAGTGGTAAGGTACCGTTGTATTGTATTCTTTTTATTTTATTCAAGTATTTGGGTTACAGCAGTTTTAATTTAATTTTCAGTCCATTTATTTTTCTTTTAATGATCATTTAATTGAACCTGGAATAACTTAATAAATTTCAAAACTTATTAACCTAATTGATTCATGTATATTTTCAAGATTAGGGTAATTAGGTTTAAATATGGTATCAAGAAAAACTTGATTTAGAAAATCCCTATAATCTCTAACCAAGGGAAACAGGGGATTGCTTATTTAAGGAGGGGATACCATGAACTTTGGATCTACCTCATCTTGACTCTGAAACCAATACTAAAAAATAGTTTAATTGATAAAATCCAATTTCCCATGAACCCTGAATATACAAAACACTGGCATGCCTTTCAAATCTGATTCCAAAACAACAAATATTCTTTGCTTTCGTCTTTTTCTTTCTTCAAATAAATCAAACCCATATTTTCTTCACCAATTTATTCAATTAAAATAACTAATTCTTATAAAAAACTAATTAAACTAATTTATCATATTTTTGGGTTTTATCTTGAACTATTTAATTATAAATTCTTATTTAATTAAGTATCATAGTTTGAGTTTTTATAAATTTTGTATTTTTATTAGATCCATAGGGAAATAACAACACCCTCTAGGTATGTCAGTCATACCACCAATGACACACTCAATGAAATCTAACTCACTATGACATCAATGCCATAGTTTTCATCTTGAATCAAAGTACATAATAAAATAATATAAACTAATAATAATCTTAAGTCAAGTTATCATTACACTTTTTTTCAGATAGGAACAACCAATAAAACACGCGGTGTTATTATCAGTGGGCCAGTCCTCATGATATCATATACTTGAGATCACCAAGTGAAAACATTATATGAAGAAGTATCACTGCTCATGATCCCCCATCACTTGATGGTTACACATTATCTATGTCCTATCAGCATGATTTATCTAGACTATAGGACATAAGTTCAATATCAGTATCATGGTATCTATAGGTTCTCATTATAATTTGGGAACTACTATAACCATTTGATATGATATGTAATCTAAGAAAATTACTATAAATACAGTGTATGTAGATGTATTAACACTACTTTAGTAATATAAACACATTTATATATCAAAATTTTTACGTGTAATGGTAATCAAAGTACATACATGAGTTGGGTCTCTGAAACCCACTTTCAACACTCCCACTTGCATTAGATCCAACTATTAACAAGTACCAACTTTCTATCTCTCACATGAAAAACATGATTATACTAAGATATGGATTTTTATAAGTGTTGTACCACTTTATCCCCTATATACACTCTTCCAACTATTCCATCACCTCTTTGAGTAAAAACCCTCAAGATATGAAACCTCCAAAGTACACACTTTTCCTTCTAATTTGACCTTGGATCCCTAGAAAGCACCACTTCTATAGTAATATCACAATAAAATAGAATAGGTTCTTTAGTTCTAGGCACAACACCAATATTTGAGACAAAATTTTGTATCCATATTTCCTCCTTAACTACATGAGAATCCATGATATACTCATATTTTATTGTAGAATTGGCTACCAGATATTTCTTCAAATTTCTCTAGCTCACTGCACCACCATTTAGGAAAAAGGCATAGCCCGAATGTGATTTTAGATCATCATGATCTATTGGGAAACTATGATCAATATATACCCTCATTATTAGTTTTTCATTTCTTCCATACACCAGGAACATATACTTTGTATATCTCAAGTACATCAAGATAGTTTTTATAGATGCAAAATTCATCTCTCCTAGATTAGATTGATACATGCCCACCATTATTAAAGAAAAGGCAACATCAAACCATGTACATATCATGGAATACATGATAGATCTCACTATAAAATCATAAGGTATTCTACTCATTTTTTTAACATCCTCATATGTTTCTAGACACATTTTATTAGAGAGATTGTTACCAGGTGACATTAGAAACAAACATATCTTGTATTGTTTCATATTGTACCTTTTAAGTACCTTTTTAATATACACAATTTGAATTATCCCAATTATCCTTTGTGATTTATTTTGATAGATCTCAATCCCTAAGACATAGGATACTTCACATAATTCTTTCATAGAGAAGTATTCATTTAACCACATATTAACTGAATGTAATATTTTCACTTCATTTCCCATAATTAATATGTCAGCAACATATAATACAAGAAAAATGATGGAACTCTCATTAACCGTATAGATACATAGATCACCTTCATTCTTGATGAAACATAATTATCTTATGACCTCATCAAAATGAACATTCCATGACTGTGATTCATCCTTCAACTAGTAAATGGATCTTCATAACTTTCATACATTATTGGAACTATTTGACTTAATAAACTCTCTCGGTTGAGTCATATAGACATATTCAACCAAATTACCATTTATAAAATTATTGTTAACATCCATTTTTCAAATTTCATAATCATTGAAGGATGATATTACAAATAATATTCTGATGTATTTCAACATCACTACTGGTGAGAAGGTTTTTTCATAGTCTATGCCTTTAAGTTTCCTAAAACCCTTTACAACTAGTTGTTATTTATAGGTATTTACTTTACCATCAATAATTATCTTTTTCTTGAATAACCATTTACACCAAATTAGTTTTACATCAGCTATAGGGTATACCAAAATCCAAACTTAATTTTGGTACATAGACTCCAGCTAAGAATGTATGGAATCTTTCCATTTAGAAGTATCATTTCCTTTTGCTACCTACTTTAATGTTATAGGTTCATCATTCTCTAAGAGTAATGTGTCACATGAATCAGTGATATGAAAACCATTTCACTAGTTCTCTAACCTCTTAAGTATACCTACATATTAATTATGTCTTGGGAACATCTTCATCTCCCACTTTCTCTTGTGGTGATTATTCTCGTACCAAATATTGTTTATTTGGAGCATCAACTTCATTGAAGTAAATCTTTCTCACACTATTTTCATTAGAAATGTGTTATATTTATATAAATATGGAAATTATTTTGAAAATCACTTTTCTATCAGAAGGCTTATATAAGTAATAACCTTTGGTTTCTTTAGGATAACCTATAAAGATGAACTTCATACTTCAATATGCCTATTTATCACTAGGTATAGTCTTGAAAAAATCCTTGCATCCCCATAAATGTGTGTTTGATATATTGGGATTATTTTCATACAAAAAATCATATGGAATCCTATCTATAACTTTTATCGGTAATCAATTAAGGGTATATGACTCTATATAAAACACATATCCCCAAAATGATAATGGAAGAGTTTCATGACTCATCATTAATCTAACCATATCTAACAAGTTCATATTCTTTATTTCAATAATACCATTCCACTAAGGTGTATAAGGAGGAGTGATTTGAGATACTATCCAATGCATAAGTGGTCAATTAAATCTTGGTTAAGATACTCTCTACCTTAGTCTGAGCAGAGTGCCTTAATCTTTTTAACAAGCTAGTTTTCTAATTAATGTTGGTGAGAAGAAGGTTTTCTTGCTCCAATTTTCTTTGATATCTCTTCATTGGGTTGGTCCTCACTATCATATTTTCACTTTCAGTCAATATTATGCTAGTGAAAGCTTATTACACCTCATGTAAGAATTTTAGGATTTTATGTTTTAATAAATTCTTGAGAATTGTGGGTTGGGTTTCTAACTCACGCTTCAATCTATTTAAATAATTATTATTATTATTATTTAATACAAGAACCAAACCACTCAGAAAAACCAGATGATAATATCTCATTGCCAAGGACACTAGTATCACACTATTTACAGATCAAATATCCACTTTTCCCTTTGAAATCTTATATAATATACTTGGTTACTATATGTGAATAAAAATGTGTGATCCACATGATGTATAAAATACCCAACTTTTAGATAAAGACATATTTCATTAAATGAAAAAAAATATCTGAAGTAGAAGCATCACCTTGATTCTTCTTCCTATGTTTACAATTCTTTTTCCAGTGGAATTTCTTACCACATGAAAAGCAGATATCCCCATGATCATTTCCCTCACTCTATATCTTTGGATTTTTTGAAGGATAAGGTATCAGTGTCTTGGTCTTGGTCTTAGAATTAGACCCATTGGCCCTTCCCTTCCTCTTCTTTTTCACCATAAATTCTATAGACTTGGTAATATTAATATCCTAATATACTTGTAAAAGTAAATCCAAAAGGTTTGGGATTAACTTTGTTATGTTATTCATGCTGTATTTAATAATAAAAGTCAAAAATATTGGCAGTAAAGAGGCAAGAATGAGACTAGTTTCTAGTTATTGGTTTAGTTTGAACCCAAGGGCTTCAAGTCTCCTAATGTACACAATCATCTTGAGTACATGAGGTATCACGTGATTCTCTTCTGCTATATTTCACATATACACTGAAATTAATATCTAATACCTTTATTTCCTTTCTCTCTCATAATATAACTCTTGGAGCTGAGTTAGCATCTTATAGAAATATTCATCCTCTTTCATTTTCTGTAATTGACTAGAAATTTATGAAAACATGATACATTGAACATACAGCATATTATCTACATGATTTTTATACTTTTCTTTATCCACATTGCTTACTTCATAAAGGGTCTCACTAGGAAGTGAGGACTCCGACACATAAAGTTTCCCCTCACAGTATAGTACTATACACAAGCACTTGTACCACTCCTAGAATTTATGTCCAATTATGATATTTTACTTATCTATAATTGATTATAGTGATAATGTATTAGTGTTGATTATTTTCATTTTATCCACAATAATTAAATTTAGTAGTTATAACTTTATCTTGGTTACCTTTTAGACATTATTGATTAATTCATTAAATGAAACCCACTATTTTATCAAACCTAAGTATCCTTCACTACTAGATTTAGAATACCCAGTCAATTGAGTATTCTAGTGTATAATATCCCTGAAACCTATCCTCACAGTCCAAGATTTGGCTATGATACTACTCAGAGAGTTTCAAGGTAGGATCTAGACTGGACAACCACATTGACTTGTGACTCCTTGTACTATTGGTTAAAGTCCCAATTTCTCAGAATTTTAAACTTGATTCCCTCAACTCTTTGACTCTAAAGTGGTATAAATCTAGATATGACTATGTATTTTCTACCGTCTTTAGTTAAGATGATCCATCTCTTTCATCAAAACTCCCCAGTAGTAGGAGTCACCCTCAACTAGGGCTAATAAACATCTCATACACCTGATTTTGTTCAATTTTAAGTGATAGAAGGCATTATGACCTAATATTACTTTTAGAGTTTTTATTATTTATCAATGAATGTAATAATTTTCTATTAAATATTACCATGATATGTGATCATTCTCACAACTGAATGATGCATTAATAATAAAAGTTCATCATGTATTTATACAGTTTTTTTATTTTATGTGTTCCCACAAGAATTCATATTCATAAAATAATAAACAATGCATAAATAAAATAAACTTTCCAAATCATCTTGAGTATCTAGTATTAGTTTATCCATTTAAACTTAATGGATCAACCATGGCCTAGGATTACAATACCCGATTCAAGTTGTAACATCCCTCCTTCTCTTCATTGTTTTGAGAAGGTGGTGGGAATTTTACTTGTCCGTAAGCGACAGCCTCAAGATGCTAAAGGATGGAAATAAATGCCGAAGGGTTTCCAAACATTTGGGGGATGATTTACCCTTTCATAATAAAAAAAATAACCAAAATACATGATCAAACAGACCACTATATGATGCATGATAACCATAAAAGACAACTCAACATCTCATATATCAAAATCATACTCAAATCAAGTGCCACAAAAGAAGACTACAACATAAAAGTAAATAGTGAAAGATGAACTAATAAAAATACAAAAAGACCACAAGACTCCATGATCCATAAGATCCATGCTCCAAAATCACCAAACAACCTGAGTATCATGAATTAGTGCTAAACATGTGATACTTTGCCTTTTACCATGTCTCGGTAGGCAACATATGCAAAAGCACCACAGTTTCAAAGTAGGGGTGAGTACTAAAACTTAGTAGGTTTTCCACAATGACTTCCCTGCTCATGCCACTAGGATAGAAGAGTTATAAACATTTATATAAAACTATTTATATAAAACAACTTCCAAAATAGTTTATAACTAAATATAAACTAATGCCAATGTCACACAATTTTTAACCAAATATATTTTTTAAGAAACAACCAACCAATACTTTGAATCCATTTCTCAAGTTCCCTTTGTAATAACCATTCCATTCCACATATCCACATTACCAACCTTGCATGCTTCCTTATGAAATTTCCATACTCATTTTTGGTTTCTCGTCGATCTACCAAGTCATAAAAAGGTAATTTTATTCCATGTTCCATTACACCTTTGGCACCGAGCACAAGGTCACATTTCAACCAAGCCTCGAAAAATGAAATATGAACACACACACCAAGTTTTCCCAAAAACCATTCCAAGACCATTTTAATAAAATCCCCTTTTATTGAAAACCCTTTTCCCATCAAGCCATTTTAATCAAAAAATATTTTGGTTAAAAATCATTTTCCAAAAAATCATTTCAGTATTTACAACAAACCATATTTTAAAATAAACATTTTAAAATCAAGAAGCCAAACCACTTTGCACAAAAATTCACCAAAAGTACACAATTCCATCAAAACCATTAATTATCACTAAAGAATATTTATTCCATACTTTTCACACCAATTTCATAATAAAATTCATGAAATTAAATCAATTTGAAACTAAGACAATCAATTATAACAAGATGAGTTGAGAGTGAATCCACCTATCTCAACCATTTTAATGAAAACTGAAAACGGGCAAAAAACGCTCATGAAACTTGGTAAGAATTCCACAAAACCACCTTAGATCACTTCCCCTATCAATAAAGAGACTAAATCTCATCATATTTGGCATCCATAATCTCATATCTACCCATAATGGTAATAGATCTGAGAAACTGAGATAATAGGAGAAGCAGATCTAAGAAAACATGTCAAGAATGGTGAATAATGATTACATAACACAACAATCCAGCTCCAATTGCCAAGGGAAGCCTCCAAATTTCCCTGGATCAATGGGAGAACCTTATTTGGACTATGGAGAAGAAAAATCCCATGTTAGGGCCATTTTAGGGAAAAAATGAGTGGATTAATGGAAAGGACAACCTATATCCACTTTTAAGGAGGTGGTTTTTATTTCTTGCATGGTTTAGTCATAGAGTTAGAAAAACTGTGTGCTAACTATGCTCCTACTACTGCCTTAAGAAATAATTTGCATGGCCTCCTTGCACGACTTCCAAACCATGCACCGACCATTACAAAGCTCTTTGTCCAACATTTTCACATTTGCACAGTTTGGAAAAACCATGCGTAGACAGTGCACCTTCCCTTTGTCCCTAAAAACTCTCAACAAGTTCTAAAATCTCTCCCAAATTTCACCCTTATACATAATAAACTTAAAAAGAATAAAGGAAAGGTTACAAACCAGAAACTATGGGTATTTTACAAGTCTTGACTCATATTGCATCTTTATCCTCGATCTAATGTTTCAACATCATGCATGGTATGCCACCTCATCTTACAATAGTCCACATATTATAAGATAATTTTCATAATACATGAATACTCACATATAGGTTAGGGAGTCTCGGGAATCAAAAAATACATATAGAACTAAATTGATGGATGTGCAGACCCTTATACATATTGAAAATATAAATATGATGCACATAATGTAATAAATAAATAATTATTATAGACATCACACGTAGTTTTAATAATCCATTAAATAAAACTAAACCTAGAAAAACAAGGCCTCTCTATGTTCAAGACTAGTTGGTAGAAAAATTAATTACGTGATAAAAATTAAAATGCAATAAATTCAATTCAAGGAAATTAAAATGAATTAAATAAATTATTTTAATTCCAATAATTTATTTCATTTGGTCCCAAAATTAATTTAATTTTACTACAAAATTAAACTAATTATTGAATATTAAAATTATTATTATTTTTAAATCCCAAAAATTAAATTAATTTTGAATATTTAAAATTTTCATGAGCCTAAAAAATATATTAAATAGGGGTTTTAGATTTTTTTTAGGTTAGGATAGGGTAGGGTGGTTGGGGCAGATCCCACCTTGACTTGTTGCGGGTCGAGTATAAACCGCATTGACCCATTTCGGGTCGGGTAGGACTCAACCCACCTTGTACTGGGTTGGGCCGACCTAGTTGGACCATGAGATGGCTGATACATAGGAGGCTAGAAGAGGGGAGGACTACGCATGGGGGATCGGGCAACCAAAGGGGACGGTGCTTCACATAGGGTTAACTGAGGGCAGCGACTCATCACTAAGAGGGCCAATCAAGGCTAAAAGAGTTGGAGAGTCTAATACCGATGCTAGGAAGTGGGGTGTATAACCACTATATGGAATTTGGTGGTGTTAGGTGAGGACAAAAAAAGGATGGCTAGGCTATAGGTGGTGATTGGTGTGATAGTTATAGGTAGTTGGTGATGCATGGTGGTGCGATTGTTATAGGTAGTTGGGGTGGTCATCGGAGTCGACAATCTTGGTGACCGTGGACGCCGACCATGGATAGAGGCAGGAAAATTCAGTCCATGTGGGGAATCTTCAGTGGATTCTTCTATGGGGAGACATGATATGGGGGGAGTATGTGACACCATGGGGGACCCCTTTTCATTTTAATTAAAAATTATTTTTTTTATTAAAACTGACATGACAACTGATAGTCGTTTCCTTTTGATTTTTTTAAAACCACAATGTCGTGCCACCCCATTTTATCCTTTTTTGTTGTTATTCAAAAAATTAAAAATTCTATCAATTATAGTTTTTTTGAACTATTCCACAATAAATGTGAAAAAATTGGAACCGGCCAGAATGGTTCCGACCCCAAAATTTGACCAAAACCTGACAAAAAAATAGGATGTGACTGAAAATATCATTGGTCACCACATTGGGGTAAAAATTGACATATATAAAATACATTTTTATAAAATTTTAATACCTATAAAATCAATTTTGATTTATATTAAATTTTATTGATGGTCATAACTTGGCTGTACAAAATTAGATTGATGCACGGTCTATTACCTTGCCACTAAAATGAAACACTATACTCAATTTAATGAAACTTTAAGTTTTCTTGGCTTATAAAATTCATGTGATCACTCTAATACCAATTTTTGGTTTCAGGGTGCACAAAGGAAGCTAACAAGCTGTGGATTTTAAATTTTTTTATCACTGGAGCAATTTATCTTCATGATCTCTGGTGATCTAAGCTCTGATAAAGGTCTGAGGATCAAACATAAATTTATTTAAGTAAAAAAATATAATTGAATTATTACCTTGTTTGGATTGATTTATCATTCGATAATAGATAATTTATAGTGACTCTTACTTAAAGTATTTGAGTTTCAATCTCTCTAAATCATCCACAAATGCTTCAATAGTCAATGGGAATATCGATCGTTGGATTATAGGTGCTATCACATAAGTACAAAAGGCTATGATTCCTTGATGATCACTATGATCCCATTACTTCAATCTATTATGATGATTGAATATCAAATTCTTGGAACAAACCTTTCTATCTATATGATGTGGGAAGGAGAATAGATGAGCTCTCAAATTCGAGTCGCTGAATATTACCTCAGAAATGCGCTCCTCTTTTCTTATATAGTGGGAACTAAACACCTGGAAAGGGTTCCCGAACCCCTGTATATAAAACGTTCACTAAATAAGTCATCAATGACATGTTATGATGAAATAAATACATCATAAACATCATTTAAATTTAATCACAAACATATAATATATAATAAATATATTACATGATAAAAATGAGTCATTAACTCGACTCATAATTCCTACAATATTAAACGATTCTTAAATATTAAAATAGTATTCATTCATATAATATTTTTTTTCATGTATTCACTTAATAACTTGGGAATAATTTTAATAAATAAATTTAACTTTAATTATTCTTTGCTCGAATAATAATGAATTTATCTATTCATTGGTGATTGTTTTTTCTCAGATAAACCTCGAACCCCAGGTGGGCCCCACCATTTCCTATACTCTTATTCAACAAAATATTGAATACTTTTGAATATTATATTGTGTGTAAACCTCTAAGAACTTATCTCGATAGTATAGAATATTATTCAAATACTAGTAATGGAGGCTAGAAACCCATCAAGGCTTCGGAGTAGATAATGAATAGTCATAATAATGACAACTTTCTAATGAACACACACTGTGTAATACAATTTTTTGTCTTTTAATATCCCATAAAGTTGGATGTACAAATTGTTCCATCATCCATAATTGATTTATTATTTTTTGACCTAGATATATTAACTTACCTTATTTTAACATTGCCAGGGATTCAATAAAGTTTCTACCATCCTGATGAACTAGTCCTGAGATATCACTTCCTTTTAGAAGTGAAAAATTATATCATAATTATTCAATCAATTTCATACCACAAATGACATACCAAACATAAGTTACCTTGATACAAAATCCATTTCATAGTTTTTATCTTGCATAAACATACATAATCAAATAGTATACATTGATAATAATCTCAATTTAGGAGACCATTACACATGTTCACTAATAAGAACAACCAATGACACCTCAAACATGTGGTGTTCCTATTGGTGATACAATATTCATAATCTCATGTACTTGATATCACTAAGTGAAAAATTCATGAGAATAAGTATCAATGATTATGACCCCCCAACATATGATGGTCTCACATCATTTGTATCCTCTCAGCATGATGCATCTGGACCATAGGACATAAGTCAATGATCACTGTCATGGTATCTCTAGGTTCGCATTATAGCCTTGGAACTTTTATAACCTTTTTTTATGACATGTAATTTAAGTACATAACCAAAAATATCATGGATGAAAAATCATCAACACTATTATGCTATGATAAAAACATGTATATATCAAACTATATATATGTAATGGTAATCAAAGTATATACATGAGTTGGGTCTAGGGAAACCAATTTCAACAAAAATCATAAGAGGTGATTTATAAAGTGTTTATAAAATAAAAAATATATGATATTTAGATCATATAAAATATTTCTATAATAGATATTAAATTATAAAATGTTTATATTTCATGAAATATCATATAAATTCCATTTAATATAAAATATAAATGGGTTCATATTGAAATAAATATAAAATTTTTATATTCTTGCTAAATTATAAATTGTTTATAATTAGCATTTATTTATGAATAGTTAATAAATGTCTTATGTTTTGGAAAATAAATAATTTTTTTATTTATTTTGTTAAATTTACTTGATATTATTGTTTATTAAGAAAATTATTATATACGAATATTGTGTATGCCAATTTATATGATAAATTTATTCTAGGATAGATCCTTTCATATCATGCTAGGTTTGATATCATAAAATTTCGTTTCATATAACTTGGCCATAGTTTTTATTTTTAATTATGAGATTGGGAATAACTGTTGTGCATTTTTTTATGCCTATTAGGTGTTAGAGTTTTTATGAATTGAATTATCTTTAAATTAAAGTTTTCCTAGGTAACAGTACTTAGATTCTGATGACCTATTTTCCTGGAGGTCTACCTTGGCTAGGAAAGTAAATGTGGTTGTCTATTTGTTGCTTCAGGCTCTCATGTGGAGTTTTTCAATCTCATATAACTATATGTCTTTACTTGAAGAATTTATATACCTTATTAATATGATGAATTTAGATATGTATGAATATAATCAACTTTTATTTTTGGGTGATTAACATAAACTTGTGGGTTGTGTAAAGAGTTACAAATTAATGCGGCGCGAACACATTAATTTGGTGGTTGGAATAGGGATTTCAAAAACTAAATTTTTAGAAAAATGCATACAAAAAAGGAAATACATAATTAATAGATAAATATTACATGATATATAATAGTTATTAATTTAATATGTATACGATTTATATTAAATCAATGAGGCCTTAAATGAAAAACCCTCAAATACTAAGTGTGAGATTCCTTCCAAAGAAAAACCTTTCAAGACCTTAATCATAAAACTGGGTAGTTTCATGCCAAAGATAGGTTACCTTGGATTATATTATGTAAGGAAATAAAATAATAAGTGTCTCTGGATTATCTTGTTGGGATGTTTCATGCCAAATATAGGTGCCCCTGGAATGTCCTTAGTTAGTTTATTTTCAACATTTTCGTTGGTTTACACTAGTCGGGAAGCCCTAACGGCTAGGACACCAGAGGAATAGAGTTGAGTGAATCTATATTATAGATTTGGATAAGTGGTTATCTTCCCAAATATCCAATAGTCACAACTATTTTTATTGAGATTATTCCCTACCTAAATAATTAAGTATTTAGATGAATGGTAAAATAGACTCATTGCTTAGGGAAATATAGATCTTGGTGTACTAAATAGATATGATGTATGGAGTCGTCATTTTTAGTGGGGGAACTATCATTAAAATTCCTTAATGAATATATATAAGATATGTTATTCATATAATAAATTATTATTTTTGAAGATAAATAAATCATCACCATAAAACTAAAAATTTAAATCAATAAATTAAATAAGAATCTTAAAGTAAGAAACTCATAAGACTGGTAGCTTAAGAAAAGTTATTAAGTAAGGGAAATATTCTCCATGTTAGAATTATTCCTTCCTGAATAACCTATTATTGAAATTCTTCAACAAGTAAATCTAGATGCTTATGGAAGAATGGAATGATTCATTAAGGTTTAAAAGGAACCATATGTCGATTGACCTAAGGAATTATAGTCTCATATACTCAATACGATTCGGTATGTTAATTATATTCAATATGATAAAATATGTTTAGAGAGATTGAAGCATTCTTATAAGGATTATTCTGGTTAAGAAATTTATTATATGGAAATATTCTGGAAGAAAAAATTAATTCAAGAAAAGTTTACCTGATATTCTCAAAGTGTTTATAATAGATGAATTGGGCATATGATTTCTAATTTCAAATAATATACAGAAATTATAAGAAGGTAAAAGTTCAAAATTTGAAGATAAAAATTTGGAAAGTATAACAATATTTCTTCAAGAATTTAGTTTATGTTATTTGAAACCATAGTGTACTATCATGAAGGAGTAATTATTACATATGATGAGCTTATCTATAATACCCAAAGGATTTTGGGAACTTCATGTAATATTTATGTCAGGTATTAATGTTACAAAAATTTATTATTTGATTTTTAAGGGTATGTGATAATGAGTGCATATTTTAATAGTGTTTAAAATACACAGGAGTTGAAAATCGTAGGAAGAATTTAAAATAGCTTATAGTTTAAATTAAAATTATGAATTAAATTCTTGCTACATCAAAAAAATGAATGCACAGATTCATATTAAGCTTTGATGAATCTAATTAAAGGAAGTTTATCTTCATATTGCTTCTCTTATATGATAAAAGGTGTTAAAAAGAGTTGTTATGAACAACATGAGATGATTAATTGGATACACTAGGTTTATGATTCATTAGATTCAATAATATTTTTTTGAGAATAATATATGGATAAAAGTCTCTATCCTGCTATTTTTTAAAATATGATGGAATTTTATTCCCACCAAATAGTATTGTATTTTAATGAATAAAATATTATTTTTCAAGAAAACAATATAAACACATGGAATTCCATATGAGATATGGAAAATAGATTATTTTTTAAATAGTATCACTAAAATGAGATAAGTGTTACTTTCTAAAATAAATAAGTTTGTGTTGAATCTTAGCAATATATTCTAAGAAGGTTATATTATCTAAGATAATAGTCTGAGTATGGTTTGAATTAGATAGTTTCAAAGTTAACAAATAAATATTAAGTGAATTTTCTTTTTATATCTTAATAGAGTTTAAGATATGTGTTGATAATATTGTAAAAGGTAACAGTGAGTTACCGCATGAAAATTAATATCACTATTTCTTAACAAATTATACCATTATAATATTATAGTGATTCTTCACTTAATAACATAAATAATTTTATGATATGTGATGGTAAATTAAAATGTAAATAGTTACATTTAGTTACCATAAAAAGTAATCATCACTATTCACTAAAGGTTTACACAAAGTGTATCACTTGGTATACTAAAAAAGTTTAGGTTATGGAAGTAAGTAGAAATGTAAACAGTTACATTATTTATCATAATGAAGTGGATATTAATTTATCCCAAAATAATTTTGGATGTGTTAGTAAAGTGATAATATAAATAGTTACATTATTTACAAAATATTTCAAGGAAAAAGTTTTATAGAAAGGGTTCCAATGATAATGATGATATAATTAGAAAGAGTTATAAGTATACAATATAAGATAAAATTATAACATTTAATGATATGAATTTAATAAGTTTGAATATAAGTTAAAAGATTTGAACTTAAGGAATATGATTCCTAAGTCTAACCATTATTTTAACTAGCTTGCTTTATTAATGTTAGGTTAGTGGGAGTATTTTATCTGATGGTCACATAGGGATGTGATAGAAACTACATATGGATGTAATGTTTAAAGAAACCATTAATATAACAACAACATGAGAATAATGTAAAATCTATAGATATTAGAAACTTAAGTGATTGGTTGTGATGGTTGTAAACATTTCATGCATTTATAATAAAGGCAATCTCAATTTATCATTCAATAATCTGTGTTGAAATTTACTTTACATAAATGGTTAAATGATAAATATACCCTGAAATTATAAACTTTGAGTAATCCATAATCGATGATCATCATATAGTATAATGGGTTGTGATGACAAGTAAATATTATCTTGAATAGATTCTTGTACTCAATACAAAGGACTGTATATGTGATATGAAGAATAGATTCTTGAGGTAATAAGTAGATACTTATTACTTGGACTGAACCACTATAGTACATATCATGTAATGTCATACAGTCATAGATATACTTAGGGGTGTATTATTATTATCAATCCTTATTACCTGATTCTAGTGAGATACCTAGAATGAGAACCATCACACTTTAATACCCCACTTACACAAGTCAACATATAAAATTAGCTAATACAGGTGTGATTGGATATGTTATTGATCATTTAATTAGTTTAGTACAAATAATATGAGATTTTTCTACTTGTATTATAAGAAAATACATTTGGATCTTGATAGAATAAGAGTAAATAAATGCATGTCCATGTTTATTTGAAATATAATAAGTGTGTTTAACTACTTGTATAAGGGACATGTGATGTACTCATTCATTAGATGAATGAAATGTGATGTGTTCATCGACTTGGTTAGTATATTTCTGAGAATAAAGAAAATATTATTTGGATATACTAAATTGACTTGTTCCATGTTCATTTTCCACTCAATGTAATGGATAAAAATATCATATTGGTGTAGATATGATGTATATGATACATATTTTGAAGTACATGTTCAAAAATATATAGAAGTTAGTTTGATAGAGATCACACCAAACCCCTTAGTGTCTTGAGTAGCACTAATAATTTTATAGAGGATGATCATTTCTTACATATATAAAATATGGATTTTATAGTTGTTATCAATGTTGATAAGGATCGAAGGGTAACAAGGTTAGGACCTTGGATAAGGATAATTTTTTGAATTTTTTTTGTTCAAGATGAAGAGAGTTTGATGAAAAACCATATCTAGAAGAGCTTGGATGGATTCAATGTAACGCCCCGAACCCAGTTACCTAGAGTCGGTGCATTATTACATAACATTGGCATGATAATAAGGAAATCATGTCTCGAAAGACTGATCAGTTTAGTAGCCTTGGAAACAAGATTCATACATAAGTTCAACTTTACATCTTTAAGAGAAATACAACAAAAATATATTTCATTTGAAACATCGAAGCCTCCTAGATTATGCCTGCAGGTCACTCATAACTAACTTCTTCATATCCTGGGAAAATGAAACATAAGAAAGGGGTGATCTCAAACGCTCAGTAAGGGTAAGTAATATAGCAGAAAATGACATATATATTAAGCATGGTAAATAACTTAAACCACAAGCCTTTACCAATAATAAAAATGAATACTTTAATGGAAATAATGTGAGTTGAGTAAATAATTCCATAATAAAACATAATCATGGGTATTATACTAGTCGAATGACCACATGAACCATCAATATTATTTCCATAATGAGGTAATGTATAATGTCGGATATTCTGAAACATTTTGTGAAGGCCTCGGCCAAGACGTCTAAAAATGATTAAGGCATCAGCCAAAACCATAAATCAAGTTGGGGAAGGGCCGCATCCAATTCCACGTCTAGTTGTCTCATGAGACCTACCGATGCATCGAGGAGCTATAGCGGGCTTCACCCATCACTTACTAAGTCCAATACATTCCTCATATGAAAATGTTTAAACATATCATAAACATTCATATTAAAACTAATATAAGAAATTTCAATACATTAACCATAAATAATGAATTGTATAAAAATAGCACATCCACAGTCAAACATATCATAAAACCTTAAATACATTATGGACGTTTTTTATCATAATAAATCAATTTCAAATAAACCTAAAATCCATCAAGGATGTTGACATAGATGAAATAAAAACCCTTTTAAAAGAAATATCTCTTTCTATTTTGAAATAATTTAAGAGGCACATAATTATAAAGAAAACATTTATTTTGAAAATATTCTTATAAGCTTATAAGGGAATATTTGACAATTTTATAACGGCGGAAAATAACCGCACCCGCCGTATAAGTTAAAAAGGACATTCTTATATTAATTTTGTCGAAAAGGATAAAAAGGACCTTGATTTGAAAATGACAGAAATATTCCTTTATAAAAAGTAAACAAGGGTATAAATGAATTTAACCCATATTCCATAAAATAGTAGGAATAATTTGAAACACATTTTTAAGAAACATGGATGTGGATGATAAAAAGGTCCCAGTAGAGAATTACGTATAAATAACCTCGAATAATGAAGAGATTGTGAAATAAACCCTTAACTTGTACTTTTCCTTGGTTGAGGGTAGGTTAACCTCCTGTATAATAGTTAAATCACTGTTATTAAATTATAAAATAATCATATAATATGATATCATATATGATCTTTTAATATTTCTTTGTTAATAATATTTTAGTATTATCGTCGTTTCGGGTGTTAACTGATTCATTTTCCTTTATATGATTTGTTACGTAAGCCATGTTTGTTATAGATAGGTTGTATATTATTCATATCTAGAATGATATCAAGTCCTTAAACAATACTTTTAATTATAAAATGAGAATTAGACTTGAATGGATACGATGGTGAATGAATCTCATCGCGTTCGTGGAGACGGTAGTCCGTACGTACGCACGAGCGACAATATCATTCTTGTGATATTAAAATAATAGATAATTGGATAGTATATCATATATACATAATAATTATCATGTTATATTTATTATTTACATGAATTACACATCATTATTATACCCATCCAAATAATAATGTATTGAATAACAATTACACCACAACGTGGAGACGGTAGGCCGTACGTACGCACGTATGGTGACATATCGTTCAAAGGATGGATAGAATACTGAATATGGTTGTACCATATTTATAATAACATCACAATATATATAATATACTGGAGTTATTATTTTATAATGGAAACAACAAATAAAGAAGATGTTGAAGAATAAAGGAACTTGAAAGAGGGTGGTGAAAACATTACCTCTTCTTCGGGTTCTTCCTTTTGACTTGATCAAAAGAGATCATTAGGTTGGATTTATGACTAAATTAAGGACTCTAGGTTGAAGTTAGGGAAGTTTAGAGAGTATTTGGGCAGGTTTTGGCTGAACCAAATGGCTTTTAAGGTGTGAATAATTGGTTATAAGTTGTGTCCTTTTATAAGGGGGAGGAGGGGCTCTTTAGGAAAAACTTAAAGTATTAATTTATAATAAATTCATATTCTGTTTATAATAGCTCCAAAGTGTATTATTAAAAGTATAAGGTAGTTATGGGTTGAAATAATTATAACAAATATATTTTAGACAGGTTTGGTTCATTATATTAACCTTATCTTTTAGTTTTAACTCTTAGTTAATTAGATTGACATTTACCGTGTCACTTTGTATTTTTATATTATATAGTTAATAAACTTACTATATACTTCCAAGAGACCCCAAAGTGGTCCATTAATGATACACCTATCATGATATAAGTCCTTTGGACAAACATTAGATTTTTAGTAATAGAATATCAATTAATAGTATAATATTTTTTAAAAAAACTTATTTATGTCAATTTTGACACTATTTAATAATTGATTTTTGTTAAAGTCTTAAAATATTTATTAATTCAAAAAAAATTCATTTAAGTAGTTATAACATGTAATATTAACCAATAAAATTATTTTATGTCATCAAAACTTTCAAATTATATTTATTTTAACATTTATAATACCATTTATTAGATTATTTCATCAATAAGGAAAATACTGCATTATTATTGTGTCATAAATATATTTAATTATTGAATGTATAAAAATTATAAATAAAATACCATTATGTATAAAATAGTTTTAGCTTTCTAATGAATATTTATAGTTGAAAATATAACATATATAACCCTATGTAAAAATTTGTTTTCTAAAAGATATATGTTTATGTCATTTTTGTATTTACTTTAACTTAATTAATATAAAGTGTCATTATAACTTACAAGTAGATCCATGGGGTCCCAAAATCAACCCAAAATTACCATGGTAAGACATGTATCAACCAATAGGGTTAGGACACGTTTTTGGGTAAATTATTATTATTATAATATTATTTTTTACCCTTATTTACTGGATTTACCCTTTAACCATGGTAAATAAAATATTTACCGAAGTAATTATTCAAAATGTCTAAAAATAAAAGTTAACTATTTACAAAATTTGGAACTCTTAATTCTAAATGTGGAATCCATTTTTCTAAATTCAAAACACGTAAGTGGCAGAAATTAATTTAAAATTAATTCCCGCTGTCAAAACAAAAAACATGTTTTTAAGAAATAATAACTATAAAAAGACTGACAGTTGTTTATGTCGGGTTTAAATGTGAAATTACATCCAATGAACAAAATTGTATTAATTGGTAAAAATATATTCTAAATATACTTTAAAATCACTCAAATTCATAATTTATCACTATTAATTATTTTGATTAAAAAAGTTGTTTTTAATTAAAATTTAATAATTTTCACTATTCATCAAAATATGAAAGTTATCCGAAAAGTACCAAAAATTCACCCTAAGATAATTTCGATATTCTGAATCCAAAAATGAATTCCATTTTGAAAGATAAATTGTATAAAATTTCAAAAAGTGGGTATTACTATTCATAACGGCTAGTTTGATTGGTTGTGGTGTGTTAGAACTAGAAGTTGCATACAACACACGCTACTGTATTATTAAAAGGGAAAGATACCGTGGAAGCTTGGGGTGTTACATTCTCCCCTCCTTAAATAAATTGATTCCTCGCAATTTGAAATTGTTTTTCAAAAATAAAAGGTTGAAAATAGAAAATACCTTTGTGGAAAACCCATATCGGAAATAGGGTTAATAAAATTTAGTTTTAATAAGAGGGAAAGGGAAATAAGAATGTCACCACAAAATTAGGGTTTCAAATAGAAGAACATTGGTGGAAATTATATACATGTAATTAGAGGGAAAATGTAAATATTTATAGGGAGTGATTGAGGTCATAAATCACAAACAAGTGTAAAATTGAGGGCCTCAAAGCCATCAATCTATGATGATTTAAAATATCATCAGTTCAACAAAACATAAGGTATTAGGATAACACATATCTGGTTATAATATCCCTTCCATAAAGTTTAATAATTAATTTATTCATAGAATAAGGGATATATATATATATATATACTTGACAAGTAGAGTTTCATCCCTCAACTAATTTCTACCACAAACTCATCTTTCACTCAAAAGATAATAGAACTCAAAAATATTGTATTTACCCTAATCGTATAAGGTTCCAAATATTAACACATACCATTAAAATGAAGAAAAATATTTTCTAATAATCAGGTACTTCCTATAGTCTAGTGGTAGGTAATAAAGGCCGCTCGCACTATGGTTGTGGGTTCGATTCCTGTAGCTTTGTCCAACGCGACGGGTTATCGCCCGACCTGCAGGTTGTCCTTTTACTAACACTATAGTATCATAATATTAGAAAAATAATAATAATAATTGTTTTAACCATAAACAATACTATCCAATGTTCAACTTAATTCATTCCAAACATTATAGTTATCCAAAGTACCTCTATCCAGACTCTCTGTAAAAGGTATCTAAATTCCAAAATCAATTGCAACATCAGATTCCCCAAACAAAGTAAAGTTTCTCTTATTGTCACATACTAAAAATATGATTACCTTTTTCATATTAAAACCTTAATGAAAACAACAAGTACTGTAGTACAATCCTTGTATATATCACATTATTCTCATAACTAGAATATAATCCTTGTGTCCATAAATTAATTATTTCTCTTCAACTATAGTAACAGCATAAGCTTGGCCTTGATCCCTTGGCATTTTTTGAGGTAAGTTTCCTTTTTTCTTAGGGCATTCATTTTCATAATTCCCCATTTCTCTACAATTTTAGCATTCAACATTGACAGCCTCTTTCTTTCCCTTGCAATCACGAGCTTGGTGACCTTTTTCTCGACATTTATAAAAAACTCCCATTCCTTTTAGGCAAGTACCGCGGTGATTCTTCCCATAATTATCACATAATGGAAAATAATTCTTTCCCTTTTTCCCTTTATCTGTCTCTTGCTCCACCGTTCTCTTCTTCTCTTGCTTTACTTTATTGTCATAATATTTAGAGAATTCCTTTTCTGTCTCGATAGCACATGAGACAATATCTTCGTACGATGAGAAGGATTGTGAGACTAATGATTGACTAAGAAATGGTATTAACCCATCAAATAAACAATTAATATTACTCCTCGGGTTACATATATAATTTGTTGCATGCCTTGCTAACCTTGTAAAGTTAGATTCATACTTTGCGACATTCTCATCCTCTTTTTGCCTGAGACTGAGAAATTTCCTTTCCATATCCACACGATGGTCATGAGGATAGTATTTTTCTAATAATATCTCTTTAAACTCCCTCCATTCCATACTTTATACTTCTTAATCATCCTTTGGGTTTTGAATTAATGACCACCATTGATCAGCATCTCCAGTGAGGCGGTAAACTGCCATGATAACCTTTTCCCTTTCACTACTCCCCAAATCTTGAAATATTTTCTCTAGGGAACTTATCCATTTCTCAACTACTAGTGGATTTTTATACCCATTGAATGTTGGTGGTTGTTTCCTCATGAAGCGATCTAACATTGATCCTCCACACTGCGGATCAGGGTGCTCTATATGGGTAAGGTTATTATTCATAACCTGAGTGAGTTGTCCCAGTATAGTGATAAGCTGATCAGTACCAGTTGTATCACCAACTCCACTATAATTATCTTGAACAGGAGTGAAATCCCTACATAGAGTGCGTGCATTGATACAGTTTCCATTTCTTCCACTAGGCACCATTTCTAAACAATGTCATAAACTAGATTAGTTTATGAATCGAAATATATAATTCCAAACTTCTATAAAACTTAACATAAATTGAACAGTTTATGGATATAATCCATAATCATAAAAATGTTTTCTTTGAGGAATTATATACTCATAAACCATTCATAATGGTTTGTAAAGAAAATGAGAATTATCCTAAGCATATCCCGCGGGAGTGTCGTAACCAAGAGTGCAGCAATGCCCGTTGTCGTGCACCAGTTCCTGTTCGAGTCTAGCTCAAAGCGGTGTTTTCGGGTTTTACCCCTAGGTACATCTGTGCCAGAGCCGCCTCTACCTGCTCGTATCCATACAGGGATGTATTGCTTGGAAAACTCAAAAAATATCAACAATACTAATATTCTAAGAAGTTATTATATACTAATCCTCAAAGTCTATCTTAGGGCTATGTGCTCTAATCAGATTTTATCTAAATCTAGTTTCCAAGGTTTGTATTAAACTTCCTCTGATACCAACTATAACTTCCCGACCCCAGTTACCCAGAGTTGGTGCCTTATTACATAACATTATCATGATCACAAGGAAATCATGTCTCGAAAGACCGATCAATTTAGTATCCTTGGAAATAATATTCATACATAAGTTCAACTTTTCATCTTTAAGAGAAATACAACACAAATATATTTCATTTGAAACATCCAAGCCTCCTAGATTATGCCTGAAGGTCACTCATAACTAACTTCTTCATATCCTGGGAAAATGAAACATATAAAAGGGGTGAGCTCAAACGCTCATTAAGGTTAAGTAATATAGCAGAAAATGACATAAATATTAAGCAAGGAAAATAATTGAAACCACAAGCCCATACAAATAATAATCACGAATACTTTTATGGCAAGAATATGAGCTGAGTAAATAATTCCATAATAAAACATAATCATGGGTATTCTACTAGTAGAATGACCACATGAACCATCAATATTATTTCCATAATGAGGCAATGTATAATGTCGGACATTCTGAAACATTTTGTCAAGGCCTCAGCCAAGACGTCTAAAAATGATTAAGGCCTCAGCCAAAACAATAAATCAAATTGGGAAAGGGCCTCGGCAAATTCCACGTCTAGTTGTCTCATGAGACCTACCGATGCATCGAGGAGCTGTAGTGGGCTCCATCCATCACTTACTAAGTCCAATACATTCCTCATATGAAAAGGTTTAAACATATCATAAACATTCGTATTAAAAATAATATACCAAATGTCAATACTTTAACCATAAATAATGAATGGTATAAAAATAGCACATCCATAGTCAAACATATCACAAAACCTTCAATACAATATGGAAGTTTTGTATCATAATAAATCAATTTAAAATAAACTTAAAATCCATCAAGGATGTTGACATAGATGAAATCAAAACCCTTTTTAGAGAAATATATCTTTCTATTTTGAAATCATTTAAGAGTCACATAACTATAAAGAAAACATTTATTTTGAAAATATTCTTATAATATTGTAAGGGAAGCTTTGACGATTTTATAACAGTGGAAAATAACCGCACCCACCGTATAAGTTAAAAAGGACATTCTTACCTTAATTTTTCCGAAAAGGTTAAAAAGAACCTTGTTTGGAAAATGACGGAAAGATTCCTTTATAAAAATTCAACAAGGTTATAAATTAATTTAACCCATAGTCCATAAAATAGTAAGAATTATTTGAAACACATTTTTAAGAAACATGGATGTGGATGATAAAGAGGTCCCAGTAGAGAATTACGTATAAACAACCTCAGATAATGAAGAGATTGTGAAATAAACCCTTACCTTGTACTTTTCCTTGGTTGAGGGAAGGTTAAAATCCTGTATAATAGTTAAATAATTTTTATTAAATTATACAATAATCATATAAATATGATATCATATATGATCTTTTAATATTGCTTTGTTAATAATATTTTAGTGTTATCGTCGTTTCGAGTGTTAACTGATTCGTTTTCCTTTATATGCTTTGTTACATAAGCCATGTTTGTTATGGATAGGTTGTATATTATTCATATCCAGAATGATATCAAGTCCTTAAAAAATAATTTTAATCATAAAATTAGAATTATACTTGAATGGATACGATGGTGAATGAATCTCATCGCGTTCATGGAGACGGTAGTCCGTACGTACGCACGAGCGACAATATCATTCTTGTGATATTAAAATAATAGATAATTGGATAGTATATCATATATACAGTATCATTATCATTTTATATTTATTATTTACATTAATTACACATCATTATTATACCCATCCAAATAATAATGTATTTAATAACAATTACACCATGACGTAGAGACGGTAGGTCGTACGTACGCACGTATTGTGACATGTCGTTCAAAGGATGGATAGAATACTGAATATGGTTGTACCATATTTATAATAACATCATATTATATATAAGATACTGGAGTTATTATTTTATAATGTAAATAACAAAGAAATAAGATGTTGAAGAAGAAAGGAACTTGAAAGAGGGTGGTGAAAACATTACCTCTTCTTCGGGTTCTTTCTTTTGATTTGATCAAAAGGGATCCTTAGGTTGCCTTTCTGACTAAAGGAAGGCCTCTAGGTTGAAGTGAGATAATTTGAGAGAATATTTGGGTAGGGTTTGGCCGAACCAAATGGCTTTGAAGGTGTGAAGAATTGGTTAGAAGTTGTGTCCTTTTATAAGGTGGAGGAGGGGCTCTTTAGGAAAAACTTAAAGTATTAATTTATAATAAATTCATATTCAGTTTCTAATGGATTCAAAGTGGATTATTTGAAGTCTAAGGTTGGGATGGGTCTAAATACTTTTAACCAATAAATTTTAGATAGGTTTGGTTCATTATATTAACCTTATATTTTAGTTTTAACTCTTAGTTAATTAGATTGACATTTACCATGTCACTTTGTATTTTTATATTATATAGTTAATAAACTTACTATATACTTCCAAGAGACCCCCAATTGGTCCATTAATGATACAACTATCATGATATAAGTCCTTTGGCCTAACCTTAGATTTTTAGTAATATAATATCAATTAATAATATAATATTTGTTTTAAAAACTCATTTATGTCAATTTTGACACTATTTAATAATTGATTTTTGATAAAGTCTTAAAATATTTATTAATTATAAAAAAATTAATTTAAAAAATCCTAACATGTCATATTAACCAATAAAATTTTTGTATTTCATCAAAACTTTCAAATTATATTTATTTTAACATTTATAACACCACTTATTTGATTCTTTCATTAATAAGTAAAATACTTCATCATTATTGTGTCATAAATATATTTAATTATTCAATGTCTAAAAATTATAAATAAAATACCATTATGTATGAAATATTTTTATATTTCTAATGATTATTTATAGTCTAAAATATAACATATATAACCATATGTAAATTTTTTTTTCTAAAAGATATATGCTTATGTCATTTTTGTATTTACTTTAACTTAATCAATATAAAGTGTCATTATAACTTACAAGTGGATCCATGGGGTCCCAAAATTGACCCAAAGATACCCATGGTCAGACATGTATCAACCAATAGGGTTAGGACACGTTTTATGGTAAATTATTATTATTATAATATTATTTTTTACCCTTATTTACCGGATTTACCCTTTAACCATGGTAAATAAAATATTTACCGAAGTAATTATTCAAAATGTATAAAAATAAAAGTTACATATTTACACAATTTGTACCTCCTAATTATAAATATGGAATCCATTTTTCTAAATTCAAAACACAGAAGTGGTAGAAATTAATTTAAAATTAATTCCCGCTGTCAAAACAAAAAGCGTGTTTTTAAGAAATAATAAATATCAAAAGATTGACACTTGTTTATATTCGGTTTAAATGTAAAATTACGTCCAATGACCAAAATTATATTAAGTGGTAAAAATATATTCTAAATATACTTTAAAATCACTCAAATTCATAATTTATCACTATTAATTATTTTGATTAAAAAAGTTGTTTTTAATTAAAATTTAATAATTTTCACTATTCATCAAAATATAAAAGTTATCCGAAAAGTACCAAAAATTCACCCTAAGATAATTTAGATATTACAAATCCAAAAATTAAGTCCATTTTGAAAGATAAAATGTATAAAATTTCAAAAAGTGAGTATTACTATTCATAACGGCTAGTTTGATTAGTTGTGGTGTGTTAGAACTCGAAGTTGCGTACAACACACGCTACTATATTATTCAAAGGGAAATGTACCGTGGAAGCTTGGGGTGTTACATTCAAAATGGGTTGTGAAGTTTTTTATAAATCCCTAATGAGAGTTCAGTTCAAGTTTTAGATTGTTAGATGTGTAGTAAAAATGTACATGCATGTGATGCATGTACACATTCATATGATGCATTATATATATAAATATATAATATGATATTATATACAATGTACATTTAATATATTCATATGATGTATTTATTTTTCAGGCATGCGATACATGAATAATATATATATATATATATATATATATATATGATATATATATATACTATTAATTTATCATGAATGGTTTATTCATCAGTTACAATCCAGTATGAATGGATTAAAGGATTTGAATTAAATTCATTGAAAACATTTAACTAATTATACCCCAATATTCATAAATTTCTATGATGAATTATTAATACAAGATGTCTCATGCTTCAGATATACAAGAGGATAAGATCCTCTCATATTGGGTGTGAAATGTATGTGATCTTCGTTTGAATCTCTTTGTGTCCCATGCATTGTTAAACCTGACATGAGAAGGTGCTAGAACCCCTTTAGTTGTTCAATAATCCTCAAAATTAAATCATAGATCCATTGGTTGGTGTACCACCTTGGAGGCAATGTTCTTTAGTTTAGCTCTCGTTGTGATCACCTTCAACCATTCTTATTCAAAGTGAAGTAGATGGTTATTTTTATACATGGTTTATATGTAATATGTTTTTATATTGATTAATGGAGATAGATGTACCAATGTTTTTGGTTTTCTTATTCTAAAAATGATCATCAGATGATAATAAGAAACCCATTAAAATATTCCCTCTCCCACATTTCATGTGATTCTGACCCATGATGCCACAAAAATAGAACCAATGATATATACTTTTCACATTTAACCATTACATAAGAATTAAAAACATAAAATGGTTTCTCAGTCATAGAAACGTCAAATTTAAGGTTAAGGTATTCCTAATTTAGAATGTGAGATGGTTAATACTTCTTGAGTTGGGATGCATAGAAAACATTGTGGATCTAAGAAAAACAAGGCGGTAAATCTAGGTGAAAAACACCTTTACAAGACATTAAATGATCTCAAAAGGGTCCCACATTTCTAGGGGTGAGCTTCCCTTTCCTTCCAAAATGTCAGTGACCCAACCCGGTTGAGACTTTTAAGAACACCTAATCATAGACTAAAAACTCCAAAGGAAGACAATGATGATTTTTATAAGACTTTAATAGCTTTTAGCCTTCACCAAGTACTGATTAATCACCTAAACCATTATCATTTTTTCTTGGACCAAGTTTAGTATTATCAATGAAGCCTAACCAACCTCATAATAACATAGAAGAGAGTTATAGAGTCATCCAAATCCTTTCTCCTTTTGAATAGAATGGTCATTATACATTTCCTCAACACCTAGTTGGTCAATAGAGAGAACAATAGGAGATGCAGACCCACTCTGAGCGACAGAATCAACCTCCCCATGATAGAACATGCGACCACGGAAACAGAGAGATGAAAATAACCCAGATGTTGATAAGAAGAGAAAAAATATGTCTATGTATCAAATATTATCAGCTGCTTACACCAAAACTCTTCCCCAACTGATATCAAAATCCAATCAACAAGTGCCTTACAAATTTCAACTTCAATGCAGATATGCGGGGATATAGGATGACAAACTGAATCAATTCAACTATCCAGACCCAAAAAACATCTGACCAAATTTCCCATCATATGAATAATCAAAGGATTTTGGAAATGGATAGGGAGTTCATGAAATCATACCTAAATATTCTTAGTCATAGAATCGTGTTTCATATAGAAATAATAGCATCGGGGAAATAGGTAGAAGTACGATCCATTTCATGTATGAGGAGTTATAGAACAAGCAAGGATTAGTCCCTCCTCTAATGAAAATAGAACCATAATATTTTGAATATCAAGAAGTTTGATGGTTTCATGGTCCTGTAATCCCTATGAACCAAAAATGAACCTATAAAAGGTGTTGACCGATGGCCGATGATGTCTGAATCGAACCACAAAGGTTAGGTTCAAGAGCGTTGAAGCTTTAGAGAACACCAAGGATGAAAGATAGAGATTATAGAAACCATCATGAATGCCTAAAACTTCTAGGAATAGATCAATTACTGGGAATGGGGGAAGGAAATTTGTGTTAGAGGATGGAGAGAAGGGGGATCAATCCCCAAAGGAAAGAAAATCCCCCCCCCCCTCTAGTGGGGAAGGGATAGGATTTTTAGCCATCACTACCTAGGTCATCTCAAGTGCTAAGAAGGGAGGGATGGGATCCAACATCCATCATCCATAGAAGTGACAAGTCATGATGAAGATGTTAGGAATTAAATAGGATCAAAGAAAAAGATACCAAACACTAGCTTCACAAGAACCTCAATTATTGGAGAACTAAAAACTAAACCAAGATGGGATCTAGAACATGGGATGGGAGGACTAAATGATCTATTCAACAGGGATCCATAACCATATAAAAAACCAGAATAATTGAACGTCACTGTAAAGACCCATAAATTTCAAGGAAATTTTTTTCTTAATTTTCTTTGGAATTTTACAAGAACGCAGTTTCTGACGGCACCTAATTCCGAGGCCCGGTGTGCCCGGAATCATTTTCGGAAGTTTGGCTCGGGTACGTTCAGTGAACGAACGAGCGGGTTTTTCTAACTTTTAAACCGGTGCTCGGAATCAAATTCTGAGGGCACTGATGGAATCGCAGCGCCGGTATTTTCTTAGAAACGCCTCTTCCGGAGTTGCGTTTGCTCGGGTGTGGTTTTTAATCTTTGGGGTTAAGTTAAGAAAATAAAATAAAGTGGTGTGACAACTTTATTTTTATTTCACTTAAAGCCACTTAAAAGCCACTTAAAGCTTCTTAAGCTGAGTTAAAGCGGATATGGTGCAATTCAAAATATCTTACCCTCTTGATAGGATATTTGTGAGGTGGGGCCCACACGAGCCCCACCGTTTCTTTTCCGCTAAGTAATGCACCCGTGAAAACCCGTCATTATGAAAGTCAACTGACGCATTTTCTTAAATTCTTAACGCACCATTTAATTGGGCAGTTAGCTTTGTTAAATTAATTCTATGAATTAATTTAATCATTTCTTAACTTGTTTACAATCCGTTGGCGTAATAATAAAATAAGACCAACGCATGACTTCTTGAGGATTGCTCGTTGAGAGGTTTTTGACAATTTTTGTGCCTTCATCCTCCTTCGCGAAGAACGCGAAGAACGCCGTCACCCTCGGAGATTGACGACGCTTCTTCTGAGACGTTCTTCCCCGCAAAGATCTCCGATCACCAACTTCTTGAGGTAGGAGATTTCGGGTTTCTTCTTTTAAATTTTCTTTGTGGTTTATAACAACATCATGGATTTAATTAATATAATTAAATTTGCATGTTCTTGAACCTCAGAGTTCAACGACGCGACGCCCTTCTGCGGCGCGACGATCCCCTCTTTCCGCGGCGATCAATTCCGCGAAGAACGCGCGTGCGACGACTTGACGAGGTAGGGGTTTTGTTTATGAAATGAATTTATTTCCGTGGTTGTTTCCTCCTTAAAAAACAAAGAACCTGAATCAAGTGCAATCTTAATTTATTAAAATTTTATATTGTTTTGTTTTCCCTGTGTGGATTATTTCTTCCCAATTGTTATCACCTAACGCGGAGGGTGCGGGCAAAACAAACATGGCCCGACAACCCTCTGTAGTTCTTCGTTGATGCGCGTATTGGCGGGTGATGACAAAACATGTCGTAGGGGTGATTCGTTGATTTCGCAGTGAAGAACGGGACCCGGGAGGAGCTACGGCACAGACGGGAGTGGAATCGGACCACCGGAGCAACTCCAGTGGCCCGCGGAAACCACCGGCGGCGCGGCAGCGCGGGTCGTCGGCGCGGCGGCGTCGCCGGACAGATCAGCCGCGGCGGCGGCGGCACCAGCGGACCCGCGGCCACGCGGGTCCGGCGCACACGGGACGCGGCAATGCCGCGTCTGCTGACCAAGGGCAGCCCCTGCGGGCGGGGGGGGGGGGTGTTCACACGCGGGAGCAGCGCGCCCCCGCCCCCGAACATTGCTCACTCGGCCGCTCGGCCGAGCCGACCCGCCGGCCGGGTCATGCCCAACCGGGTCGGGTCGACCCGGTTCGGGCCGACCCGGGGGGGGTCGGCCCAGGCCCAGACCCCCCGTCTTTAGACCATTTTTGGTCTTTTGATCGTATCTTGAGATATGGGCCTCCGAACGATGCGTCGTCAGTGGCGATGCGATCCTTGGATTGGGATGGTCGTTTCAGTATATCGCACTTAAGGTTTCGGATTACTTTGTGTTCGTCCGGGTTGGTTTGTACATGAAACCAACCGGGCCCTCGGAGCGGAAACGCTCATATCTTGAGCTTCGGACGTCCGATTGATGTGCCGTTGATTTTGTTGTTTTCCTCTAAGTGAGACGAATCTTTTGGCATACTCCAACCGAGGTTTGGATGCAGGTGGAGTATGGTCAGGTTGGTTTTTCCTTAAAAATCAATCGGGCCCCTGGGACGAAAAAGCCAATAACTCTCAGACCGGCCGTCCGATTGACGCGTCGTCTGCGACGTTGAGTTCCTAATGATGATACGGAACTTTTGGATACATAAACTCTGGACTATGTGTCAGTTGATGTATCAGCCTCTCAGCTCGTGGAGCGGACCCTCCCGAACGAGCTTGCTGTGTGCGGGAACCCTAGAGCTGGTTGCGACTGCTACTGTGACGGCGACGACTGTGTAGAGATCCTCAGTGGATTCGACGGAGACGACTACAGCACTCAGCGATCCTTTGTGGGTCAGTGCTACCGATCCTGTGTGGGTCTGATCCTGTGTGGGTCCGATCCTGTGTGGGTCAGCGGTCAGCGGTCCTGTGTGGGCCAGTGCCTACAGGTCCTGTGTGGGCCTGATCCTGTGTGGGTCTTTGCGGGGGTTAGTTTCATATCGATCCTTTGTGGGTCATATCCTTTGTGGGTCATTGCGGGGGTTAGTACCTATCGATCCTTTGTGGGTCCGACGACTTAGATGGATCAGTGATCATCTCTATCGTCATTCGAAGAAGTATACCTGTGTGAGCTGAATCATGTTTTACTTTCCTATGTGGATTGTGTTGTGCTATCCTGTGTGGATTTACGTTTACTTTCCTTTGTGGATTGTGTTGTGCTATCCTGTGTGGATTTAAGTTTTTCTTTCCTGTGTGGACTGGGTTGTACTTGAGCTCGGATGTTGGAGCAGAGCGAGAATTGATGACTTAGGTATATGTATGGGTATATACCTAAGCAGTGTCGGTTGTTACTTCTTGATTGTATCTTTCCTTCGTGGTTTATCCTTTGTGGATTCTGGGAGACCTTTTGGGGTCTCGGGGTCCCTACTGAGTAGCTTATACTCACCCCTGTACGGGCTATGCCCGCACTACGTTGTGTTGGTTGCAGACGACGGACAGCGCTGATCGTGGTGGAGGCTTGCGGAGCTGGACGGTACCTGGAGGTGGACCACTGGGCGGGGTGTACTCGGAGCAGACGGCTGGACCAAGGATATGTGGAGGCTATCTGTACTCACCCTTCAGGTGGGACTTCCAGAGGACGGATCGACGCTGTGGCTTTTCCTTTCAGTTGTTGTTTTTCCCCTTTCAGTTGTACTTTACAGTTGGGCTTGTATTTTCAGCCCCCTTTACTTTTCCGCACTTACTGTTGTACCAGTTGTTTTTACTTAGTGTTTACCTTTTTCCTCTTTCTTACTCGGTGGTGCCTGTTTACTTTACAAAGGCAATGCCTTCCCTTTACCGGGATTTATGCCTTGGTGCTAGTCGCCAGCCCCTGGCCTTTGGAAGGCGGGCTTGGGGTAGTCACGGCACGAGCCCCGAGGACGGGTCGTGACAAATTGGTATCAGAGGTGGTCGGTTCTACTGCAGACTCTGATCTTTCTTCTATGTGAAGCAATAGTGTTTAGCGTATTGGGTGTGGTTATCAGTCCAGGGATTCCAGTGTTGGTGGGGCGGCCGACGTATCCGTACACCAGGACCCTGACTTCTGATTTCCGACTTAATGCACGAAAACATTGATTGCATGTGTGTTACAAGTTTTCTTTGTGATTACTTTACGTCAGCTCACCAAGTATACTGTTCTGACTGTGGCGCACCTGTTTCTTTTCAGGATGGCCCCACGATGGTAGCCAGCTAGGGTTCCGAGAGTCGTACGTGACGACAGCCCGCCGAGCGACGAGGCCTCGGTACATGGCCCTTTGACAACAGAGGCACTGGCGGTACCTCTACCCGCCGAGCCACCGATGCTTCCAGCACCAGCCGCTGACGATGCACGTCGCCTCAGTGCACTGCATGAGTTCCAGTGCCAGCGACCGCCCAGGTTCCGCGGGGATACGGACCCCCAGGTAGCCGAGGATTGGCTGGAGGCTGTTGTATGAGTTTTCAGGCTAGTGAGGACACCAGCAGACCTCATGGTGATCCTCACAGCGAGCCTACTGCACGCAGCAGCGGGATGATGGTGGAGCTTGATGCTCCAGGTGCACGATGAGGCATCTCTCATCTGGACAGACTTTGAGGGCCTCTTCCACTCTGAGTTCGTCCCGGCCACCCTCCGTGCGGTGCGCATCCAGGAGCTTCTTCAGCTGCGGCAGGGCAGCTTGACGGTCACCCAGTACTCGGCGAGATTTACCGATCTCTCTCGCTACTTTACAGACATGGTATGGGACCCATTCTTCCAGGCCCTGACCTTTGAACAGGGATTGAGACACGAGATCAGGGCATCACTGATCTCCCTCAGCATACCGACTCAGGTAGGAGTACTGGAGCGAGCCCTTTTGATCGAGAGCTTTCTTGCTGAGGCTTCTCCAGCGACGAGACCTACCGCGGGGCGGCACGTAGCATAGTCTTCCATAGCAGGCAGTCGACGGATGACTCAGGGGTCCAGGAAGACCAGACCCTCACGCAAACAACCTCAGGACACTGGCTCAGCAGTGCGGGGCACACAGCGCAGAGCCAGTCTTTCGAGAGGCAGACAGTGCTACACTTGCGGCAGGCAGGGTCACATGGCTCGTGATTGCCCGACCCACCGTGCCGAGGAGTATTAGACAGTTGAGGGGCCACCCAGGCAAAGGCAGAGGGTCGACCGTGGCGGTCCGCAGGGAGGAGGCAGACGAGGAAGAGGAGCTGGCCGAGCAGTAGGTGGTGGGAGACGCTTTGAGGCTCTACCACCACCACCACCAGGAGGTCCACCCCGGCCACAGGGAGCTGGCGGGCATAGACAGGAACAGCTCCAGGCAGCGGAGGCCTACGACCACGGCGTGCCTGAGATGATTCGAGGTACTATCTGTGTCTATTCCACCCTTTCTGCAGTTCTTATAGACACAGGAGTGAGTCACTCTTTCATAGCTGCTTCCCTTGTTTGGAGCTCGGAGATTCCGATAGAGTCGTTGGCTCGATCCTTATGGCTAGAGACTCCTACGGGAGTAGACTCGATGATTACGCACTGGTTCCGGTAGTGTGAGCTTACTATAGGAGGCGAGAGCTTCGACTGGTATCTTCTTGTAGCGGCGTCGAGGCCTTACGATGTCATCTTGGGCATGGATTGGTTATCTACAGTCCATGCACAGATTGACTATATTAGGCGCAAGGTGGGATGTGTACGCACCGACGGGATCAGGTTCACCTTCACCGGCGAGAAGGGAGCCTTCGCAGCACAGGATGGACTTCCGCAGAGGAGAGGACAACCCATCACTCATCAGTTGGCTAGCCTCATCCTTGGAGCAGTTGACGTGCAGAGTCCTAGTTTTCCTGCAGTGGTGGATCAGTATGCGGACGTCTTTCCCGATGATGTTCCAGGGCTACCTCCTTGCAGAGAGGTAGACTTTCATATTGACCTATACCCCGGGGAAGCCCCGATATTGACTCCAGCATATCGGATGGCCCCCACTGAGCTTCGAGAGCTACGGGTACAATTGGAGGACTTGCAGGGAAAGGGATACATCCAACCTAGCGTTTCACCGTGTGCTTCCCCGATATTGTTCGCCAAGAAGGTGGACGGGAGCTTGCAACTTTGTGTCGACTATCGTCTCCTAAACCAGGTGACAGTGAGGAACAAGTATCTGCTACCGAGGATTGATGACCTCTTCGATCAGTTCAAGGGAGCACGGTGGTTCTCGAAGATAGACCTCAGGTCAGGCTATCATCAGCTCAGAGTTCGAGACGAGGACGTGCAGAAGACGGCCTTTAGATGTCGGTATGGCCACTATGAGTTCTTGGTTATGCCTTTCGGTGTGACTAATTCTCTAGCAGTGTTCATGGGCCTCATGAACAGGATCTTTTAGCCATACCTCGATCGATCTGTTGTAGTCTTCATCGACGACATTTTGATTTACTCGATGACTGAGGAGGAGCACGCCTACCACTTGCGGGTTGTACTAGACACACTCCGAGAGCACCAGCTTTATGGAAAGCTCTAGAAGTGTCAGTTCTGGATACGTGAGGTCCACTTCTTGGGATACATCATCTCTGAGGCGGGATTTGCGGTGGATCCCACGAAGATCGAGGCAGTGCTAGCTTGGGAGCCACCCAAGAGCGTGACGGAGGTACGAAGTTTCTTGGGACTAGCTGGATACTATCGGAGATTTGTGCCAGACTTCTCCAGAGTTGCGGCACCACTCTCAGCTTTGACGAAGAAGGGGAAACCCTTTGTGTGGTCAGAAAGATGTCAGCAGAGCTTCCAGGAGATGAGACAGAGATTGACCAGCGCACCTATCTTGAGGTTGCCTGAGGAGGGAGTAGGGTACGTAGTCTACTGCGATGCATCAGGGACCGGACTCGGATGTGTCCTGATGCATGAGCGGGCCGTGATTGCCTATGGATCACATCAGTTGAGGCTGCATGAGTATAAATACGCTACCCATGACCTGGAGTTAGCAGTAGTGGTCTTCGCTCTGAAGACATGGCGACACTATCTGACGGGCGAGCGCTCTACAGTCTTTTCTGACCATCAGAGTCTCAGGTACATCTTCTCGCAGAGGGACCTGAACCTGAGACAGCAGCGATGGCTCGAGTTCCTCTAGGACTATGACTTTTAGATAGTCTATACTCCTGGTAAGGGGAACGTGGTAGCCGATGCTCTCAGCAGGAGGACGGGCATTCAGCTACTTGAGGAGGCGACAGAGCAACTAGCTGCTTTGCAGATATCCTTCGTGGATAGAGATGGAGTAGCCTTCCTTTAGTCTCTCACAGTCACCCCTCCACTACTACAGTGTTTCAGAGAGGCACAGCGTGGGGACACTGACTGTGAGACGCGGCATGCACAAATATTCTCAGGACACGCACCTAATGGCTTCTCCTTGGGAGAAGAGCATGACATCCTTTTCAGAGGACGTACCTTAGTACCACTCGCTTTATGAGAGGAGGTGCTGGGAGAGTTTCACACTTCTCCTTTGGCGGTTCATCCTGGAGTGGCGAAGATGTACCAGTACCTCAGACGACAGCACTGGTGGCCAGGCATGAAGAAGGCTGTGGCAGAGTTCGCTTCACGATGCCTCACCTGCCAGCAGGTGAAGGCAGAGCATCAGGTACCAGCAGGCTTGGTACAGCCCTTGGAGGTCCTGGAGTGGAAGTGGGACGGGATATCTATGGACTTCGTGACTAGACTTCCACGCACTTCCAGAGGTCACGACTCCATATGGGTGATTGTCGACCGACTCACCAAGTCGGATCACTTCTTACCCATCAGAGAGCAGGGCTCAGTGGAGAGCTTGGGGTGTCTCTACATTCAGGAGATTGTACGGATTCACGGTGTGCCATCATCTATCATCATCGATCGAGATGCTCACTTTACTTCCCGGCTTTGGAAGGGGTTGCAGGAGGCATTCGGGACGCAGCTACGTATGAGCACCGCCTTTCACCCTCAGACGGAGAGGACCATTCAGACTCTCGAGGACATGCTCCGCACATGTGTCCTCGACTTTGGTCACAGCTGGGAGGACCACCTACCCTTGGTGGAGTTCGCGTACAACAACAGCTACCACTCCACCATCGGGATGGCACCATACGAGGCATTGTACGGCAGACCTTGTAGATCTCCTTTGTGCTGTACAGACCCTGGGGAGTCAGCACTTATGGGACCAGAGATGGTCCGGGACACGACAGAGAAGGTCCAAGTCATCCAGGAGCGGATGAGGATAGCTCAGATCCGGAAGAAGTCATACGCTGACAGGAGGCGGAGGCCACTAGAGTTCGAGGATGGCGACCATGTCTCCTTGTGTGTCTCACCTCGACGTGGATTACGGAGATTTGGCTGAGGCGGAAAGTTGTCTCCACGCTTCATCGGACCATTCCAGGTCCTCAGCAGGATTGGCGAGGTGGCTTATCGCCTGGCTCTACCACCTCAGTTGCACCGGGTGCACGACGTCTTCCACGTATCTCAGCTGAGGAGATATGTGCACGACCCGACACACATCATTGACCATGGGGAGCTAGACGTTGATGATGGGGCGACTTTTGCAGAGGTCCCGGTGGAGATCGAGGATCGACAAGAGCGGGTCCTACGTGGGCGATCGATTCCTCTAGTGCGCATTAGATGGCATCATGGGAACCTCCAGGAGAGCACTTGGGAGCGGGAGGCTCAAATGCATGCTCAGTACCCACATTTGTTTCCCTAGCTTATGATGTATCTTTACGGGGACGTAAATCCCTGAGGTGTAAGTGATGTAAAGACCCGTAAATTTCAAGAAAATTTTTTTCTTAATTTTCTTTGGAATTTTACAAGAACGCAGTTTCTAACGGCACCTGATTCTGAGGCCCGGTGTGCCCGGAATCGTTTTCGGAAGTTTGGCTCAGGTACATTCAGTGAACGAACGAGTGGGTTTTTCTAACTTCTAAACCGGTGCTCGGAATCGAATTCCGAGGGCACCGATAGAATCGCAGCGTCGGTATTTGCTTAGAAACGCCTCTTCCGGAGTTGCATTTGCTCGGGTGTGGTTTTTAATCTTTGGGGTTAAGTTAAGAAAATAAAATAAAGTGGTGCGACAACTTTATTTTTATTTCACTTAAAGCCACTTAAAAGCCACTAAAAAGATGCTTAAGCTGAGTTAAAGAGGATAGGGTGCAATTCAAAATATCCTACCTTCTTGGTAGGATATTTTTGAGGTGGGGCCCGCACGAGCCCCACCGTTTCTTTTCTACTAAGTAACGCACCCGCGAAAACCCATCATTATGAAAGTCAAATGACGTGTTTTCTTAAATTCTTAATGCACTATTTAAATGGGTGGTTAACTTTGTTAAATTAATTCTATGAATTAATTTAATCATTTCTTAACCTGTTTACAATCCGTTGGCGTAATAATAAAATAAGACCAACGCACGACTTCTTGAGGATTGCTCGTTGAGAGGTTTTTGAAAATTTTTGTGCCTTCATCCTCCTTCGCGAAGAACGCAAATAACGCGAAGAACGCCGTCACCCTCGGAGATTTACGACGCTTCTTCTGAGACGTTCTTCCCCGCAACGATCTTCGATCACCAACTTCTTGAGGTAAGAGATTTTGGGTTTTTTCTTTTAAATATTCTTTGTGGTTTATAACAACATCATGGATTTAATTAATATAATTAAATCTGCATGTTCTTGAACCTCGAAGTTTGACGACGCGATGCCCTTCCGCGACGCGACGGTCCCCTCCTTCCGCGGCGATCAATTCCGCGAAGAACGCGCGTGCGACGACTTGACGAGGTAGGGGATTTGTCTGTGAAATGAATTTATTTCCGTGGTTGTTTCCTCCTAAAAAAACAAAGAACCAGAATCAAGTGCAATTTTAATTTGTTAAAATTGTATATTGTTTTGTTTTCCCTGTGTGGATTATTTCTTCCCGATTGTTATCACCTAACGCGGAGGATGCGGGCCAAACAAACACGGCCCGACAACCCTCCGCAGTTCTTCGTTGATGCGCGAATTGGCGGGCGACGACAAAACATGCCGCAGGGGTGATTCGTTGATTTCGCAGTGAAGAACGGGACTCAGGATGAGCTACGGCGCAGACGAGAGTGGAATCGGACCACCGGAGCAACTACGGTGGCCCGCGGAAACCACCGGCAGAGCGGGTCGCCAGCGCGGCGGCGCTGGCGACCGGAAGCGGCGGCGCGCCGCCGGACAGAGCCGCCAAGGCGGTGGCGGCACCAGCGGACCTGCGGCCACGTGGGTCCAGCGTACACGGGACACGGCAATACCGCGTCTGCTGACCAAGGGCGGCCCCCGCGGGGGGGGGGGGGGGGGGGTGTTCACACGTGGGGGCAGCGCGCCCCCGCCCCCGGCCTCCGCTCCCTCGGCCGCTCGGCCGAGCCGAGCCGGGTCGAACCGACCCGCCGGCCGGGTCGCGCCCTAGCCGGGCCGGGTCGTGCCCAACCGGGTCGGACCCGGACCCGGGTCGGCCCGGGCCCAGACCCCCCGTCTTCGGACCATTTTCAGTCTTTTGCTCGTATCTTGAGCTACGGGCCTCCGAACGACGCACCATTAGCGGCGATGCGATCCTTGGATCGGGATGGTCATTTTGGTATATCGCACTCAAGGTTTCGGATTTTTTTGATTTCGGCCGGGTTGGTTCGTACACGAAACCAACCGAGCCCTCGGAGCTGAAACGCTCATATCTTGAGCTTCAGACATCCGATTGACGTGCCGTCGATTTTGTTGTTTTCCTCTAAGTGAGACGGATCTTTTGGCATACTCCACCCGAGGTTTGGACGCAGGTGGAGTACGGTCGGGTTGGTTTTTCCATAAAAATCAACCGGGCCCCTGGGACGAAAAAGCCAATAACTCTCAGACTGGGCGTCCGATTGACGCGCCGTCTGCGACGTTGAGTTCCTGTTGACGATACGGAACTTTTGGGTACATCAACTCTGGACTATGTGTCAGTTGATGTATCAGCCTCTCGGCTCGTGGAGCGGACCCTCCCGAACGAGCTTGCTGTGTGCGGGAACCCTAGAGCTGGCTGCGACTGCTACTGTGACGACGACGACTGTGCAGAGATCCTCAGTGGATTCGACGGTGACGACTACAGCACTCAGTGATCCTTTGTGGGTCAGTGCTACCGATCCTGTGTGGGTCCGATCCTGTGTGGGTCAGCACTCAGCAGTCCTGTGTGGGCCAGCGCCTACAGGTCCTGTGTGGTCCCGATCCTGTGTGGGTCTTTGCGGGGGTTAGTTACCTATCGATCCTTTGTGGGTCAGATCCTTTGTGGTTCATTGCGGGGGTTAGTACCTATCGATCCTTTGTGGGTCCGACGACTTAGATGGATCAGTGATCATCTCTATCGTCATTCGAAGAAGTATAACTGTGTGAGATGAATCCTGTTTTACTTTCCTGTGTGGATTGTGTTGTGCTATCCTGTGTGGATTTACGTTTACTTTCCTTTGTGGATTGTGTTGTGCTATCCTGTGTGGATTTACGTTTTGCTTTCCTGTGTAGACTGGGTTGTACTTGAGCTCGGATGTTAGAGCCGAGCGAGAATTGATGAATTAGGTATATGTATGGGCATATACCTAAGCAGTGTCGGTTGTTACTTCGTGATTGTATCTTTCCTTCGTGGTTTTTCCTTTGTGGATTTTGGGAGACCTTCGGGGGTCTCGGGGTCCCTAATGAGTAGCTTATACTCACCCCTACACGAGCTATGCTCGCACTACGTTGTATTGGTTGCAGACGACGGACAACGTTGATCGTGGTGAAGGCTTGCGGAGCAGGACGGTACCTGGAGGTGGACCACTGGGCGGGGTGTACTCGGAGCGGATGGCTGGACCAAGGAGCTGTGGAGGCTATCTGTACTCACCCTTCAGGTGGGACTTCCAGAGGACGGCTCGATGCTGCAGCTTTTCCTTTCAGTTGATGTTTTTCCCCTTTCAGTTGTACTTTACAGTTGGGCTTGTATTTCCGGCCCCCTTTACTTTTCCGCACTTACTGTTTTACCAGTTGTTTTTACTTAGTGTTTACCTTTTTCCGCTTTCTTACTCTATGGTGCTTGTTTACTTTACAAAGGCAATGTCTTCCCTTTACCGGGATTTACGCCTTGGTGTTAGTCGCCAGCCCCTGGCCTATGGAAGGCGGGCTTGGGGTAGTCACGGCACGGGCCCCGAGGACGGGTCGTGACAGTCACCTCTAGTATACCCCAAACCACCATGAACTCAATCCATAAGGGCCAAAACTAGTTATTCAGACTGTAAGGGAAGCAAATAATCATGAATGAAGCCCTAGTGTTATGAAAATAAAGATCTAAAATAATGTTGGTTCATGTTGTTCCTAGTAAAGATCCAAAACAAGGTAGAGGTTAGGAAGTTGTGATGAAGGGGAGGAGTAGTGTTTGGCGTGGCTTTAGGAGGTTCGATCCATGTGGCAGGTCACATAGTCAGTGGTTCATCTGGGCATCTATGGCTGTTCTTGGTGGAGTACAATGTGTGTGGTTGGTAGGTGTCCCAATGACATCGACGTGAGAATGAAGGCCCCACCCAGCGGCAAGGGTTGACGAGTTTGTGGGGGTGGCCTATGGATGCCCCAAATAATATATATATATATATATATATATATGTATATATATATATATATGTATATATGTATACATGCATATATAAATTTCAGGTAGTGGTCGGAGGGGGTAAAGACCAAGATGGAAGAATATTGCAATTAAAGAGGATAAGAAATAATCACATACCATATATCTTGAGAAGATCCATTCATCAAGAAGATTGATGAAGAGCGGCAGTGATGGTTTGGTTCTGCGAAATCTTAAAGGCGTGAAGGAGGAGGACTCTGTTAGGGTTCTATTTAAAACATCTGGTGAGGCTTTTATCAGCGCTAAAATAGTAAGTGATGATAAAACATGTCTTTATCAGCGTTATAATTTTAGTATTGATAAAGATATGTTTTATCATTGCCTTTTTGGCGTCGATAAAACTCAATCTTTATCAGTGTTGATAAAGACCCAATTTTAATAATGTAAAAAATATAATTAAAAAATTTAAATTTATATAATTATAAATAAATATTTCAAGAATTTCAAATATTTATTAATAAATATAATTATAAATAAATATATTTATTATTTAAATATATTTATTATAATTTTATAATTATTTAAATATATATTTATTTATTTATAATTATAATTGCAAATAAATATATTTAAAAAAATTATATATAATTATAAATATATTTATATAATTATAACATTTATATAATTATATATATTTATATAATTATATATATTTATATAATTATTTATATTTATATATTTATATATATTTATATATTTATATATATTTATATAATTATATATATTTATATAATTATATATATATATATAATTATATATAGTTATATAATTATATATATTTATATAATTATATATAGTTATATAGTTAAATATGTTTATATACTTATATATATGTATATAATTATATATATTTATATATTTATATAATTATATATTTTTATATAGGTATATATATTTATATACTTATATATATTTATATAATTATATGCATTTGTATATTTTTATATATTTATATAATTATATATATTTATTATTATATTAATATATATATAATTATAAATATAATAATTGTATTTATTATAATTTTATAATCATTTATATATATATATATATTTATATTTATATTTATATAATTATATTTATTTATTAATATATTAATATATATAATTATAAATATAATAAATATATTTATTATAATTTTGAAATTATTTAAATATATATATATAATTATATATATATATATATATTAATATATAAATAAATATATTTATTATTTAAATATATTTAGTATAGTTTTATAATTATTTAAATAAATATTATTCATTTATAATTGTAATTATGAATATATATATATATATATATATATTTGTATATAACTATAAATATATTTATATAATTGTATATATTTATATAATTATATATATTTATATAATTATATATATTTATATATATATATTTATTTATTTATTTTTATATATATAATTATATATAAATTAGGCAGTTAGGGGTACAATTACAATGAAACACACACACACACACATCACCCACTGGGCTTAGACAGGCGGGTTATAGCCCCCCAGAGATAACCCATCCATCAAGCCCCTTTTTTATTATATATATAGGCCCATAATGTAGTTACTCAGATTTTTCTGCGTAAGAATTTAGAATATTTCTAGGAATGTTTTTGAATCCAAACATTGATTCAACATAGAATTTTGGGGGCCAAAGATCCTCAGTGCGATGCTATAAAAAATATTAAATATATTTTGTCACGCACGCGTAGTTTTTTAGTAAAAGAGAAATGAAACCTGATCAGAGTCTCGAATCAGAAATCTAAGATCACGATAGAGTTCAAAACATGGTGTTTACCCTGGGTGTGATATAAAATTTTTCAATGTCAGGTGCTCGGTTGAGGGTCTGTTGGTGGGGTGTTGAGTGATGAGGTAACTAATTAAATTTTATTTAATTAATAACCTAATCTAACTCCCCCACCCCCACCCTTGGTCTCACATGTATAAGGAAGGAGGAGATCCCCCTTGCGCAATGGACGAACTGAGGTGAAACCAAGGAGAGGATACATCACTAATCTACGATCTTGAAGGAGATCGCTCCTGGATCATGGTGCAGTGGCTTCAGAGTATGGATTTTCACCCATAGCTTTTTCATTTTCACCACAAGGTATGAAAACATTAGTTTTAAGTATTTATCCCCATTTTATGCATTGTTTTAAGGTTTTAGTGCTTTATTATGACTGTTAGTGATCCCCTAGGGGTAGATCTGTGGGTTTTGATGGAAATAGGGGCTTTTTGGGCGGCTTGTAAGGAATTTATGTTTGAAGTTCCCGATCACATGACATGTAGTGCAACAGAACATGTCATGTTTTATTCTCATTTAGGGAAGATGAACTTTGTGGACTACGCACTATGTACTGGAGGAACACACCATGTAGTGAGCCCAGATCATGTGGCCGAGGGACATGGCCAAGGATATCATGTCAAGGGACATGGTCGTGTGTCAGTACACGGCCAGAGAACATGGGGACGGGGTGCTGGACACTGTCACGGGAAGAGGACATGCCCAATTAGCTGGATATCCAGGACACACTAAGGGTAAATGAAACGTGGATAGACATGGCCAGCTAGTCGTGTATGGTTGAGTACATGCCCAAGAGTTTGGAAGAGGTCACACACCGTGTGGCCTTGAGTATATGCCAAGTACCGAGAGAGGACACATCATGGCTCCAGTGTCCAGAGCCACACTGTGTACTATGGGTACACTCCATGTAATACCCTTGGATACTTCTCCCTCACATGACTCCATCTTCAAGACTCTGATAAAGGCCCATGGTTATCCTATCCTGAGTATTTTTCCATGTTATATGTAAGGGTGGCCATTGTTTGGTATGCGAGATGCGATGTGAGGTGAGGTTATCATATCACTTTCTAGTGGCATATAAACCAATATCGGTTAAGTGATATCCCTTGGTCTATCCCTATGAGGTTACGGTGTGGTGTTATGTCCACAGTATAAGATTGTGATCCCCTCAATGGGATGAGCTCAGTTATAGTTGTTGTATCCCTTCGAGAGGTTGGGTTGGGATCATCTATCAAATCGACTTCTCTAGATGGGGTTCGTGGAATAATTATGACCATCTTTTAGGGAAGATATCCCCTATCTAGAAACCTATCCTAGTAGGTTTTGTGGAATCATTGGGTATATAATCCCATACTTAGTGGTATATTTCAGTAGAATTTATAGTATCGTCGGGTACATGATCCCCTAGTCAGTGTTTGGTTCTAGTGGGGTTCACAGTATCATTGAGAGTATAATCCCCTACTTGGAGTTTGGATCTAGATTTGGGTTTGTGATATCTCTCAGTTATCCTATACATGATCCCTTATCTGTGTATCATGGATTGGGTCTTAGTAGGGTTCCTGATGTCACTTAGTTGTCATGGGTGTGATCCCCTATCTAATTGTTTCCATTTTGGGTTTGTGGTGTCCCCCATCATGGATGGGTGTGATCCCCTTTTTGTGTGATGGGATCTTCCAGGTTTCTAGGAGGGTTGGTGAATTACCCTATCAGTGATGGGTGGGATCCCCTGTCTAAGTCTTGTGGTCAGCTGGGATTCGGTGTGACCTTCTTCATGGCGTAACCCAATGATTGATATCTCTTGGGTCTATGCCACCTTGGAGGGTGGGATTGTACCATCATCATAGCATTTATGATGGATCGTGTTCTCTTGGATGAGTTCCATCAGGGATAATAGGTTTTTTACCAATTATTGATATCTCTCGAGTGTACCACCAAGGATGGTAGGATGATACCTAGTGAGGATTACCTCATGGATGTTCAATAAAGGATGGTAGGGCTCGTGGAGTGAGTTCTCACATACGAGCATTACCTTAGAACCTCAAGTAGAATCCTATAGCTAGTTTTGAGGTTGGGACCTCATGAGACTTGGATTCTGAGACAAGTATGTTCTGGGTGATTTTAAGTTTCATTATGGTGATGTCACATATCTTGCTCGACACACCATGTGGAGTTGAGATTTCTAATCACGTATAGTCGAGGGGTGGTCAAGATGGATTTTCTCTCTCGCATTGGGTTCCCTCTAGCTTGGGTTTAGTGGACTTTTGCCTTTTAATTACTCCCTTTTATTTTGGGTATTTAGGGAACCTAATGGGTATTGTTATACTCACCCCTATAATATCTTTTCCTGCACATGTTGTGTCTTTTGCAGAGGATAGTAATTTTGATGGAGTCTCAGGAGGACCCATAACAGGAAGAGCTTAGCGAGCTAGACTAACCAATTTGTTTTTTATTGCTTAGATGAGGATCATTATGGTGGATTCATTTGATAGCGGTCCCATACTTCTGAGCATTTTGGACTCTTTTTCAGTTTTGGTGGGCTTGTATTGTACTCTTTTTATGATTTTAATACCTTTTTCATACTCTGTTTGTGGGATATATATACATGCATGTATTTTTTGTTTTATTTATTATTATATCTTCATTGTTACATGGATATGTATGTGTGTTTGTAAGTAAATATACTATAGGATAAGGCCTACCATGTGTGTGATATTCCTACTCAGTACTAAACGCCATCCCTAGCCTATTGGAGGTAGGATTAGTGAGTCACAGCTCAGGCCCCAGTAAGTCGGGACATGATAGAGTTTCATCATAGCAGGTTTCACATTGGTACCATAGTGTAGAGGTTTTCTAGTTTTGAGGTTGGTTTTGGATTTATAAAGACATTATTATGGTGTCTTGAGTTCATTTTTTAGGTCGAGGAATCTAGTGTTGGTGTGGTGTTTGACATATCTATTCATTAGGACACTAATAACCTACTTGCTGACTTAGTACATTTAGGCATTGGTTGTAGAAAAAATTTGGTACATGTATCATATAGGAATTGGTTTTGGTTTCCATTTCCTTCTTGAGTTAGCTCTCCATATATACTCCTTGACTATGGAGTTTCCTAATTCTATTTTAGGATGTCACCATGACAAAATCCATATAGGGTTCCACAGTTGTATTTTGATGATGATTTACTGAGTGATGAGGCTTCATTGAAGGGAACTGCGTAGGATGTGGTACCTCTAGGTGGTCCTATAGGTGAGCCACCACCTGTTGGGAATTAGGTTGTGTTGGGAGTTCAGGCTGAGGATGCATGCAATTTGAGTGAACTTCATGAGTTCCATAGGTAGAAATATCTAAGGTGTTGGGGTGAGCCAGACCCCTAGGCAGCTGATGACTCGATTAAGGTGGTCACACATATTTTCCTCCTTGTGATGAAACCTAATTATTAGATGGTTGTCCTAGTGGTGAGACTTATCTAGGTCTCTACCAGGCGATGGTGGAGTCTGGTGATGTAGACCCATGATGATACAACACTCACTTGGACTGATTTTGAGCAGCTCTTCCAAGAAGAGTTTTATCTAGCCACATTGTGATTGGTGGATATCTAGAATCTTCTACAACTTCAGTGGTATAGAATGACCATGGAAGAGTATACATCAAGGTTCATATACCTTTCATGATACTCCATGGATATTTTTCTAGATTAATTTTTCATGGGATGGACCTTTGAGAAGGGATTACGTTAGGATGTCAGGGATTTAGTGATATCGTAGTGCATTCCTACCTATGTTGGAGTGCTTTATAGGGACTTGGTGATGGAGATATTTCTAGCTGAATAGACTCTAACTGTTGGTGTTGGGCACACAGAAGCTGAGACCTTGGCAGTTGGTAGTCGATGGCAGGCTCAGGGATCCGGTCATGTGAGATGATTTAGGAGATAATACCAAGATAGAAGGAATTCATCTCATGGATCCCATGATGTATTTAGTCATTCACATGAGAGATAGTTTTCTCTTGTGATAGATGGGGACATCTCATGCGATATTTTCTGACCCGTCATGATGTTGATAGGGAGGTGGGTGATGGACTGCCCTGGCAAAGATAGTGATTGGATCATAGAGTTTCATGTGATGGTAGACATCATGGAGGAGTGGGGAGAGCAGAATGAGGTGGAAGGTGGTTTTATATGTTTTCACCACCTCCCCAAGTGGTTCGTGTTAGGAATAGGTAGATGGAGGATAGGGGAAATGATAGAAGCAGTCTATAGAGGCCAATGACCCAAAGGATCCAAGGATGATTAGAGGTATTATCTATATCTTTTCTACTTTTTTAGTAGTATTGTTAGACACTATTATGAGGTACCCTATTATATCCACTTTTTTTAAAGTTTTTTCTATGGGTACATGTGGTATTGGTAGGGCCCTATGATGGTGATGTTTTACATGGATTCAGACTTAAGAGGAAGAGAGAAGCTTCCTCCACTGATATTCATTTTTTTTGAAGTGATTAAAAATGGTGGGTGAGTTAGTTCTTCCCAAAATGGATAGTGTCAAGTTTTGGAAGATGATTTCTTTTGAATAGTGTGTTTGTGGTAGGGTTGTGTACTAGAGTTGGAGCAGGACCTAGAAATACCAGGGTAGATTTTATGCTCAAACCTAGTTTTGGAGGCTCCTACATATAGGATTAGTGACTACGCACTTCTTTCAACAGTTTTACTTGACTCTAGGAGGTTATTTCCTTACATATAACCTTTTTGTAGTGGTAGGGAGACACTACGATGTTTCATCATTTTGGATTGGTTTCCTACCATCCATGCCCATATGGTTCCCACTGGTGGGTGTGGTGGTGTTTTTAGCTTGAGGGATGAATTTTTCCTCCTTTAAGGAGTGATCTTAAGGAGGGTAGGATGAGCTCATGTGTGAGAATATATAGGTTAATTTTAATATGTGGATAGTATTAACTCTTGGTGCAGTAGTGTTATTTTCTTTAGGTTTCCTTCTGTAGTGGTGGAGTTGAGCATGTCTACCGATGAACGTGTCAATTTTTCCTCCCCACTATGAGTTGAGAGTTGTTTTATGCATAGACTGGAACTCAAAGAATGCCCCGATATTTGCATTAGCATATTTATTGACTCATGTAAATCTTTTTGAGCTATGGTATGGTGGGAGGTTTTTGGACAGAGGGCTTGGTAAGACTGAGTGTGAGCTTGGGAAACCCTATGTTGTTCGTGGGTACCCTCATGTTCTCATCGTAATATGTTTACATGAGACACTTGAGGATGGCACAAAATTTGTCTAGTTGATGGTGGTTGCCCCTCCACTTTTGCAGTGAGAAAGGGAGGCACAACTATGAGATTTTTTTCCCAATGTATCATGTGGCCAGATATCCATAGTACATGTTCTTGATGGGATTTTTTAAGGTGGGGAGTACACAAAACTTTTGAGGTATGATGATGACACCAGTCATGCTATGAGAAGAGGTGATAAGGAGGTTGTTTTCCCTCAATAGTAAATCCTGGAGAGGGGTGGTTATTCCAAGTAGTACAAATCATTCGGGTTGTAGAGAACATGCTTTGGGTTTTTATGTTGTAATGGTGTTGTTTTCACTCCACCATCAGCATAGTACCAGTTGATTCCACATTCAGGGGGGATCTTTATGTCACCATTGTACTAGTTAGAGCCATTGGGATACAGTTTTGTGGGCCTAGAGTTAGTGCTAGTGATGGATGTTTAGGGTGCAGACCATCAAAGAGTGGATGAGGACTGTCAGGTTACGTATGTATCTATGTCAGGTTATCAGTTTTGTGTACCACTAGACTATGTGACCATATTTGGACCAGTTGTTTATTGTTTTCCACCTATTGAAGTTGAGGAGACGTGTTTACACTACATCACATTATATTGACCTAGTTTGAGCCATAATTTGGGTGTGGTTTGGATTTTGTGGTTCCCCTGAGTGCTTAATTGGAGATAACATGGGAACCCTCTGGTGAGATCATCAACATGAGATGTAATGACTCATATTTTCTATGTATTATTTTTTGATATTTTAGGGATTATTTTCAAGACCAGTAACTGATATGGTGTGCGATTCGGAGGCTCAGTGTGCCTAAAATAAATGTTTGAAATATATTAAATGTATTAAATAGCATGTGCATGCAGTTTTCTTAAAAAGGTTGAATAACTCCTAAATGAGGGAGTTAGAAATTTGAAGGCAATGTTGAGTTCATAACATGAGGTTTACCCTAGGCATGGAATAACCTTTGTTGGTGCAGGTATTTTGTAGAAAATTCATTGCAGTCATAAAATTAATAAAATATTTAAATAAAATATTTTATTTTTTTGTTGATGCGGAAGCCTAATTCCCTTCTTTAAATGCATGCTTATAGAAAATTTGTACGGTTATCCGCATAACCTTGTGAATTCATGAGGTCCATTGGAGATATTGGAGGAGATTCTGTTGTTGGACAACAATTGGATTGGAGATCGATGACCGGTGTGAGGTGAATTCAAAGGATCTTTCCAACGATCACGATGTAGCTCTATTATTTTTCAACGATCGATCCAAATCAAGGTAGGACATTTGTTGTGTTTGATTTCTTTCCCCATTATTAATTCTTATGATGAACATAGATCAATAAACCAATAGATTTATTTGTGTACTGTGCATATTGCAGGATGGGTTAGATTAGTTGGGATTTGAGAGTATTTTCTATGTGATTTAATTATTGATTCTTTGTTTGTCATTCTATTGGAAACTAATTTATGTAAACATGAACATATACTGAGTTTTATTCTATTTGATTGTTATTTTCCATTTCTCCCCCGATTCTTCGTTTATCATGGGAGTTCTTTGCTTGTATTTTGGTTTGACATAACCCTATGAAATCAATCATTGTGCACCTATTTCTTAGTGAAATAATCTAATATTTTTGATCCAGGATTAGCATGAAATGACGGTAGTGAGACAATGGAAACGGTGATAGATCATATAGTTCTTGATATCCAATTTTATGTTCTTCAGCACGTAATGAAAAACGAAATTTGAAGGTGATTTTTGAATGGATTTGGGGGTTGGAACCTATTGTTCATCGACAATGAGGCTCGGATGAGGCGGTTCCTTGATTTTATTAGTGATATGGTTTTCGAGTCGAAGGTTGAAGGCACGAGAATGAACGTGGAATCTAGATTTAGAATCTTGGAAAATTCCATGATATGAGGCATGTAACTTTCAGCCACATGCTGTGTGGGACCCTCCTAGAAATGGATAGGGTTTTCATAGGAAGATAAGTATCACACAGCATGTGACCTTATCACACAGCATGTGGTCCCCTTTTTTAAGATCAACATATACCTTAGAGGGTACACTGACATGGGCTGGAGTACATGTGCAGAGGCACGCCCTTTACTCTCACACAGACATAGATTTCCCTCGTGTACATGATAATACTCATGTACTGGTACACGGGAAGAAAATACAATCATCTGACATATCATGTATTGGTACACAAACATGGACATGGTACACGGGCCGTTTACACGGGTAGGACCTGGGGTCAAGGGACACGGCGTGTGGCCCTAATACATGTCATGTAGCTTGGATCCCTTTTCCTCTATATTTTGAACATGTTTTATTAGGGTGTGTTCCCTATATCCATTCCCTAAGGGTTAGTATGGAATCACCTCCTACTCCTAGGATATTGATCCCTTCAGAAGGACTTTTTGGATAGAGTTTTCAGAATCCTTCTATGAGACCCGAGTGAGATACTCTATTCATCTTCATAACCTAGGTTGAGTTCTTGGTATCTTCATGACCAACACTATGTGAGCACTAAACCATTACTTAGTAGATTAATTCATATTGAGTTATTAGTATACCCCATGGCCTTGGGTGTGATCCTAATTTGTGTATATTATCTCTTTAAACCATCAGTGTGCAATTCCAATAGAGAAACCTGATGAGAATTATCTCTCAGATGGACATCATCAGTGCTTTCAAACTCAGGTGTGTGTTCTTCTAGATGAGTGCTTTATGTAACCTTTGAGATGGAATCCTAGGTTGGCATTATGTTTGTGACTTACCATTAAATTGTGTGTATTGTTGAGTATATATATATATTCTTGTTAAATGTGTTTTAGATATATACCTATGTATAGTTTACTATTATTATTTTATTTTATTATTTTTTGTTTTTGGGGTTTCCTACTAGGTGTTGTTATACTCAACCCTACATGGGCTTTACCTGCATGTGTTGTGTCTTGTGCAGATGATCAACCTTTTGATGGAGTCCTAGATAGACCAGGACAAGATGGTTTATAGTGAGACCAGACAGACCGAGGTGTCTTCCTGTAATATCTTGATAGTAGTCCCAGTTTTACTTTCAGTTTGGACTTGTTTTCAATTTTGTATGGTTTACTTTCCTTTAATTCCTATTGTACTCTGGTTGTGGGATTTAGATGTATGCATGCATTGTTGTTCAGTTATTTTTACATTTCAACATTTTATATGCTTGGAGATGTGTGAATCTATATAGGTACTTAGGTTAAGTCCTCCCATGTTAGTGATATGCCTACTCGGTGCTAGTCGCCAGCCCCTAGACTATTGGAGGTGGGCTCGGGGAGTCACGGTATGGGCCTCAATGGTACGAGTCATGATAGATTGGTATTATAGCATTCAGTTCTACCTTAGGACCTATGTCTATAAGATTGGTTTGGGGAAATAGTGTTAAGTGTTTTGAGTTCATCTTTTAGGCCAGGGACTCCATTATTGGTGTGGTAGCTGATGTATCCATACACCATGACTCTGATAAACTATTTTTTGACTCGTTATATGGGAACACTAGTTACAGGGAAAACAATGGTACATGCATCATATAGGAATGGGTTGTGATTTCCATGTCCTTGAGTCAGCTCTCTATATATACTCATTGATCGTGGTACAACTTTTTTTAATTTCAGGATGTCTCTATGATGTATACCAGCTAGGATTTTCCATTAGGATCATGAGGATGATCCCCTAAGTGATGAGGCATTGATACAAGGACCATTTCTAGAGATGTTATATCTAGGTGGTGCACCAGCTATATCATCACCTGCATAGCAGAACATGGTACCCGTAGTACCAGTGGATGAGGTGCGAAGGCTAAGTGTTATTTATAAGTTTAAGTGATAGAGACCCCTTATGTTCTGAGGAAATCCCAGCCCATAGGCATCTAAGGATTTTCTTGAGGTGATGAGTCAAGTTTTTCATCTGGTCAAGACACTAGCAAATCAGATAGTGGTCCTGCCGGTAAGCCTTCTCCATGGATCAGCAAGACGATGGTGATGTTTAGTGACCCAGTCATATGATGAGGTGACTCTACTGTGGTCAGAGTTTGAGAACCTTTTTAGAGACCAGTTCTCTCTAGATACACTAAGGGATGTATGTAACTAGGTTGTTCTGCAACTTTAGCAGGAAAGCATGACTGTAGCTGAGTATTCATCGAGGTTTATCAACCTATCCAGGTACTCGATGTATATGGTTCATGACTAGTTATTTAGGTCTTGGACCTTCAAGAGAGGTATTTATAGAGACATCTGATCTATTTTTATCCCTCTGTGAATTCATACTTATGATGGGGTGCTAGAGTGAGATTTGGTGGTTGAGATTTTTTTGGCTGATCATACATAGCCAGTGTTTGCTAGTAGAGGGCATATAGAAGAATATACCTTAACATCAGGGAGATGACATCAGTACTAGGGACTTGTACATGTGATATGTTTTAGGAGGAGGTCATAATATAGAGGATATCTGGTTTTGGGATCTTGGGATGGGTCCAGTAATCCTAGAGAGAGGCGGTGCTACTCATGTGATGGCAGGGGATATCTTTCCCAAGATTTTATGACCCATCGTACAGCTGACAGAGAGATCATGGATGGGCCACCAAGGCAGAGATAGTGGAAGGAGAAGGAAAGTATGCAGGGCGAAGTATATGCCAGAGGATCTAAGAGAGTATCAGGAGGTGGTAGACTATTTGACTTATTACCACGACCACCACCCAAGTGGTCCACACCAGGCTCATAGAATTGGAGGATAGGGGTGGGGACAACTGTTGGTGGTTTAATCTTACAACCCTAAGGCTCTGAGAATGATTATATGTATGATTTGTGTCTTTTATATCTTAGTTAAAATACTAATAAACATAGGTTCTAGTCATTACTTTATTTCCATACATCTTTTTTGAGACTTAGAGATTCTGGTTGAGCCCTTAGCTCTATCCTTACGCTTAGAGACTTGTACTAGAGATGACTCGGCAATTATAAACTTTTTCTGACAGTGTGGCCTGACCCTTGGAGATGAAAGTTTTTGTTGGAAAATATTTGTATTTGTGATGAGGCCTTATGAAATCATCTTAGTTATGGACTGGTTATCCTCATTTCATGCCTAGATTGACTATTTTAGGTGGATGATGTGGTGTGCTCGCAGTAACAGAACCAAGTTCTCCTTTATCGGTGAAAAGGAAACCCAGGCAGTGCATGATGAACTCATGCATATAAGAGTGCATCCAATTACTCATCAGTTGGGAATCCTGATGCTTTATGCAGTGGATGTTATGAGTTACTAGTTTCTGAAGTTGCGGTGGAGTATAGTGATGTCTTCCCTAAGGATGTTCCAAGTTTACCTCCCCATTGAGAGATAGTCTTCTGCATTGATCTACACTCCAGGACGACACCGATATCTACACCAGTATAACATATGGTTCCTATAGAGTTTCACGATCTAAGGGTTCAATTAGAATACTTTTATAGTAGGGGGTTAGTTAGACCCAGTGTTTCACCCTAGGAAAACCCAGTACTATTTTCCAAGAATGCAGAAAGGAGTTTGAGGTTATGTGTGGACTACTGGTGCTTTAACCTATTGATCGTGAAGAACAAGTATCCAATACCATGGATTGATGACCTATTTGATTAGTTGAGAGGGGAATAATGGTTCTCAAATGTTGACCTTAGGTCAGGTTATCACCTATTTCAAGTATGGGATGAGGATATACCGAAGACGATACTCAAATTTCACTATGGTCACTATGAGTACATGGTGATGCCCTTTGGCATGATGAAAATCCATGTAGTGTTCATGGGACTCATTAATAACATATTTCAGCCTTTCTTAGACTGTTTTGTGGTAGTCTTCATCAAAGATATCCTTTTTTACTCATAGTTCAAGGAGGATTGCAAGAGACACTTGAGGATAGTTCTAGATGTACTCCGAGAGCACCATATTTAAAAAAATATCTCAAAGTGTTAGTTTTGGATTTAGGTAGTCCACTTTCTAGGACACATTATCTTAGTAGATGGAGTGGTAGTAGACCCAGCCAAGGTCAAGTTGGTGTTGTCTTAGGATCCACCCAAGAGCATGACAGAGGTGTATAGATTCATTGGGTTGGTAGGCTATTACCCGATATTCATACCTGGTTTCTCTAGGATATAAGCAACCATGATAGCTTTGAATCAAAAGGGTAATCATTTCATGTGGAAATAAAGGTTATAGTAGTATTTTTAGCGATTTAGGTAGAGTTTGAAAAGTTATCTAATCTTGATATTTCTAGAGGAGGGAGTCGGGTATATAGAGTCCTACGATTCATCAGGAACTAGGATTGGTTATATTCTGATGCATAGGTGAGAGGTGATTGCCTATGGTTCACATCATTTGAGACCACATTAGAAGAACTACGTGACATGAGATATTGAGTTATTAGAGATAGTATTTTAACTAAATATGTGGTGACATGACGTGATGGGTAGGAGCTTTATCATATATTTTGATCACAAGAGTCTCAAGTATATCTTCTCTCAGAAGGATATTTACTTGAGATAGAGGAAATGGCTAGAGTACCTCCAGGATTATGACTTAAAAATTATCTACACTCCTAGGAAGGGGAATGTGGTAGCAAATTATCTTAGAAAGATATCTTGTTTGTAGTTGATGAATGAGGTGTCAAAGTAGTTTTCCTCATTATAGTTATCCTTTATGGATGGAGATGGAGTAGCTTACCTTCATTCGATGGTTTTCACCCCTCTTCTCTTGTAGTAAGTTAGGGAGGCACAACTTGGGGATGCTAACTGTGAGACCCTACATACATGGATATCCACTGGATATGCTCCTAATGGATTGTATAAAGGTGGGGAGCATGTCATTATTTTTAAAGGATACATGATGGTACCAGTGATGTTGCAAGAGGAGGTTCTGAGAGATTTTCATACATCTCATTTGGTGGTACATCCAGGTGTGAAAAAGTTGTACTTGAACCTCTAACATTAGTTTTGGTTGCCAAGGATAAAGAAATGAGTTGCAGATTTTTTCTCTTAATGCCTTAATTTCCATCAAGTGAAGGATAAGTATCAAGTTATAGAGGGTTTAGCTCAACCCCTCTAGGTTCCAAAGTGAATGTGGGTGGGATATCCATGGAATTTGTGATGGCATTACCACATATGTCTAGGGTAAAAAATTCCATATGGGTGATCATAGACTGAATCGCCATGTTTTCCCAATTCTTAGCTATTCGGGAGTATAATTCAATAGAGATATTGAGATGCCTATACATGGATGATATAGCTTGAATCCATGAAGTTCCATTGATAATCATTTCTATCCATGATGATCGCTTAAAATATTAGTTGTATAATGGATAGTAGGAGGCATTTGGAACTCAATTATGCTTGATCATAGCATTTCACCCCCAAAGTGATGGCTATACTGAGTGGGACATTAAGGTTCTGGGGGACATTCTACGATCTTACATGTTGGACTTTATCCATAGATGGAAAGATTATCTACCATTGGTGGAGTTTGCATAAAACAAGAGATACCATTCCACCATAGGTATGGTTCCATTCAAGGATTTGTATGGGTGACACTATAGGTCACTACTTTTTTGAATTGTCCTAGGAGATTTGGCACTCATGGTCCTATAGTTGGTGAGATAAAATATCGAGAAGGTGATGACCATCCAGAAGTGGATGAAAACTATGCAGATCCTTTATAAGTCTTATACAGATAGATGATGTAGGACTTTAGAGTTTTAGGAGGTATAACACGTGTTCCTATGGGTTTCACCTAAATGAGGATTATAGAAATTTAGTCAGGGAGGCAAGATATCTCTGAGACTCATTGGATATTTCTAGATACTACGTAGAGTTGACAAGTTTTTGTATCACTTAGCTCAACCTCTGTAGTTTAAACAGGCACACGAAATCTTCCACATGCTGTAACTAAGGGGGTACATTCATGACTCATCACATATTATCAATTGGGGCGATCTAGACATCAAGGGTGTAGATACCTTTGTTGGGTACCCATTATAGATCAAGGATCGGCATGAGAGGATCATTCATGGGTGAGATATTCCTTTAGTGCATATCTGGTGGAAGCATGAGAATATTTAGGATAACACATGGGAGCGGGAAACTCATATTATTTCTCAGTACCCACATCTCTTTACATAGCCCTTATTTTGGATTTTTGGAATGTAAATCCCCAAGGTGGGGAGAATTTAATGAATTAGATTTTCCATGTATTATTTTTTTATATTGTATAAATTATTTTTGAGACTATAAATTGAGATGTTGTGTGATTCTAAGGCTTGGTGTGCCTATAATAAATGTTTGAAATATATTAAATATATTAAATATCATGTGCATGAAGTTTTCCTAAAAAAGTGGAATAACTCCTAAACTGGGGGGATCAAAAATTTGAGGGTACTATTGAGTTCAGAATGCAGGATTAACCCTGGGTGGACATAACCTTTGTCTTCATGGGTTGTTTTTGGAAAATTCATCATGGGAATAAAATGAATAAAATAATTAAATAAATTATTTTATTTTATTTTTGACACAAAGACCTAATTTTCTACTTTAATTACGTACTTATGGAAAATTTTAGGGTTATCCACATAACCCTATGAATTGACATGGGCTATTGGAGTTTTTGGAGGACATACCATTGGTAGAAAAGGATCATATCAAAGATCGGCGATCATTGTGAGGAAAATTCAAAGGATCTCATCAATAATCATGACACAACTCTATTCTTCATCAGTGATCAATAAAAATCAAGGTAGGACATTTTTTTTGTTTTATTTCTTTACCCATTATTAATTACTACAATGAACATGGATCAATCATCCAAAAAATTGATATGTGGATCACACTTATTGCAGGATGAGTTAGATTAATCCAGATTTGGGAGTATTTTATTTTTGATTTAATTTTTTATTTTTCATTCTTCATTATAATAGAAATGAATCGAGGTTCACACAAAAACTAACTGAGGTCTATTCCTCTTGATTGTTCTTATACTTTTCTCGCCTGATTATTCATTCATCATGATCATTATTCACTTAGATTGTGGTTTGACATACCTTGATGAAATTGATTGTTTTTCATCTATTTCTTTGCACAACAATCTGATATTTTAGATTCGGGATCGGCATGACACAATAGTGTTGTTATGATGGCAGAGGTGATGAATCTAATAGTTTTTTATAATTGATTTTATATTCTTTGATGTGAAACAAAGAATGGTGTTTGAAGGTGATTTTTAATGGATTTGATGGTCAGAACCTCTTATTCATTGATGAAGAGGCTCATGTGAGGTGGTTACTTGATTTTTCTAGTGTGACGATCACTGGATCGATGACCAGAGGCATGGAAACAAATGCGGATTCCAGATCAAGAATTCTTGAAAATTCCATGATACACGGTATGTAACTCAAATCCACACACTGTGTGGGCTCTTCTTAGTGGCGTCTATGGTTTCTAAAGGAATATAATTATCACATGGAGTGTGAACTTTTCACATAGTGTGTGATCCTCTTTATTAATCTTAGTATGTACCTCGGAGGGTACAAAGACATGGGTTGGAGTACATGGGCACAGACATGTTGTGTACTCTCACACAAACATGGATTGGCTTGGTGTACATGGTAATACATGTGTACTGGTACACAGGAAGAGTACATGGTTATCCAACACATCATGTACTAGTATATAGACTTGGTCACGGAACATAGTCCATTTACACAGGTAGGGCCTGGGGTCAAGGGACATAGTGTGTGACCCTACTATACACCATTTACATCCTTAAAGTTGGATTGGATCCCTTTCCTTCTATATCTTGGACAAGTTTTTTAGGGTGAATTCCCCATATCCATTCCCTAAGGGTTAGTATATAATCACCTCATACTCATATGACAACAATCTCTTCAACATGAATTCTTGGTTAGAGTTGTTATAATCCTTCTGTGAGGTCTAGAGTGAGGTCTTGTATTCATCTATGTTCCTTAGGTGGAGTTCTTGGTATCATCATGACCAACACTATACAGTCACTGATCCTCTACTTAGATGGTTAATTTAGAATGAGTTGTTGGTATACCCCATTGACTTGGGTGTGATCCTCATCTGTGTATTGTATCTCTTTGGAATATCATCATTTACTTCTAATGGTAAGACCCGATGATAATTACCTCTTGAACAGACTTCATTAGTTTTTTAGACTTAGGAGTGTGTTCTCCCAAACAAGTTATTTGTGGAACCTTCGAGCTGGAATCCTAGGCTGACATTAATATTGTGACTTACCTTTAGACTATGTGTCTTGTTGAGTATATCTAGATATTCTTGTTATATATTTTGTCGATATATATTTTTGTATAGATAACTATTATTATTTTGTTGTATTATTTTTTATTTCAGGGTGTCTTAATGAGTATTTTTATACTCACCCCTGCACAGGGTTTTCCTACACATTCCATGCATTGCATAAACAATCTACCTTTTTACATATTCCTAGATAGACCTGTACCAGGTGGTGTTAGTGATACCAGACAGACCGAGGTGTGTTCCTATGGTATTTTGAAATTAGTCCCATTTTTACTTTCAGTTTGGACTTGTTTTTAGACTCCTTGTGGTGGGATTGTATTTGAAACTATTTACTTTCCTTTACTTCCTATCGTACTCTAGTTGTGTGATTTAGATGCATGCATGCTTTTTTTTAGTTGATTTTACATTTTACCATTGTATGGTCCTGGATGTTTGTGTCTGTATGTGTAGGTATATATGCTAAGGCCTCTCATGTTAGTGATATGCCTACTCAGTGCTAGTCACTAGCCCTGGCCTATTGGAGGTGGGCTTGGGGAGTCATGTCACAGGCCCCGTTGGGATGGGTCATGACATGGGAGGTCTATTTGAGAGATTTTTATTCCATTGGATGTAGGATTTTTATTCTCAAGGAAGTAAATCCTTAAGGTGGGTAGAATATAGTAACTTGGTTTTTTCCGTGTTAGACTTTTGAATATTTCTAGGAATGTTTCCGAAACCAGATACTAAGTTAGTGTGGGATTTTGGGGCCTAGAGAGGCTCAGTACGGTGCTATTAAAAATATTAAATATATTTTATCACACATGTGTATTTTTTCAGTAAAAGTGAAGTGAATCCCAATTAGAGTCTTGAATCAGAAAACTGATACTATTGTTGAGTTCAGAACGTGATGTACTCCCTGGGAATGCAATTAAATTTTTCAACATTGGGTGCTTGGTTGAGGGTGAATTGGTGGTGTATTGAGTGATTAACCTAATCTAACTCCCCCACCCCCACTTCTGATCTCATGTGAATGGAGGAGAAGGAGGAGAGGCCCCTTTCATGATAAATAAATCGAGGTGAAACCAAGGATATGAGACACCACTGATCTTCGATCTTAATGGTGATTTATCCTAGATCATGGTGCAGTGGCTTCAGAGCATGGATCTACACCCGAAGCTTCAATGTTTCACCACAAGGTAGGAATATTTTATTTTTAAGTTCTTCTCCCCACTTGATGTGTTGTTTTAAGGTTTTAGATCCCTATTACGACTGTTAGTGATCCCCTAGGGGTAGATATGTGGGTTTCTGTGGAAATAGGGGCGTTTCTATCTACTCATAGAGAATTACCATCTCGAATTCCTGATCACACAGCATGTAGAACATGATAACATGTCATTTTTTCTTTCCATTTATGGAAGATAAACTTTGGGGACTACACACCGTGTTCTGGGGGCACATGCCATGTAGTGTGCCTAGGTCGTGTGGTTGAGGGACATGGACAGGGATACCATGTCAAGGGACATGGTTGTGTATCAGTACACAACTAGAGTAAATGGGAATGGGGTTCCAAACACAGAAATGGTTATAGGACACTCCCAAGTGGCTTAATATATAGGACACACCATGTTCCTAGGGTACACATCATGTGGAGAGACATGGCCATCAATTCATGTATAGGATAGGACACACCCAGGAGGTTGGACGAGGTCACACATTGTGTGACCTTGGGTACATGTAATTTATACTCTTACATGACAAGTATTGAGAGGGGACACGGCCCAGGTCTAGTTCCTAGAGACACACCGTGTACTATATACTCTCCTTGTAGACTTCTCCCTCATGCATATATGTCTTCAAGAATTGGGTGGAGCCCCACTAGTAGACTATCCTGAGTAGTTTTCTACATTGGACACAAGGGTGGCCATGGTTTTGGCATGTGATATGTGACATGAGGTGAGGCCATAAGATCTCTTTCTAGTGACATATAGACTAGTATGGGTTGAGTGGGTTCCCTTGGTCTATCCTTGTGAGGGTACGGTGTGGCATTACGTCCTCAGTATAACAACCCTGCTCTTTATTTCATATTTAAACATGATTTATTACATAAAATTTCACTTAATACAACTCTCAAGATTGAGAGTTCTAGTGTATTTGGGGTTTAGAAACATTGCATAACAAATTAAAACATGAAATACAACAACATCTTTATTGAAATCTTCTTTGACATGATCACATCATTCCTTCATACTTAACAATACATGAGATAACTTGAGGACATACATAAGAAAGGGGTGATATATAAAGCCTGGTAAGGGAGTAAACATGGCATAAAATGAGGATAAAAAATACATGTTAGACAAGAAATATCAAAAATTCATAAAGGAACATGAATAATAAGGTATGATTTATCATGATAATCATAACATGGGAAATGTGACAACAACTTAAAACACTAAATAATAAACATAAGTCAAAGATAAACCACCAAAACTTCATGGTGAAAAAAAATACCATAAAGGAATCAGGTAATCCCCTATACCAACTTGAAATATAATGACACTAAACATTACCTAATTCAATGGAGCTATATCAGGGTGCACCCTTTATAAACATTTCAATCTCATGCTTAAGTTCCACATAAATCATATAACATGGATTCATTCAACATCATAACTTTATTCTATGATATAGAAATGTGGAATACATACATGTAATTCCCAAATCAATAAGAGTGTGTGAATAAAGTTAAATACCCTTGATAGAGAAATGGGTAAGGTATTCATTACAAAATTATTTTGGAATGGTAAATCAGGGTGTAATTTCAGCAACATAACGATGTCATATAGAAATTCATAAAATGGGTTGATGAGAGATAAAGGGGTATCCCATCACATTGAAATGAAATTTATAGTAAGAGGGATATTTAAGAGCATATAAAAACATAGGAAAATGAAATTATAAGACATAACATAAAATGGGTTATTGATAAAGGAGATGGGTGGAAGATCCCTTACAGAATTTTGGTATTGTAACAGGTGGGATTAAAGGATAATAGAAGGGTTTAATGAGAGTAAAAGGAAGATAAAATAATTTATACATCAATTTTAAAGTAATTTGATCATGTAAAATCAAATTCCAACATATTAAAATGGAATTTAAGAATCATAATATAAAATAAGTTCTTGAATAGAAATGTGAAGAGGGAGATCCCTTAAGGAATTTCGGCATAGTAACGACATAGGTAAGGACCCAAATGAGGGAGGATAAATGATCCCTCAGTCACATAACATAAAATGGAAAGTAGAGAATTTATTATAAAATAATGAAAATATAAAAAATTGAAATTAAAAAGACTAATTTCAAACAAGGTTCTTGAATTGAAAGGAAGAGAGAAAGGTGAGGATCCCTTATGGAATTTCGTCATAGTAACAGGTGTACTTAAAAGGGATTGAAAGGAATATAACATAATATATACATAAAATTTAAATTAATGGGATCATGTAACATCATATCCAAACATATGAAAATGGAATTTCAGAAGCATAATATAAAATAAGTGCTTAAATGGAAATGTGAAGAGAGAAATCCATTACGGAATTTTGACATAGTAACGAATTAGGTAAAGGGTCCAAATGGGGGAGTATAAATGATAAATTATTAAAATAACATCAAATTTATATTAATGGTATGATTATAAATGAAATACATTATAACTATTAGAAATTACAAGAACTAATTTCAAATAAGATGCTTGAATTTGAAAGGAGAAGAGAAAAGCGAGGATCCCTTACTTGGATGTGTGACTCCAAAGGATTGGGAGAGGCTTATTGGGAGATTGGGGCTCCTTGGTAGGAATATAGGGAGTATATAGAAGAGTTTCTATGAGATTAAAGTAGTTTTAGTGAAGACAAATGGGATCTTGGATGGGTTTATATAGGAAAGGAGGGAGATTTCTTTTTTATTTTGGTTTTGGACACTTCATAATAAAATATTCAAAACTAAAAACCATACCACGGTTTTTGCCCATGGTTTCTGGAAAAAAAGGATTGGATTAAATTATTTTATATGTCTAAGGGCCTAACATATTAAAATAATGTTCTTTCTTATGTGGAGGTGAGTCACAATCTCAAGGAAATGATTTTAAAAAATTAAAATATATTATAAGTCTTGGAGGATTCACTAAGTCTTTGTAGAATAAATAAAATAAACTCAAAATTAAATTATTTTAAAAGAAAAAAATATATATTTGGCCTATGATACCTTTAATAGTATTTATTAAATTACTATTAGGTCATTATGATGTCATAAAACAAACTGTATATTTATACGATATTTAATTTTTACCCAAAAATTTGATTATCTCAGAAAATTATGAAAAATTAACCATTGGATAATTTTGATGTATTGATTCCAAAAATAATATTCATTTTATTTAAATAATTTTTTAAATATGTGAATTTTCACTTTTAAAATAAAAACTGACATTTATTGAAAATTGACGGGTTCTGATAAAACACTTTTCAAATCTTAATAAAAATTACTTTTGACTTCATAAAAATTGCATGATATTTTATATTTAATAAAAGTTATTTAATAATAATATTTTATTAAAATATTATTTATTTAAAAAATACATTAATTAGTCAAAATAGATTTCTTCATTGAATTTTAATATTAACCAAAATAATACTTGCGCTTTAAAAATCATTTACAAAGTAACAATAATAGGAAGAGAAATGTCACGACCCCCTCCTGACAAGGTCTACCCCTCTTGGACCGGTAGTATGAGAAGGGAGATAATGACCCCTGAGTCCCACCTCCAGTAGGCCTCGGGTTGGTGACTAGCATTGAGGGTATAGTAAACACACAAATGGAAGGCATTACCCTCTAAGAGAACACATGAGAAAGAGAGATATAAGAGAGACACCAATCAACTCCAACTCAGACTGCAATATAAAAGAAATCCCAAGTGCACATATGAAGTGTAATGAAAAACTACTACAACTAAAATTGAAAACTGAAAGTACCAAAGGAAAGTAGAAAACAATAGCAACCACAACCCAAACAGATCCTGCAACCCCAAGCTAGTAGAAACCAGCTGGATCTCCAACCTGCTCCAAGTGACCTGAAAAACTGTTTAAATACACATAGGGTGAGTATAACAGTATACTTAGTAGGATCCTCCCCGAAGCTTCTCATGAAAAAGTAATGAAAGCATGCTAAAGCACAGTGAACAACAAGTGAAACTAACTCGTCACTTAAATAGTTATACTAAGATCTCAGCCTTACCATGGCTACTCTCAACCAAGTATCACATACAAGAGTATAATATAATAAAAAATATCAAGGGAACCCCACTACTACTTCCCCACTAGTTTTCTGATTTTCTCCAACGTCGCACGTCCTAAGCATCTCTCTCCAAAAAGTCTTGCCCACACACTACCACAAAAACAGTTTTTCCTGGCACCAACCTTTATCAGTGCTAACAAAAAAGTGCTGATAAAGGGGGGTACCTTTATCAGCGCTTTTTTTAGCGTTGATAAAGGTACCCCCCTTTATCAGCGCTTTTTTAGTAGCACTAATAAATGGTCGACTTCAAAAAAAATTAATTAAAAATAATATATGAATATATAAATATAGTTATATTGATATAAATATAATATATAATTTTTAAATATAATTTAGATAAGTATAAATATACATTTACACTTAATATACTTAATATATAAGATATTTAGTTAAAATGGCTTATAAAAAAATATTTTTAGTTAATAATTCTCTAATTATTATGAATTAATAGTCATTTAATAACAATTTGAAGACTAAAAAAATTAAAAAAGATCCAAAATATGTTGAAAATGCAACTCGAACTTCAAACGGCCATAACTTTTGATCCGAGTGTCCGTTTGAGCTCTACCACATATCAAATCGAAGACTGTGATGAGATCTACACCATTGGAATTAGAGGGAACACCGGTAAAGGTTTTTTAGAGGCTAAAATAGGCCCATAAGGCCTCCAAAACCGAGTTTTTAGTCGGGATACCTTGATTTTTTAACATTTTGTGGATTTTAAGGCTCGTTTAAGGGGGTATTATTGGATTTTTTGGTGGGGACTGAATTTATTATAAGGTATTACATTCATATTGATATTATTTCTTTGAAATTTTATCATTTTTTATAATGCACTACTATTTATAATCAAATATATAACAATATATACTTATTTTTTTTATATTCACACATAAAAATTTAATTATAAATATAAATAATAAAATATATTTACATATAAAATATATTAGCTTTATATAAATAATAAATAATATCCATATTATTTAAAATACCAATATATAAATATTTATATACCTATATATTAATCTAACTATATATATATTTTAATATAACTATATATATATATATTGATATAACTATAAATATATATATTAATATCACTATAAATATATATATTGATATAACTATATATATATATATTAATATAACTATATATATATAATATAACTATATTAATCTAACTGTATATATATTAATATAACTACATATTATGTTTTGAAGCTCAGTTAAAAGAATGGTCAATCCACTAAATGCTAAAATTTCAATTTCCCATGGAATTATACCTTGTATTGAAAACATGGGTCATTAAAACCTCCCCCCTTAGAAATTATCTTCCATGAGAAGCCTTTAGGAACAATGAAAATATCACTTGACCTACAGGGGTCCTGAAGTCTCATTCAAATGGTCACATTAAGTTTCCAATATATAAATATTTATATACCATTTACATATAAAATATATTAGCTTTATATAAATAATAATTAATATCCATTTTATTTAAAATACCAATATATTAATATTTATATACCTATATATTAATATAACTATATATATATTAATATAACTACATATATATATTGATATAACTATAAATATATATATTAACATCACTATAAATATATATATTAATATAACTATATATATATATTAATATAAATATATATTACTATATGAATAAATATAACTAAATATAGAAATAAATAAATAGATATGTCATTAACTGGAGAACAAATCAATATGGCAGAGTGGTAAAGGCTTTAGGTGCACAAGGGGGAGGTCTCGAGATCAAATCTTGGTGGAGGCAAGGGCGCGCGCATGGGGTGGATTTGGGGGCTAGTGCTGATAAAGGGGGTGGGTGTAGCACTGATATAGGGTGGAGGGGGGGTGCGGGCGGGCGCTTGAGGGGATGGAAAGTGCTGTTAAAAGGGGGCTCAAGTGCTATAAAATCCCCCCCGATTGGCAGGATTTTTTTAAAAAAAAATTAATTTTTTTAATTTTTTTAATTTTTTTAATTTTTTTTACTTTTATCAGCGTTAAAAAAAGCGCAGATAAAAGGGGTCATTTATCAGTGCTAAAAAAAGCGTTGATAAAGGACCCTTTTATTTGCGCTTTTTTTAGCGCTGATAAAAGACCCCTTTTATCAGTGCTTTTTTTTAGCACTGATAAAAGGGGTCTTTATCAGCGCTTTCTGGAGAGTTGATAAAGGGGACCCCCCCCCCCTTTATCTTCTCCAGCTTTAACAGTGCTTTTGTAGCACTGTTAAAGGCCATTTTTAGCGCTGATAAAAGGAATATTTGTAGTAGTGACAAACACCTGGGTGAAGCACCACAACATGAACCTCCTATAACAAAACCACCATGTCCATATAAGAAAATAACCCAGTAGTTTCTGGGAGCCACCACAGCTCTCATAACATGTATCATACGTTAAGTATTAAACCTCAAACCATTATAGCCCATACACCGAGTAAGGATCCTCAAGACATCATAGCCTATACATGTTACACCTATAGTAGTCCATAGAAAACTATATCCAGAATATATGTGTGTGAATAACCACAATCCATTACAGCCCTCTACACAAATATATGGGGAAAACTAACTATTTTTCTTACCAGTATAAGTAACTACCAAGAGAAGAGAGCGGGGCCAAAGGGGGTAGTCATCCATCCATCCTCCCACCAGAATGTTGGTGAAAACACCCCCCCCCCCCAAGGCTCAAAATCCCTGAAGTGTCAGTTTCCCTAACTAACAGGGTGGAGTAGCTTATAGAAACACAAAAAGTTCAGAATATACTATAGCTCACAACCACACTATGGAGATAACATAGTCTTAGACTCAACTATAGTTAACCTCTCTCGAACTCCCTACTGTCACTTCTAAGACTAGGTATCCTATAAGCACACAACCATTTAAAGAGTTTTATTACATTACTCCATTCTCTTTTTATTAGTTTCACTTTATGTTATTTAATTATTTAAACATTAATTAACCATTAAAAATTTCGCATTATATTTCATTAGCATCACACCCAAAGTCCATTATCCCTTTAAATTGTAATCTCATCATTGCGTCCCAACAAACTCTAACCCCTTGGGTTAACATCATTTATTCAATCATTTATTAACAAAATTATTACTTTCCCATATTCCCATGCATTCTACAAAAACATTCTAAGATACTAAACACAAGGGGGCTCAACTCGGTGAGTAGATGAACTACCCTTCAAGTCTTTTCCACCTATAGCAAGAGCATAGAACCATCCTACCTCGGGAATCTAAACATGAAAAGCACATGGCATACCTCGCATGTCTTCGCCCTTTTGGAAGGAGGGTAAGAAAACCAGATTCCTTGAGTAGTGGGGAAAGTAAAGAGGATAAACAACCAACAAGAATCATCAAGCATCCAAACATTCACATCCAACCTATTTCATCATCTTTGGTGTCCTCCTCAACACCCACATGCATAAACCGATGCATATCACCACTCTAGGTGTCAACTACTGCCACAACCAATAGGTATTCATGCCCCCACATATCATAAGAGTCATCCAGGCTCACATCACAACACAATCAATAGGAAAACAAACATCATATGAATTGGTGTCTTAGCCCTTAAACAAGAAATAGGGTAACTCAAAACCCTACAAGTAATTATCTTTCATCAAACAACCAGTTCTTTAATCCATCTTGAATTAACCGATTTATTATTTTCAGGTTCCAACTATGGGAAACCTAAATAGAAAGCTATCACAAATTGATTAAACATGTTTACTACATGAATTTTATTATCATAAAATTACAATAACAACAATAAAATTCATTCACATGCCTCTTTATTTTTATACAAACAATTATCAATTAATTCTAGCTTTACGTTCATTACCAATTTCCATCAAGAATGAAAAGCTAAAAAAAGAAAGAATAGATATCACACTATCTATCAAAACAAGAGGCAATAACATACGATCGATATCAATTTATTTATCCAGTTCAAATATTTATTATGACAATTACATTGCGATCCAGTGGGTTAAAATATGCTAACTATATAGTTGCACATAAAATAAAAGAGAACCAATGAATCTGTTACCTCAAATATTTCTTAACTTTCTTTATACGAGAACAAGCCACACAACGGGTTACGATCTCCTCCCCCCATGACAAATGTATCCACCCGAGGATGTAGAGAAACTACCACACTGGTCAACACCCAAGAAAATCCCATTAAGAACATAGACATATCATTCCATAAAAGGGCAAGGAGAAACATAAGGAGATGAACCCAAAATAATGATGATAGATAATACCTTATATCGAAGATTGATCGATACTACTTGGTTGCATCAAAAACAGAGGGGAACCAATCCAAGGAGTAAAGTTTGATCGCACAACTCCTATGGGAAGGAATGGAAGGTTCGAGTGTCTCACACCTAATAACAAGGAGGAAGAACTATGGAGGAAGATATCTCGTCCCCTTAGAAGATTTAACAAAGCAGTGGTTTAAGATACGCTTGATTTTCCATTAAAATAAGACTGCTTTAAACCACACGGTTTGACCAAGTAAAAGCATCCCGAGACTTAGAAAAAATTAATATAGGAGTTATGGACTTTGAATCGGCCTTAGAGTCCTTAAAATGAGGCTTTAAATGCATTTTATGTCAAAGGAAAATTCAAAGGGTGGAACTGTAGGAAGCTGGAAACACTGTTCATGAACACGAAATTTGGAAAAGGAAATATAGGCTACTGTTGGACCTCACCATTCTAGAAACACTATTCATGAACTCAAATTTTGGCAAAGTAAATAGAGGCTACCATTGGATCTCACCTTTCTGAAAGCACTGTTCATGAACTCAAAATTTGGAAAAGGAAATAGAGGCTACTGTTGGACCTCACCATTCTATAAACACTATTCATGAACTCAAAATTTGGAAAATGAAATAGAGGATACCGTTGGACCTCACCATTCTAGAAACACTGTTTATGGACTCAAAATTTGGAAAATGAAATAGAGGCTATTGTTAGACCTCACCATTCTGGAAACACTGTTCATGAACTCAAAATTTGGCAAAAGAAATAAAGGCTACTGTTAGGCCTCACCATTCTATAAACACTGTTCATGAATTCAAAATTTGGAAAAGAAAATAGAGGCTATCATTGGATATCACCATTCTGGAAACACTATTCATGAACTCAAAATTTGGAAAAGTAAATAGAGGCTACCGTTCGACCTCACCGTTCTGGAAACACTATTTATGAACTCAAAATTTGGCAAAGGAAATAGAAGCTACCATTGGACCTCACTATTCTAGAAACACTGTTCATGAACTCAAAATTTGGCAAAGGAAATAGAGGCTACCGTTGAACTTCACTGTTCTGGAAACACTGTTCACATAAGGCTATCATTGCACAGTTCACATAAGCCTACTGATGACACTGTTCACATAAGATTCCCATTGCATTGTTCACATAAGGCTACCATTGACACTGTTCACATAAGTTTACCGTTGCACTATTCACGTAAGCCTACTGATGACACTGTTCACATAGGGTTACCGTTTCACTGTTCACCTAAGGTTACCATTGCACTATTCACATAAGGCTACTATTGCACTATTCACAAGGCTACTATTGGAACTGTTCATAGCGGTCAACCGTTGGAACTGTTCACAAGACTACCGTTGGAACTGTTCACAGTGGTCTACCATTGGAACTGTTCACAAGGCTACCGTTGGAACTGTTCACCGAATTGGAAATTTTGAAAAGTTTTGGGGATAAGTCATCTTGAACACCAGAACACCTCAAACACTAGATTTATGTCGAGTAATGGACCAGAGAGGTTTGAGCCATTACATTAGATACCTCTCAAAACATTCTCATCCTCGAGAATTCAAAATCCACCTAAAGGGAAACCGAAATGGGGTCTGAAAAACCACCCATCAAGATACCTCTAAAAAGAGAGAAAGCCCCAAGAAGTAACCAAAATAAATCCATCTTATAAACACAAAAGGTCTATAACCACAAAGGGAACTTCATTACATGAAAAGAGTTAAACATCAAACAACTCTGGGTAATCAGCACGTATCTGTGACTCACATTCCCAGGTACTCTCCTCAATGCCACCGTGTCGCCACAAGACATGAACCAAGGGATAGAATGCCCGCAAAACATCTTCTCTTTGAATTCTGGGATCTCTATAGGTCTCTCCTCAAAGGTCTCATCATCATCAGCATCGATCTCTCCCAAATCGATGACATGAGAGTCATCATGAAGATAACTATGGAGTTGTGACACATGAAAGACATCGTGTATCTAGATCATCTGTGGGGGAAGTGCTACTCAATACGCCACATCTCAACATGAGATAACACCTCGAAAGGCCTAACAAACTGGGGAGAAAGATTACTCCCATGACCAAACCTTCGCTGCCCATGACTATGAGTCACCTTCAAAAACACATGATCCCCAACATCAAACTCTAAGGGTCTCCTACTTTGATAGTCGTATGATTTATGATGATCTTTCACAATCTTCATCCTCTCATGAATCACCTAAACCATCTTTGTTGTATTCTACACTAGTTTCGATCTGAGAATTGCTGACTCTCCAACCCCAGTCCAGTACAACAGAGAACAGAAAGTTCGTCCCTATAAGGCTTCAAATAGAACCATACCAATGGTTGAGTGAAAAATGTTGTTGTAATCAAACTCCAAAAATGGTAAGTGCCTCATCCATGAACCTCCAAAATCCAATACACGAGATCACAACATGTCTTCAATATTTTGGATGGTTCGCTCTATCTTAAAATTTGTTTATGGATGAAAAGCGGTGATAAGGCATAGCTGAGAACCAAAATCATGCTGGAGACCTCTCCACACCCTTGAGGTAAAATGGGGATCTCGATCAAAAATGATCATCCTTGGTACTCCATGAAGTCTCACCACCTCCTCCAGATACTACCTCAACAAAACTTCCAATGAGCTAGACTCCTTGATTGCTATGAAGTGGGATGATTTTGTTAAACGATACACTACCACCCAAATAGTGTCATGTCCTCCCTGAGCTTGAGGTAAACTTGTAACAAAGTCCATTGATATTTCCTCCCACTTCCACTGAGTAACATCTAACAGCTGGAGTAGACCACCCGAAACACGGTGTTCGGCCTTCACCTTCTGGTAGACCAAACATCGAGACACAAACTCTCCAACCACACGCTTTAGCCCAGGCCACCAAAACTGAATCCTCAAGGCTCGGTACATCTTTTTCATTCTAGGATTCACCTCTAAATGAGAAATATGGAACTCTCTGATAATATTCTCGCACATGGCCAAAGGAAAAAATATCCTTCTGTGATATAACACTCAGTGTTGTTCATCCTCAGACCAAACATCATGGGCCTCGCCACAAACAACTTGGTCTCTCCAAACCTCCACTTCAAGATCCCCCAACTAGGAATCTTCCACCTGCTGCACCAGATATGACTGCACCATCATATAAAAAAGACAACCTATACCTCTAACTTCTCCCATATCAAGATGTAATGCTGATAGTTCTTCCATTACTCTCCAAGAATCACCAGATTCATGCACTAAATCACTACGTGACTTCTGAATCAGTGCATCAGCTACAAAATTCCACTTTCAATGTGTATACGATATTTCAAATTCATATTCCTATAAGAACTCCATCCACCGACACTATCGTAAGTTTAAGTCACACTGGGAGAAAACATACCTCAAACTCTTATGGTTAGTGAAAACCACAAATCACTCACCAATGAGGTAATGTATTCACAACTTCATTAAAAACACCACAGCTACCGACTCAAGATCATGGGTGGAATAGTTACATTCATGTGGATGCAACTTCCGAAACCCATAAGAAACAACTGATCTATGTTGTATCCGAACATAGCCTAACCCTAGATGTGAATCATCGTAGAAAACATCAAACTGAAATCCCTCTACTGGATGAAAAAGAAATAGATCACTTACTAACTTCTCCTTTAGATAATCGAATTTTTTATGGCACTGATTAGTCTATATGAACGCCTGATCCTTTCTAGTCAAAGCTGTCAGAGGAGTCACAACTTGAGAGAAATCGGCTACAAACCTCCTATAGTAGCCTACGAGACCAAGGAAACTTCACACCTATGACATAGTCTTGGCAGCTTCCCAAGACACAACTGCTTCTATCTTTGATGGATCCATAGCTACTCCCTGATGGGACACAACATTCCCCAAGAAACGGACCTCTCGATCCCAAAACTCACACTTCAACAACTTACCAAATAGATGATGTTGACGAAGAACTCCCAAAACAGCATTTATATGCTCTGTATACTCCTCCTCAGACGTGGAGTACACAAGGATCTTATCAATAAAAAACACAAAAACTTTTCTAGGAACTCACGGAACACAATATTCATCAATCCCATGAACACAGCTGGAGCATTCGTTATGCCGAACGGCATTATAACGAACTTATAATGCCTATGACGACAATAGAAAGCAGTATTTAGGATATCCTCATCCTTCACACGCATCTGATGATATATTGACTGCAATTCAATATTTGAGAACCAACATACACCCTTCAGTTGATTGAATAAATCATCAATCCATGTAAGAGGATAGCGACTCTTTATTTTTACTTTGTTCAAGTGACGATAATCGATACACAATCGCAAACTGCCATCAGCCTTCTTCACAAACAAAAATGGTGCACCCCACAGTGACACACTCGGCCGAACAAAACCACACTATAACAAACCATCAGGATGTATACGTAACTCTTGTAACTCATAAGGGGTCATATTATATGGATACATAGATATAGGAGGCGCTTCTGGTTGTAGCTTGATCCCAAACTCGATATCTCATCGAGGGGGTAATGCTACAACCTCTTCTCGAAAGACATCAGGGTACTCTTCTATGACCCTAGGAAATGCTAACTACTGAACCTATGAAGAACTCAGTATCAACTCATCCATCATTGATGATAATGACGAAACACTCCTCTGACCCATCTGAGGGTATAACTTGCCAACAAACACCATTGGCTCTCCATCCGCATCGAAGAACTCAACCTACCTCCTAAAGCAATCCATGCTATCCTACACTGAATACAACTAATCTATGTAAAAGATGACGTCATATGGTTGTATTCATAAACATAAGAAATCTCCCCAAGAGCGGTGCTACCCCAACACTAGCTCATAGTATCTACATACTTTAAACAAGTCAGCTCAGCCTCCAACTAGCATAGTCAATGCCAAGGTAACTGGAAGCCTCTCTGCCTCAAGTCCCAAAGCATGGAAAAGGGTTGGTGATATGAAGTATTGTGTTGCTCCTGAATCAAAAAAGGCATAAACCAAGGTAGAAAACAAGAAAAGGGTGCCTCGAATGACATTTGGCTCACATGGCGCTGGCAACACTAAAGCATAAATATGGCCACAAACTCCTCCACGGCCTCATTGACCCTGATGACGACCACCACCATGGTCGTGCTCTACTATATGAGGACGGGGAGTATCATGGGGTTGTCCTCTACCTACCCCATGTACTCTCTACTAATCTAAAGCTGGTGAAACCTATTCCTGCTGCCTCCGGTAGAACTGCCTCAACGGAGGAACCTGGAGTGGAACACTCGGTGCATGATGACTGCTCTAAAAGGTCAGGCACTCTCACTGCTGATGACCTCAACCAGCATAAGAAAAAAAATCACACGATCTCTTGGCATAGGCCTGAGAGCTGCTACCCCCAGAGAAATGAGATGTTGAGGACTGGGACCTACCCCCGGCCGAATGGAAACTCTTCTGTCCTAAAAACCAGGAACCTCAGAACATAGCTCTGCTTCATGAGGATTCATGAAGACTCCCCTATCATGATGATCTAGTTCTATCCAATGTCCACTCGACAACCTCTACCCTTTCCTACACCTCAAGATACGTCTTCAGCATAAATGGGGTGACCTGGTGTTGGATCTCTGGATGCAAAGACTCCTCAAAATACCTCGCCCTGGCCTCCTCATTTAGAAACAGGTCTGAAGCATATTGTAAATGGTTCCTGAAATGGATTCCAAACTCTCACATACTGGAGCTCCCTTGTTGAAGGGTAAGAAGCTCCTGGATACTGGATCCCTTTACAGTTGAAGAAATAAACTCAACTCTAAACTTGTCTCAAAACTCCTCCCATGTGATCGTTGACTCCTCATGATCCCCAAGGAAGAAGAACCACCACTATCTTGCTACTTCATGCAGCATCATCACAACCAAGGACACCCAGTTCTCCTTCTAATCATGGATCAAACTAAAGCCTATATTGACTTCCTCCAACCAGTCTTCTATGAATGCATCTGAAACGGATCCCTTGTACTTCTGTAGACTCTGGCCCTGAAACTCTTAGAGTGTCCTCCTCCAAGTGTCATCATCGTCAACCTTTACCCTGCGGAAATCTACTAGCACAACTTGCTGGACATCTTCTATGCAATCCTGATGAGGACGTTAACCTGGATCCATACCTATAAAATAACAAATAGTTAGAGCTCCTAGACCTAGAATATGGAAGACTCAACATTAATTAATTAATTGTTTTCTTTTATTCATTTTAAGTTAACCTATACCAAGGTCTATGCATTCAAACACAAGAATAAGGAATAATGGTGCATGATCCTATCCTAGATCTCTACCCTGAAACTAGTATCACCTCATTTAGTAGCCATTGTAAACTTAAAGGTCAATACATCATATCATAGGGGGGCCTAAATGCCTATGTCTCAGCCGGTATTCAGTGTTTACATAACTTTCTAAACTTGACTGACATTGTTTCCCTACCAACCCATGCAACCTCACCTATGCCTAACTCCAAACTCCATCTTATATATCAACCTACCTCTGATACCACTCTTCCATGACCCCCTCCCCACAAGGTGTACCCCTCCTTGGCCAAAAATATGAGAAGAGAGATAATGACCATGAGTCCTGCCTCAAGTAGGCCCCAGGTTGGCAACTAGCACTGAGGGTATAGTAAACACACAAATGGGAGGCATTACCCTCTAAGAGAACACATGCGAAAAAGAGAGATAAGACAGACACCAACCAACTCCAACTTAGACTGCAATATAAAAGAAATCACAAGTGCACATATGTAATGTCATGCAAAACTACTACAAATGAAAGTGAAAACTAAAAGTACCAAAGGAATGTAAAAACAATAGCAACCACAAGCCCAAACAGCTCCTACAACCCCAACCTAGTAAAAACCAGTTGGATCTCCAACCTGCTCTAAGTGACCTGAAAAATAGTTTATATACACATAGGGTGAGTATAATAGTATACTCAGTATGATCCTCCCCAGAGCCTCTCGTGAAAAAAGTAAAGAAAGCATGCTAAAGCACAGTGAACAACAAGTGAAACTAACTCATCACCTAAACAGGTATACTAAGTTTCCAACCTCACCATTATTACTCTAAACTAAGTATCACATACAAGAGTATATAATATCATAAATAATATCAAGTTTACCCCACTACTACTTCCCCACTGGTTTACCACTTTTCCCCAATGTCGCACGTCCTAAGCATCTCTCTCCAAAAAGGCTTACCCACAGACACCTGGGTGAAGCACCACAACATGCACCTCATGCAACAAAACCACCACATCCACATAAGCAAAGTAATATGGTAGTTTCTGGGAGCCACCACATCTCTCATAACGTGTATCATACATCATTTATTAAACCTCAATCCATTATAGCCCATACACCGAGTAAGTATCCTTAATCAATCATAGCTTATACACGTTAAACCTATAGTAGTACATAGAAAACTATATCCAGAATATGTGTGTGTGAATAATAACAAGCCACTATATCCCTCTACACACATATATGGGGAAAACTAACTGTTGTTCCTACCAGCACAAGTAACTACCAAGAGAATAAAGTGGGGCCAAAGGGGTAGTCATCCATCCATCCTCCCATCAGAATGTTGGTGAAAACACCCCCCCCCCAAGTCTCAGAATCCTTGAAGTGTCAGTTTCCCTAACTGACAGGGTGGATTAGCATATAGAAAAACAAAAATTTCAGAATATACTATATCTCACAACCACACTATGGACATAACCTAGTCTTAGACTCAACTGCAGATAACGTCTCTCGAACTCCCAGATGCCACTTATAAGACTAGGTATCCTATAAGAACACAACAATTTAAAGAGTTTTATTACATTACTTCATTCCCTTTTTATTAGTTTATCTTTATGTTAGTTAATTATTTAAATATTAATTAACCATTAACAATTCCACATTGTATTTCATTAGAATCACACCCAAATTCCACTTTCCCTTTAAATTGTAACCTCAACATTGCGTCCCAACAATCTCCAACCCCTTGGATTAACATCATTTATTCAATCATTTATTAACAAAATTATTACTTTCCCATATTCCCAAACATTATAAAAAAATATTCTAAGCTACTAAACACAAGGGGGCTCAACTTTGTGAGTAGATGAACTACCCTTCAAGTCTTTTCCACCCTATAGAAAGAGCATAGACACATCCTCCCTCAAGAATCTAAACACATAAAGAACGTGGAATACTCTATGTGTCTTCACCCCTTTTAGAAGGAGGGTAAGCAAACCAGCTTCCTTGAGCATTGAGGAAAGTAAAGAGGATAAATAACCAACAAGAATCAGCAAGCATCCAAACATTCACATACAACCCGTTTTATCATCCTCGGTGTCCTCCCTGACACCCACATGTATAAACCGATGCATCTCGCCACTCTAGGAATCAACAGTTTCCACAACCAATAGGCCTCCATGCCCCCACATATCACAATAGACATCATGTCTCACATCACAACACAAGAAATATGAAAAAAAACATCATATAAATTGGGATCTTAGCCCTTAAACGAGAAAGAGGGTAACCCAAAAACCTACAAGGAATTATCTTTTATCAAATGAGAAGTTCTTTAATCCATCTTGAATTAACCGATTTATTATTCATAGGTTCCAACTATGGGAAACCTAAGAAGTAAGCTATCACAAATTGATTAAACATTCTTACTGCATCAATTTGATTAGAATCAAATTACAACAACAACAATCTGATTCATTCAATGTCTACTTATCTTTAGCCAAACAATTATCAATTAATTATGGTATTATGTTATTTACCAATTTCCATTAAGAAAGAAAATCTAAACAAAGAAATGATGGATATCACACTATCTTGAAAAACAAGAGGCAATAACATACGATTGATATCAATTTATTTATCTGGTTCAAATATTTATTATGTCAATTCCATTGCAATCCAGTGGGATAAAACATGATAACTATATAGTTGCACGTAAAATAAAATAGAATCAATGAATCCCCTACCACAAACAGTTCTTGATGCTTTAAATGAGAATGAGCCACACAACATGTTATGATCTCCTCCCCCCGTGAAAACTATATCCACCTGAGGATGCAGAGACACCACAATACTAGTCCAAACCCAAGAAAATCCCATTAGGAACATGGATATAGCATTCCATAAAAGGGAAAGGAGAAACAGAAGGAGATGAACCCAAAATAATAACGATAAATCATACCTTATATCGAAGATTGATCAATACTGCTTGTTTGCATCAAAAATAGAGGGGAACCAATCCAAGGAGGAAAGTTTTATTGCACAACTCCTGAGGGAAGGAATGGAAGGTTTAAGTATATAACACCTAAGAACAAGGATGAAGAACTAGGGAGGAAGATATCTCATCCCTTTAGAATATTTAATGGAGCAACGGTTATGATACATTGGATTTTCCATTAAAAGGGGTTCGCATTAAACCACCCAGTTTCACCATGTAAAAGCATCCTAAGCCTTAGGAAAAATTAATATAGGAGTTATGGCCTTTGAATCGGCCTTAGAGTCATTAAAATGAGGCTTTAAATTCATTTTACATCAAAGGAAATGTCAAAGGGTAGAAACTGCAAGAAGCTAGAAACACTGTTCATGAACACGAAATTTGGAAAAGAAAATAGAGGCTATCGTTGGACATCACCGTTTTGGAAACACTGTTCATGAACTCAAAATTTGGAAAAGGAAATAGAGGAAACCATTGGACCTCACTATTTTGGAAACACTATTCATGAAATCAAAATTTGGTAAAGGAAATAGAAGCTATCATTGGACCTCAATGTTCTAGAAACACTGTTCATGAACTCATAATATGGAAAAGGAAATAGAGGCTACAGTTGGGCCTCACCGTTCTGGAAACACTGTTAATGAACTCAAAATTTGGAAAAGGAAATAGAGGCTACCATTGGACCTCATCATTCTAGAAACATTATTCATGGACTCAAAATTTGTCAAAGCAAATAGAGGCTATCATTGGACCTCACCATTCTGAAAACACTGTTTATGAACTCAAAATTTGGAAAAGCAAATAAAGGCTACCGTTGGACCTCACCGTTCTGGAAACATTTTTTATGAACTCAGAATTTGGAAAAGGAAATAGAGGCTACCATTGGACCTCACTATTCTGGAAACATTGTTCATGAACTCAAAATTTGGAAAAGGAAATAGAGTCTACCATTGGACCTCACATTTCTGAAAACAATATTCATGAACTCAAAATTTGGAAAAGGAAATAGAGGCTACCATTAGACCTCACCATTCTGAAAACATTGTTCATGAACTCAAAATTTGGCAAAGGAAATAGAGACTACCGTTGAACATCACCATTCTGAAAACACTGTTCACAAAAGGCTACTATTGCACTGTTCACATATGCCTACCATTGACACTATTCACATAAGTTTACTGTTGTACTATTCACATAAGGCTACCAATGAAACTATTCACATAAGGTTACCATTTCATTGTTCACATAATCCTACCAATGACACTATTCACATAAGGTTACCATTACATTGTTCACCTAAGGTTACCGTTGCATAGTTATCATAAGGCTATTGTTGCAATGTTCACAAGGCTATTGTTGGAACTGTTCACAATGGTCTACTGTTGGAGCTCTTCACAAGGCTACCATTGGAACTATTCATAGCAGTCTACTATTGGAACTATTCACAAGGCTACCAGTGGAACTTTTCACCGAATTGAAAATTTTGAAAAGTGTTGGGGATAAGTCACCTTGACCACCAAAACATATCAAAAACTAGATTTATTCTGAGGAATGGACCAGAGAGGTTCGGGCCATTAAAAGAAATATAATCATTATTATATAAAAAATAATGTATATAATCTTATTTATAGGTTCTTGATACATATACCTTTATTACACCATTATATTCCCTAAGAGTAAGGTGCACGATGGTGGGGCTTTCATGGAGCCATTTGGTGAACATTGTTTGGGTCATGATCTAGATGAGCTTGAACTTCTCCCATAAATGATTTTTCTCATGATTAAATTGTTAGATATTAGTTTGGTCTTATTCTAGGGAAAATACCAAAAAATCTATCTCCCTCAGAATCTCTGATAAATAGACTTCATAGGGTACAATCCTATTGGTTAAGGTCATCACTTCCTTTTTCTATGTAAAATGGATTAGTTAAAACCCTATATTTATACTAGTCATGTGATAATTGTTCAAAGGGTATATTATCAATGGTAAATATACATAACAGTCATTTAAAATCCAATTTGATATAATAAAATAAGTTCATGTGTTTTCTATAACCATAAGACATTTATTTAAGTCAAAATAAAGTGAATTTTATTTATAAATGTTTGGGTCATTACAAACTGCCCCACTTAAAAAATTTCACCCTAGAAATTTTCTTTTCCTATACTAAAATATATAAGGGTAAATCTACTTCATCTCCTCCTCTAGTTCCCACGTTTCTTCTTCAAACTTTTTGTTTCTCCACAACACCTTGACAAGGGGCATTGTCTTATTTTGTAGAACTTTTTCTCTACGATCTAAGATCTTTACTGGTTACTCATAATAGAAAAGTTTATTATCCAATGGTACCACCTATGTATTGAGTATATGTGAGGGGTTTGGTATGTACTTTCTTAATAGGGATACATGGAATACATCATGTACTTGAGATAGGTTCGGTGGGATTTTTAGTCAATAGGTCACTGCTCTGATGCGATCAAGGATCTCAAAAGGTAAAATGTACCTTTAACTAAGATTTTACCTTCTTCATAAATCTCATCACTCTTTTCCATGGAGATATGTGGAGGAAAAACATGTCTTCAACATCAAAATCTAGGCCTCATCAACGATTTTCAACATAGCTCTTTTGTCGACTCTAAGAAGCTTTGATGTGTTGTTGGATGGTCTTAACCTTCTCTTCCATTTCTTTGAATATTTTCAGACCTTGAAGTTTTCATTCCCCAAATTCATCCCAACATGTTGATGTTATGAACCTATTCCCATAAAGGGATTCATAATGAGCCATTTGGATTATTTAGTGGAAACTATTATTGTAATAGAACTCTGCCAAAGGGAGATTTTGGTCCCATCTTCCTTTGAAGACCATTGAGAAATATCTCAACATGTCCTCAAGTGTTTGGATAGTCCACTCATATTGGATATCTTTTTTAGGGTGATAAGTTGTACTGAATTTCATCTCAGTGTTTATAGTATGTTGGATAATTTTCCAAAACATATAGGTGAATATTGGATCTCAATCAGACATAATCGATAGTGGTACTCCATGCAGTCATACCACTTCTCTGATGTATATCTGTTTTAGTTGATCTAGTGATAAATCCTCTCAAATCTCAATGAAGTCTATATTCTTTGTCAGACAATCCAAAATAACCCAGATATCATTGTTTCCCTCATATTTATTTGGAAGTAGAGTGATAAATTTCATGGTGATGTTTTCCCATTTCCATGTTGTTATGGGCAATGGTTGCATCATACCCTTAGACTTTTTTCATTCAGCCTTCACTTGTGACATACTAGGAACTTTGATGTATATTCAAAAATCTCCTTCTTATTATTATCCCACCAATAGTGATCTCAGAGATCTCGATACATCTTTGTGTTTCCTAGGTGAATGGAGAAAGTAAAACTATGTGCATCATCCAAAAGTTTTTTCTTTAACTCAGGATTTGATGGAACACATAGTCTTGATCCAAATCTCATAATTCCTTCTTCATTAACATTAAACTCTGAGGATTTAATTTTTATAATAGTTTCCACTTTCTTCTAAATTCTCATATAATCTTTTTGATCATCCTTTAACCTTTCCAAAAGAGATGGTTGATAAATAATTTGTGAAATTATTGATGATGTTCCTTTATGATTTCCATGTCCATGTTCTTCAAGTATAAGAAGATCAAATCCTTCTTGATTCTCGTTAATGATAGAATTTATGGGTCTTTTATATTTAGAGCATCCTCTACCATGTTCAATTTCCCATAGTGGTAGTGGATTGAGTAGTAATAATCATTGATGAGATCTAACCATCTTTGTTGGCACATATTTAGCTCTTTATATGTGAATATATATTTGAGACTTTTGTGATCTGTATATATTTCACACTTCTCTCTAAATAGATAATGCTTCTAGATTTTTAAAGTAAAGATCACAGTTTCTAAATATATATCATGTGTGGTATAGTTTTTCTCACAAATTTTCAACTACCTTGAGGCATAGAAAATGAATTTTTTATTTTTCATCAACACACATCTCAATACCTTATTTGAATAATCGCTGAAGATTATGAAAAGTTCCCCACTTATGGGTAGTGTGATTAAAAGGGCAGTGACAAGCCTCATTTTTAGCTCCATGAATCTTTCTTCACATTCATAATTCTATGAAAATTTTACTCCCTTTTGAGTTATCTTGGTAAGAGGGTTTGAAAGTCATGAGAAATTTCTCACAAATCGGCGATAATATCTAGCTAACCCAAGGAAGATGCGGATATATATCATATATGTTGGCCTCATCCATCCCTAGATTTCTTTTGTCTTAGAGGGATCCATAGATATACAATTTCTTGTGATGATATTCTCTAATAATGAGACTTCCTTCAACTAGAACTCACACTTGTTGTACTTTTCATAGATCTTCTCCTTTCGTAAGGTCTCTATCACAGTGCTCAGATGCTCCTCATGCTCCTCCTTAGTTTTGGAGTATATTGTAATATTTTCTATGAAGAATACCAAAAAAAATTCGAGGAAATCTCTAAATACTCTATTAACTAAGTCTATAAATATTTCTGGAGCATTAGTAAGTCTGAAAGGTGTCACTATGAACTCATAGTGCCCGTACATTATATAAAAAAAAGTCTTGGGGATATCCTCCTTAACTTTTACTAGGTAATATCCACACTGTATCTCCACCTTGGAGAAGTATTTTTCTTCATTTAGTTGATCAAAAAAGTCATCAATTCAGGGTAAAGAATACTTGTTCTTTATCGTAGTTTTTTTAGCTCACGATAATCAATACAAAGGGACATTGACCCATCTTTCTTCTTGACGAAGAGGACTGGTGCACCCCATGGTGAAGCACTTGGGAGTATAAACCCTTTATCTAGATTATCCTGTAATTGTTTCTTTATTTTCTCAAGTTCCAAAATAGAAAATCTATATGGATTCTTGGATATTGATAATTCCCCAGGTATAAGCTCGATCGAAAATTCAACCTCTCAGCTAGAAGGAAGACCAGGAAATTCCTCGGGAAACACATTAGTGAATTCTCTCACAATAGGAATGTCTTCGAGAATTTTTTGTGCCTTATAATTAATCATTTGATCTAGATATGCTTTCTCATATGGTAATAATATTCATGATTGAGATTATTAAACTAAAGAAGATTCATCTTGCTCCTTTCACTTGTATAGAATCAGGGGCTGATTTGCCATAGGGAGAGTGATTTACCTCTCATGGAAATTTATGTTGGATCTATATAGGGAAAGGCAATACAAGCCCAAAATTGCATCAAATTTCACCAAGGAAAGTATGAAAAGGTTTTTCAAGAAGTTAAATCAACAAATTGTGATAGGGGAGGAGTTATATTAATGGGATGAAATAATTTCCCCATTTTTCATTTTCACTGACATCTCTACTTACATTTTTTGTGGTGGTGTTTGAATAGTTCTTATAAAATTTCATGATATAAAGGAATGCATAGAATCATAATCAAAAAGTATTTTTCTATTCTTGAATGAATAATTAGTGTATCATTCACCACTTAATTGTCAGGATTCACTTTGGCGGTAGTGATGGAAAAGGCTCACCCTTGATGCCTTGGAGGTTGTTAGTTTCCTCTAAAAACCCTTGGCTTAGGGAACTAGTTTGCAAGGTGATTTGGTTCCTTGTAGTTTTAGAAATGAACAAAGAATTAAGGTTCAAGTAGGGAATTCATTTATTCTATCACATTGAAGGGATTCTCGTGTTGGTAGTCATTGGCCAATTTCCCTTCCCTTCCACACCTAAATCATTTTTTTGTTCCCCTTACGAAATTTATGGGGTGTTTCTTTCTGCACCTTTGGTAAGTGGGATGCTGGAATTTATTAGCACTTCTAGATTTATCCATCTAACCACTAGAATTAAAGTCAACTTTCTACTTATTATCCCCATGATACCCCTAAGATTCACTGATCTCTATCTCAACTTTGAGGGCACATCAGATAATTTATTCATATCTATAAAAGTCACAGATTTCTAAGGCTTTCCATAGACTGGGTTTTAGCCCACCAAAAAAGTGGTCAACCTTGCATTTAGGGGTAATGACAAAACTTAATGTGTATCAAGAAAGTATTGTGAAGTTTTCCTCATATGACCCAAAGATTATTCATCCTTTCTCTTAAGCGCAAGGAAATCTCTTTCCATATAAAGATGTAGGGTATGGGGAAAATATTTATCAAAAAACATTTTTCAAAATTCCTTCCACTCCATTGCTTTGATCTCTTCCTCGGGCTTCATATTCTTGATCAATTTTCCCCACTGATCAGACTCACCCTTCATATGATAAATATCCATAATAACATTCTATTTTTCAGAACATTGAAGTATATAGAAGATATTTTCTATGGAATTGATCCATTACTCCACGATTAAGGGATCAAATGATCCACTAAAAGTAGGAGGCCTTTGTCACATGAAGCTCTTAACTGTGGGTTTCTCTCTCTAAGGGGGGGTGTCCACTCCTACTGACCTAGTTTTCTATTCATAACTTGATTTAACTGAGATAGAATCATTAAAAAGTTTTTGATTCCTGCTCCCATCGGGTTGGGAACCTCACTAGGGAAATCCTCACACTGCCCTTCACATCAGTTATTAGCATGATTCCTCCTTTTTCCATCCATTGGCTAGAATAAAAAGAAAATTAGGGATGAGTATCTTAAGCAGTTGAACACATAAAGGGTAATACAATGATGATAAAGGGATAACTTATAAATTACATTTATCTCCTTAACTTATGAGTTTCTAGGATTCATTCTAAGTTATCCATGATCTACTTCCTAACATATATTCTTATGGGACTTTTTTATTTGTTCCCTTAATAATGGTTTGTAATGATCTTATGATTTTACCAAAGCATATCCCACATGATTGTAAAACTAGGTGTGCATTAAGGCCCATTTTCATGTATCATGTTACCCCGAGTCAAGCTTGGAACACCTTGTCAGAGTTATTACTCCTAGCACTACAACATTATTAGCCTTTAGCGACAGTTTTTAATAAACCACCATGAAAAGTGGTTTTTTTACAGCAACGACCCTCCCCCCTAACTCCCCCAACACCCTCGACCCATTGACCCCCATGATCCCCCAAACCCCTAGGATCCCGGTTACCTGCGTGACCTCGGAGACCCCCCGAAGCCCTCACTGTGCATCTCTGCCCCTCACCGTGCCTCTCCTCCCATCGCAACCCCTCGAATCCCTAGGAACCTACAACCCCAGAAACCCTCATGAACCCGGCAACCCCCTAAAGCCCTCTATGTGGTAAAACTATATCATTATTTTGAGTCATCTATATCACTAGTTTCATCATTCTTGTTAGTGTAATTTAAGTCATCAACATCATCAATTTCATTGATGTTATGATATTCATTAGGGTTGTTAGTGTCACCCATGTCGTTTATGAATTAAGTTTCATTAGGTAAAACTATATTTTTATCTTGGTTACTATCTACTATATCATCAATGTGCTCAGTGTCCTGAATGTCACCCATATCATAATTGTTATTGGGTTCATAAGTGATGGAGATGTAATTAGACTCTTCTATCTCATCAATATCATCAGCGTCTCTAGTCTCACTGGGTTCATTAGTTTTTCTAGAATTTATGGTTGCATTAGAGTCATCAACATCATTGATTTCATTAGTGTTGTCACATTCATTATCATATTTGGTTGTGTTGATGTGCTCATGGTAATAAGTGTCATCATTGTGATATGTGTCCTCAATTTCTTTAGAGTCATTGGTTTTATATGTTTTATTTGTTTCATGTGTTTATTCGGTATGGTTCATCTCATAGGTGTCACCGATGTTGTTTGTCTCATAGATGTATTCAATTTCATTGGAATCATTGAAATTATTTATGTCAAAATTTCCATTGGTATGGTCCATGTCATCAATTTCATTGGTATGATATATGTATTTAGTGTCATTGTGGTTATTAGTTTTTTCATCAACACCATTTTTTCTTTGGTTATTCAGTTAATTGGGGTCTTCATCATCAAAGGTTTTTACTAAATCACCACAATTATTGTAATTTTTTTTGTTCTTGGAATCATCAACATTGTTAGTGTTGTTTTTCATAACCATATTATCCATGTCATCCGTTTAAATGGTGTTATCTATTTCTTTGATTTCATCCAATGCTTAAATGTTTTTAGTGTCATTTTCATCATATATACTCTTGGTTTCAGCAATGTCATTGGTTTATTCTATGTATTTTTTATCATTAGTGAGATAGATAATTCATTTAATATTATTATCATTAGTGAAATGTATTTCATCCATATATTCATTAAATTTTCTTTCATAGGGTATATTTTTTTCATTATCTTCTCAGGTGTCATCGCAGAGCCCAAGCATTAGTGGTTATTTATTTCCTTTTAATTAAATTATTAATTTTTTTATTTATACCACTTCTATATGTACATTATTATAGTCTAGTTATATTTAGGGATATCATTGGCAGTGTTGTATTTAATTATAGTCACACCTTTCTAAGGATACTATATAACTTGGTACCCAAGTTGATGCTACTTGATTGTAGTCTTGGGTTTGGGCAAGGCTCAATGCTTGATGATTGGATTACTAGGAAAAATCATGGGAGTTTGGGACTAGGATTGGAATCTTCAAGGTTTTTCCTAGTTTTATATTTTGGTATTTTGGTTTCTGATGTATATGATCTTCTACTGATGTATTCATTTCCTAACATGTAGTATATAGTTCATTTTTTATAGCATGGTTTGTTTTTTATTATCTCTCTATTATTTTATAGATCTTTTTAATTTACATGCTTTGGCTTTCTAGTGGGTGGGTTCATTATTTACCATATGTATTTATATAGGAAAAATTATTTAACATATTTATATATTTTTTTAACTAGTATATATGAATCTCTTTACCTATTTAGTCATAGTTATTTGTTTTAGTTTTTATTAATATTGTGTAGGCACATTGTGATATACATGGATAAAAGTTGGATCACATTACTGAGGAACACACCTTAGTATTCTAAGGCTTTGGAGGAGTTTTTATATTTTTTAATTTACAATTGATCTGTTGAAGGTAGAATAAGATTTCCATGTCCTAAATGTAAATTTAGAATGCGGTTGAAGAGAGATTAAGTTTATGAACATTTAATATTGAATAAATTCCCTACTCAATATTTGTTTTGGATTTGGTATGTAGAATAGAACGTTATAGAAAGGTTGAACAATGATTCCAATCCATAGAATGAGCTCCCAACATTATATCCAATGTAAAATGAAATGAAAAACCTTATAAATGATGCATTCGACATTGAAAGACCACACTATCAACATCAAAACATATCAGAACAACCAAATGGGGGTGCTACAAATAGAAACGTGACAAGTGATGTTTTTGAGACTATAGGACAACTAGATCAAGATTGTAACATATCATTGTATCCTCCTCTTAATTTTGTGTAGACTAATGTAAGAGAAAACTTTACTATGGAAAATAAATTTCATGGTTTAGTTGATGATGGATATCAAGAGTTGTATAGTGGATGTTTGAAATATTCAAAACATTCTTTTCTACTGAAGTTGTACCATATCAAATGTCTATGTAGATTTATAAATAAGGAAATGTCCATGATATTGGAATTGTTGTGTGATTTATTTTCTGAAGCAAACATCCCCAAGTATTTTTATGATATGAAAAAAGTTGTTAACAGGCTTGTTATGAATTATACAAAAATACATGTGTGTCCCAATGATTGTATGATTTATTAGTGAGAGGATTCAAGTAGATAGGATTGAAAAAAATGTTCTTCTTCTAGATTGCAGTCAATGGGTGATGTTGGAAGTCTAAATAAACATACTACCATGAATAAGAATAAAAGGAACACACCTGCAAAGGTTTTTCATTAATTTCCTTTAAAGCCTTGATTGCAAAGATTATTCATGTCATTGAAAACCTCCAAACACATGAAGTGTCATTCTTTAGATAATAACAATGATGGGTTAATGGGACATCCACAAGATTCACAATCGTGGAAGAAATTTGATTCATTAAATCCAGATTTCTTAGCTGATCCTAGGAATGTTCGATTGGAATTAGTTGCTGATGGATTCAACCCATTTGGAACTTTGAGTACCAGTTATAGAATTTGGCCAGTTATTTTGATCCCTTAAAATATACCTCTATAGATGTGTATGCAACAAACATATTTTATCAATTCGATTATTATTCCAGGCAAAAAATCCTAGAAATGATATTGATATATACTTGTATCCTTTAATTAAAAAATTATAGGAGTTATGGAGCAATGGTGTTGAGACGTATGATGTTTCTTCTAAAACAATGTTCAAAATACATGTTACTTTAATGTGAACTATTAGTTACTTCCCTATAATTGTGAATTTATCTAGTTGGAACACTTACATGGGTTTTTCTTTTCCAGTTTGTAACTTTGATTTTGATCCCAAATGGAAACCTCACAGTGGAAAATGGTGCTTATTGTTCCATTGAATATTTCTCAATCCATCTCATAGATTTTAGCTGAGCAAGTCAAAATTTAATGGTTTCATTGATCATAGACTGCCTCCAAAGTTGTTAATAGGTTCTAAAATATTGGAACAACTTGGAAAGGTGGAAATAGAATTTGGGAAGGTGCATCATTTAAATGATAGTAGGAAATGAGTTTGAAATTCATCATCAAGTGAAATCAGAATGCAACAATGGAAGAAAAAATCATATTATTAAAACTTACCTATTGGAAATTTAATTTGTTACGACATAATCTTGATTTTATGTATATTTAGAATAATTTTTGTGAAAATTTGATCTTTAGATTTCTTAATGAACATGGAAAGTCGAAGGATCATCTCAATGCTCAGAAAGACTTACAAGCAATGAACATAAAGCATGATCTCTAACCATATGAAAATGAAAAGTATACTCTGACAATTTTTTCATTTTAAAATAGGGATAAAGATACATTCCTTAAAATTTTAAAACATGTGAAGGTATATGATGGGTATTCAAGTAACATATCAAGGTGTGTTGACTTAAATCATTGTAGGTTACATGGATTGAAAAGTCATGATTCACATATTTTGTTACAGCAGTTACTACCATTGGAATTGTGTACATTATTACCTGAAAAGGTTACTACTATTGTACTCCAATTATGTACATTTTTTAAAAAACTATGTGAGAAATCTATACATCCATTTGAGCTTGAAAACCTTCATGAGAGTTTTTTATTGACACTTTGTGCAATATATATAATCGTTCCTCCGTCGTTTTTTACTTTCATGATGCATTTAACTATGTATTTGGTTGAGGAAGCTAAATAAGGAGGCCCCGTACATTATCAGTGGATGTATCAAATAGATAGGTGCTTTATTTAAATGTTTTTTAGTTATGTAAACAATTATTGGCACTTAATTAAATGCATAATTATGTTTGTTTGTTTTATTTCAAAGATATCTTGGGAATTTAAAATAATATGTGAGAAATAAAGCTCAAACAGAAGGCTCTATTATTAAAGGATATTTGTTAGAGGAGTGTCTTACCTTTTGTTCTAGATACTTGGATGATATTGAGACAAGATTTAATCAATTTGGACATGTCGAAGACACATCTAATCAATCTCAAATACATGGGAAATCAAAAAAATTCTCTACTATTGGCCGATCAGTTAGGAGGACCTCAAATGTTACACTAATAGAAATGGAATTATTACAGGAACATATATATGTACTGCTAAATAGTGAAATTATAGATCCATTTATTGAATATTTTAGGTTACAAACAAAGAGGCGAATGAGAGTCTGAACAAGAAATGAGAAAAATGTAACGAAATTTGTTAATAAAGATCTTATAGAATGGTTTGCATGATGTATAGGTTCATAAATATTGAAATAAATATGGATATTAGGTTGACACATATATTTTTTAAATCTAATACTATATATTTTTTTTAGATCATGAATATTGTTACTCGATTAGATTTTTCAGAGGATCTGAAGTTTCTTGCTTGAGGTCCTCTAAAACAAGTTAGAAAGTTTGATGCTTACAATGTGAATGGCTTTAGATTTAGTACAGTCGATCGAGAAGAGGGTTTGAAAACACAGAATAGTGGTATATTTACATTTTCTAAAGTGGGATACTATGGAAAGATGACTGATATTATTGAATTAAACTACCATAGTAATTTTTCAGTTGTTTTATTCAAATTCAATTGGGTCGATATTATCAGAGGTGTTAAAAGAGATTCCTTTCAATTTACTTTTGTGAACTTCTATCGCTTCATGGATGTTGGTGATTGTGAACTGCATGATCTATATATATTCTCATCACAAGAGAAAATTATATATTATGTGAATGGTGTTGTGGATGAAGGGTTGAGTGTAGTTTTTCACATAAAACAAAGATATTTGAATGACATGGGTGATGAAGTGGAAGATTTGACCTCTGACAATGAATCTCACCAACAGTAAGAAGTGGACTTATTTTTCCATCATAATATTGAAAATATTATTCTAGTAAGGATGAATGAATTGTATGAAGTAATGGATCAGGAAACCAATGTGATTAAAGGGAAAAATGATTGTATGTACAGTTATGCATTCATTTAGCAACCACTTATTTCATTTGTGCAGTCATTCATTATCATTGTTATGTATATTTTGTTTGTTAGTACTGTGAATCTGTTATCATTTTTAATTTTTTTCCTGCATAAATATTTTGAAATATATGTTATGAACTTAATTTTATTTGATTAAATGACAGGAATTCCAAAGAGGAAGTGTTATACTGTTTCATCGACCACTACAAAAGATGATGATCCATCTGTCTCCCTCCCTACAGCATCCGAGCCACCATCCTCTTTCCCCCTTGCACCATCTCCCCCTGCACCATCTCTCACACCCTATGGGAGAATCCCTTCAGTAGATAAGTCATCTAATCCCCCTTCAGAATCCTCAGTAGTGAGGGATAAGTGTGACACTTCTAGTTCTTCGCAGGGATACTCGAGGGTGACAGTTATAGGTACAAATTTTAATATGAAAAAATTTATTTCACTTTTTTTATACTAATTGTTTGTTCGTTAAATATGGAAACAATTCAAGTATGGAGAATAATATAAAAATTTCATATGTATGGAATCTGACCAGAGAGAATATAGTTGTCCCATTTGATTCCTATGGGGTCCCTACGGATGACACCGTAGGATTACTTGGCCCAGATTATAGGCTAGCTAGTCGTGGAGCCGGTTTCCCTTCCTATTTCATATGATGATTGGAGGCATATGCCTTCAACTTAAAAAATTGAAGTTTTTATTCCCAAATAAAGGTCATTTTAATGAATTTTTGTGTAATTGAATGTCATGTTATTAAATTATAATATTTTCAAAATTAATTTCTTTGTACATATGTTTTTCCACTTTATGGTTTCTAATATGCTAGCATGAAAGTGGATATTGAAAAATCTGGGCAAGAAATGGAAAGACTTTAAATGGAGATTGTTGAGTGATTTCAATAATACTTCATTGACCTTCTAATATATGTATTAAAAGCTACTTGATGGGGTACCGAAAGACCAATGAAAATTTTTTATTGACAGACATCGTGATGAGAAATAGATGGTATTTAAATATATATTATTATATTAATCTCATTTTACATTTATACATGTATATGAAGAGGAGATGACATTGAATACATTACTATTAAATTTTATTTTATTTATTTTAGGATCTTTCAAGGAATAATTCATCAAGCCGGGCTAAGCAAGTCATCCCTCACACTGCAGGGTCAAAGAGTTTTTCTAGAAGCTGATCGGCTTTGGTAATATTTTCATTAGTTTAAATATTTATAAAAAAATATTATATGTTTAATATATTTAATTGTTGATTGATATTTTTTTAATGTAGTCATAGAGATTAGGGAACCAAGCATCCCGGATAGAAGTGTGGTTGAATGTTCATAAAAAATCTGATGGAATTTTTGTTAATGAGACTGCCAAAGAAGTTGGGGTATGAACTCATTTTTCATTATAGTAACTTATTATCAATTGTTACTATGTTGATATATATTTCTTATAACATGACTGATATTTTATTTATAGGTAAAAATTAAAGAACTATGGGATGTCAATCCTGTGAAGTCCTACTTAGTCTCCCAGGATGACCCTATTGCTAAAGTCTTTGGGAAGGAGCATCCTGGTAGAGTGCACAGGATGGGTTTGGGACCCATACCATCTGAGGTCTTTGGTAGGCCACCAGGGATTTCATCTGCATCTACTCCTGGTTGTAGTTAGTCCATACCCTGAGATACTGAGAGAGATATTGTTTCTCTATGAAACATAGTTCAAGAATAGGGGGCTCAGATATCCGCTTTGTAGAATGTGTTGATTGATTTATATTAGAAGACGACTGGATATTCCCCTAGTGGTATTGCATCGACTGGTGGTGAGATTCTAGATTGAAAAAATTCAAAATCATTTAGTTTGAAAACATTTATGGGTTTTAAGTTTAAATATAAATATACAATAGTATTTAATCTTCAATATAATGTTCTTACAGGTGGTAGCAAGAAATGGAGATGGAGGTGGAGAGGGTGACAAGCTGTGTTCATCATCAAACAGTGATTAGTTGTATTTGTGATATGTTGGACAAATGTGTCAACAGTTAGTTTGTATATATATCATGTGTGGCACATATTTTCCACCAAAAAAATTCATGACCTAACATTTTCTTGATTTCTCATGTTTCCTTTTATGTATTATGAACCCATTATTTCAAAGACACTAGGAATTTACAATCCTTATGTTGTATTAATGGATATTTATATTTATGAATCATATAATAATGTGTAAAAATTTATAGTTTGTTATATCTATATGGTGTAGAGGATCAGGAGGAGGTTTTTGGTGCTATTTCTAAAATCATTAAAATGTCTTCAGGTATATTTGCAGCCTTCTTGGACTTCCTACATGGAATATTCTAAGTTTATTTATTTTAATGAATCAATTTCTATGATTCATTTTTCCTAAATTTGTTAGGTTTGTTACCCAAGGATGAACGATCAACCTTCTTGTTGATTTTAATGGGAATATCCAGATTTATAAATCCATTCAACTTGTTTTTAGTGGATAGCCCTTCTTTCATCAAATTTTATAGTATTTTCTTCTCATGTTTTATAGTTGGCATGTGATCAATCCCACTTATGCTTTCCTCTTATTCAAAATAGTTTTGATAATAATTTACAAATATCTATTGAACACTTGAGTGTTTTGATCCTGTTAAGGTAGAGGGATTTTTCACTTCATTAGTAGTAGAATAAACCACAATTTAGTGGCAGTTTTTTGAAACTGTTGTAGTAGCATATTGTGGCGGTTTAAACCGCCGCTATATCCAAAAAACTACTGCTATGTGGTGATTTTTCTATAGTGTTTGTACATATATTCCAAAACCACATCCACTTTTAGTATCCAGATAGGGATAAATTTTCTTAATAAACCACTTACTCTATACTTACCAAAATTTAGGGATGTTTTATTACAATTAGTCTTATCCCTAAGGGTTTTCTTTAGGGTTTTCTTATCCTAATCCCAAAAATAACTAAACCTCCCTCAGATACAAACTATAACAACCCTTATCTTTATTTCATATTTAAACATGATTTATTACATAAAATTTCACATAATAAAACTCTGAAGATCAAGTGGTATGGTGTCTTTGGGGTTTAGGAATATTACATAACAATTTAAAACATGAAATAAAACAACAACTTTATTGAAAACTTATTTGACATGACCACAACATTCCTTCGTACTTAACACTGCATGGGATAACCTAAGTACATGTATGAGAAAGAGGTGATCTATAAAGCCCAGTAAGGGAGTAAACATGGCATAACGTGAGGATAAAAATAAATTGTAGACAAGTAATATCAATAAGAAATAATGGAACATGAATAATAAGGCCTGATTTATCATGATAACCATAACATGGGAAATGTGGAAATAACTTAAAATAATGCATCATAAACATAAGTCAAATCTAAACCCCAAGACTTCATAATGGAAATAATTTACATAAAGGAATCAGGTAAACCCTTATCTCAACATGACATATCATGATACGAAACATTACCCAATTCATTGGAGTGCTATCAGGGTACACCCTTCATAAACATTTCAATCTCATGCTTAAGTGTACCACATAGATTATATAACATGGATTCATTCTACATAATAACTTTATTAAACGATCTAGAAATGTGGAATACATAAATGTAAGTATCAAATCAATAGTATTATGTGCATAAAGGTGAATACCCTTGATAGAGAAATAGGTAAGGTATTCATTACACAATTATTTTGGAATGGTAAATTGTGGTTCAATTTAAGCAGTGTAACGACATCATATAGAAATTCACAAAATGGGTTGACGTGATCTAAAGGGGTCTCCCATCACATAGAAATGAAATGTAAATTAAGAGGAATATTTAAGAACATATCCCAACATAGTAAAAATTAAATTATAAGACATAACATAAAATGGATTCTTGATAAATGAGATGGGTGGAAGATACCTTACGGAATTTTGGCATAGTAACGAGTGGGCTTAAAGGATCATATGGGGGATTAATCGGAGTGAAAGGAAGATCAAGTCATTTATACATAAAATGGAAAGTAAGTGGATCATGTATCATTATATCCCAAAATAGTAAAATGTAATTTAAAAATCGTAATATAAAATAAGTGCTTGAACAGAAATGTGAAGAGAGAGATCCCTTGCGGAATTTCAACATAGTGACGGCTTATGTAAGGGTCTAAATGAGGGGGGATAAATGATCCCTAATTAAAATAACAAAAAATTTAAAGTATGGAATTGATTATAAAAGAATGAAAATATAAACAATTGAAATTAAAAATACTAATTTCAAACATGGTTCTTGAATTGAAAGAGAGGAAGGTGAGGAGCCCTTATGGAATTTCAGCATAGTAATGGGTGTACTTAAAGGATCATAGGGGGGATTAATGAGAGTGAAAGTAAGATACCATAATTTATATATCAAATGTAAATTAATTGGATCATATAAAATCATATCCAAACATATGAAAATGTAATTTAAGAATCATAATATAAAAGAAGTGCTTGAATGAAAATATAAAGAGAAAAATCCCTTACGGAATTTTGGCATAGTAACGGCTTAGGTAAAGGGTAAAAATGAGGGACGATAAATGATAACTTTTTAAAATAACATAACATGGAAATTAATGGTATGAATATAAATGAAATAAATTATAACCATTTGAAATTACAAGAAAAAATTTCAAATAAGATGCTTGAATTTGAAAGGAGGAGAGGAAAGTGAGAATCCCTTACTTGGATGTGTGACTCCAAAGGCTTGGGAGAGGATTATTTGGAGATTAGGGTGAATTGGGATGACTATAGGGAGTATATATAATATTTTTTATGATATTAAAAGAGTTTTATTGAACATAAATGGCATATTGGGTGGGTTTATATAGGAAAGAAGGAGAGTTTCTTTATTATTTTGGTTTTGAACACTTCATAATAAAATATTCAAAACCAAAAACCATACCGTGGTTTTTGCCTATGGTTTCTAGAAAAATGGATTGGATTATATTATTTTATAAGTAAAATGGACTTACATATTAAAATAATTTCCTTGCTTATGAGGAGGTGAGTCACACTCTCAAGGAAATGATTTTAAAATCTTAAAATATATTATAAGTCATTGAGAATTCACTAAGGATTTATAAAATAAATAAAATAAACTCAAAATTACATTATTTTAAAATAAAAACATATATATTTCTTAGGATACCTTTAATATTATTTATTACATCACTATTTTTCCATTATGATTTCATAAAACACACTGTATATTTATACGGTATTTAATTTTTACCCAAAAATATGATTGTCTCAGAAAATTATGAAAAATTCACCATTGGATAATTTCAATGTATTGATTCCAAAAATAATATTCATTTTATATAAATAATTTTCTAAATCTATGAATTTTTACTTTTAAAATAAAAATTGACATTTATTGAAAATTAATGGGTTTTGATAAAACAGTTTTCAAATCTTAATAAAAATTAATTTTTACTTCATAAAAAATATATGATAATTTATATTTAATAAAATTTATTTAATAATTATATTTTATTAAAATATTTTTTATTTCAAAATAAATTAATTCATCAAAATATATTTCTTAATTGAATTTGAATATTAACCAAAAATACTAATTGTGATTTAAAAATAATTTACAAAGTAACACTAATAGGAAGAGAAATATATTCATTATTATATAAAAAATAATGTACATAATATTATTTATATGGTCTTGATACACATACATTTATTACATTGGTATATTCCCTAAGAGTAAGGTGTGTGATGGTGGGGATTTCATGGGGTCGTTCGGTGAATATGGTTTGGGCTGTGATCTCAATGAGCTTGAAATTCTCTCGTAAATGGTTCTGCTCATGCTTAAGTTATTGGATCTCAGCTTGGGATTGATCCAGTTTAAATCCTAAAAATTCTATCTCTTTCGAAAGCTCTAATAAATGGGCTTTATAGGGTACGATCTTACTGGTTGAGGTCAACACTTTCTTTTTCTATGCCAAAAGGATTTGTTAAAACCATATATTTATACTAGTCATGTGATCATTGTTCAAAAGATATATTATCAATGGTAAAGATACATAATGGTCATTTAAAATACAATTGGTTATAATAAAATAAGTGAATGTGTTTTTATAACCATAATACATTTAATTAAGTCAAAATAAAGTTAATTTTATTCATAAATATTCAGGTCATTACACTCAACATAGGATTGTGATCCCCTTGATAGGATAACCTCATATAGAGTTTTTTATCCTTCTGGGAGTTTGAGGCGGGATCCTCTATCATATCCACTTCCCTAGATGGTGTTGGTGGTATCATTGTGACTATCTTATAGGTAGAAGATCCCCTATCTAGAAGGCTATCCCAGTAGGGTTTTTGGAATCATTGGGTATATGATATCCTACTTAGAAGGTTGTTTCAGTAGGGTTTGTAGCATCATCTAGTATATAATCCCCTAATAAACAGTTGGTTCATGTGAGGTTCAGGATATCATCGAGAGTTAGTCCCCTACTTGGTGATTGGATCTATACTTGGGTTTTGGTATCTCCCAGTGATCTTGGACATGATCTCCTATCTATATATCACGGATTGATTCTTGGTAGGGTTTGTGGTGTCCCCCAGTGGTCCTGGGTGTGATCCCCTATATGAGCATTATGATCTCTAGAGTTCCATTTTGGGTTTTTGGTGTCCCCCGTCAAGGATGGTTGTGATCCCCTTTCTATGTGATGAGATCGTTCGGGTTTCCAATAGGGTTAGTGGAGTCCCCCATTAGGTATAGGTGGGATACCCTATCTAAGTATCATGTTCATATATATTTTAGTGTAACCTTATTCATGGAATGACTTGATGAGTGAGATATCTCAGGTCTATATCATATGGGATGGAAGGATTGTGCCATCGATATAGTGTTCCTGATGGACCGTGTTCTCTCAGTTGAGTTCCATTAGAGATAGAAGGTTTTTTTCCAATGAGTGAGATCTCTCATGTGTACTATCTAGGATGGTAGGATGATACCTGATTGGTTTTACCTCATATAAGTTCCATATGGGATGGAAGGCCTGATGGTGTGAGTTTTCAAAGACGGTCAATGCCTTGGAGCATTGAGTAGAATCTTGTGACAGGATTTGAGGTTGGGACCTCATGAGAATTAGAGTCTATGATAAGTATATTCTGGGTGATTTTTAGTTCCCTTGTTGTGATGTCTCATATATCTCTTTACACACCATGTGAAGTTAAGTTATCTGGTCATGTATATCCAAGGGGTGGTCGAGATGAAGTTTCACTCTCACATTGGGTTCCATCTAGCTTAGTTAGAGCGGATTGTTTCCTTTCAATTTCTTCCTTTTATTTTAGTTTTTTTGGGGAACCTACTGGGTATTTTTATACTCACCCTTTCATGGTATTTTCTCACACATTTCATATCGTGTGTAGATGATAGGTTCTTTGAATGAGTTCTGGGAGGTCCTGGAGTAGGCAGAGCTTGGTGAGCTAGACTAACCGAGGTATTTTTTAGTGTTTGGAAAAGGAGCATTCTAAAATATGAATTTGAAATCAATCCCCTCATTATGAGTAGGTTGGACTCTTTTAAAGTTTTTTTTGGCTTGTATTCTTCCCTTTTTACTCTTTCTCTACTTTTTTGTACACTGTTTATGGGGTAGATGTATGCATGCATTTTTTGTTTTAGTTGTTATTATATTTTCACTATTTTATGGAGAAGTATATGGGTGTGTGCATATATGTACTATAGGATAATCCCACCTATGTGTGTGATAATCCTAATCGGTTTCAGATGTTAGCCCTTTTCCTATTGGATGCGAGCTTGGGGAGTCACGGCACGGAACCTAGTAGGTCAGGTCGTGATATAGTAGTATAAGAGAAGGTATCACACTAGGACCACATTTTAGAGGTTTTCTATCAATGAAATTGGTTTTTGAATTATATTGATAGTGTTTAAGGTGTCTCAATTTCAGCTTTCAAGTTAGGGAATCCATTGTTGGTTTGGAGGCTAACATATCCATTCACTAGGACTCTGATAACCTTGCTAGTTTACTCGGTGCATTTAGGAACTATTTGCAGGGAAACTTTGGTACATGCATCATACAGGATTGGGTTGTGGGATCCATGCCCTTTTTGATTCATCTCCCCATATATACTCTTTGAACATGGTTCAAGTTGATTCTATTTTAGGATAAAACCATGAAAATAGCCAAACAGGGTTCCATAGTGAGATTGTGATAACGATCCACCAAGCGATGAGGCTTCAGTGCTAGGAACTGAATAGGATAGGGTACCTCCATGTGGTCTACCATTAAATACACCACCCATTGAGAATAAAGTTGTTCCAAAATTTCATGTTGAGGATATTCATATACTGAGTGTGTTGCATGAGTTCTAGAGGCAGTGACCTCTAAGGTGTTGGGGTGAGTCAGACCCCCAAGTACCTGATGAATGAATTGAGGTAGTCACGCTGATTTTCCTCCTTGTGAGGAAACCTATTGATCATATGGTGGTCCTAGCGGATAGTATTTTTCAGGTCACAGATGGGTGATGGTGGATTCTAGTGATTAAAACCCATGACACACACATAGAATGAGTTTGAGTGGCTCATCTAGGAAGAGTTTAATCCATCCACATTGATATTGATGCATATCCAAGATCTTCTTTATATTTTTTAGGATAGCATGATCATGGAAGAGTATTAAATGAGGTTCACAGACCTTTTTTATTCTCCCTAGATATGGTTTGAGATATTTTTTTCAAAGCATGGACCTTTGATCAGGGCTTACATCGGGATATCAGAGCTTTGGTGATATCGTTGTGCATTCCCACCTATGCTAGAGTGCTTGAGTGGGCCTTGGTGGTGGAGAACTTAATGATTGAATAGACTCTGAATATTGATGATGGGAACGTAGGCACTGAGACCTCAGAAACTAGTAGTCAATGGAAGGATTAGGTATATGGGCATGTGAGATGCTTCATTAGATGATCCCAGGAAGGAGGGACTATAGTTCAGGGCTCTCGAACCAGATTTAGTCAGTCATGAGAGAGGTGGTGTTTCTCTTGTGATGGATGGGAACATCTTGAGTGACATTGTTTGAACCATCGTGCTATTAAGAGGGGTACATTTGATGGACTTTTCTCATAAGGACTGTGATTAAGGTATAAAGTTTTTCATGATGGTGGAAGTGGTAGAGGAGTGGAGAGAGCAATAGGATGTGGTAGATGGTTCGATATGTTCCCACTGCCACCCCCCAAGTGGTCTGTTCTAGGATTAGGGATATGGAGGATAGGGGTGAGGATATATGTAGGATATAGAGGCCTATGACCCAAATTTTTTGAGGAAGATTGTAGGCACACTCTGTTTCTTTTCTACTTGTTCAGTAGTATTATTAGGCACTATTGTGAGGTACCCTATTCTAACCACTATTTGCTCGAGGTACATCTTGGGTGAAGTGGTGTATCAGTAGGGCCCTGTGATGGTTATGTTTGACATAGTTTTAGACTCATGAGGAATAGGGATTCTTCCTCCATAGAGATTCATTTTTGTGACATGATTAAAACTATGTGGTCAAGTCAGTTCCTCCCAATTAGGATACTGTCAAGGTGTGGCGGACAAGTTCCTTTGACTTGTGTGTTCAAGGTGGGGTTTCATGTTGAAGTTAGAGTAGGACACAACAATACCAGTAGAGCTTTTTTTCTCGATAATTATTATGGAGTCTCATACAGAGAGGATCAGTGACTACACACTTTTGTTGATAGTGTGAAATGACTCTGATAGATGAGTGCCTCACATATAACCTTTCTATAGTAGTAGGTAAACCCTATGATGTTTCTTCATTATGTATTTGTTGTATAACATCCATGATTAGATGGTTTCCATTGGTGGGTGTGGAAGTTTTTTTTTTGCTTGTGGGGCTTAGTTTTCCTCCTTTGAGAAGTGATCCCAGGGCGAGCAGGATGAGCTCATGTGTGGGAATATATGACCAAATTTTAATAGGCGGCTAATATTTACCCCCGATGTAGTAGATATATGAGCTTTTTGTTTCCTATTTTAGTGGTAGAGTTGAGGATGTCTACCGGAGGACATTTCGGGTTTGCCTCCCTATAGGGAGTTCAGAGTTTTGTTCTTCATATACTAGCACCCAGAGACTTCCCTAATATTTGCATCAGCATATTGGTTGACTCATGTGAATATTTTTTAGTTGTAGTATTGTGGGAGGATTTTAAACAGAGGTCCTGGTGAGACCCAATGTGTGCTCTTGGGTAACCCTATGTTATAAGTGGGTACCCTCTTGTTCTCAAAGTCATAGGTGTACACAAGACACTTGAGTATTTCACAACATATCTCTAGTTGATGATGGTTACCCCTCCACTTTTTTAGTGAGGAAAAGAGGCACAACTATGAGATTTTTTTTAATGAGGTCTCGTGTAACCAGATATCCACGTGACATGTTATTGATGGGTTTTCCTAAGGTAGGGAGTGTGTTGACCTTTCATGGTTTGATGATGACACCAGTCACACTACAATATGAGGTGATAAAGAGGTTTTTTTCTCTTAGTATTACACCCATAATAGGGGTGTTTGTTCCAAGTATAGCGAACCATTTAGGTTATGGATAACATGCTTCAGGTTTTCATGTTGGCATGGTGTTGTTTTCACTCCATCATCAGTATAGTACCAATTGATTCCATGGCCGGGAGGCCCTATAGGTCATCGTTGTAATGGTCTGATCTAGTGGGAGACAGCATTTTGGGCATGTAGTTGGTTCTAGTGGTGGGTGTTGAGGGTTTAGTCCATCCAAGAGCGGATGAGTATTGTCAGGTTATGTCTGTATCTATGTCAGGTTAGCGAGGTGGTGTACCGCTAGACTCTATGACCACAGTTGGACCAGGTGTTTGGTGTTTTCCACATGTTGTATCCAAGGTGACATGTGCACACTTCATTTCACAATGTCTACCTAGTTTGAGCTAGAATTTAGGCGTGGTTTTTATTTTTTGGTTCCCCTGAGTGCATAATGGGAGACAGTACAGGAACCCTTAGGTGAGATCACTGGCATGGAAGGCGCAATTGAGAGCTCAGTTTTTCCATGGGGTGTAGGCTTTCACATTTCAAGGATAAAAATCCTTAAGGTGGGGAGAATTTAGTGACTTGGGTTTTGCTGCGTAAGACATTGAAATATTTCCAGGAATGTTTTCAAAGTCATTCGCTGAGTCGGCACGGGATTCTGAGACCTAGAGAACCTCGGTGTGGTGCTATTAAAAATATTAAATATATTTTATCATGCATGTGTTGTTTTTCTATAAAAGTGGAATTAATCCAAATTGGAGTCTCAGATCAGAAATTGAAGATTGTGGTTGAGTTCAGAATGTGGTGTTTACCCTAGGCACCTCATAAAACTTGTCAGTTTCGGGTGCTCAGTTGAGGGTGTGTTGGTAGGGCGTTGAGTGATTAACCTAATCTAACATCCCTATCCCCACCCTTGTTCTCACACACATGGTGGAGGAGGATATCCCCCTTGTTAAATAGATGGACGAAGGCTAAACCAGGGATAGGATATGCCTCTAATCTTCAATCTTGACTGTGATCTTTATAACACCTCAAGATTTTATGGTATGTTTCTTCTTAAATAATTTTAATTATTTAGATAACTTATTATGCATGAAACACTGAGTATCTTTGAAGAAAATTTTTTTATAGGAGATAGTTATAACCTATCCATTAAAATTAATTTTTCCACTTCTGTGTTTTGAATTTCAAAGAACAAACACACACAGTTGTGTTCAGTAAATTATTTAAAGTCTGATAGGATCAACTTAATTTTTGGAGAATAGTAACTTGACCCTTATGAATATTCATGTACCTTTAGGAATAGTAACTTTAACCTTATGAATATTAATATACCCTTGTGAATAGTAACCTCACCCATATAATTATAAATAAAATTTCAGAACCTTATAAATGAGAGTTAATATTTTAAAAATAATAATAATTAAGTGTTTGTGTTTTTTTGAGTAATAAATATTTAATTAAAATTTTATAATTAATGAATTAATTTAAAAAATAATTAATTTACATAAAATGTATTCATAGATCAATATTTTGTTTTCCTATGATTTTTGGATAATTTAATGAGACCTTAGTTAATTTTTTAGGGTATTATAAAGTCAGTTATAATTTTAAAAACTTATTTTTTTCTCAAATAAGGATTTTAATTAAAAATTAAATATCTCATATCTAGATAATTATTTTTATAAAATAGTGTTCATTTTTATTTTCTACACATTGAAAAAAAATTTAGGGTGAATTTTTGGTATTTTTATGAAATACTTGAATTTTTGGTGAATAGTGAAATTCAATAATTTACAAAATATGATAAATAAATGAATTTATGCATCATGCTTGAGTCATGGATGGTGTAAATGGACGTTGGTTCAAAATCACATGAACTTATTACAATTTTTTGTCACAATAATCAATACTATTACTTTTCTTGTGAAAATTAATAAAATAATAAACAAAATATTGAGAAATCACTCTTTTCCTCCACTCTAACCCCCCCCCCCCTTTCTCATCACTCCTCTAAGACTTTAAGATTCTCAAATTTCTACCCAAATACTCTTACAGAGTCCCTCACCACCTATAGGAGATCTTTTTATTTCCAAAAGACCAAAACCCCTACCCTTAAGGAGATTCTCAAAGAGGTGTATTCAAGAGGTAAATCTGCATCCTTTTTCTTTCAATTTCATTTCAAGTTCCATTATTTTGTTATCATCTACTAACCTAATATATATAATTGATATTAATAACTCAATTATAATATATATACTATAATTATATTATTTTAATTTAATATCAACTATTAATGTTCCTACTCTCTCTCTCTCTCTCTTATTTTATAAATGAAATCATCGTTCGGGAGGTACCAATTTACAACCTTCGTGGACGACATGGTTTTTTTCTTAAATTTCTCCATCAAGTATGGTCATGAAACCATTTTTATGGTTGAAACATATTATAAAATATGTATTATCTCTTATGTAAGGTTTTGGAACCATTGTACATACATGATATTAAATAATGGAACAAAACTAGTTCATTGTGATCAAAAATCGCTAAAATCAAGATAAATGATTATCATCAACATGTTATCTAATTATTCATCCTCAAACCATATAACCAAATGATATGTATAAACATTTAAACTTATGTATGTTCATTAATAACATGTAATTATAATTCTATATAATTATATCTATTCCACATGAACTCCATTACTGATAGTCAAGCGAACTGATCATGAAAATCAAGTAAATGAACACTCCAGAACGAAGAAATACAATTTTATAACTTATCAAGAAGGCCATAAATGAACTTAATAAAACTATACGGAATCAAATACATGAATAAAATTTTCTTAATTAATTAATTAATGTATTTGATTTTACTATCCAGGATGTTAAGATTGAAGGAATAACACATTCGGACATAAGGTAAGGGGTTTCTCATCTCACTTTTATTTTCATGAGATTTCCATTGTTCGCCACTTATTTATTGTGTTTATTCTTAAATTTGTTATATAATATAATTATTCTATTTATATTTAGGGTATTCAATGATATATTTGATTATTATTAATTTTTGAGCATGCGATTCGATTGATTACGATGTGGTAAGGGACTTCATCTTAATTTCCATTTCTTTGAGACTTACTTGATATTGTGCACCTAATAATTTTTATGTGGTGTATATAATGCCCATTTGAGATCATTTTTCATTTGAAATTACATTCCTATTAAATATCCAGATTCTTTTCTAATGTATATGATTATTGTATTATCTTTATACCATTTTACATATAGTGTTTATTTTGAATATTGTTTTAGCTATGAAAATATTGATGAATTCATATCCTCTAATCAATATGAAAATTGATAAGGCATATTGTTCTAGAATTAAATTTTTTTATAATAATGATTTGGAATTTTAGTGATGGGTGGGTCCTTCTATATCCACTCGATGCATCAATAGGTCTCATGAGACAAAACAGTTGGCGACAAACCCTTTGAGTTTGTTTCCAAAACATAATCAGATAGGTTTCTACCCACAGACTTAAACTGTCTCGATGGTATGGTGGTTCATGTTCCAGATATATGATTTCCAAATAATAATAAATCTATTTATTCATTATTTAGTTATTACTATCCATGAGGTTTTCACTATGAAAAAATATATGGATGCACTTTCATTTTTAGTTTATTGACGGTGTGTGTTTTTTTTTAATTATTCACCATGCCATATTGATTATGTCTAATTGATTATGATTAAATTATTATTATTTCATTCTTATAATATATGTAACCCTTACTGAACATTTGAGATCAACCCTTTCATTTTTTTTCCTTCCCCAGGTTATTAGGAAGAGAATATTTATTGAGTTTTTCAAGGATGCAATTTATTAGATTCTGTTATGTATTATATTTTGTTTTATTTTCCCAATGTAAAATGGGTTTCATGTATGTATCTAGTTTCTTCAAGAATACTAAACTGATCAATACTTCAGGATTTGTTTCCTTATAATCATGCCAACATAATAAAGTAATGCACTGGCTCCAAGCTTCTGGGGTCGGGGTATTGCAGTTGGTATCAAAGGAAGTTTTGTAGAAACCTTGGGAACAAGATTTAGAAAACGTAGATTAGGGAGAAAAATCCTGAGATATATATTGAGTATAAGTATAGAATAACATCTTATAATTTTTGTAAGGTAGAGATTATGTGATTATTCCTATAAATACATCTCTGTCTGGATACTACAAGTAGACATGGTTCTGGAATAGATATACCTAGGAGTAACAACTCTGGAAAGGTGTTCCGGTCTTGACTCGGGGTAACCTAGTACACAGTAACGAGCCTTACAACACACCTGGATTGACACTCTCAGGGGATATTCTTAGGATAATTCACATTTTTTTACAAACTATTATGAAGTATTTAAAAGTAAATAGAATTCGTGATTATGATTATAAGATTATCTTTGCATAAATTTTCAAATTATTTTTTGTGTTTTTATAGTTAAAAATTATACATTATAATTTATAACTTAATTTAGTGTATTTCAGTGTTTAGTGATGATTCCTAATGGAAGAAAGGGAATCAATACCCATGAACAATGTAAGTATTTTCCCACTGAGCAATTCAACACAGTTAGTGTTGGGGCTGAGCGAATCATGACCATATTAGGAAAACTTACTCAGGATATGATGAATAATCATGATACACCTGTGTTGGATCGTTTCATGTGACAAAATACCTCATCTTTTAGTGGGACTACTAATCTAATGGTATCTCAGCAGTGGATCAAGTCCCTTAAAAATATATTTCTAGCATTTAGATGTAATGGAAATGAAAAAGGTAGTACTGGAAGTATATTGTCTCAAAGGTGATGTTAATAAATTTTGGTCCTTGATCTAGAATACCACAGAGGAATATAAAATATAATATATAGAATGGATAACTTTTAAGGAAGTATTATTCGAAAAAAAATTCCCTCATGAGCAACAGATGGAAATGAATAAAAAATTTCCTAAATTGAAACAAAGGGAAGAAGAGAGTGTCGCGGGGTATGAGGATACTTTAATAAGACTATCTAGGTATGTTATAGATTATATACATTATTCGAAATACAATATTGATCATTTCTTTTAAGGTATTAGTCCAAGTCTTTGAAGGGCATTGGATTCTCAAACATTTTCATCATATAATGAAATAGTATTAAGTGCCATAAAAATTGAGAAAGAATTTTCTAGATCAAATTTTTTTAATGGAAATCAAGAGAATAAGTGGTCTTATAATAATCATGGAAAAGGTGAATCTCCAAATAATAAGAAGGGGAAGAAGCATTTCCTATTATGTGAAAACTATGGAAAGAACCATCCTGGAAAATGCTTGAAATGCATGGGAGTTTGTTATAAGTGTGGAGAAAAGGGTCAACAATCTGATTAATGTAATGTGAAGAGACAATACAATGATGTTCAATGCTATAATAATAGGGAGATGGGATACTATGAAAATTATTGTCCTAAACATCAAGTAAAAATGCCTCAGAAAAGGCCATGGGAGCAAGGGTGGGCTTATGTGATCACAACTATAGAGGTTAAAGTTCCTAATGATGTTGTGGTAGGTACTTTAATAATTTTCTCAAATTTATCCAATGCTTTATTTAATTCTGGATCATCAAATTCTTTTATATCTTCCCAGTTTTCTAAGAAAATTAGATATTTCTAATTTAATTTAATAAAGGAGTTTTCATTCACAACTTCTAAGGTAAGTATCATGGAAAAAAAGATGTGTAATTCAATCCCCCTTTTGACACATAAACGTACTTTAGTTTCTAACCTTATCATCATACCTATGATTGAATTTGATATAATTCTAGTTATGGATTGGATTTCAATTTATGATGAAAAAATAAATTTCAAGAAGAAGGAAGTTAAAAATTTTGAGAATGATATAGAATTCCTTATCTTTATAGAAGAAAAATCATCATATATATCTTATCTTGATCCAACTTCAATAGATTTTCTAAATTAAATTCTTAGGGAGGAAGAGAAAACGTCATTGACGGATATTAAAATTTAAGGTGTAACTATTGTGCAAGAATACATTGATGTATTTCCAAAGGATTTACTTAGACATCCTCTAGAGTAGGAAGTTGATTTCTCTATTGATTTAATTCATGGTTCAAGACCTATATCAAAGACTCCATATAGAATGGCCATTATGGAATTAGTGGAGCTAAAGAAACAACTATGGGAATTGAGTGAAAAGGGATTTATTCTCTCTAGTGTTTCCCCATGGGGATCCTATGTTCTCTTTCTTAATAAGAAAGATGGATCCATGAGCCTATGTATTGATTATAGAGAAATAAATGTTATTATAATAAAGAATAAGTATCTTCTACCTTGCATTGATGATCTATTTGATCAAATACATGGAGCTCAATATTTTTCAAAGATTGACCTTTGGTCTGGATATCATCAGTTGTATGTGAGGAAGGATGATATTCCAAAGACTGTATTTCAAACCTGGTATGGGAATTATGAGTTTACAGTAATGAAATTTGGACGGACTAATGCACCCTCCATTTTCATGGATATAATTAATAGAGTTTTCAAATAATATCTTAATGATTCTGTTGTAGTGTTTATTGATGATATCTTGATATATTCCAAATGCTATGAGGACCATGAGAACCACTTATGAATTATTTTAGAGTCTCTTAGAAGAAAAGAGTTATATGGAAAGTATAGTAAATGTGAATTATGGCTTCAAACAATTTCTTTTCTTGTCCATATTGTCTCTAAGGAAGGAATCTCAGTCAATCCTATAAAGACAAAGGCAATCCAAGAATGGGCTATGCCAACGAACATAACCGAGGTATGTAGTTTTATTGGATTATCAGGTTACTATCAGCGTTTCATACAGAATTTTTCCCGATTGGCTAACCTGCTAATAAAGCTCACACGTAAAGGGGTTAAGTTATTATGGACAAAAGAATGTACAGAATTATTTGAAGGATTGAAAAGAAGATTGGTCGATGCTCCAATTTTGACTCTTTTATCTAGAAATGATGGGTTTGTGATATACAGTGATGCATCAAAGAATAGACTAGGTTGTGTCCTTACGCAAAAATGATAAAGTTATTGCTTATTCATCAAGGGAGTTGAATACTTGTGAACAAAATTATCTGACTCATGATCTTGAGTTAGTATTCATAATATTTGCTTTAAAAATATGGAGACACTATCTCTATGGTGAAAGATTTGATATATATATATATATATATACATATGGATCATAAGAGTTTGAATTACATTTTTACATAGAAATAAATTAATATGAGTAAAATGAGATGGCTCGAGTTACTCAATGATTATGATTGTTCAATACACTACCACCTAGGAAAGGAAAATAAGGTGGAAAATTCATTAAATAGGAAAGATTATAGAATTATGACCTAAATGAGGATTGAGAGAGATCCTATGTTCATGGATATAATAAAGATAGATATGGGAATTTTTAAGGAAGGGTAAAAATATTTACTTTTTTCAAATGATTTTTAAACCATCTTTATTGGAGAAGATAAAAATATCTCAATCTTATGATAAGAATCTTCAAAATAGAATTAAATTTGTTAAGGATGAAAGATTGGTAGACTCCCTGTTTGAGGATGGAGTTCTAAAATTTAAAAGGAGGTTATGTATTTTATCAATACCTGAACTAAAAATGGAACTATTAGATGATTCTCATAGTTAAAATTTCTCTATACACTCTGGTAGCACCATGATTTATAGAGATATAAAGGAATATTTTTTGTGGGATAACATGAAACAATAAATTTCTAATTGTGTGTCATGGTGTCTAGTTTTTCAACAATTGAAGGTTGAGAGAAAACATCATAGAGGATTCAAGAAACCTCTACCTATTCCAATGTGGAAGTGGGATGACGTTACAATTGAATTTGTTATAGGACTATCAAGGACACCTAGAAGGAATGATTAAATATGGGTAATTGTTGATTGTCTTACAAAATCAGAAAATTTCCTTGATATAATAGAAGATTTACCACTTGATCACCTAGAAAGACTCAATATTAATGAATTTTTAAGACTTCATGGTGCACCTCTATCAATTGTGTCTAATCAAGATCCTTGATGTACATCAAAAATTTGGAAAAGTGTTTAGAAGGATTTGGATACCGAGCTTTATATGAGTACTTTTTTTCACTCCCAAAACAACAGATAGTCTGAAAGAACTATTAAAACACTGGAAGACATATTGAGATCATTCTCTCTTGACTTTCAAGGTATGTGGGATCAATACTTACCTTTGGTGGATTTTTATTATAATAATAGTTTCCATTCTAGTATTCAAATGGCGCCATATGAAGAATTATATGGAAAGAGGTGTCAAACTCCAACTTGTTGGGATGAAGTTGGCGAGAGGAAACTTATAGGCCCAGAACTTATTGAAGAGACAAAGACAAAGTTTAAAACAATTCAGACCTATATTAAAGAAGCCCAAAGTAGACAAAAGAGCTATACTGATAACCAGAGAAAGGATTTGTAATTTCAAGTGGGAGATCATGTATTTCTAAAAGTATCTCCATGGAAGGGTGTCTTAAGGTTTGGTAAGAAAGGGAAACTGAGTTGTAGGTACATCTAACCATTTGAAATTCTAGAAAGAATTGACATTTTAGCTTACTGTTTAGCGATGGTCCCAAGTCTATCAAAAATACATGATGTGTTCTACGTGTCATTGTTAAATAATTTCATTCTAGACCCAACACATGTACTCACCTATGAAGAAATAGAACTTAAAACTGATTTGTCATACTGTGAAGATCTTATCAATATTATTGACACTAGAGAGAAAGTATTGAGAAATCAGACAACTCGACCGGTAAAGGTTATTTGGAGAAACCATAAAATGGAGGTAGCAATGTGGGAACCTGAAGATGTTATGAATAGGAACCACCCAAATCATTTCATAGGGCTATATACATTTAAATTTCGAGGATGAAATTTCCAAAGAAGGGAAGAATATAACACCCCAATATTTTATGGTATATTTCTTCTTAAATAATTTCAATTAATTAGGTAGCTTATTATGCATGCAATAATGAGTCTCTATGAAACAAACATTGTTATAGGAGATAGTTATAACATAACTTAATTTTTCCACTTCTATGTTTTGAATTTCAAAGAATGGAAATACACAGTTGTGTTTAGTAAGTTATTTAGAGTCTGATAGGATCAACTTAATTTTTTTGAATAGTAACTTGACCCTTATGAATAGTAATGTACCTTTAGGAATAGAAACTTGACCCTTATAAATATTAATATACCATTATGAATAGTAACCTCACCCATGTGAGTATAAATAAAATTTCAACACCTTATAAATGAGACTGAATGTTTTAAAAATAATAATAATTAAGAGTTGGTATTTTTGTGAGTAATAAATATTTAATTACAATTTTATAATTAATAAATTAATTTAAAATATAATTAATTTTCATAAAATGTATTCATAAATCAATATTTTGTTGTCCTATAATTTTGGGATAATTTAACGAGACCTTAGTTAGTTTCTTAGGGTATTATAAAATCAGTTATAATTTTAAAAACTTATTTTTAAAGAAAAAGTTGATTTTAATGAAAAATTAAATTTCACATATCTAGAAAAAATATATAAATTATAGATAATTTTTATTTTATACACATCTAAAAATTTTTAGGGTGGATTTTTGGATTTTTTTTAAAATACTTGAATTTTTGGTGAGTAGTGAAATTCGATAATTTACAAAATATGCTAAATAAATGAATTTTTGCATCATGATTGATTCGTGGATGATGTAAATGGCCATTGGTTTGAAATCACATGCACTTATTACTGTTTTTGGTCACAAGAATCAATATTATTTATTGTCTTGAGAAAATTAATAAAATAATGAATAAAATATTGAGAAATCGCTCTTTTCCTCCACTATAAAAACCACTCATCACCCCCTATTCTCCTCACTCATATAAACCTTGAAGCTTCTAAAAGTTATTCCCAAATACTCTTACCTAATCCCTCCCTAGGTCCAAGAGCTCTTGGTTTTTCCAAAATACCAAAACCTCTTCCCTTAAGGAGATTCTTAAGGAGGTGTATTTAAGAGGTAAATTCGCATCCTTTTTCTTTCAATTTCATTTCAAGTTCCTTTATTTTGTTATCCTATACTCAAATAAACTATCCAATTGATCTTAATAACTCCAATATCATATATATACTGAAATTTTATCATTTTAATGCAATATCCACTATCAATATCCTTACTCTCTCTTTTATTTTATAAATGAAATCATCGTCTGGGAGGTGCCGATTTACAACCTTCATGGACGACAAAGTTTTGTTCTTCAATTTCTCCTTCAAGTCTGGTCATGATACCATTTTTAGGTTTGAAACATATTATAAAATATTTATTATATCTTATATAATGTTTTGGAACCATTGTATATACATGATAATAAATAATGGAACAAAACTAGTTCACTATGATCGAAAACTGCTAAAATCAAGCTAAACGATTATCATTAACATGTTATATAATGATTCATCCTCAAACCATATAACCAAATAATATGTATAACCATTTAAACTTATTTATGTTCATTAATAACATGTGATTCCAATTCTAGAGAATTAGATCCATTCCACATGAACTCCATTACTCATAGTCAAGCGAGCCGATCATGAAAATCAAGTAAACAAACACTCCAGAATGACAGAATTCAATCTTTTAACTTATCAAGAAGGCCATAAATGAAATTAATAAAACAATAATGAATCAAATACATGTAGAAAAGTTTCTGAATTAATTAATTAATGGATTTAATTTTACTATCCAGGATTTTAAGATCAAATTAAGAACACATTTGGGCATAAGGTAAGGGGTTTCTCATCTCACTTTTACTTCTATGAGATTTCCATTGTTTGCCACTTATTTCTTGTATGTATAATTATATTTGATATATAATTTAATTATTCTATTTATATTAATGGTATTCAATGATTCATTTGGTGATTATTAATTTTTGGGCATGTGATTCGGTTGATTACGATGTTGTAAGAGACTTCATCTCAATTTTCATTTCTTTGAGACTTACTTGGTCTTGTGAACCTAATCATTTTTATGTGGTGTATCTACTTCCCCTTTGAGATCATTTTTCATTTAAAATTACATTCCTATTAAATATCCACATTCTTTTATAATGGATATGATTATTATCTTAGTTGTATAGGATTTTACATACGGTGTTTATTTTGAATGTTGTTTTAACTATGGAAATATTAATGAATCTGTATCCTCTACTCAATATGGAAATTGATAAGGTATATTGTTCTGAAATTAAATCTTTGTATAATAATTCTTTGGACTTGCAGTGATGGGCGGGGCCAGCTATAGCCCCTCGATGCATCAACAGGTCTCATGAGACAAAACAGTTGGCGGAAAACCCTTTGAATTTGTTTCCAAAACATAATCAGACGGGTTTCTACCAACAGACTTAAATCGTCTCGAAAGTATGGTGGTTCATGTTCCAGATACATGACATCCAAATAATAAGCATTCTCTTTATTCATTATTCGGTAATTACTATTCATGAGGTTTTCACTATGACAAAATCTATGGATGTGCTTTCATTCTCAGTTTATTGATGGTGTGTGTGTTTTTTAATTATTCACCATGCCATATTGATTATGTCTAATTGATTATGATTCAATTATTATTGTTTTATTCGTCTACTATATATAACCTTTACTGAGCATTTGATATCACCCTTTCATTTGTTTTCTTTCCCCAAGTTATGAAGAAGATATCATTTATTGAGTTTTTCAAGGATGCATTTTATTAGCTTCTCTTATATATTATATTTTGTTTTTTCCAATGTAAAATGGGTTCCATGTATGTATCTAGTTTCTTCAAGAATACTAAACTGATCAGCCCATCCGGATTTGTTTATTTGTAATCATGTCAATGTAATAAAGTAATGCACTGGCTCCAGACGTATGGGGTCAAGGCGTTACAATCTCTCTCAGATCGTGGTGCAGCGGCTTTAGGGCATGGATCTGTACCCAGAGCTTTGGCGTTTCACCACGAGGTAGGTGGATTTGAGTTTTAGGACCTGATCCCTCTTTGATGTGTTGTTTTAAGATTTTAGAGACTTATGACGACTGTTAATGATCCCCTGTGGGTAGATCTATGAGTTTCGATGGAGACGGTGGCATTTCGGGCGGCTTGTAGGGAATTCTTGTTCGGAATTCCCAATCACACGACATGTAGTACAGAAGCACATGTTGAGTGTTCTTCCCATTTGGGGAAGATGAACTTTGGGGATTATACATCGTGTGTTGGGGGTGCACTCCATGTAGTGAGCCTAGGTCGTGTGACTGAGGGACATGGCTAGAGATTTCATGTCAAGGGACATGGCCGTGTGTCAATACATGACCAGAGTACATGGGTACGAGGTGCCGAACACAGGCACGGGCATAGGACGTGCCCAAGTGGCCGGATAACCAGGACACACCGTGTGGAGTGACATGGCCAACTAGTCGTGTGTGGGTGAGGACACACCCAGGAGTTCGAACGATGTCACACGTCGTGTGACCTGGGGTACACATCTCGTATACTCTTACATGCTAAGAAACGGGAGGGGAAGTAGCCTGGGGCCGGTGTCCAGAGACACATCGTGTACTGTGGGTACACGCCATGTACACCCCTTTTATCCCATCACACATCTCCATCTTTAGGAATCAAATGGAGGCATGTGATTAGCTTATCCTTGGTAGTTTTCCACGTTGGACGCGAGGGTGGCCATGGTTTTGGCGTGTGAGATGCGACGTGAGGTGAGGTTAGCAGATCACTTACTAGCGACATATAGACCAGTATTGATCGAGTGAGTTCCCTTAGTCTATTCATGTGAGAGTACAGTGCGGCATTACGTCCTCAACACAGAATTGTGATCCCCTCGACAGGATGAGCTCAGATATAGTTGTTGTATCCCTCTGGGAGTCCGAGGTGGGATCCTATATCGTATTAACTTCCCTAGATGAGGTTTGTGGTATCATTGTGACCATCTTGCGGGGCAGCGATCCCCTATCTACCAGGTTAGCCATGTAGGGTTTGTGGCACTATTGGGTATACAATCTCCTACTTAACAGACATTTTTAGTAGGGTTTGTGACATCATTGGGTATACGATCTTCTACTCAACAGTTGGTTCCAGTGGAGGTCGTGGTATCATTGGGAATATGATCCCCTACTTGGAGTTTGGATCCAGATTTGGGTTTGTGGTATCTCCCAACGATCTCGGGCATGATCCTATATTTGTGTATTTGTGGAAAGAGTCTTGGTAGAGTTTGTGGTGTCTTTCAGCGGTCCTGAGTGTGATCTCCTATCTGAGTGTTATGATCTCTGGAGTTCTAGTTTGGGTTTGTGGTGTCCCACATCAGGGCTGGGTGTGATCTCCTTTCTGTGTGATGAGATCTTTTGGGTTTCTAGTATGGTTAGTGGAGTCCCCCATTAGGATGGGTGGGATCCCCTATTTGAGTATCATGGTGAACAGATTTCAGCGTGACCTTATTCGTGGCGTGACCCTATGAGTGAGATCTCTCAAGTCCATGCCACCTGGGATGGTAGGATTGTGTCATCAACAAAGTGTTCCCGATGGAGCGTGTTCTCTCAGATGAGTGTCATCGGAGATGGTAGGTTTGTTCCCGATGAGTGAGATCTCTCGGAGATTAAGGTGCAAATAAATATTAGAGTTACATTTGGTATTCTAATAACTAGCTTGAAAAATTACATATATACAAGATATTGTATGAAAAGGGGTGTACATGGTGTGTACTGTGGGTACACGCCATGTACACCCCTTTTCTCCCATCACAGATCTACATCTTTAGGAATCAAATGGAGGCATGTGAGTAGCTTATCCTTGGCAGTTTTCCGCGTTGGATGTGAAGGTGGCCATGGTTTTGGCGTGTGAGATGCTACGTGAGGTGAGGTTAGCGGATCACTTACTAGTGACGTATAGACCAGTATTGATCGAGTGAGTTCCCTTCGAGTTTGTGGCACTGTTGGGCACACAATCCCCTACTTAGCAGACATTTTTAGTAGGGTTTGTGTCATCATTAGGTATACGATCTTCTACTCAACAGTTGATTCCAGTGGGGGGCGTGGTATCATCGGGAATATGATCCCCTGCATGGAGTTTGGATCCAGATTTGGGTTTGTGGTATCTCCCAACGATCCCAGGCATGATCCCCTATTTGTGTATTTGTAGCTTGAGTCTTTTGTAGGGTTTGAGGTGTCTTCCAGCGGTCCTGGGTGTGATCTCATATCTGAGCGTTACGATCTCTGGAGTTCTAGTTTGGGTTTGTGGTATCCCCCATCAGGGTTGGGTGTGATCTCCTTTCCGTGTGATGAGATTTTTCGGGTTTCTAGTATGGTCAGTGGAGTCCCCCATCAGGATGGGCGGGATCCCCTATCTGAGTATCATGGCGAACTGGTTTCAGCGTGACATTCTTCGTGGTGTGACCTGATGAGTGAGATCTCCCAAGTCCATGGCACCTGGGATGGCAGGATTTTGTCATCAATAAAGTGTTCCCAATGGAGCGTGTTCTCTCGAATGAGTGTCATCGGAGATGGTAGGTTTGTTCCTGATGAGTGAGATCTCTCTGAGATTAAGGTGCAAATAAATATTTGAGTTACATTCGGTATTCTAATAACTAGCTTGAAAAATTACATATATATAAGATATAGTAAGCAAAATTTTTAATAAAATTTGTCAAATATAAATTCTTCATCGGTTATTAAATAACAAATATTGAATATTCGAATTAAAAAAGGTTTATTTACTAGAGTTTATAAAAATTGAAAATTAAATTTATACAAATGAATATTTTAACATGTTTTCTAGTCACCTCCCATGCGATGTAATAATTTGTAATTATTGTTAACACATGCAAACATTATGCGGTAATTATTTTTAAATTTCTGAGAAGAATTATAAAAAAGATTTCATTTTTACCTCATTTAATGTTGGAAATTAAAGTAACTAATATATATTACTACTCGTTTTGTATTTTCTTTTTAAAAATTGTATTTTGATTGATGTTGCGTAATGAAATCTTCTTTTGTCGTGTTAAAAAAAAAGGTTACCAAGTTGTTAAAACATTATTAAAGGTTTTAAATCACATAACATTTATATAGATTTCAGTTTTGCTTTTTTAAATTTATTTATAATTTTGAGTATATATATATATATATATATTGAAAGAATATTTAATTATTCAATTTTTAAAAATAGAATATATGTTCCGTGTTTTAAATACCGACCCCTATGGTTTAAAACAGTTTCTTATTTTTTGTTAAAAAATCTAAAAAACATATCTTATGTGATTTTTTCATCTGTTTTTTTTAGTTTTACTTTAATATTAATTTTTAGTTTTTAATATATATATATTTGATTTTTTGAGAATTTAAATATTAAAATATATTGTTTAAGCGCTTAAAAAATTGTATGAAATTTAATAATAGCTTATTTTCTGGAAATAAACATTGTATTTTGAAAAAAGTGTGTATATATTCTCTTGAAAATAGTTTTGAATTTATACCATTATTAGATTATTCATTTAAATGTTAAAATCATAAAACGAAAAATGTTGGACGGATGAACTAGGGTAGTTTTTAAAACATATAATTTAATTTTTGAATTTATCAATTAATCTCTATAATAATGATAGGAAGTTTGACGTAGCCAGAATTTTTTTATAGAGGTTAATCGATAAATTCAAAGACCTAAAAAATATATTATTTATTTAAATACCATCATGATTATACCAATATTAAATTTCATTACTTTTGAATACAATATTATTTGATTAAAATAATATATTTTTAATGAAGTAATTTGTTAGGTAAAGGGTGACCGCCAGTCATGTTTTACTTGATATTCTTATCATTACTTTGGCTTTAGAGGTAACGTGATTTGAAAATAAGATACCATAATTTCATAAATGCAATCATGTCACAGGTCATTTTATTTACATCATGTCACAACACACTTTGTTTCAGTTCATCATATTTGTGTCATGTTGGTATAGTAGTATATAAACTAATGTTCTGATATCATTATATATTATTTAGCAGCATTTTTTTAAACATCAGTTTTGAAAACTACAACTAAATGTCAGGTTTTATTTTTTTAATGGCGTTTTTAAAAAACTGTCATTTAGTGACTATTTTTTAAAATGTATTACTTATTCATCATGGTTTTTTTTACACGTCGTTTAAATACTGATTTTTACTTTATATTTATTTTTAGGAGTGTTTTTCAAAATTAAAAATAGCAAAGAAATTCATTAAAGTCAATAATAATTGATTAATAATTTTTATATATTACAAATAATTAAAAATTAAAAATAAATAATTTTTATTTAATAATTAATAATTAATAAACAAAGTTATAAATAACAAATTTATTATTATAATTTTTTTATTAATAATCAGTCCTTGTTAACGATTAAAAATACCTTATTAATTAATAATTACAGATGATTAAAATTAATTATTAATTAGTAATTAGAAATATAGTAATTACAATATAACAAATAATATTAACAATATGTAATATGCAATTAATATATAAATATTTAACTATACAAATATAATCACGTAAACATATAAATGTGAATATGTGTGTGTAAGTATATATAAATATATATAAAACATGTAAATATATAAAAAATATGTCTTGTCTCGACATACAGGTATGTGAGCTCCTCGAACCCACCTCCACCAGGTAAAGGGATAGCGGCGAGCAAATATACACACATATTTGGACGGGAAGACCTCTATCAATTGTCTCATCGCTAATACAGAACCATGAAAAAACAACACTGACCATTATCGGTGCTTAAAAAACAACAATAAAAGGCATCAATTATCAACATTAAAAAAAGCGGTGATAGTGGTGATAAATTTTGTCCTTTATCAACGTTTTTTAAAGTTGATAAAGGTTGCCATGCATAATCTAATTTATATATACATATTTATTTATTCTTAAATATTATTTATATAACAAAAATTTTATATATTTATATAATCACCATTTATACTTATATATATATATAGAGACACACAAATATTCGTTTATACTTATCTAAAATCATATACATAATTATAATTGCACAGGCACACACGCGCAAGCGCGCGCACACACACATTATAAAATATAGTTGTCTTTAACTAATTCAGATTACTTAACTGCGTGAAACCCAAACTATTCAAACATGGCCCAAAGGGTGTTCTCGATCCCCACGGGCTAACGACAAGTACCTAGGCATTAATAATTACCTTTGAAAATCATTTTTTGCCACAATAGAACATAAACAAGATAACATGAATAAATTAAATGTCGGTATGCCAATACATGTCAATAATAGGGAAGATACAAAAGTAAGGTAAAACAGGTGACCACAAATCACAACTCCAAACCAAAACACAAAGAACTGTAAAAAACCCAACTCCATGTGACATGTAGTCACCTCTAGACTCTCACACCCTGCTAACGAGCAAACCCACCGCCGCACTACGATGTCTTGCCTTTACCTGCATCTGACCAAACAAGATCTACAAACACCCAAAATTGTATGCAGGGTGTGAGCAAAACAAGCCCAATAGGATCCCACCAAGAGCTTCATAAACAAACTTTATAAAATAAACCAATTACACTCAATAAACAAAGAAAAGGCATGAGATATAATTTTACACAATTCAATATAAAAACATGGAAAATCGCCCATTTTTTAGTTTGCAAAACATGTCAATAAGCTCAGTTTTCAATGCATTTCCACAAACATTTCAAGTATACATTTCAAGGATAACAACAAGTACAAACTTCCCATGGGATAACATTAATTCCAAGTTAGTGAGGACCCTCGTACTATTTTTGTGATCAGTAGGCTACCTGGTGTGCACATTACCCTAGTAGAACAAGTCTAGGGGGTAATAGTTCACTCCCGGGAGTGACTCCTTGCCAGAAATTAGGCTACTTGGTGCACACTTTACCCCCGGTAGAACATTCCAAGGGGGTAAGAGTTTATCCCCAGGGATGGCTCCCTAACTCACTATTGATCATGAATGTGTTTACCATATTAGAATCATTCAAAGGGCATTTCATCTTTTAAACCACACAAATCATGTTTTAAAACCATTTTTGTTAACAACACCAAGGGAAAAATCCATTTTCATAAACATCACTAAAACCACCACATCTCACCAATCATGCCTTAAAAACCATTTCAAAACCCATACTCAAGATAAAGCCATAAACCATGTTTTCCAAACATCTTAGAAACAAATTTCAAGGGGGAAGCATGCAAGGTTTATATAATAAATCCAAATCAGAAAATTACTTATCTTGAGACACTTAGATATCAACACTCACACAAGATCCACAATCCAAGAACAACCGAGGGTTCAAGAAGATAAAGAAAACCCTAAGATATGAAATCTCAAATAAGAATCTCTAATTCATCAATTCTAGAACAACAAAAGAGAGAGGAAACACTTACCACAATGTTTCTTGAAGAATGCAAAACGATCAATGAAGATCTAGATAATAAATCCCAATACTAAGAAGAATCTAAAGAAACCCAAATAGATCATGTCACAACCCTTAGTTTTAGCACCAACAACCCCGATCTAAGGTTCTGTTCAAGAAGAGAAAATAAAATATTTGAATAACAATGAAGAACGACAAGGAATGTCCAATTACCTTTGAAATCCTAGATACGATGATCTTAGATCCAATTGATTCACACACTAAAAGTCAAGGAATCTCCAAAATTTTCAGGTGGAGTCTCCTAGGTTCAAGAGCCTAATTCACTAGAAGAACAATGAGGCTGAACAGAGGTGTTTCAAGTTTTAAAAATAAAAAACAGATTAATTAATCAATGTTTCATAGGTTATCCACATAGTTTGGAAAATTATGCACCAACCATGCGCCCCTTTTTCGACTTATGGAGGAACTGTACAGTTTGGCTGCACAGTTTGACAGATCATGCACTAACTATGTGAAATGCCTTTGTCCCAAGTTACATGGTTTGAGGAGGAGGCCGTATGTTTTGTATTAACTATGTGCTTAATTGTGCACCCTCCCATGGGACTCCAACACAAGTTGCACAATTTCCTAAGAAGACCCGTACTCCCTAACCATGCACCAACCGTGCACAAGACCATAAACCAACAAAAACATCCAAAAGTCACCCAAAACGTCCCAAAAAAAAAAATCCCTAAACAAAATATGGTTAAAACAAAGGGATGCAATGTAAGATACCAACCTTTTTTGGAGAATTCTTGATCTTGTTTATAGGTAATATTTTACCCTTATTTTGATATATCTTTAGTGGGTTTTTGTTTTGGGGTGTTTCAAGTGGAAATTGGGAATTTTGGGAGCAAAAGGGGCAGTGCACGGTTTTCCCAAACCACACACCTACCCCCAACAAACTATGCAACCCCAAACAGAGGGGGAATGCTTTCATAGCACATGGTTTGTTAAACCATGCGCCCTATTAGGGGAAACCGTGCGCCCCTACCCAGGAAACCGTGCATGCAGTTTTTATTCCCCTAAAAAATTGTTTTAAATTTTCTAACCCCCAACTTTCACCCTCATTTTCCCATATTCGACCTAAGATGATTTATTATAATTTTAGAGGCTTCCAAATGGATTCCAAGGCATTCTGAACTCTTTTCTTGATGAATCAAATATCCTAGTGACAGATCCACACCTCTCCTAGTAAGAAATCTCTTCCCGTTTGAATTTCTCTCTCTCCCATCTCTCTTTCCAAATGAAGAGGAATGTTTTATTCCATATTGGTGATGGGTTTAGATATATGTTTTGATAGATCATAATCCATGTGGCCTTGATATAGGTTTTGGTTCTAGATCTCATTCTTCATTGTAAAATTGATCGTTCTGCTTCAAATTGGGGATTTCTGGCTTGGTGAACATTCATCAATGATCTTGAGGTTGGTGGTATAAATTTCTATACCCATAGTATTAATTTTAACTGCGTGTGTAAAATTGTGAAATTGAAACTTCCATGATTGGGAAATTGCAATCGAAATTGAATTGATGAAATATAATTTCCATGTGATAATGAAATTTGTTGATTTTGGGGAAATTGAAATTGGTTAAATTTTGACAATGAAATTTGTGGGGTTATTGGAATTATAGAATTAGTCAATTAATGAAATATTTAATTTATTTATAATGGGAATTATTGGGTGATTTACATAACATTGAAGGGTTAATGGGTTATATGATTAATTGTTGACAAATGATTTAATGATGAATTTTTCATATTATTCCATGTGTTTGAAGTGAAGAACCATGATTAAATTGATAAATGAAATGGTACACTTGATGATAATGTTTAATAACAAGGTTAATGATGCTTAACCTTGGTATTTATGAAATTGTGATATATGTGATATTATGATATATGTGATATTGTAATGAGGTGTGTGGGACTTGGATTGATGCTTCAAAATCCCATATGTGATTGACTAATATACGAGTATAGGACATGGAATGATGCTTTAAAATACCATATGTGATAACAACTGGTTGTGGGACATGGAATGATGCTTTAAATACCCACGGGGTGCTAGAGACGGCATTCTCGGATCAAAATGCTGGCATTAGACTATGGTTCCAAGTAGCCATGATATGAATTAAAATTAAATGGATAATGGAAGACCATGTTATAATGAATTGTGATTTCATATGATATATGGTTCAGACTCTGGCATGGGCTAAAGCAGTTATTGATGTTTCGGGTTTCATCATGAAACTGGGTAATTATGTGGTTAATTAAAGAATAATTGAATTGGTAAACTACTTATTTTATCACTTGTATTTTATTCCTTATACAACTACATACACTGTTATAGAATGGATATTGTTTTAGACACAGTTGTTGGTGGCCTACTGAGTTGTACTCACGCCATACTTGGGCTGCCCAATCGATACCCGAATAAACTTCATGTTTACAAGAAAGGATAAGGGCAAGATCCATATGTTAGATGAATGAGTTGTGATGAAGCATAGATGAGGGAACCAGACATGGTGTCAAGACCTGCTTGGGAGTTGTTAGTGTCTTTAATTTTGGGTTTTTTCATTTGATACTTGACACATATATGGCATGACATATCCACTACTTTTTTTGGGATATTGTTTTATGTTCTGGTTCAGTATGTAATTCTGGAATGTATTGGTTATTGAATCATTCTAAGTATTGTTTATTATCACTTGGTTATTGTTTATTATTTCTGCTATTATGTTTCTACTCTAATAAAGATTTTATAGTCTCCCATGTTATATATTAGACTCTATTTTCTAGTCAGAAACCTCTAGCATATGGGGAGGCGTGCCTATGGTCACGTGACCAACCGGCTTAGGGAACCAGTATGTGTCACTGGAGTCAGGATGTTACAAATTTATATCAAAGCCCAGTTTTATTTTATTTTCTTTTGTATTACTATTTAGGAATGGTAGAAAAGAGACTAGGAAGAGTCAGTCCTTGGTCATGATCTTTTTTATGGGAGTAGTTAACCCATGTATGGGGGGAAAACCCAAGTACCTAGGGTGGGATTGTTGTTATTGATGTTTCCTATTACAGTTGGACGTTATTTCACCTTGGGTGGTGCACTTATTGTGTGATGTTATTATTGTTTGATGAGATTTTATTCGTGAACTGGTATGGAACAAAATTTGATCACACATGCATCATTCTAGGCACTCATGAATAATTGTGACATGCATCATTTTAGGCACACATGGAAAAGCAGGGTTCTGGGGTAAGCTCTTTAAATGAAAATGCTATTCTTTATTTGTGTAAGTTAAAATGAAAGGTGCAAAATATGAAATTGATAATTGTAAATGATTCTGAATATGGTAAATGAAATGGATAAATGGGTTTATAAAAATAACTTTGAAATATGAAAATGCTTACTCAATGTAAACCATGACCTAGATGAGGGATGGTTGAGGGTAGTGATAACACTTCGGTTTTGACTATGTAGCGGGGAATGAGGGATGACTTGTGAGGAATTTATGTGAATACCTATTATATAAATGTGATAATGTTGTGTAATGTTTCCTAATACATGTGTTTGACGTTATAGAGATATGCCCCCATGATGATGCTTGTTGATAGGACGACAGGAGGACATGGATAGAAATGATCCTCAAGTAGTGGAACCTGAGGCATTGATAGTTCCAGGTGAGGAATATATAGATTAGTTTTGTGAGAACATTTCTCACTTTATGATGTTTATGGAAAGATACCCATAGTGGGTTTTGAAGAGTATTTTAGTCTTGACATGGGAATTACAGTTGCAGCACCCCCCAAAATTTACCAGAGAGGGTGGACCCAAGATAACTGAGTTATGGATTGAGTCTATCCTGATGATTCTTGACCACTTAGAGAATCTTTCTGGAAAGAGATTCAAACTGGTTAATTATATGTTATGTGGTCAAGTTAAGTGTTTGTGGGAAATCCAATCCTGAGATGGATAGTTGGAGAATATATAGTAGAAGGACTTCCAGGAGATGTTCTTGGAGCAATTTTACCTCAAGACGCTCAGGCATGAGAGGGAAACTGAGTTCATGAGACTAACCCAGGAGAGTATGTCCAAGATGGATTATATAGGATATTTTACATATTTGTAGCGCTTTGATCTAGTGTTGATAGGAGATGAGGCTACTACAGAAAAATAGTTTCAAGATGGACTTAAATGTGAAATAAAGTCCTAGTCTGACATATTTAGGTTGAATAAGTTTTCATAGGTGGTGAATTAGGATCTCATATCTAAGGGGTACATGAAGGAGGCTTTCATTGGAGGATAGGTGGTTTCTGTTGGATGACCATAGGTACGTATTCCAAGAGTAGGAAGTTACTCTTAGATAATATTAACCAAGGAGGTTGCAAGCAGAGTAAGTGATCTTCCACCAGTGCGGTAGGATGGTTCATGTTCATAAAAAGTACCTCGACCACTAGTAGACTGTTGGAATTATGGCAGGATTATACATCTATAGTTATTCTATAGAAACCCATGAAAAATGAGTAGGGAGAGAGGTGATAGGTAGAGTTAGACCGCTAGAAGGGGGTCCTCTACCCTATATCAGTCTAGAAATTGGAGTTCTAATAGCCATGGTGGTTAAGCAGTGAAAGTGGTATGCCATAGAAAGAGAAAAAATACCAGTGGAGTGGTGTAGCTTAGGGAACTCAAATTGTAGTACATGGATAGGGGAAGGATAACTGTATGTAGTTCAGCCTACACTTGTGGATGGAGAGGCTGAACCATCAATGATTAAAGGTACTATTCTTGTAGCTTGGACACTTGATAGTTACTTATTTGATACACGATACTCTCATTTTTTTATATATGTTCAACTTTTGAATAGTTTGAGTCTGATGGTGGAGTTTGTGAGCGAGGTTATGATGATCGATACACATTTAGAAGTATAGTTAGAAGACATATGCTTATGCAAGGGGTGTTATCTCGAGATTGGGAAGTATCATTTTATATGGGATCTATACACACTTAACATGTCAATATTTGACTTGATTATAAGGATTGACTGATTAGTAGCATACTGATCCCCATAGATTGTTACCAAAAGAGAGTGGATTTTTCATCTCCTGAGGGTGAAAATTATGTTCATCATGGAGAGTAAGATATCAAGGAAGTCCATGTAGATATAGTTAATTAGAAATTGAGGGATCTAACCATCTGGGTTTCAAGTCTTGTACTGGATGATAGGGTTGTGAAGTAGGATGTCTTTCCACCCATAGTGGAAAGGTTTTAGGATGTGTTTTCTGAGGACTTCTCAACGATTAAACCTAAGAGATTTGTGGAGTTTATTATCAATATTATGCCTAGAGATGATACAAATTACATTCCACCATAAAAAATTCCACCAACAGAGATTCAAAGGATCAAAAATCAACTGAAAGAGTTTATGGATAAGGGTTTTTCTATTTCAGTACGTCACCTTGGGGCTCTCCAGTTTTGTTTGTAAAGAAGGATGAAAAAACATTGCGCTTATGTGTCAATTATCTAAATTTGAACAATGTGATAGTGATGAACCATTATCCACTTTCACATATTGATTATATCTTTGAAATACTGAGAAGAGATTGTGTTTTCTCTAAGATTGACTTGATATTGGGCTATCATCAGATGATATTATGAACTTCTAATATACAACGAACAACATTCAAAGGTAGGAATGGATGTTATGAATTCATCATGATACCATTTAGGCTGATTAATTAACCTATTTTGTTTATGGAATTGATGAAAATAATCTTCCACATGTACTCAGATCAGTTTTTGGTTGGTTATTTTTGTGGATGAAATCCTGGTGTACTCTAAGACACATGATGATCATACCCAACATCTTGACATCATACTGAGTATACTGAGAAAGCATCGACTATATTCCAAGCTATATAAGTGTTAATTATGGATTAATTAGGTACATTTATTGGGTCAAATCATCTTAGAGGAAGGTGTTTAACTGGACCCATAGAAGGTACATGTAGTTGTTTTTTGGGATCATCCCAAGATTTTTTTTCAATATCCATAGCTTTCTGAGTTTAGCAGGTTACTATTGAAGGTTCATCCAGTATTTTTCCCACTTAGAAGCCCCACATTAATTCTTGAACAAGAATGGAGTTAATTTTGAATGGTTTACAACATGTGAGAATGCTTTATAGGAATTAAAGATGTGTTTGAACACCGCACTAATCTTGATACTACCAAATATAGGGGAGGAGTATATAGTGTTTTTTGATGCATTTGGGATTGGAATTGAAGTAGTGTTGATGGAAGGAGATAGAGTTTGTAGGTTTCGGGCACAACGAAAGCGCAGGATGGGTGTATACCCAACTTTTCAAATTACCATGATCAATGATTAATTCTGGATCAATATGACTATAAACTCCATTATCCACGGAATTGAATCAAAGATAAAATACAAAGAAGAGAACCTAGAACCGAGAAGAGGGGATCAACATATTTTGTTTATAACTAATTAAATTAAATTAATGAATTACCTCCAAGATGATTCTTTCTTCATTGATGCGTTCAACCATAGGTATGAGGTGCGACTTCATTGCGATTTAGACTCCAAGGATAGAAATCCTCTTGCAGTTATCTACATGTGCTCCACGTATCTCTAGATGTCACTGAAGGAGACTCTGAGTACTAGCATGGAATATCCATGTGATTGTAATTTATACCTTTAATCTCCTTGATAATCTCTTCCAAAGCATTATCCTATATTCAGTGGATGAGGATATCTCTTGTTCTTGAGAGCATTCTTGGAGAGGGAAGAGTTATCTAGGTTTAAGATATTTTATCCAAGGATGTTGTGCACACAATGATTGGTTAGCTGGGGAAATTACCCCTTGTCTAATTTAGAGAATAATAACATAACGAGGAATTTAATTCACCAGGTGATAATAAATAATTATCATAAGTGTCGTTACTTATTTTATTATTCCATGTGAAACCCCATGTCAAATAATAATATCAATGCTATTATTTCCATGACATGTGATTAACTTTGAAGTTATATTTAAATATTATTTTACAAAATAATATTTAATATTATTTCTCACTGGACCCATAACTTTTGTTTTCTAATCATACTCAATATTTACCAAGACTTGAATAATGACTATTTATTTATTAAATAAATATAATTGCATTATTCATCGATAAATAAATATTCCATCCGCAATATATTCTATAGAATAACTAGCGACGAAATAAATGAAATCAGGTAGACTTGAATAATTATTAAACCACAAACAATAATAATATATATTCAACTTGTTAAATAATATATTATTTAACTGAGATACTGGCTACACATAGTGTGTGACCCTCTAGGACTCTTTCTCGTTGACATTAGGTGGGTTTTCCTAAAGTCCAAGATTACTATCTAGAAACGGGTCAAGGTACCCAAGAGAAAGAAGTTATGTCACAATAAAATTTCACCTCATATGAATTATAAATATGTAATATAATCCCTTTGTCCCTATATATCCAATCAAGCAGGTTGCATGCAAGTGACATCAACTCATGTGTTCGATTTATCATTCTTTGACTTCCTGGAATTGAACTTCCCTAAAGAACACCATGGCCATGGATTTAGTTATAATATATCATTTACATCAAAGGGACTATGATATCTACTTATGTAAAAGTAAAAATTCCTTTCTCACATTATTTATTAATGTAGTATTACTCGTGATACACCCAACATATCCTACCTCACCGTGAACATCTATCATCACTGTTTTTGTCAATACATCTAGGTACGTGAGTCATAATAAAAATTAATAATAATCTTAAAGTCTAAGGACCAATACACATATCTGTAGATAGGAATATCCAATGACACCTATAAATGTGGATTTCCTACTGGCGGGTCTTATTCTCATAATATCCTTATGGATATTAACAAGGGAACACACCACGAGAAGGTGCCTCAAAGTTTCATGAGTTCCCACCCCTAATAGCCTGTATCATTTGTGTCCCTTTAAATGATATCATCTATCCATATAACATATATTCAAGAATAATGTCATGTAACTTTCGGGTTCTCATCATAGCAGGGATCCGCTATGAAATTTTAGTGCGACAACTATTCTTAGGACATTATCACATAATATGTCACGTAGAAAAACAATCATGATGTGATAAGGGGTTTATTAATATTTATCTAATAAATACATGTTTATCATAAAGTAAAAATAATTTGGTTTCTAGGTACCACATCACGATTCTAGAAAAATTTCTGAATCCATATGGCTTCCTTGGCTGTATCAGAAGCTTTTATATATTTTGAATCCACTATAGAATAGGCGAAAACTGAATGCTTTGAACTCTTCCAGCTCATAGTTCATCCGTTGAGAAAGAAAACATATCCTGATTGCGACTTCAGATCATTATGATCTATCTGAAAACTAGCATTAACATACCCTATGATGACAAGATCCTCGTCTCCTCCATACACCAGGAACATATCCTTAGTTCTTCTCAGATACTTAAGGATAGTTTTGACTACAGTCCAATGTCGTTCACATGGATCCGCTTGATATCTTCCTACCATGATCAGTGCATAGGCAATATCAAGTCTAGTACATAACATGGCATACATGATAGATCCTATCGTTGAAGCGTATGGAATATTACTCATCCCATCTTTCTCATATTGTGTCTGGGGACACATTTTCTTGGAAATATGTATACCATATGAAACTGGAACCAATCCCCTCTTGTATTGTTCCATACTAAATCTCTTTAGTATTTGGTCAATGCATGTACTTTAGCTTAGTCCAAGTAGCCTACTGGATCTATCAAAAACAATCTTAATCCCTAGAATATAGGGTGCTTTTTCTAAGTCCTTCATAGAGAAGCACTTGTTCAACCAATCCTTAAATGATTGCAATATTGTTATGTCGTTTCCAATAAGAAATTTTTCATCAACATACACTACTAGGATAACGACCAAATTACCATTAAACCGCTTGTAAAAAAATGGTTCACATTCATTCTTAATGAAACAAAATTCTCTTATGGCTTCATCAAATTAAATTTTTCATGACCTGGATTCTTACTTTAATCCATAAATGGATCGCTACAACTTTCATACCCTTTTAGCATCACCTGGTGTCACAAACACTTCTGGTTGTGTCATATAGACATCTTCTTGAAGGTTCTTATTAAGGAATGTAGTTTTTACATCCATCTGCAAAATCTCATAGTCATGGAAATCTATTATGGAAAGAATGATTCTTATGGATTTAAACTTGGAAACTGGTGAAAAGGTTTCATCATAGTAAATTCCTTGACAATGTTTAAAACCATTAGCCACTAGCCTTACCTTATAGGTACTAACTTGACCTTCCATTTCTAGTTTCATCTTGAATACAAATTTACACCCAATAGGCTTTACATCAACTAGCACATCGACCAAAACCCAGAATTGGTTCTGATACATGGAATCCATCTCAAAAATTCATAGCTTCTAGTCATCTTACAACTTTTGAGATTTCTAGTATTTACTTGTAGGATAGAGGTTCATTATTGTCCAATAATAATTATTCACTATCCTCAGTGATGATGAAACTATATATCTCTAGTTCCCTTACCTCTCTTGTACTCCTATGCAACACTTGTGTTTTAGGAACTACCTATTCCACGGGGACCTGTGGAACTTGTTCATGTACCAACCCCTGTGTATCTTAAGCATTGGCTTTATCAAAATTAATCTTGCTCCCACTATCCTTTTTGAGGATGTGCTCCCTCTCAGGAAAGACAACCTTTCTAGCAATAATCACTTTCTTTTATGAGGGGTTGTATAGGTAATATTCATTTGTTTCCTTGGGATACCCTATAAAGATACACTTCATGACCCGAGGTTCTATTTTGTTTCCTGAGAAAGACTTAACAAATGACTCTCATCCCCACTCACATGTATGCGACAAAGTGGGTTTCTTTCCACTCCATTGCTCGAAGGGAATCCCATTTTATACCTTATTTGGTACTTGGTTTAATGTGTATTCTGTAGTTTTCAATGCATATCCCCAAAATGACAATGGAAGATCTTCATGACTCATCATTGACCTTACCATGTCTAATAAGGTACGATTCCTCCTTTCACCAACACTATTACACTGTGGCGTATAAGGTGGAGTGATTTGATATAGAATCCTAGAATCCTATAAAAGGTTGATGGACTCTTTGTTAAGATATTATCCACCTCAACCCGGTTGAAGATTATTTATCTTCTTACCAAGCTGATTATCTACTTCATTCTTTAACTACTTTAATTTCTCAAAGGACTCAGACTTATTCATCATTAAGTATATATATCCATATCTACTCAAGTCATCTATAAAAGCAATGAAGTAAAAATATCCACCTCTAGATTCTACTGGAAATGGTCCACACACATCGGTGTGTAACAATACTAGAATCTTTGTAGACCTTTCATCCTTTCCAAAAAATGGTGGTTTGGTCATTTTACCTTGTAAACAAGAGTGAAATATATTAATTGGTTTTATCTTATAAGAATCTAAATAACCATCTTGATAGTGATTTTTCAAACGTTTCTTGTTTACATGACTGAGATGGTGATGACACAACTGGGTGTTGTATGAGTCATGTGAATTTGGTTCATTATCAATTATCAACACTTGGGTCACATAATTTAATACATAAAAACCATTATTTAAATGCATCATACCATAACATATGTTGTCCTTATAAAAGTAACAACATTTATTTCTGAAATTGAAAATAAATCCATCTGTATCTAAACTTGATACAAAAATTATGTTCTCAGTAACACTAGGTACAAAATAACATCCATGTAAAACTAAAATCATTCCCATCGGCAATGTGAGGTGGTAGTCACTAATGGAAAGAGTATCCAACCTCACACCATTAGAATCTCTAAGATCCACCTCTCCTTGGTTCCTACATTAAAATATAGATGTGAGCCCCACAAGCTGTATCTAATACCCAATGTGTATAAAAGGAATGATTGCACTTGATAACGAATGCACCTTTGGATTCCCCTTGCCTTTGGGTGCATTTCATCTTTGAGTGGCCTAACTTGCCACATGAAAAGCATACTACATCATTTTACCTGCCCTACCTCTATATCTTCTTCATCTTGGTCAGACGATGCTTAAAAGCTTTAGACTATTTATAAATCTTAGGCCTCTTTTCCTTGTCCTTCCTCTTCCTATTCACCATAATGACTATGGGTTTTTTACACCCCATTTTATTAACAACTTGGAGAATCAGGGTAAGAATATATAATATAATCTTCTCATTATTTCTCATATTATAATTCACAATAAAACTATATAAGGTCTTAGGCAGTGATGATAATATGAGATATTTATGAAACTCATCTGGGAATTTAATCCCTAAGATGTCCAAATGCTCAATGTAAACAATAAGCTTGACTATTTGTGGTCCAGTTGGCATATAATATCTATGCATAGTAGTAAACAAGGCATTAGAGATCTCATACCTCTCATATCTCGCCTTCTCTTGATAGATATCCTGAAGGTGAGACATCATGATATAAGCATCCATTTACTTATGTTTGTTCAAGAGATTATTGGTTATGGATGATAGCATAAGGATCTGAACATCCGTAGCACCATTTAGATGTTTCTCATACATAGATATTTCCTCATCACTTTCCTCATTTCTAGGTACAATTGGTAAAGGATATTTAATCACATAATGTTTCCTATCATGGAGAAGGATAACTTGAAGGTTCCTTTGCCACTCCTAGAAATTAGTGCTAGTGAGAATGTTTTCCTTATCGAGTATGGTTCACAACGATATGTTTGATTTCATTCTGATTTCTATTTCTAAAAATTAATATGAACATAGTTTTAGTAATTTATCTTGATAAATATAGAAAAATAAATAAAATAATATTTATTAGTTGCCCACTATTTTTTCGAAACCCAACAGCCCTCACCATTATCTTTGGAATATCATGTTACTTGGACATTCTAGAAGTAATGATCCATATTTCCCTTCACATTATCCCAACTAGGGTTGGTCAAGAAACTTAAAAGGCTTTAGGTAGGCATTCTAAATTCCAACTGCATTAACTCACATCACCTTGATCTGTTGAGTGGACTCCCCAATCCCGAAATCCTTAATTTTGGATTTCCTCAACCTTTTTCTCTCAATTACACCAAGTCCTTCTAGGGAAGTCAAACCTTGATGTAATCTATGTTAATTTAATAAAAAACCTCAAATTATAATTCCCTGATAATTGAAATCACCCCAACTAGGATTGGTCAAGCACTTTTAACTATTGTTCGATTTTAACCGAAGTAATGGAAGGCTATACCAACTGAACGTTTAATTGAGGGATTTTATACTTTATGCATAAATTTAATCTTATTATATTTTCACATTATTTTTAATATTAAGTGAGATATACTTAAGTGATTAACCATGTATAGATAATATTTAGACATAAGATTTTTTATTTTAGTTCCATATTGTATGCCTGTTAGTTCATTAATTATGTGATCATGTCAAACATCTATAATGAATAACCATAAAACTGATAGAAATAAATAAAGGGTATAATCATGAGCTTTATTATTGGTTAGTTTATCTAGCGGTTGATAAAATAAACTTGACCTAGGGGAGAAATACCTTGAACCGTTTAAGGTTCGTGTTTACAACTTTCCACCTATCCACCTTTATATCTCCTTGGATTAGTTTCACCTTGGATCCTAACTTGAACCACCTCCAATAGATTGGGAGATCCATCCATTACATATTATTTTAACTCACACATAGGTGAGGGTTAAAAGGGGGTTTACATAAAAGAAACCATCAACACACAGACCCAACAAATTAATGAGGAGAAGGCACACAGAACAAAAATTTTAATTTAATAAATAAATTAAAAATAAACCAATCATATAAAAAGACCCGTTCTATCTCATGATAATCCACATACATGAAATGAATTACACATTTAATAAAACTTGAATTCAATTTTTTAATCGTTCTTTTTCAGATAAATTATGCTTGAATCGATTAATCATTATCTTTAATTAATCAATAATTTTTATCTTAATCATTTTCTTAATTTCCTTGATATTCATATCCATAACCTTGTACATAACTTTTACCTTGGAGCCAACTCAGTGAATACCCATCCAAAACTACCCAGCATGTATTTATACTTGTAATCACTTTGTTCTTTGTGACATGTAGCATACACATAGAATTATAATTATAATAAAACTCATAAATGATGTGTAGATCTTTAAAAATTACACAGATGTTAATTAAACATTTATATATATATATATATATATATATCAAACAACTGTCACATATTGTGTCCCAACTTTACACCCACATGAAGGTACATGTCTCAAGGGTTTACATAATATAATAATATTTTTTTTAAATTTGCATAATCTAGAAATAGTACATAGAATGTACCCTCCTCACCATACATCTAATGTAAATGCCTGAGGAAAAGTAATGTGCGGCATATTTTGAAAATCTTCGGAGTACACGGTGTCCAGTGGACCACTCGCCGTGTAGATTTTGTGTTACACAGTCACCAGTCGGACAAGCCGTGTATGGGATACACAACTTGAACCTGACCTAAAGGGAATACACGTTGTGTCCAGTGGTCCGCAAAAATGTGTAGTCCAGATGAACATGTTCTAGTCTGTCCTGGTCAACATGTGGTGTAAGAATTGAATACACCGCATGTCATTAATGCACATGACTTGAGTAATTCCCGAATTACTTAGGGTGCATTTGAACACAACTACACGATGTGTAATCTAGATTACACGGTGTGTGTGGTAGATTACATGGTGTGAAATTAAGAATACAGGGCGTGTACTATTGTGTTACCTGGACAGAATCATTGACACCTCTTGATGAGATCCTCGATTTAATTTTAATCATAAAATTATTCATTTCTGTTATATCTGTGAGAAACGAAAGAGGATGAACATATCTTTAAATTTATATTACAAGAAAAATTAAACATGAATTGAAAAACTAAATTATTTAAAGTGTAAATCATAAAATAATTATTTAAATAATTATAAATGAAAATATAACCTCCCTTTGACACCACTTTTAGGTTCTGGGAATAGCGGAAGCGCAGGATAGATGTGTACCCAACTTTGTAAATTTCTACGATCGATGATTAATCTGGGATCAATACGACAATAAATTCTAGTATCCACAGAATTGAATCAAAGATAAAAGAAAAAGGGGATAACCCAAAACTGAGAAGAGAGGATCAACATATTTTGTTTATAATTAATTTAATTAAATTAAAGAATTACCTCCAAGGTGATTCTTTCTTCGTTGATGCATTCGACAACGGGTCTGAGGTGAGGATTTGTTGCGATTTAGAATCCCAGGATATAAATCCTCTAGCGGTGATCCACACGTGCTCCACATATCTTTGAAAATCACTGAAGGAGTCTCTGGGTGGTAGTGTAGAAGATACTTGCACTTGCGATGTCCACCTTTGATCGCCTTGAGAATCACTCCCAAAGTATTCTCCTAGATCTGGTGGAGGAGGATCTCTTTCATTCCTGAGATCATTCTTGGAGGGGGAAGAGTTATCTAGGCTCGAAATATTTTCTCTAAGGATTTTGTGAACACAACGATTGGTTAGTCAGGTAAATGTCCCCTTGGATAATTTATAGAATAATAACATAACGGGGAATTTAATTCACCAGGTAATAATAAATAATTAGCACAAGTATTGTTACTTATTTTATTATTCCATGTGAAAACTCTTGTCAAATAAAAATAGCAATGCTGTTATTTCCATGACATGTGTTTAACTTTCATGTTATATTTAAATATTATTTAACCAAATAATATTTAATATTATTTCTAAATGAACCCATAACTTGGTCCTAGAATCCTCCTCAATATTTATGGGGCCTTGAATAATGACTATTTATTTATTAAATAAATATAAATTCATTATTAACTGATAAATATATATTCCATCCAAAATATATTCTCTTGAATAACTAGTGATGAAATAAATGAGACCAGGCATACTTGAATAATTATTAAACCACAACTGAGAATATTATTTATTCAATTTATTAAATAATAAATTATTTAACTGAGATACTGGCTACACATAGTGTGTGACCCTCTAGTCCCCTTTCTCGTTGTAATTAGGTTGGTTTTCCTAAAGATCAATATTACTATCTAGCAATGTGTTAATGCATCCAAGAGAAAGAAGTTGATATTGCAACGACATGTCACCTCATATGAATGCTTACTGTGTAATATAATTCCTTTTTCTTGATATCTCCAATCAAGCGGTTTGCATGCAAGTGCCATCGACCCATGTGCTTGATTTCTCATTCTTTGACTTCCTGGAATTGAAATTGCCTAGAGAACACCATGTCCATGGATTTAGTTAGGCTATATCATTTCCATAAATGGGTCTGAGATATCTACTTCCGTAGAAGTGAAAAATCCTTTCCAGCATTATTCATTAATGCAGTATTACTTTTGACACATCCAACATATCTTACCTCACTGTGAACATCTATCCTCATGGTTTTCATCAATACATATAAGTTCACGAGTCATAATACCCATTAATAATAATATTTAAGTATAAGGACCAATACACATGTCCATAGATAGAAACATCCAATGACACTTATGAATTTGGATTTCCTACTGGTGGGTCTTGTTCTCATAATATCCTCCTAGATATTACCAAGGGTGCACACCATGATAAGGTGCCTCAAAGTTTCATGAGACCCCACCCCTGATAGCCTATATCATTTGTGTCCTTTCAAATGATATCATCCGACCATAGAAAATATATTCAAGAATAGTGTCATGACACATTTGGGTTCTCATCATAGCAGGGATCCACTATGACCTTTTAGTGAGACAACTATTCTTAGGATATTATGACATACTATGTCACACAGAAGAACAATCATGATGTGGTAAGGGGTTTATTAATATTCATCCAATGAATATAGGTTTATCATAAAGTAAAAATAAGTTGGTTTCTGGGGAAAAAACTCTAACAGATTTGTGGTGTATGGATCTCAAAAGTTGAGGTCACATGAATAGAACTACCCTATGCATGACCTCGAGTTAGCGATAGTGGTTTATGACTTGAAGTGTTGTTGGAATTATCTGTTGGGTGAAAATTTTACTGTGTATAGGGACCACAAAATCTTAATGTATATCTTTTAACAATTAGATTTTAATCTCCAGAAGTGGAGGTGGTTTCATTTTATACAGTCTTTTGATTTTGATCTATCATATACACCTGAAAAGGAAAATAGTGTACTGACATTTTGAGCAAGAAAATTAAGACGTAGGAAGTTTAGGAGTCTATTTATGAGTGGAAGATGATGAATTTATTGAATAAGAAACATATTGTGCCTCAGTAGGGTCAAGATTAGATTGATATCATATCTGTATCAGTGGATTCTATATTTCTGATCCAGATCATAGAACGTAAGTATGAGGATCTGGGCTGTTTTTCCTTGAGGGAAGACCTTGAAGGTATAGAGTCACCTTATGACTGGACTATCAATGTATAAGGCCCCAGCCTTAAACCTTACTTAATCTTGAGTTATTACAAGATTACACATTGAGGATCTTTTCGGGTTTAGAGTTTTAGATAATTAGATCATAAAACTTTCATTACATTCCACATATAAACAAAGTGGTTACATAAAGATAGTATTCTTATTTCCCATCAATGGAAACATATTTAAAATAAAACATGGATTCTTTCTTGACACTTCCTTGACACTATCATCATATCATGTACCTTTCCCTTGACCTGTGAAAAACATTTCAAAAAAACTTGGGATGAGCATAAAAAGATCAGTAAGGGATATAAAAATATGGAAAGGAAACATGGGTACATATATACATCAGAATGAAATCATACTTTACCCATAAAACATAAGCACTTTAACATACCTCATAAAATCATGAATAAATCATAGAAATCATAAGACATAAAGGTAACTTGAGGCATTCATAACATTCTTACGTAGGGAGTAACCCTCTTGGTTACGTTTGGAATACCCATCACAGTATATTCCCTAAATCTCTTCGGAGAAACCTTAACGTTTCACTCCTTCGCGTTACCCAATGCATTGGAGAGCTATATCAGGCTCACCCGCCCTTAGTTTATCACGGAACCACCCGTCTTCATAATAATGCCCAAGAACCTCAACATAATCGTATCACATAAAACATGCATAAAGGAAACATAACATTTCCACCTTTCAATCACAAGATATCAATACAACACATTGATATAAAAACATTATGAAAACCATTTTAAATACCAAAATAAAAGAAAAGTAAAACATGTTATTTATTTTTCTTTTAAAAAAAAGGTATGACTTGTAGAGGAAGCCGAAACTCAAATAATGGTCATGGCGGCGGAGAAGTCGTTGTCGCCGCATACGTATGAAAAAAACATTCCCTTTTACCATTTAGTAAAAGCTTCGTATAAAAAAGATTCCTTTTGAATAAATGTAAAATTCAAAGGGGTTTATACACCATATAAAAGAAGGTTGTGTATAAAACAAAATATGCCTCAATGAAAGGAGATTGAGACGAAGTCCCATACCTCAGGTCCGACTTGACTCGATCGTTCTTTAATGTCCTGAATAATAAACTTGAGTTAATTTATACTTTCTTAAGAACCTTTTTCAATTTCATTATTCCTTTTATATCACTTATTTCCATGTCATGAACACTATGTAATTATTTAAGTTAATAACGGTCGTTTTAACGATCATTGGTACTTGAGTCAAAAATAAACCCTTTATAATTACAAGTTGTTCATGTATCCATTATATCCAGAATTATAATCATGATGTATATATCATATATATCCAGTATATACATGCATTTATAATATTACATAATCATTTAGAGGTAAGAAATGAAATGCACCGTTCATGGAGACGGTAAGCCGTACGTACGCATGAACGCTACTTTCATTTCTATTTCGTATTTTATAGAATGGAATCATAATTATATAAAGGTATATTATAATTCCAGTATAATATAATATATAATATCATATTTACATACTTTATACATCCCACATATGGTATTTAACGAATCAAATCACTTTGAGGGGGCGGTAGTCCACACTTCCTTAAATGAAGATATCGCGTTTACCCATAATGGAAACCATAAAGGTATGCCCAAAATGAAAAATACAGAAGCTTAAGGAAAACATAAACATATTATATATCATATATAAATATAGTGACATCTTAATGGCCACCTTTTAAGGTGTTAAAAGAATGTTGAACAATCATCGTTTAGGGAGGCATAAATTCACCATCCACAGAAACAGTATGTCCTTTAACCATTAGATGTAGGTGTGTGTAAGTGTAGCTCAAATCCTTCTTATAAAAACATCCTAGTATATTGAAGATACTGTAGTTGTTACAAAATAAATGAATAAAAAGAGTTTAGGGGGTTGGAGAAGCAAAATAAAACAAAAGGACTCAAGTGAAGACATTACCTTAAAATCGGGTAACTCCCTTTGGTTTGAGCTCAAAGGCTTCCTTGGGAAGACTTTTTCCCAAAGTGAGTCTTTAATGAGTAAGATAGGGAAGTGGAGAGACAAAATGGGTAGGGTTTGGCTGAGACAAAGGCTTTGTGAGTGTGGGTAAGGAGTTAGAGGTGTGGGCCTTTTATAAGAGGAGAGGAGGGGCACTCTTGGAAAGTAAAGAAATGTTACTTTATTTGAAAATGATTTTCGGATTAAAAATATCCCACATTGATATAATTCGAGGGTAAGGTGATAAGGGTTCGAAATACACCCATCCAATAGGTTTTGGACATGTGTAGGTCATAGATTTTACATTACCATTTCATTTTATTTAAATCCTTTATTAATGAGGTAATCGCTGCATCATCATGATGTCATAAATAATTTAATTTATTTAAAGTCTAAAAATTATGAAAAAAATACTATGATGTAGGAAATATTTTTAGATTTATAATGAATATTTATAGTCCAAAAGATCATTTATGTAGACAAAATTAAAAATATTTTACTTAGGTGATACATTCTTTGTCACATTTAACATTCTTTAAAAATAAAAAGATAAAAAGTCACTTTCTCACAAAAGTGCTTCCATGAGGCCCCCCAAGTTTGGCACAAGGAATACCATGGTCTTCCATGAGACAACCAGTAGCCTTAGGACACATGTTGTGGTCTTTTTGTATTATTATGATATCATTTTATTATCTTTAACTACCTGATTACTCATTAATCAAGATAATTAATGATAATTACCATCGTTACTATTCATAATGTCCAAAAATAAAAGAGTCTTAAATAAATAATTTAGACCTTATGATTCCAAATATGTAATCCATTTTACCAAATTCCAAACACATAAATTGCAATAATTGATTTAAAAATAATTCCCGTTGTCAAAACAAATAGTGGGTTTTTTTGAAACAATATCTATGAAAAGTTTGGCATTAGTTTATGACCAATTCCAAAGTGAAATTAATCCTAATGATCACCATTAGATTAAATGGTAAAATATATTCATATTACACTTTAATACCAATTAAAAGGATAATCTAACCATATAATTAAATTAAATGAAAAAGCAGTTTTGATGTAAAATGCAGTATTTTTTCACTATTCATTAAAAAATGAACATTGTCAGAAAAATAACAAAAATTTATCCAATGCAAATTTCAATGTCCCAATCATAATGAATATGTTTATTTTGAAAAATATAGATTATAAAATTTTCAAAAGTTTTATTTAAAAAGGGTTTGCCATCAAAAGGTAGTAAAACAGTCTTTTAAGATTATTAGTGTATTCCATGCATAAGATTGTATTTATTTTCATTTTAAGCCTCTGAAACACTATCTTAATCATTAATAGACATAGATAAAAATATCTATTATTCATTACGTACTTGGGATGTTACATCCTTCCCCCCTTTAAAAAATTGCGTCCCCACAATTTATTTACTTATCGAATAAATGAGGGTACTTATCCCTCATTGTATTTTCAGATTCCCATGTTGCCTCTTCCATCATGTGGTTTTTCCACAAAACCTTTACCTGATTAATCACCTTATTTTGTAACACTTGCTCCCTGTGGTCAAGAATCTGGACCGGTTGTTCCTCATAAGATAGGTTCTCTTCCAGCTGAACTACCTCTGGACTCAAAACATGAGATGGATCTGGCATATACTTTCTCAACATCGAAACGTGAAATACATTGTGTACCTGAGATAAACTCGAGGTAAAGCCACCCGGTATGCAACTGATCCAAATCTCTCCAGAATTTCATATGGTCCAATGAACCTTGGACTCAGCTTTCCTTTCTTACCAAATCTCATCACACTTTTCCATGGTGAGACTTTGAGAAAAACATGATCACCTACCTCAAAAGTTAGATCCTTCCTCCTGTTGTCTGCATAACTCTTCTGCCTACTCTGAGCTGTTCTCATGTGTTTCTGAATCAGCTGAACTTTTTCTGCCATCTCTTCTACCAATTCTGGTCCCATCAACTTCCTTTCACCCACTTCATCCCAAAAAGTTGGAGTTTGACACCGCTTCCCATATAACGCCTCAAATGGTGCCATCTGTATACTGGAATGAAAACTGTTATTATATGAAAATTCAACCAAAGAAATATGTTGGTCCCAACTTCCCTGATAATCCATTGAACAAGCTCGTAGCATATCCTCCAAGGTCTGAATTGTTCATTCTGACTGCCCATCTGATTGCGGATGAAATGCTGTACTAAAATTTAATTCAGTACCCAATGACTTCTGAAGGCCTTTCCAAAAGTTAGAAGTGAACCTGGGATCATTATCAGATACAATGGAGAGGGGAACTCCATGTAACCTGACTATCTCTTTAAGATACAAACGGGAAAGTTGATCTAGGGAAAAATTATCTCGTATAGCAAGGAAATGAGCAGATTTAGTCAAGCGATCAACAATAACCCAGATTGCATTATTACCTCGAGATGTCTTCGGTAATCCCACAACAAAGTCCATGGATATATTCTCCCATTTCTACTCTGGCACTGGTAAAGGCTGAAGCATCCCTTTCGGTAACTGCCGCTCTTCTTTAACCTGTTGACATGTCAAACACTTCACAGTAAAATTAGCAATATCTCTTTTCATTCCATCCCACCAGTAATACTCCCACAGATCTCTGTACATCTTAGTACTACCAGGACGAACTGAAAATGGAGAACTATGAGCTTCACATAACAACTCTCTCTTCAACTATGAATCACAAGGCACACACAATCTCTTCCCAAATCTCAAAACACAATCATTATCAATGTTGAATTCAGGCAACTTACCTTTCTGAACCAGCTCTACCTTTTTCTGCAACTCACTATCTTGATTCTGTGCTTGCTTGATTCTATCTGATAGAGATGATCTCACTGATACCTGAAACAAAACAGAAGAAATTCCTACACCAACAACTTCTATGCCAAGGTTCATCAAATCCTTAACCAAAGGATCACGTTCCAAACTCAACATTGCTAATGAAGCATTAATTTTTCGACTCAAAGCATCAGCCACTTTATTTGCTTTTCCCGTATGGAAATGAATTGTACAATCATAATCCTTGATTAATTATAGCCATCTCCTCTGTCTCATGTTTAACTCTTTCTGAGTGAATATATACTTTAAACTTTTGTGATCAGTATATATTTCACACTTTACTCCATACAAATGACGCCTCCAAATTTTTAAAGCGAAAACAACAGCAGCTAATTCCAAATCATGTGTAGGGTAATTTACCTCATGAGTTTTCAACTGTCATGAAGCATAAGCAATTACCTGATCATTTTTCATTAGGAAGAAACCAAGTCCTTTCAATGAAGCATCACTGTATATAACAAACTCACCATTCCTGGAAGGTAGTACCAAAACTGGAGCATTCACCAATCTTCTTTTCAATTCCTGAAAACAATCATCACATTCTTTTATCCAAATAAACTTAACACCCTTCCGAGTTAGCTTAGTCATTGGACTAGATAACCATGAAAAATTTCTAACAAACCTTTTGTAATATCCTGCCAAACTAAGGAAGCTACGAATCTCAGTTACATTTGTGGGTCTTGGCCAGTCTTCCACAACTTTTGTTTTTGCAGGATCAACAGTTATCCCATATTTAGAAACAATGTGACCAAGGAAAGAAATTTGTTTCAACCAAAACTCACACTTTCTGAATTTTCCATACAGTTTCTTTTCTTTTAAGGTTTTCAAGATAACCCTTAAATGTCTTTCATGCTCCTCTTTACTTTTAGAAAACACCAAAATATCATCAATGAAAACCACCACAAACTTATCCAAGAACTCATGGAAAATTCTATTCATTAAGTCCATGAATACAGAAGGTGCATTGGTTAGCCCAAAAGACATTACTACAAATTCATAATGGCCATATCTTGTAGGGAACACGGTCTTCGGAACATCTTCTTCCTTTACCTTCAGCTGATGGTACCCCGATCTCAAGTCAATCTTTGAAAAATACTGAGCTCCTTGGAGCTGATCAAACAAATCATCGATATGAGGCAAAGGATATTTGTTCTTAACAGTGATGTTATTCAAGGATCTATAATCAATGAAAAGTCTCATTGAACCATCTTTCTTTTTAACAAATAAAACAGGAGCACCCCATGGTGATGTGCTAGGTCGAATGAAAACTTTCTCTAATAAATCTTGCAATTGCTCCTTCAACTCTAAAAGTTCAATTTGAGCCATTCGATAAGGGGGTTTTGAAATTGGCTTAGCATCAGGAACTAAGTCAATAGTAAACTCAACTTACCGATCTGGTATTATTCCAGGCAACTTATTAGGAAAAACATCAGGATACTCATTTACCACTGGCACATCATTAATCTGAACAGTTTATTTTCAGTGATGTGTGCAAGGTAACATTCATTTCCATCTTTTACAAGTTTCTTGGCCTCTTGATAAGTTATCAACAGTAAGGGTTCATTCTTGTACACAAACTGAAAGTATTTTTGAAAATAAACTTCTTTAGCTCTACAGTCAATCTTAGCATGGTAAATAGAGAGCCAATCCATACCTAGGATAACATCAAACTCTACTAGAGGTAGAACAATAAGGTTTGCAAGTAGGTTCTTTCCACAGATAAGGATAGGAAGATTATTATAAATTCTTTTTTCCTCAACATTTCCCCCAGGTGTTTTTACCAAAAGTTCAGGAGTCATTTCTTGAGATGGTATTCCCATTTTACTAGAAAAGGTTTCAGAGATGAAAGAATGTGTGGACCTCGAATCAAACCACACACTGGCATAATCTGAAAAAACAAAGTACCTGATACAACTTTATTTGATGGCCCGACATCTACTGAATTAGTTTCAAAGGATTTCACCACCCCGTTCTGCTTGTAGTCTAACTGCTTCCCATCACTCAAGCTCTTTGTCGGACACTCGTTTTCATAGTGACCCATCTCATTGCACTTAAAACATTTCACTAACTGTAAATCAAATTTGGTCTTACCTTCACCTTGATCTTTTTTAGTACAATCACGAGCCTTATGTCCCATCTTACCACATCAGCAGCACTTTCCAGAATTCAGAAGATATTCCCCAGCATGCCTTTTGCCACATTTATCACAAACTGGAAACTTAGATTTCTTACCATCAGACTTTTTTGAATAATTCTTCCCTTTCTTCTTCCACCTTGGTCTCTTCTTCTACTGGTTGTTATAGAACACTTGATCATCGGAAAACTCCATTTCCACCTTCTCAGCACATCGAACAAGCTTTTCATAACTTTTAAACTCATGAGAAGCTAATGCCCTTCGATATTTTGGATTTAATCCTGAGTAAAAATGATTGATTTTACTATCAAGGTCTCGGATAAAATTTGGAGCATACCTTGCCAATCGAGTGAACCTTTTTTCATAGGTAGCCACTGAGTCTTCCTCTTGCCTTAATTCCAAGAATTATTTTTCCATCCTAAGTCGAACAGCCTTAGGAAAATACTTTTCCAGAAACATACCTTTGAATTCATCCCAGACGAGAGCATCAATCTCATCAGCATCCCAGATATTTTTAACCATCGACCACCACTAATCTGCTTCACCCTCCAAACAGTAAATAGCAAGACTAACCTTTTGATTGTCTGAACACCGCATGACATCAAAAATCTTCTCCAGTGCTTTAATCCACCCTTCAGCTAGCACAGGGTCAGATGATCCTCTGAATGATGGGGGATGTTGCCTCATGAAATTTTCCACCACTGACATGTTCCTCTGTGGTTTATCTGGCTGATCTCGTGTATGGATACCACCGCCATTTATTGCTTGAGTCAACTGCGCCATTACTGCAACAAACTATTCAGTTCCAATTCCGACCATCTCAGGATGCTGATTCAGAAGGTTATTTCCTTCTGCATGCCTTCCTAGCACTGCTTCCCTGTTTCCTCTATGGAAAACCATTCTGAACAAACATGTCTTAGATAAAGCAACATGGTAATCTTCAAATACTACATCACTTCAATTTGACCATAAATTTTTTTTGGATAATCATTTAATAGAATTCTAACTCCTAAAATTATCTAAACCGACCTTTGATACCAACTATAAGGCCCTAGCCTTAAACCTTACTTAATCTTGAGTTATTATAAGATTACACATTGAGTATCTTTTCGGGTTTAGAGTTTTAGAGAATTAGATCATAAAACTTGCATTACATTCCACATATAAACAAAGTGGTTACATAAAGATAGTATTCTTCTTTCCCATCAATGGAAACATATTTAAAATAAAACATGGATTCTTTCTTGACACTTCCTTGACACTATCATCATATCATGTACCTTTCCCTTGACCTGTGAAAAACATTTCAAAAAAACTTGGGATGAGCATAAAAAGCTCAGTAAGGGATATAAAAATATGGAAAGGAAACATGGGTACATATATACATCAGAATGAAATCATACTTTACCCATAAAACATAAGCACTTTAACATACCTCATCAAATCATGAATAAATCATAGAAATCATAATACATAAAGGTAACTTGAGGCATTCATAACATTCTTACGTAGGGAGTAACCCTCTTGATTACGTTTGGAATACCCATCACAGTATATTCCCTAAATATCTTCGGAGAAACCTTAACGTTTCACTCCTTTGCGTTACCCAATGCATTGGAGAGCTATATCGGGCTCACCCGCCCTTAGTTTATCACAGAACCACCCATCTTCATAATAATGCCCAAGAACCTCAACATAATCGTATCACATAAAACATGCATAAAGGAAACATAACATTTCCACCTTTCAATCACAAGATATCAATACAACACATTGATATAAAAACATTATGAAAACCATTTTCAATACCAAAAGAAAAGAAAAGTAAAACATGGTATTTTTTTTTCTTTAAAAAAAGGTATGGCTTGTAGAGGAAGCCGAAACTCAAATAATGGTCAGGGCGGTAGAGAAGTCGTTGTCACCGCATACGTATGACAAAAACATTCCCTTTTGTCATTTAGTAAACACTTCGTATAAAAAAGATTCCTTTTGAATAAACGTAAAAGTCAAAGGGGTTTATACACCATATAAAATAAGGTTGTGTATAAAACAAAATATGGCTCAATGAAAGGAGATTGAGACGAAGTCCCATACCTCGGGTCCGACTTGACTCGATCGTTCTTTAATGTCCTGAATAATAAAATTGAGTTAATTTCTACTTGCTTAAGAACCTTTTTAAAGTTCATTATTCCTTTTATATCACTTATTTCCATGTCATGAACACTATGTAATTATTTAAGTTAATAACGGTCGTTTTAACGATCATTGGTACTTGAGTAAAAAATAAACCCTTTATAATTACAAGTTGTTCATGTATCCATTATATCCAGAATTATAATCATGATGTATATATCATATATATCCAGTATATACATGCATTTATAATATTACATAATCATTTAGAGGTAATAAATGAAATGCACCGTTCATGGAGACGGTAATCCGTACGTACGCATGAACGCTACTTTCATTTCTATTTCATATTTTATAGAATGGAATCATAATGATATAAAGGTATATTATAATTACAGTATAATATCATATATAATATCACAGTTCCATCCTTTATACGTCCCACATATGGTATTTAACGAATCAAATCACTTTGAGGGGGCGGTAGTCCACACTTCCTTAAATGAAGATATCACGTTTACCAATAATGGAAACCATAAAGGTATGCCCAAAATGAAAATACAGAAGCTTAAGGAAAAAATAAACATATTATATATCATATATAAATATAGTGACATCTTAATGGCCACCTTTTAAGGTGTTAAAAGAATGTTGAACAATCATCATTTCGGGAGGCATAAATTCACCATCCACGGAAACAGTATGTCCTTTAACCATTAGATGTAGGTGTGTGTAAGTGTAGCTCGAATCCTTCTTATAACAACATACTAGTATATTTAAGATACTGTATTTGTTACAAAATAAATGAATAAAAAGAGTTTAGGGGGTTGGATAAGAAAAGTAAAACAAAAGGACTCAAGTGAAGACATTACCTTAAAATCGGGTAACTCCCTTTGGTTTGAGCTCAAAGGCTTCCTTGGGAAGACTTCTGCCCAAAGTTAGGCTTTAAGGAGTAATAGAGGGAAGTGGAGAGACAAAATGGGTAGGGTTTGGCCAAGCCAAAGGCTTTGGGAGTGTGGGTAAGGAGGTAGAGGTGGGGGCCTTTTATAAGAGGAGAGGAGGGGCACTCTTGGAAAGTAAAGAAATGTTACTTTATTTGAAAATGATTTTCGGATTCAAAAGGTCCCACATTGATATAATTCGAGGGTAAGGTGATAAGGGTTTTAAATCCACCCATACAATAGGTTTTGGACATGTGTAGGTCATATATTTTACATTATCATTTCATTTTATTTAAATCCTTTATTAATGAGGTAATCACTGCATCATCATGATGTCATAAATAATTTAATTTATTTAAAGTCTAAAAATTATGAAAAAAATACTATGATGTAGGAAATATTTTTATCTTTCTAATGAATATTTATAGTCTAAAAGATAATTTATGTATACAAAATTAAAAATATTTTACTTAGGTGATACATTCTTTGTCACATTTAACATTCTTTAAAAATAAAAAGATAAAAAGTCACTTTCTCACAAAAGTGATTCCATGGGGCCCCCCAAGTTTGGCACAAGGAATCCCATGGTCGGCCATGAGATAACAAGTAGCATTAGGACACATTTTGTGGTCTTTTTGTATTATTATGATATCATTTTATTATCTTTAACTACCTGATTACTCATTAATCAAGATAATTAATGATAATTACCATCGTTACTATTCATAATGTCCAAAAATAAAAGAGTCTTAATTACATAATTTGGACCTTCTGATTCCAAATATTTAATCTATTTTACCAAATTCCAAACACATAAATTGCAATAATTGATTTAAAAATAATTCCTGTTGTCAAAACAAATAGCGGGTTTTTTTGAAACAATATCTATGAAAAGTTTGGCATTAGTTTATGACCAATTCCAAAGTGAAATTAATCCTAATGATCACCATTGTATTGAATGGTAAAAATATATTCAGATTACACTTTAAGACCAATTAAAAGGATAATCTAACCATATAATTAAATTAAATGAAAAAGCAGTTTTGATGTAAAATGTAGTATTTTTTCACTATTCATTAAAAAATGAACATTGTCAGAAAAATACCAAAAATTTATCCAATGTAAATTTCAATGTACCAATCATAATGAATATGTTTATTTTGAAAAATATAGATTATAAAATTGTCAAAAGTTTGATTTAAAAAGGGTTTGCCATCAAAAGGCAGTAAAACAGTCTTAAGATTATTAGTGTATTCCATGCATAAGATTGTATTTATTTTCATTTTAAGCCTCTAAAACACTATCTTAATCATTAATATACATAGATAAAAATATCTATTATTCATTACTTACTTGGTATATTACACAATGAGTATGAGATCATCTATGTTTGGGATCATGTTACTACGCTTATGAGTATCCGTGAGTTTCCTGGCTCAAAGTGGGAGTTGCATATGGGGTTGAAAAAAATGTACCATGAATTACATCGATTGTATTGGTGATTGGGAATGAAAAAGGAGATTACAGAGTTCATGACATGATGCTACACCTATCAATAGTTGAAGGCTGAGTATTAATGGACCAGAGGTTTACTATTTTCATTTACCATTCTGGAATGGAAGTGTAATGATGTTACCATGTATTTCATGGTGGGTATCTTGATGAAACCTCATAATAATGATGATATTTGGGTGATTATGGATCGATTGATGATGGTAACCCATTTAATTCCAATATGGGAGACTTTCTCAATAGATTAGTTAGGATATTTATACAGTCAAGAGATAATTAATCTACATGGAGTTCCAGAGATTATAGTTTCAGCCTGTAACTCATATTCTACTTTATCTTTCTATAAATGCTTACAGAAAGCACTTAGTACTCAGATATTACTGAATATAAAACTCCACCCACAAACATATGGGAAGTTAGAGCGTACCATACATATTTAGTGGGATATTCTACAAGCATGTGTTCTAGATTTTGGTGAGTCTTGGGAGAAACACTTTTTTCTCATTGAGTTCACCTATAACAACAATTATCTAGTGACTATATAGATTACACAATATGAATCTCTTTATGGTATGACATATAGATCACCTCTATATTGGATGGAGGTAGGTTAGTTAGAGTTGTTGGGATCAAGTCTCATATAGGAGACATCAGAGTATGTTTAGCTAATTCAAAAACATATGGATATGGATCAGAGTATACAGAATTCATATATTGATATATGTTGAAGAAGCCTTGAGTTTACAGTGGGTGATCATGTGTTTATTCAGGTTTCACCTTGATTGGGTCACTGTAGAATTTAGAGGTAGAGAATGTTGGTGTTCAAGTTTGTTTTAATATTTTGAGGGTGTATAGAGGATCATATTGGTGGTGTACCAATTGTCTCTCCCACAAAGTTATAGTGCTATGCATGTCATTTTTTATGTGTCACAACTTCGATGGTATCACCCCAACCCTTCTCATGTAATCTATATTGATGATATTGAGCTTGAGATTGATTCATTTTTTGAGGAGCATCCAATACATGTTATGGATCGTAGTGAGAAAGTGTTGCGGGGAAATACCATACTCATAGTTTGAGTATTATAGAAACATGAATGCATTCGGGAGGAAACATGGGATAGAGAAGAAAATATGTGGGCTCATTGGCCTGATCATTTTACCACAAAATCTTAGAGATTCTTGGGAGTAAATCTTGAGGATGAGCTGCTATAAGGTGGAGAGATTGTAAGATCCTTAACTTTTATAGAGATGTATTGAGATATTTTATAGGTACTATTTTACCATTGTTTTAATATATCTTTGGAGGTTTTTTGTTTCGTTGTGTTTCAGGTGGAAATTGGGAATTTTGGGAGCAAAAGGGGTAGTGCGTGGTTGGTGCACAGTTTTCCCAAACCATGCGCCCTCCCCCAAAAAATTGTGCAAACCCATGTAGAGGGGGTTGCATGGTTAGAACATGGTTTATCAAACTGTGCTCCCTCTTAGGAGAAAATGTGCACCCCTAATGGGAGTTTTGTAATTAAGGTGCACAGTTTTCCAAACCGTGTGCCCCTACCAAGGATATCATGTACACTATTTTTATCCCCCTAAAAAATTGTTTTAAAATTCATGAACCCAGAAAACTTCACCCTCATTATTACCTATTCAACATAATATGATTTTATATGATTTAAGAGGATCCTAGATGGATTCCATATCATTATAAACTCCGTTCTTGATGAATCATACATCTGAGTGACAAATCTACACCTCTCCTAGTAAGAAATATCTCCCCCTTTGGTTGTTTCTCTCTCTCATATCTCGTTGTGGATGAAGTAGAATGTTTTATTCCCTATTGGTGATGGGTTTAGATATAGGTTTAAATAAATATTAATATGTGTGATCTTTATCTAGTTTTTGGTTCTAGATCTCTTTCTTTATTGTGAAATTTATCATTTCTCTTTAAATTGGGGATTTCTAGATTGAAAAACATTCATCTACGATCTTGAAGTAGGCAGTCTAAATGTCAATTCCCATAGTCTTAATTTTTATTTTGTGTGTGAAATTGTTCAATTTAAATTTCCATTATTGGTAAATTACAACTGAAATTGAATTGATTAAATTAAATTTTAATGTGATAATGAAATGGGTTGAACTCGGGGCAATTGAAATTTGTTAAATTGTGATTATGAAATCGATGGGGTTATTAGGATTATAGAATTTCTCAATTAATGAAATATATAATTCATTAATAACTATAATTATTGGGTGATTGGATTAACCTTGAAGGGTTAATGTGTTATATGATTAATTGTTAATAAATGGTTTTGACAGTGAATTATTCATATTATTCCATGTGATTGAAGTAAAGAATCGCGATTAAATTGATAATTAAAATGAGAAACTTGATGAGAATGTTTAATAAGAAGGTTAATAATGATTAAAAATGGTGTATATGAAATTTTTATATATGTTATATTGTGATATATGTGATATTGTGATTATGTGTGTGGTACATAGACCTATGCTTCAAAATCCCATATGTGATTGACTGATATATGAGTGTGGGATACATTGTAGGACCCCAGAACACCCTGAGAGGGTAGGGGTAAATCAGAGTGTCAAATTTTTCTTATAAATCAATGAATCTTGTTCCTATGTTGGTAGGAACTTGTTAAACCTTTCTTTTGGAATAGTGCAGTAATAAAACATTCACATGAAAAGAGACAACACAACAATTTTACATGGTTCACCACTAAGGGCTATTCCAAGGAACATATGACGACAGTGTGTCGGTTATACCAAAATCCAATAATATTCACTAGTTTTGGAATATAAGAGTTCATACATAGTCACTCTATGCTGGGAACACTTCCATTATAATATTTTAGGGATAAATCACTCCATCCCTCAAAACACTTATGTCGACTCCCCCCAACTCACTGCCTTGGGTTAAGTCTTTCTCAATTTACTGAATTAAAATTCTCTTCAATAGATTTTAATTGAATCATTTCCCTATATATATCATGAGACTCTACTAGCATCAAAGACTTGAATTGATGCACATTAAAGCCCTGAATAAACAAACCTGATTTTCGAAACTTGAAAGAAGCACACACTAGAACTTGTGCACAACACCTAATCTTACACGCAAGATTTGGGATTGTCATTTAAGACAAATTTCATGAAACAATTATTTTTCACACAATCCTTATCTTTCGTGAAACAACACCATAAGTTTCACTTGGTCTTTAAATACTAAAGGAACACTTTGTGCATATGATTTTCTTTTTGTAACTCTTCCATGTGCAACTCTTTCACATGGCATAGGAACCTAATATTTGTTGGAAAGGTTCTCAGTCTTGAGTGGGGGTAGCTTCTTATTTAGAGGCCTTAATGACCCTACATGTAAGATTCTGACACATCTTTATCAGTGCATGTAAGATTCTCTCTGAGCGCGCAACACCTCTTTTGACGCCTCATTGGGTGCATAAGTCCTTTCTGTGCAACCTCGTCTTTCGAGTATATTGAAATCATTCATAAAAAAATTTTCTTTGACATATTTTTATGTGACGATCTCAAAACAAGCCTTGCATGCAACTTTTAAAATATCCTTCAATCTTTCACACAAATTACTTTTCCAAAAACACATTTCTCAATTATCCAATTTTTTGACCCAAAAAATTAGCAAACACTAGGAAACGATTCCACCTTCAATAATGTTATCAGCATGAACTATAAAATCCCATTACTTGAAAACTCCATAATCTTCCATGTGATTATTGACAAAAAACACAAACCATACTCCATTTCCAGCAAATAAAAACCTTGTTCCAATATACAGACTAATGATTCAAAATACATATGTGATAAAAATGGGTTATGGGACATGGACTGATGCTTTAAATATCCACAGGGTGTTAGACATGGTGTTCTAGGCCCCAAATGTTGGAATTGGACTATGGTTTCAAGTAGAAATGATATGAATTGAAATTAAATGGATAATGGAATCCCATGTTATAATGAATTTTGATTTCCTATGACATATAGTTTAGAATCTGACATAGGATAAAGAATGTATTGATGGTATGGTTATCATCATGAATCTATGTAATTATGTGGTTAATTAAAGAATAATTTAATTGGTAAATTGCTATTTTATCACTTGTATTTTATTCCTTTTGCAACTACATACATTATTATAGACTACATATTGATTTATACACTATTGGTGGGGGCCTTCTATGTTGTACAGACACCCTACTTGGGTTGCCTGATTAGTAATTTAATAGACTTCATGTTTTCAGGAAATGATAAGGGAAAGGGCCCTATGTTGATGGATAAGTTGGGATATATCATGGATGAGGGAACCATACATGGTTCTAGGACCAAATTGGGAGTTTTCAATGTCTTTACTTTTGGGGTTTTCATTTGATACTTGACACATATATGGCATGGCATATATATTACTTTGTTTGGATATTGTTTCCCTATTCTGGTTCAGTATGAAATTATTATATGTATTGGTTATGGGATCATTCTGAGTTTTGTTTGTTATCACTTGGTTATTGTTTATTATTTTTGATGTCATGTTTCTACTATGATAAATAAGTTATATTCTCCCCATGTTATATATTATACCCTCACTGGTAGTTGGAAGCCTCTAGAATATGGGGAGGCACTCCTAAGGTCATGTGACCAACTAGATCTAGGAACCAATATGTGGCAGCCAAGTCAAGACGTTACATGTTAGTACCTAAAAGAAACACCAATATGTGAAAATTATCCCCACTATATTTCTTCCCCCCAAAAAAACCTAAGTTAAAGGATGACTCATAAAGAGATGAGGCAATTTCTCCCTCATCAAATACTCTCACTCCCATTTCTACAATGCCTTTGACATATGATGCAACAGAACTCGAACCAATGGTATATAAGTTCTATGTATAACCATTACTTGATAATAAATAACCTGAAGTAGTTTCTTGGTCATAGACATATCATGTTATTGGTTGAGGTCTTCCTAATTTAGAACATGATATGGGTTTGGTTAATACATATTGAGTCGGGACACATAGAAAACATTTTGGATCAAAGGAGACAATCCACCATTCCAAGTCATTAAATAAACTCAAAAGGTCCCACATATATAGAAGTGATATTCCCTTTCCTTTTAAGACTTCAGTGACCCAACTAGGGTGATACTTTTAAGAATACCTGGTCACCGACCAAAAACTCCATAGGAAGATGACAATGATCCGTGTAAGAACTATACCATATTTGATAAGTCAATAAGTGATGAAAAATCACTTGAACCTTTATCATTATTTCCTAAACTAATATCTATCGTATCAAGGAAACTTCACCAACCTCAGACCAATAGAGAGAAACGTTTCAGAGTAGTCTATATAAAGATTAAAAAGGTTCCATTTTAATATATTATTGGTAAATATTATTATAGAAAAAATCAACCAACACCAAATGGATATCTCAAGAACCTTTAAATTCTAAGACACATGAATGAATCATATCCTCTATAATTTGAATATCCATTTTTTATTCCCATTCACATGAGGATGATATGTTGTGCTCAACTTGATTTGAGTTTCCATTGCCTCTTGAATTCCCTTCTAAAATTGAGAGGTTAAGTGAGGGTCCTTATCTAAGATAATGGCTATCAGAGTCCCATGAAACCTTATGATCTCTTTAAAATAATGCTTATCCAAGACTTAAACATTAGTATTGTATAAAATTAGTAATAAATAAGCTGACTTGGTCAACCAATCAATCACCTTCCAAATGGAGTTCTTACCTTGAAGAGTATAAGTAAAGTCAGCAATGAAATCCATTAATATTACTCTATTACCATGTTGTAATAAGAAGAGGTTAAAGAAAATCAAAATAATTTTGGTGCTCAACCTTAATATGTTGGAATGTGAATCATTAAGATACAAATTTGATTATGTACCATTTCATACTAGCCCACCAAATCTGGAACTTCATGTCATAAAACATCTCTGTAGTGCCAAGGTGGACAAACCAAAAAGAATGATGAAAATCTACTAACATATAATTACTCATAATTTATGAAAGAAATGCATGTTCATGAAGTAAATAATACCTTCCAAGGAGATATAATACTCATGGATGGTTGATTTATATAATTCATGCATATACTTTTAAATATGGAAGTCATTGATTTTTGAATAAATGTAATTTTTCTTTCATAAATAGTTATTGCTTTATTAATTTTACATTCGGAGATATTTAAAGTCAAGTTTAATAGAAAAAAATAAAGGATATGAACTTGAGGAGTTGAATGATTGATGTAAAATAGAACCAAATAATATAGGCTGATCACGATTCATGATGCGAGAGGCCTATTCATGACGTGAGAAGTTGATGCATGATATCACAACTTAAAGTGGAAGATGATAGTGAAAAAATAAAAATGATATATTCAATGAGAATTCACACCATGAAACTAAAAATAACAACATAAAAGTATCATTTTGATGAAAAAACATCTCATGATTAATTCCCAAAGATTCACAGTGTGAATGATGATGTCACATTGTGAATTTGGTTAACGAGAAAATTTAATGTTTTGATTTTTGAATATTTTTATGGGGTTTCATGTTGACTTGATTGGGGACTTCCAAAATTAACTTGAATGAATTTAATGGCCAATTTTTTTGAATTAAATCTACCATAGGGATAAATCTTGTCCTATAAATAAGATAGGAAGTCATCACTACAAAAGAGGAATATAAGCTTTCCCTAGGTGCGAAGTGATTCCACTATAGAGTCTTTTGTTAGGAAAATCCAATCATTATTTATGATTTATTATATCTCTATAATTCTCTTTCTCCCTTATGAATAACACGAGGGGGTCATTCTCCGATGAACTGAGTAATGTAAGGAAGTGAAATTGTGTTTGTGGAATTTTTTTATGTCTTCTATTTTATGTTGGGTTATGAAATCATATTTCAAATTCCAACTTCTTTCATATTCTTATCTCATGATCATTTACATATGAACATGGAAATTATCTTTAATTTCATGATTAATTACCTTGAATTATGAATGAACAATGAATAGATTAGGGTAATTATTTTTATATACAGTATCAAAACTCCTAACCCATTAATTAACCTAAGTATTTGACTATAAGAATGTAGGGGGGATTTCTCATTAGAGGGAAAGTACTAAGACCAAGTACTTTCCTTATCTTGACCCCAAAAATAGCATATCCAAAAAATTTATCACTGCACTCCACTAGCACATGAAATTAGAATTACAAATCTTGGTATGTTGTTTCGCTGATATTTTCCAAAATTCTATACTCTTCATTCTCATTCTCACTCAATCATTTGAATTTTCAGGAATAAACTACCACTGTCTAATGGGTTCAAAATTAAAATCACCACTTCATACACATAGTTAGTTAGTATTAATAGTTTGAGTCTTTTCATAAATATTTAAATTTGATTATCCACATAGGAGATAATGATTCCATATAGTCGGTGGAAAATTTTGTGCCATTTTTGGGGATGGATGCAAAGTAGACTTAGGTTTTTTTAATTAATTTTACTATTTATTATATTATTTTCTATTTTTACACTGGGAATGTTTATATTGTTATTTTCACATCCAATCATAAATTTATGAACATTCCACCTAGGGAAATTAAAAATAATTCCTTGAATATTGTAACACCCCAAGCTTATACGATATGCTTCTCTTTGAATAATACAATAGCGTGTGTTGTATGCAACACTGAGTTCAAGCGCACCACGACTTACCAAACTAGCCATTCAAAAGTGGTTATGAATAATATTAACTGAATTTTAAATTTTATATTATCCTTATAATTTTAGAATCCATATTATGAGTTTTTAAGACATAATTTAAGAACAAATTCATTTTTTTCAGATAAAAGAAGTATTTTTTTAAAAAATAAAATATTACCACCTTTTAATGGAGAAGCTTTTTTAAATCTAATATTTGAAACTTTTATATATTAAATTTGACAAAATTAAATTCTTCTTTATAATCAGGACATAATAATTTAGGTTCAATAAATTTATGGTGTTTTTCTGATAAATTTCATATTTTGATGAATAATGAAAATTACTAAATTTTAATTAAAAACAACTTTTTTAATCGAAATAATTAATAGTGATAAATTATGAATTTGAGTGGTTTTAAAGTATATTTAGAATATATTTTTACCATTTAATACAATGTTGGTCATTGGACATAATTTCACAATTAAACCAGACATAAACAAGTGTCAATCTTTTGATAGTTATTATTTCTTAAAAACACGCTTTTTGTTTTGACAACGGGAATTAATTTTAAATTAATTTCTGCCACTTATGTGTCTTGAATTTGGAAAAAGGGATTCCATATTTGGAATCAGGATATCCTAATTGTGTAAATAGGTAACTTTTATTTTTATACATTTTGAATAATTACTTCGGTAAATATTTTATTTACCATGGTTAAAAGGTAAATCCGGTAAATAAGGGTAAAACATAATATAATAATAATAATAAATTACCATAAAACGTGTCCTAACCTTATTGGTTGATACATGTACTACCATGGGAATCTTTGGGTCGATTTTGGGATCCCATGGAGCCACTTGTAGGTGATAAAGAGACACATTAAATTAATTAAGTTAAAGTAATACAAAAATGACACAAGCATATATCTTTTAGAAATTTTTTTTTACATAGGGTTATATATGTTATATTTTCTACTATAAATATTCATTATGAAGATAAAAATATTTCCTAAATAATGATATTTTATTTATAATTTTTAGACATTTAATAATTAAGTTTATTTATTACACAATAATGATGCAGTATTTTCCTTATTAATGAAAGAATCAAATAATTAGTATTATAAAAGATAAAATAAATATAATTTGAAAGTTTTGATGCAATAAAATAATTTTATTGGTTAACATGACATGTTAAGATTGATTAAACGAATTTGGTTCGAATGAATAAAGTTTTTAATACTTTAACAAAAATCAATTATTAAATATTGTCAAAATTGACATAAATGAATTTTTAAAACAAGTATTATATTATTAATTGATATTATATTCCTAAAAATATATGGTTTGTCCAAAGGACTTATATCATGATAGGTGTATCATTAATGGACCACTTGGGGGTCTCTTGGATGTATATAGTAAGTTTATTAACTATATAATATAAAAATACAAAGTGACATGGTAAATGTCAGTCTAATTAACTAAGAGTTAAAACTAAATGATAAGGTTGATATAATGACCCAAACCTGTCTAAAATATATTGGTTGAAGTTATTTCGACCTATAACCACCTTATAATTTTAATAATCTACTTTTGAGCCATTAGAAACCGAATATGAATTTATTATAAATTAATACATTAAGTTTTTCCTAAAGAGCCCCTCCTCCCCCTTATAAAAGGAAACAACTTCTAACCAATTATTCACACCTTAAAAGCCTTTTTGTTCGGCCAAAACCTACCCAAATACTCTCTCATATTACCTAAATTAAACCTAGAGGCATTAGTTTGATCATAAAGCCAACCTAAGGAGCCCTTTTGATCAAATAAAAAGGAAGAACCTGAAGAAGAGGTAATGTTTTCACCACCCTTTTTCAAGTTCCTTTCTTCTTCCAGTTATTCTTTCTTTGTCATTTCCATTATAAAATAATAACTCCAGTATCTTCTATATACTATGATGTTATTATAAATATGGTATAACCATATTCAGTATTCTATCCATCATTTTAATGACATGTCACCATACGTGCGCACGAACGGCCTACCGTCTCCACGTCGTGGTGTAATTGTTATTCAATACGTTATTATTTGGATGGGTATAATAATGATGTGTAATTCATGTAAATAATAAATAGAACATGATAATTATTCTTTATATATGATATAACATCCAATTATATATTATTTTAATATCAAAATAATGATATTGTCACTCGTGCGTACGTACGGATTACCGTCTCCACGAACGCGATGAGATTCATTCCCCATCGTATCCATTCAAGAATAAATTTTATTTGATGATAAAAAATAATTTTTAGAGACATGATATCATTCTGGATATGAATAATATACATCCCATCCATAACAAATATGGCTCACATAACAAAGAATATAAATACAAACGAATCCGTTAACATCCGAAACGATGATAACACTGAGATATTATTAACAAATCAATGTTAAAAGATCATATATGATATCATATTTATGTATATTATTCTTGTATAATTCAATAATAATTATTTCACCATTATACATGAGGTTAACCTACCCTCAACCAAGGAAAAGTACAAGGTAAGGGTTAATTCTACAATATCTTCATTATCCGAGGTTGTTTATACGTAATTATCTACTGGGACCTCTTTATCATCCACATCCATATTGCTAAAAAATGTATTTAAATTTTTTTTACTATTAACTAGACAATGGGTTAAAGTAATTTACACCCTTATGTGTTTTTAAAGGAATATTTCCATTGTTTTCCAAACAAGGTACTTTTTAACCTTTTCGACAAATTTAAGGTAAGAATGTCTTTTTTAACTTATACGGCGGGTGCGGTTATTTTCTGGCGTTATAAAATCGTCGAAGCTTCCCTTACAAGATTTTAAGAATATTTTCAAAGTAAATGTTTTATCTTATAATTATGTGACTTTTAAATTATTTCAAAATAAATATTTTAAGAATTAGTGAAAGGTACTCTTTATCAAGATCAGAATTTTAAATGTTTTAAAGATTTATCTTTCTAAATATTTTTAATTAATGTCCATGTTTTCAAAATGATTTTAAGGATTTATTTATATGGACATGAATGTTTTGAAATGATATTTCTTTTCAAAAGTTTCAAAGTGGTATGTGACACTTTGATTCAAAAATCTCTTTTAAATCACTTCCTTTATAAATGTGTGACTTTTCAATGATTTCAAAAAAGAGATATTTCTCTCAAATAGTTTTTATTTCATCTATGTCAACATCCTTTGATGGATTTTAATCTTATTTGAAGTTGATTTATTATGATACATAACTTCCATTTTGTATTTAAGGTTTTGTGATATGTTTGACTGTGGATGTGTTATTTTTATACCATTAATGGTTTGTGGAGAAAGTATTTACATTTCGTATGTTAGTTTTAATATGAATGTTTATGTTATGTTTAAACCTGTTCATATGAGGAATTCATTGGACATAGTAAGTGATGGGTGGAGCCCTCTATAGCTCCTCGATGCATCAGTAGGTCTCATGAGACAAACTAGTGTCTTGGCACAAGGCCTTGACAAAATCTTATTTGTAGTCTTGGCACGAGGTCTTGGCTACGTGGTTATGATAGTCTGGCCTTATGCATTCCATCATTATGAAAGTGGTTATTGATATTGAATGTGATTATTCAACTAGTAGAATATCCATGTGAATAAGTAAATGGAATTATTTCATTTTATTTTTTCCATATTACACTGAAGTTCAAGTTTAAAAGGCTTTTGTTTTAGTTATACATTACCTTAAATGTTCATGTTTATTTATGAAAGTTTCCACTGTATTGCTTACCCTTACTGAGCGTTTGATCTCACCCCTTTCTATGTTTTATTTTTCCCAGGATTCCAAGAAGTGTATTATGAGTAATATGCAGGGTTAAGCTAAAGGGAATAATGGAATTCTCAAAGTACTATTTACACTGTGTTTTATGTTTGAAATTGTAAGGTAATGTTAATGTATGTAATCTATTTTCCAATACTGCTAAACTGATCAGTCCTTTGGGACTCGATTCCTTGTAATAATGCCAATTTCTTAAAATAATGCACTGAATCTGGGTAACTGCGGTCAGGGAATTTCAGTTGGTATCAGAGGAAGTTTAGCAATAACCTTGGAAACTAGATTTAGATAAACTATGATTAGAGAACATTAACCTAAGATAGACTTTGAGGATTAGTATAGAAGAACTTCCTATAATTATGGTAATGTAGGGATTTTGTGAATTTTCCATTCAAATAAATCCCTATCTAGATACGAGCAGGTAGAGGCAGATCTGGCACAGATGTACCTTGGGGTAAAACCCGAAATCACCGCTTTGAGCTAGACTCGAATGGTAATTGGTGCACAACAACGGGCCTTGCTGGACTCTTGGTTACGACACTCCCAGGGGATATGCTTAGGATAATTCTCATTTTCTTTACAAATCATTATGAAGGGTTTATGAGTATATAATTTTTTAATTAAAACATTTTTATGATTATGGATTATATCCATAAACTGTTCAGTCTATGTTAAATATTTTACAAGTTTGGAATTATTCATTGTAATTCATAAGCTGACATAGTGTATACCATTGTATATAAATAGTGCCTAGTATAAGGAATGTGAACTCCAGCAAAACATATGATCCAAAGAGTAAGAAGGATCATATCTTTCATGGTATTAAGCCAACATTTAGAAGGGAAATTGTCTCCCTTGTATTCTCAACATATGAAGAAGTAATATTATGTGTTAAAAAGATAAGTAAAGAATTCTCTGAGTCCTATGGATTTGACGGGAAGAAAGAGAAGAAAAGGATGGAAGAGAGAAAGATGGATACAGGGAATAAGGAAAAGAATAATTTTCCCATATGTGATAACTTAGGGGAGAAACACCCTGGAACTTTCCTGAAGGGAATGGGAGTTTTTTATAAGTGTGGAGAAAAGGGACACCATGTACGTGACTGCAAGGGTAAGAAAAAGGTTTCAAATGTACAATGCTTAATTTTCAAGGAGTTGGGACACTACGCGAACCAATGTCCAAATCATCAGAGTATGCCCCAAATGATGCTATTGGATAATAATCATGTTATGATACTACCACAGATGAGGAGGAATGATTAGGGTTCTTAAGTTGTTATTAGATAATTATTCCATTTGAGTGTTGTATCAACAATGTATTGGTTATAATAATTATGGAGTATATAAGTATTATATTGCAGTACTATTTCATTAAGGACTTGAGATTGTGTGGAACCAAGAAAAGTGACTCAATAGCAGGTTAAATTTTTCGAAAATATATGGTCGAGAGAAAGATAAACCATAATACGGTTCTGATACCGAGGTGGTGATTTGGGAATAATACATGATTGATTTGGATAAATTATATTGGATATTCTTGACTACCTTGAAACTGATTAATGATTTGTATATTCCATCATTGTTGGAATTTACAACATTTTTGGATGGATGAAGTATATCCAGTATTCTATAAGTAATAAGGGATCATGAATGTAAGGATGTTTCAGTGTTTTAAAAGAATACACGATGAAGGTATTCATACGTTATTACATTGTAAAAAGGATATACATTATGTTTACCTTCCATATAAATTTTGGACTGAGAGTTTGGACGGAAGTATTTTGGATAAGTATAAAGTTTGGAATGGATTATATTTTACATTGGATACTATTGTTAAGGTTATTTTTGGATATTTATAAAAAGGACAACATGCAAACCGTGTGACAACCCGTCGCGTCAGACAAAGATGTGGGAATCGAACCCAGAACCATAGTGCGATTGGGATTTATCGTATACCACTAGACTACACGAAGTCCCTGGAGTATATAATGTAGTTTTTTTTAGTTCTGATAGATGAATTATAAATTTATTTTTGGAACCCTATAAGGTTAGGATAAATATAATATTTTTGAGTTCTATTTCCTTTTGGAGTGAAAGATGGGTTTGTGGTAAAAATTTAGTAAGGAATGAATGTCTACATGACAAGTAAGTATATTTCCTTACATTCTTAGTAAATCTCATAAATAAATTTTTCAACTTTATGAAAGGTAACTTAAAACAAAAATGTTTTTATTTAACTTTTCCCACTGGGGAATCAGAGACCGTTTAACCAATCACAAGTTTGTGATTTTCTTGCAGTTAACTTTCTCTTAATTCTGTTTTCTATAACTCTCCATCAGACCTTGATGGTTTTTTTCTCCTCCATATCCATGTTTTCATAGAATCCTAGTATGGGCTATCTCAAGTGACCTTTGTACTTCTCTTTCTTTCTTTTAAAGTTATATTTTTATTAACCCTATTTCCCATGTGGGTTTTCCAAAAAGGTATTTTCTATTTTCAACCTTTTATTTTCAAAGAAAAATTTCAAATTATGAGGATGCAATTTATTGAAGAAGGGGAGAATGTAACACCCCAAGCTTCCACGGTACGCTTCTCTTTTAATAATACAATAGCGTGTGTTGTACGCAACACTGAGTTCAAGCGCACCACGACTTACCAAACTAGCCGTTCAAAAGCGATTATGAAAAGTATTAACTGAATTTTAAATTTTATATTATCCTTATAATTTTAGAATCCATATTATGAGTTTCTATGACATAATTTAAGAACAAATTCATTTTTTTCAGATAAAAGAAGTATTTTTAAAAAAAATGCAATTTTACCCCCTTTTAATGGAGAATCCTTTTTAAATAAAATATTTGAAACTTTTATATATTCAATTTGACAAAATGAAATTATTATCTATAATCGGGACATAATAATTTTGTTTCAATAAATTTTTGGTGTTTTTTGGATAACTTTCATATTTTGATGAATAGTGAAAATTACTAAATTTTAATTAATTGTTTTTAATCGAAATAATTAATAGTGATAAATTATTAATTTGAGTGGTTTTAAAGTATATTTATAATATATTTTTACCAATTAATACAATTTTGGTCATTGTTAAACTGGACATAAACAAGTGTCGATCCTTTTATAGTTATTATTTCTTAAAAACACGTTTTTTGTTTTGACAGCGGGAATTAATTTTAAATTAATTTCTGCCACTTCTGTGTTTTGAATTTGGAAAAATGGATTACATATTTGGAATCAAGATGTCCAAATTGTGTAAATAGGTAACTTTTATTTTTAGACATTTTGAATAATTACTTCGGTAAATATTTTATTTACCATGGTTAAAGGGTAAATCCTGTAAATAAGGGTAAAAAAATAATATTATAATAATAATAAATTACCCTAAAATGTGTCCTAATCTTATTGGTTGATACATGTCCGACCATGGGCATATTTGTGTTGATTTTGGGACCCCATGGATCCACTTGTAGGTGATAAGGACACTTTATATTAATTAAGTTAAAGTAAATTCAAAATTGACATAAGCATATATCTTTAAGAAAAACAATTTTTAAATAGGGTTATATATGTTATATTTTTTACTATAAATATTAATTATAAAGATAAAAATATTTCCTACAGAATGATATTTTATTTATAATTTTTATACATTTAATAATTAAATTTATTTATTACACAATAATGATGCAGTATTTTCCTTATTAATGAAAGAATCAAATATTTAGTATTATAAAAATTAAAATAAATATAATTTGAAAGTTTTGATGCCATAAAATAATTTTAATGGATAATATGACATTTTAGTATTACTTAAATGAATTTGGATAGAATTAATAAAGTTTTTATGACTTTAACAAAAATAAATTATTAAATATTGTCAAAATTGACATAAATGAGTTTTTAAAACAAGTATTATATTATTAATTGATATTATATTATTAAAAATCTAAGGTTTGGAAAAAGGACTTATATCATGATATTTGTATCATTAATGGACCACTTGGGGGTCTCTTGGATGTATATAGTATGTTTATTAACTATATAATATAAAAATACAAAGTGACATGGTAAATGTCAATCTAATTAACTAAGAGTTAAAACTAAAAGATAAGGTTAATATAATGACCCAAACCTGTCTAAAATCTATTTGTTGAAGGGATTTAGACCCATACTCACCTTATACTTTTAATAATCCTCTTTGGAGCAATTAGAAACCGAATATGAATTTATTATTAATTAATAATTTAAGTTTTTCCTAAAGAGCCCCTCCCCCCCCCTTATTCAAGGACACAACTTCTAACCAATTATTCACACCGTCACAGCCTTTTGGATCGGCCAAAACCTGCCCAAATACTCTCTAAACTTCTCTAAATTCAACCTAGAGGCCTTAGTTTGATCATAAAGCCATCCTATGGATCCCCTTTGATCAAATCAAAAGGAAGAACCCGAAGAAGAGGTAATGTTTTCACCACGCTTTTTCAAGTTCCTTTCTTCTTCCACTTCTTCTTTCTTTGTTATTTCCATTCTAAAATAATAATTACAGTATCTTCTATATAATATGATTTTATTATAAATATGGTATAACCATATTCAGTATTCTATCCATCCTTTTAATGACATGTCACCATACGTGCGTACGTACGGCCTACAGTCTCCACTTCGTGGTGTAATTGTTATTCAATACGTTATTATTTGGATGGGTATAATAATGATGTTTAATTAATAAATATAACATGATAATGATTATGTATATATTATATACAATCCAATTATATATTGTTTTAATATCAAAAGAATGATATTGTCGCTCGTGCATACGCACAGATTACCGTCTCCACGAATGCGATGAGATTCATTCCCCATCGTATCCATTCAAGAGTAAATTTTATTTTATGATTAAAAATAATTTTTAGAGACATGATATAATTCTGGATATGAATAATATACATCCCATCCATAGAAAATATGGCTCACATAATAAAAAATATAAAGAAAAATGAATCTGTTAACACTCGAAACGATGATAATACTAAGATATTATTAACAAATCAATGTTAAAAGATCATATATGATATCATATTAATGTATATGATTCTTGTATAATTTAATAACAATTATTTAACCATTATACATGTAACAGCCCGAGATTTTAAGAAAAATATTCGTTTTAATTTTATTAATGTCTTGTGTTGTACGCTACACCAAAAGGAGCTTGCACAACACACATCCTTGACTTGCCTTGCATTACACGCAATCACGACCTTCCTCGATAGCGTGTGTAGTACGCAATACCGAGTTTCACTAAACAACGATATGCTATTAAAATATTATTATAACTAGCCGTTATGAATAGTAATAACCACTTTTTGAAATTTTGTAAATTTTATTTTTCAAAATGGACTTCATTTATGGATTCAGAGTATCGAATTTAGCCTAAGGTGAAATTTTGGTGATTTTCGGATAACTTTCATATTTTGATGAATAGTGAAAATTACTAAATTTTAATTAAAAACAACTTTTTCAATCGAAATAATTAATAGTGATAAATTATTAATTTGAGTGGTTTTAAAGTATATTTATAATATATTTTTACAATTTAATAAAATGTTGGTCATTGGATGTAATTTCACATTTAAACCAGTTATAAACAAGTGTCAATCTTTTGATAGTTATTATCTCTTAAAAACACGCTATTTGTCGTGACAGCAAAAATTAATTATAAAATTAATTAATGCAACTTATATGTTGGGAATTTTTAAAAATAGAAATCATTTTTGAATTCGGAATATCAATTATAGCTTAGGGTGAAATTTTGGCATTTTTCTGAAAAACTTCAATTTTTGATGAATAGTGAAACCACTAAGTGGTAGGTTAAAAACTGAATTTTGCATAAAACTTAATTTTACCGCTTCTGTGAATGGAATTTCGAAAATCCGATAGACACGGTTGATATCAGTAAGTAAAATGTGGTTCAATGAGATAAAAATAATTTTTTGGTGAATAGTAACTTTTTACTTTTTTTACCGCGGTTAATAGTAAATCGGGTAACTAAGGGTAAATATGATATTACTATTACCCTAACACATGTCCTAATTCTATTGGATAAGTGTAATTCGACCAAAAACAACCTTATGAATATAATATGACCATTTAGGTCCACTTGGATTAGATTATGACATTTAATATTATTTTATTTAATGAATAGTTAAAATAGTTAAAATCAAAGTTTAATAAGTAAATCATTTTTAATATGGGGTTATACATAAGATAAATTCGACTATAAATATTCATTAGAAAGATAAAAAGATTTCCTATATAATGGTATTTTATTTGTAATTTTTATACATTAAATAATTTAATTTATTTATGACACAATGATGATGCAGTAATTATCTTATTAATGAAATATTGACATAATTGATGTTATAAACACCAAAATAAATGTAATTTGAGACTTTTTATGAATTAAAATAATTTTATAGGTTACTATGATATATTAGTATTGATTTAATCAACTTGGTTCGAACATATAATTCTGTTATGACTTTAACAAAAATCATATATCAAATAGTGTCAAAATTGACACAAAATAGTTTTTAAATAAAATAAAATATTATTAATTTTTCATAAAAATATAAGGTTCGGCCAAATGACTTAGATAAGGATATATATATTAATAATAAACAATTTGGGGTTCGTTTTTCATGTTATAGTAAGTTTATTAACCATATAGTGTAAGAAAACAAAAAGACACGGTAAAAGTTAAATTATTTAACTTAGAGTTAAATCTAATTGATAAGGTTAAAATAATAACCTAAACTTGTCTAAATCCTATTGGTTGATAGGATTTAGACCCATCCCCACTTTATCTTCGAAATAAGACCCTTTGGAACCATTATAAACCGATTTTGACTTTAATATAAAATAATATTTTGAGATATTCCTAAGGTGCCCCTCTCCTCCCTTATAAAAGGACACCTCCTCCCCCTCCTCCTCACACCAATTTGAGCACTCAAGCTCGGAAAACCCCTGACAAAATCCCTTCTCCACTTCCCTAGAATAATCCTAGAGGTCCTGGTCTTCTTCAAAGACCAATCTTAGTTCCCTAAGTGGAGGATTCAAAGAGGCATTTCAAAGAAGAGGTAATATCCATTACCGATCTTTTCAATTTCTTTCTTCTTCAACTTCTTCTTCTTTAGTTGTTTCATGAAAAAGTAATAACAGCAGTATTACTTAAATACTGATATGTTATTATAAATATTAAACAACCCTAATTCACCTTCTATCCATCCTACGGAAAAATGAAATCACCGCGCGTGCGTACGTACGGAATACCGTCTCCACGCCGTGGTGTAATCTATTTTCCACCACCACCTTAATAGGATGGGTATAATGGTGTAATGAGTAACTATATATGATTATTATAAATTGATATTGATACTGAAATAGTCTACATACACTTCAACACAATTCCACGACCATGGGAACGATATCATCGCTCGTGCGTACGTACGGACTACCGTCTCCACGACGCGATGAGATTCATTCTCAATGATTAACCATTAATGAATGATTATAAAGTATATATAATAAGTACTAATGAAATATATGACATAATAATGATACTGGATTTATGTAAATTTATATGTATGTCATCTACTTAATTCCATTCACTTCAATAAGGAAACGAAAACAGCGTTCATGCGTACGTACGGACTACCGTCTCCATGAACGGTGTATTTCATTCCATTTATTGATATATATATATATATATTCTGAATATATATTATATATAAATCATGTTTTACATTCTAGATATAAATAATCACGATCCAATTAATCATATTAATAATTACAAGTTAAAAACACGAACGACAAATGAGACGATTTTACCCAAAACGCTACTTTAACATGAATTTACAAAAGAACGGGTAATATAAAGTCATAAGTGGAACATATATGATATAATAACAATGAATATGATTCTGGAATAAGTCAATAACATGATTTAAATCATTATACAGGAGGTTCGGACACTTACAAAGCAAGTCGGACCTAAGGTAAGGGAAATATCACAATCTCATCCGAGATTGTTTATACTTTGGTATTTACTGGGGTTATTTATATCATCCATGTCCATGTTTTATAAAAGTGTTTTCATGTATGTTTAAAGTCCTTTTTACCCATTTTAACTTTTACCACATGGTATGTAAGTAATCTTTCTTTTGTTTATGTTACGAGGTACTTTTTGACTTTTCCGAAAAAAGTACGAGAAGAATGTTTTTTTAACTTATACGGCATGAATGGATTTTTAAAACATTATTTCCAAGAAGATTCCTTTACAAGTTTTCAAGTTTATTTTTAATCAAATTCTTTTAGTTTAAAGTTGTATGACATGTTAAGAAAGGAAAAATGTTTTTGAAGAAGAAAGGATATTTTCCTCAAGAATGGAGTTCAAGTGTTTTATCAAAATTATTTTCCATCTATGATAATGAAGGGTTCTGTTTTTATCTCTATTATTAAATTGATTTGATAATGTTGTGATGGAATTATTTTTATGAATTCCTTTATCTTATATGAATTGTTTTATGATGTCATGATGTTTAAGATTCCCATTTTTATTACATGGAATGATGTATGATTTATGATTTTGTGGCACACATAAGAATGGTATCATTATGAGATGGGTGGGACCTATATCTACCTCCAATGCATTGGGTAAAGATTTTATATCTCATGAGATAGACATGGCTTGAATGGTAGGTTATACCGGTTCAGTGAAACAGGACTGAAACGAGGGTGACTCGGTTCAGAAAGGGAATCTGTCCACTAAGATAGTCTTGGCAATGAGTCTTGACTAACAAGAAATGATTCCCTATGATTATGTGTGTATGACACAAAGTTCCATGTTTTAAGTTATGATTATTGGGATTTTATTTCACTACTATGATTTATCCCATGTTATGAAATTATGCTCTCTTTTGCAGGTTAAGATTTCCAAAATGTTATGTTCTTATGAATATGATGTGATTGATATTTCTTTTGTTTACCCTTACTGAGTATTTGAGCTCACCCTTTTATGTTTTCTTTTCCCTAGGATATAAAGAAAGGTTTTAGGTAAAAAAAAGGGAAGATATTTATGGGAGATATTGAAGATCTTTCACCACGATTAGAAGATTACGTTCCGAGTTTCCAAAGACACTAAACTATTACGATCCTTGTGTGTGTGTTTTTGTTATGTACTAAGTATTCCCCAAAAATAATGTAATGTTCATGTACGTTAATCTTAGGTTCTCTACAGTTGGTATCAAAGGAAAGGTTTAGTCAACCTTCGGAAACTAGGACACGAAAACGTTAGTGAGATCCCTAGAGATATTTCTAAGGTATGTCTAGGGATGTCCCTAAGGATAAGTATACATATAGGATATAGTCCTAGCACTACGGTAACGATCTTAGAATTTAACCTAAGATGTTAGATATTGAAGTTACTCCCCCTTTATTATGATTTTTTCATCTCACACTATTCTTTTTGGGTTTTAGAAAATGGCTGGAAACAAGATGATTCACGATAATGGAGGATATGATGGACAATGGAATGATATTCTTCATAAGCAATCAAATGAAATGGGATTTGGAAGTCCAAACATCATTATTATGCTGAATCAGAAATCTCATAATATGATCAATAAAGTAAAATTTGGTAAGTTTCCGGACTCGGCTAATAAGAGAAAGATGGAGTTTCATGATGATCATAGAGGAAAGAAAGTTCAATTTCCCCTATGTAAATCATGTGGGAAGAGGCATCAAGGAGAATGTTTCAAAGGAACTGGAAGATGATTTTGGTGTGGAAAAGAAGGACACAAAGCCAGTAAGTGCAATGGAAAAGTTTCAGTTAACACCATGGATGAGGTTAATGGTATTGCTACGACATCAACAATGGTTAAATGTTTTAAATGTGGAAAGTACGGGTATTATGCAAACCAATGCCCTAAGGGAAAGTCTCATGAAGAGAATCAGTATGGTCGTATGGGAAGTATTTATGTTGATGATGATGAAGAGACTACAAATGATATGTGAGATGAAAGAATTGTTGAAGCTCGGTCAATGGTTTAAGAATGTAGTGGAATGATTACATGTTTATCATATGTAATATTGTATAAGAAATCTCATGGTACTATGGAATAAAGAGACATCTAAGGATTGTTACACTGTTGTCTTTCCTTGAGTTATGAAAGTGTATGATTAATGGTACCACTATCCATGAAAGTTTATTCAGATATTTTTGGAATTTAGATGATATGTGCATAATGAAGGGAAAAGGAGAAAATTAAATTTTTAACAGTATTCATGAGCTCATGATTGATATAAGGACTAAGTGATATCATGGTTTGAGTATATAGAATTTTGAGGATTTTGGTATGTGGAAAGTGTTAACGTTTAACTGCATTCATGTTTTCAATAAGGTTCAATGGGTATTCAAGAGAATACATGATTAAGGCTTTTGAATGTTTAGAATGTGACCAACAAGACATATCTTATGATATATGGGGATCGACGATGGTGTTAAATCTTTGGTAATTGTTTTCACTATGTTATGAGAGTGGACTGCATTATTATGGATAAGCCTAAAGATTGGAATGGATTATGTTGGACATAAGTTAGTATTGTTTAAGGATAAAAGTTTTTTCGATATTATTGATGGGATGTTATAGTAATATAGTTTTAGAAAAAGGACAACCTGCAGGATGGGCGACAGCCCATCGCGTCGGACAAGGCTGTGGGAATCGAACCCACAACCGAAGTGCGACTGGCCTTTATCACCTACCACTGGCCTACAGGAAGTCCCTGTTTAGTAGAAACTAGTTTTATTTTATTAAGCAGCATGATATATGAAGTATAAGTCTATTTTAGGAACCATATATGATTAATCTCACTATAGAATGACTTATGAATATTTAATAACTTTTGCTAACCTTTTGTTTGAGACAGATGGAATGACCCGTCATTCTATCACATGATCTGATAACACTTCACGAATAACAAATTCAACTTCATTTATTTAAGAGATGAAGTGGAAATTGTACAAGGCACGAACAACAGTGAGATTGTACCAAAATAAAGTAAGTATTTATTCTAATTCAAATTTTCAACTTTAGGGAAATGATCTTGAAAACCAAAAATGTTGTCCTAGTGATCTTATACCTGATGAATCAGATGGTACCTTATATCATCACAAATCTATGGATTTGTGATTACTGGCTTTTCCATAGCCATGTTCTCTACCACTCTCCATCAGAACATGATGGTTAGATTTCTCTTCCGTATCCATATTTTCACCAATGTGGAAACCCAGTGATTAGTTTATTTGGGTAATCGTTACTTTTCATACTTTAGTTTTTAAATCCAAGTTTTGGTATTCTTTTTTACGATGTGGGTTTCTATTAAAGAAACTTTTGAATAGTAAACCATTTATAACCCTGACGAATTTCGAGGGCGAAATTTATTTTAAGGGGGGTAGAATGTAACAACCCGAGATTTTATGAAAAATATTTTTTTTAATTTTATTAATGTCTTGTGTTGTACGCTACACCAAAAGGATCTTGCACAACACACATCCTTGACTTGCCTTTCATTACACGCAATCGCGACCTTCCTCGATAGCGTGTGTAGTACGCAAAACCAAGTTTCACTAAACAACGATATGCTATTAAAATATTATTATAACTAGCCGTTATGAATAGTAATAACCACTTTTTGAAATTTTGTAAATTTTATTTTTCAAAATGGACTTCATTTATGGATTCGGAGTATCGAATTTAGCCTAAGGTGAAATTTTGGTGATTTTCGGATAACTTTCATATTTTGATGAATAGTGAAAATTACTAAATTTTAATTAAAAACAACTTTTTCAATTGAAATAATTAATAGTGATAAATTATTAATTTGAGTGGTTTTAAAGTATATTTAGAATATATTTTTACAATTTAATAAAATTTTGGTCATTGGATGTAATTTCACATTTAAACCAGTTATAAACAAGTGTCAATCTTTTGATAGTTATTATCTCTTAAAAACACGCTATTTGTTGTGACAGCGAAAATTAATTATAAAATTAATTAATGCAACTTATATGTTGGGAATTTTTTAAAATAGAAATCATTTTTGAATTCGGAATATCAATTATAGCTTAGGGTGAAATTTTGGCATTTTTCTGAAAAACTTCAATTTTTGATGAATAGTGAAACCACTAAGTGGTAGGTTAAAAACTAAATTTTGCATAAAACTTAATTTTACCGCTTATGTGAATGGAATTTTGAAAATACGACAGACACGGTTGATATCAGTAAGTAAAATGTGGTTCAATGAGATAAAAATAATTTTTTGGTGAATAGTAACTTTTTACTTTTTTTACCGCGGTTAATAGTAAATCGGGTAACTAAGGGTAAATATGATATTACTATTACCCTAACACATGTCCTAATTCTATTGGATAAGTGTAATTCGACCAAAAACAACCTTATGAATATAATATGACCATTTAGGTCCACTTGGATTAGATTATGACATTTAATATTATTTTATTTAATGAATAGTTAAAATAGTTAAAATCAAAGTTTAATAAGTAAATCATTTTTAATATGGGGTTATACATAAGATAAATTCGACTATAAATATTCATTAGAAAGATAAAAAGATTTCCTATATAATGGTATTTTATTTGTAATTTTTATACATTAAATAATTTAATTTATTTATGACACAATGATGATGCAGTAATTATCTTATTAATGAAATATTGACATAATTGATGTTATAAACACCAAAATAAATGTAATTTGAGACTTTTTATGAATTACAATAATTTTATAGGTTAATATGATATATTAGTATTGATTTAATCAACTTGGTTCGAACATATAATTCTGTTATGACTTTAACAAAAATCATATATCAAATAGTGTCAAAATTGACACAAAATAGTTTTTAAATAAAATAAAATATTATTAATTTTTCATAAAAATATAAGGTTCGGCCAAATGACTTAGATAAGGATATATATATTAATAATAAACAATTTGGGGTTCGTTTTTCATGTTATAGTAAGTGTATTAACCATATAGTGTAAGAAAACAAAAAGACACGGTAAAAGTTAAATTATTTAACTTAGAGTTAAATCTAATTGATAAGGTTAAAATAATAACCTAAACTTGTCTAAATCCTATTGGTTGATAGGATTTAGACCCATACCCACTTTATCTTCGAAATAAGACCCTTTGGAACCATTATAAACCGATTTTGACTTTAATATAAAATAATATTTTGAGATATTCCTAAGGTGCCCCTCTCCTCCCTTATAAAAGGACACCTCCTCCCCCTCCTCCTCACACCAATTTGAGCACTCAAGCTCGGAAAACCCCTGACAAAATCCCTTCTCCACTTCCCTAGAATAATACTAGAGGTCCTGGTCTTCTTCAAAGACCAATCTTAGTTCCCTAAGTGGAGGATTCAAAGAGGCATTTCAAAGAAGAGGTAATATCCATTACCGATCTTTTCAATTTCTTTCTTCTTCAACTTCTTCTTCTTTAGTTGTTTCATGAAAAAGTAATAACATCAGTATTACTTACATACTGATATGTTATTATAAATATGAAACAACCCTAATTCACCTTCTATCCATCCTACGGAAAAATGAAATCACCGCACGTGCGTACGTACAGAATACCGTCTCCACGCCGTGGTGTAATCTATTTTCCACCACCACCTTAATAGGATGGGTATAATGGTGTAATGAGTAACTATATATGATTATTATAAATTGATATTGATACTGAAATAGTCTACATACACTTCAACACAATTCCACGACCATGGGAACGATATCATCGCTCGTGCGTACGTACGGACTACCGTCTCCACGACGCGATGAGATTCATTCTCAATGATTAACCATTCATGAATGATTATAAAGTATATATAATAAGTACTAATGAAATATATGACATAATAATGATACTGGATTTATGTAAATTTATATGTATGTCATCTACTTAATTCCATTCACTTCAATAAGGAAACGAAAACAGCGTTCATGCGTACGTACGGACTACCGTCTCCATGAACGGTGTATTTCATTCCATTTATCGATATTATATATATATATATATATTCTGAATATATATTATATATAAATCATGTTTTACATTCTGGATATAAGTAATCATGATCCAAGTAATCATATTAATAATTACAAGTTAAAAACACGAACGACAAATGAGACGATTTTACCCAAAACGCTACTTTAACATGAATTTACAAAAGAACGGGTAATATAAAGTCATAAGTGGACCATATATGATATAATAACAATGAATATGATTCTGTAATAATTCAATAACATGATTTAAATCATTATACAGGAGGTTCGGACACTTACAAAGCAAGTCGGACCTAAGGTAAGGGAAATATCACAATCTCATCCGAGATTGTTTATACTTTGGTATTTACTGGGGTTATTTCTATCATCCATGTCCATGTTTTATAAAAGTGTTTTCATGTATGTTTAAATTCCTTTTTACCCATTTTGACTTTTACCACATGGTATGTAAGTAATCTTTCTTTTGTTTATGTTACGAGGTACTTTTTGACTTTTCCGACAAAAGTACGAGAAGAATGTTTTTTTTAACTTATACGGCATGAATGGATTTTTAAAACATTATTTCCAAGAATATTCCTTTACAAGTTTTCAAGTTTATTTTTAATCAACTTCTTTTAGTTTAAAGTTGTATGACATGTTAAGAAAGGAAAAATGTTTTTGAAGAAGAAATGATATTTTCCTCAAGAATGGAGTTCAAGTGTTTTATCAAAATTATTTTCCATCTAAGATAATAAAGGGTTCTGTTTTTATCTCTATTATTACATTGATTTGATAATGTTGTGATGTAATTATTTTTATGAATTCCTTTATCTTATATGAATTGTTTTATGATGTCATGATGTTTAAGATTCCCTTTTTTATTACATGGAATGATGTATGATTTATGATTTTGTGGCACACATAAGAATGATATCATTATGAGATGGGTGGGACCTATATCTCCCTCCAATGCAGTGGGTAAAGATTTTATATCTCATGAGATAGACATGGCTGGAATGGTAGGTTATACCGGTTCAGTGAAACAGGACTGAAACGAGGGTGACTCGGTTCAGAAAGGGACTCTGTCCACTAAGATAGTCTTTGCAATGAGTCTTGACTAACAAGAAATGATTCCCTATGATTATGTGTGTATGCCACAAAGTTCCATGTTTTAAGTTATGATTATTGGGATTTTATTTCACTACTATGATTTATCCCATGTTATGAAATTATGCTCTCTTTTGCAGGTTAAGATTTCCAAAATGTTATGTTCTTATGAATATGATGTGATTGATATTTCTTTTGTTTACCCTTACTGATCATTTTAGCTCACCCTTTTATGTTTTCTTTTCCCCAGGATATAAAGAAAGGTTTTAGGTAAAAAAAAGGGAAGGTCTTTATGGGAGATATTGAAGATCTTTCACCACGATTAGAAGATTACGTTCCGAGTTTCCAAAGACATGAAACTATTACGATCCTTGTGTGTGTGTTTTTGTTATTTACTAAGTATTCTGCAAAAATAATGTAATGTTCATGTACATTAAGCTTAGGGTCTCTACAATACAGGAGGTTAACCTAACCTCAACCAAGGAAAAGTACAAGGTAAGGGTTAATTATACAATCTCTTCATTATCCGAGGTTGTTTATACGTAATTATCTACTGGGACCTCTTTATCATCCACATCCATGTTTCTAAAAAATGCATTTAAAAACATTTTTACTATTCACTAGACAATGGGTTAAAGTCATTTATTCCCTTATGTGTTTTGAAAGTAATCTTTTTGTCATTTTCAAAACAAGTTACTTTTAAACCTTTTCGACAAATTTAAGGTAAGAATGTCTTTTTTAACTTATACGGCAGGTGTTGTTATTTTCCGCCGATATAAAATCTTCGAAGCTTCCCTTACAAGATTATACGAATATTTTCAAAGTAAATGTTTTATCTTATAATTATGTGACTTTTAAATTATTTCAAAATGAATATTTTAAGAATTTGTGAAAAGTACTCTTTATCAAGATCATAATTTTAAATGTTTTAAAGATTTATCTTTCTAAATATTTTTAATTAATGCCCATGTTTTCAAAATTATTTTAAGGATTTATTTATATGGACATGAATGTTTTGAAATGATATTTCTTTTCAAAAGTTTCAAAGTGGTATGGAACACTTTGATTCAAAAACCACTTTTAAATTACTTCCTTTATAAATGTGTGACTTTTCAATGATTTCAAAAAAGAGATATTTCTCTCAAATAGTTTTGATTTCATCTATGTCAACATCCTTTGATGGATTTTAAGCTTATTTGAAGTTTATTTATTATGATACAAAACATCCATATTGTATTGAAGTTTTTGTGATATGTTTGACTGTGGATGTGTTATTTTTATACCATTAATGGTTTATGGAGAAAGTATTTACATTTCGTATGTTAGTTTTAATATGAATGTCTATGTTATGTTTAAACTTGTTCATATGAGGAATGCATTGGATATAGTAAGTGATGGGTGGAGCCCGCTATAGCTCCTCTATGAATCGGTAGGACTCATGAGACAAAGTAGTGTCTTGGCACGAGGCCTTGACAAAATCTTATTTGTGGTCTTGGCATGAGGCCTTGGAAACATGGTTATGATAGTCTGGAATTATGCATTCCATCATTATGAAAGTGTTTATTGATATTTCATGTGATTATTTGACTAGTAGAATATCCATGTGAATAAGTAAATGGCATTATTTCATTTTATTTTTTCCATATTATGCTAAAGTTCATGTTTAATAGGTTTTTGTTTTAGTTATACATTGCCTTAAATGTTTATATTTATTTATGAAAGTTTCCGCTGTATTGCTTACCCTTACTGAGCATTTGAGCTCACCCCTTTCTATGTTTTATTTTTCCCAGGATTCCAAGAAGTGTATTATGATTAATATGCAGGGCTAAGCTAAAGGGAATAATGGCGTTCTCAAAGAACTATTTACGCTGTGTTTTATGTTTGAAATTGTAATGTAATGTTAATGTATGTAATCTATTTTCCAATACTGCTAAACTGATCGGTCTATCGGGAATTGATTCCTTGTAATAATTCCAATGTATTAAAATAATTCACTGACTATGGGTAACTGGGGTCGGGGAGTTTCAAATATGATCCTAAGTTGGAGAGATGTTTGAGGAAGTAGAGGGGTAAAGAAGAAACCATGGTTAGTGTAGAACCAAACCAAGTAGCAGTAGGTGTGCAAGTGAGAGAACCAGAGCTGATCGTTCTCATGAAATATGGGAGGCCTTCCAACATGGGAGTCCTACTAATAATTTTGGTACCACCAGTAGCTGCTACACATTTCTAAATCAAGGAAAAAGTTTTCCCAATGATATTCCACTCAGTGAAATTCCTTGGGCTACTACACAAGGACCCCAAATCCCATTTAGGGATTTTACTCAATCTTTGTGATACATTCCAATTCCATAATGTCTCGAGTGATGTGGTAAGATGTCAATTTTTTTATTTTATTTATAGTACAAATCCTGTGAGTGGATCCAAACCCTATCATTTCACTCTATCACCCCATGGGATTATCTAGTAAGAACATTCTTAGCCCATTTCTTTCCACCCTCAAAATAAAAATACATCCATTTCAATATTATCAATTTTTATCAAATAGACAATGAATCACTTTATAGCACATGGTAAATATTTAAATACTTTATTAGAATATATCTGCATCATGGAATTTAAATGTGGTTATTAATTCAAACATTATAAAAAGATTTGTTGTAGAGAAATATGTCTATATTAGATGCTAAAGTTGGTAGATCAATGATAAATAAATCTATAGATGAGAGCTATAGTTTACTAGATGAGATGGAGAGAAACAGCTTTTAATGAAAATATAAAGGATAAAGGATAAGTTTACACATGATTGAAAATAATAGTTGGATGGTAACCTAGATGGATGCCCTACCTAGAAAGATGGATACCATAATGTCCCAACAAAAAACCCAAGGTACATACATGGAATAGGTTAATTATGTTGACTATAACCATGAAAATAATTTTTAGGGTTGTCATCCACAAGAACAGCCAGCACAAGCCTATCAAGAAAGGGGATCGAGATTTCAACAAGCACAACATGGAACTTCTCTCCAGAGCTAAATCAATAAAGTAGATAAGACTTTTGACACATTCATGAACACCATTGGGGTATCCATAAAGGAATTGATATCATATTCTAAAGATCAAGGGTAAGCTATCAAGGAGCTAAATAATGGATCAAGAGACCAAAAGAATACACCGAAGAACCTAGAATCTCAGTTCAGGAAAATTACTGATCAACCCTGAGATCAGAAAAGAGGAATACTACTAGAAAAACCTAATGTTAACACACATGGATATTTAAAGGATATAGCCCCAAAGAGTGGAAGGAACACCAAGGATAATACTGAGATGGTCAAAAAACATCAAGAAGATCAAGCTGACAAAGATAATGTGGCTAATAAATAAGTAAGAGAAGAACCCCCACCATACAAGCCAAAAACACCCTTGATGTTTGTAGATATATAATATATGATATTATATATGGTGTATATTTAATATATGCATACAATTAATTCATTTTTCATCCGTGGGATACCTGAATATAATATAATATATATATATATGATTTATAATATTTATTTATCCCAAATGGTTTATCCATCAGTTACAACACATTATAAATGGATTAAAGGCATTACATTAAACTCATTGAAAACATTTAATGAATTATTCCCCAAAATTTAAAAACACATATGATGCATTATGAATGTGAGATTCCATGAGATTTAGCTATATAATATTATTAAATCTACTTATATTGAGTGTGTGATGTGTATGATCCTCTTCCAAATATCTCTTCTTCTCATGTACTGTTCATCTCACCCAAGAAGGCTCTAGAACCCCTTCAGTTTGTTGAGAATCCTCACAATATAATCATGGATACATTCGATGATGTATCACATCATAGATAGGGTAATTTTATTAACCACACTTAATGACCCCCTTCAACCATTTTTATTCGAAGAGATGTAGATTTCTATTGTTGTACATGGTTTATAGGTACTCTGTTTTTATATTGATTCTTGAAGATAGATCTAACTATGTTTTGGTTTTTATTCCACTAAAAATGATCATTTGATGATCATACTAAATGAATCAATGATATTATAGGGAAGGATAAAGATTTAATCGATTATTGGTAATTCTCACACAAGAATGGTGACAAAGTGTGGATCTCCACTTAGAATCTCCATTGTGATAAAAAGAGTTGCATTCCCAAATATTTGGGGAAATGGAGTTCTTTGATAGGTTTATTGGAATGTCACATTGGATTTTTTATATGATGAATAGATATTTTACTACCATCAGTGGTATAAGATCTATGTTCTTTATGATTTTAATGTAATTTGATCACCATTTTTTTGATAAAAATTAGAATTGGAAAAAAGATCAACATTTTTGTAAAAACGGATGCCCTGCATAATGGTAAATATGATTTACCATTATTTGATACCCTTACACAGAAGGTATGTGTAAGGGTAATATATTTTTTACATTTATGAAGATGATTTTCATAAAGTTAGTACCTTTACATAAAAGGGTTTACGTAAGGGTCATTATCATTTTACCATTACATATAAAGGTATTAGAGCTGCAGTGTAAAGGTCTCTAATGTTTACCTTTACAAATCAAATGAAATATTTAGGGTACCCTTATTAAAAGGAGTTTCATAAATGAAATACCTTTACATGAGGAAGATATGTAAATGTAATCTTCATATTACCATTACAAAACAATGTTCAACCGAGATACATAAAGGTAACCTTTATATTAACTTCAAATAGGCTTCTAAAAACATTAGTTACCCTTATATAGAGAATTAATGTAAGGGTAAAAGGGAGGATACCCTTACAAATTTATAAGGATTTTATAAATAATTTAAATAATAATGAATTGTATTTAATAATAAAAGTAAAAAATATTGGCATTAAAGAGGCAATAATGAGACTAGTTTCTAGTTATTAGTTTAGTTTGAACCCAAGATCTTAAAGTCTCTTGATGTACAAAATAATCTTGATTATATGAGTTATTACATGATTAAATTATTCTATATTGAACATATAAAATTCCATTTATATCTAATACCTTTCTTACTTTGCTCTCTCCTGATATAACTCTTGGAGCTGAGTTAACATCTTGTAGGAATCTTTATCCTCATTCATTGTCTGTAATTGACTAGACGTTGATGAAAACATGATACATTGTAGATATAGTGTATCATCTACATGATTTTTATACTTTTCTTAACCAACTTGATTTCTTCATAAGGGGTCTCACTATGAAGTTAGGACTCCATCACATAAAGCTTCCCCTCATAGCACAATACTATGTGCAAGCACCTGTACCACTCCTAGAAGTTATGGCCAGTTATGATATTTTATTTATCTATAATTGATTGCACTGATAATTTATTGGTGGTGATTATTTTTATTTTATCTACAACAAATAAATTTAGAAGTTATAACTTTATCTTGATTACCTTTTAGATATTATTGATTAATTCATTAAATGCAGCCCACTATTTTATCAAACCCAAGTATCCCTCACTACTAGATTTAGAATACATAGTCATTTGAGTATTCTAGTGGATAAGACCCATAAAAACTCTCCTCATAGTCCAATATTTGTCTATGATAATACTCAAAGAGTTTCAAGGTAGGATCTAGACTGGACAACCACATTGACTTGTGACTCATTGTACTATTGATTAATGTCCCAATTTCTTAGAATTTTAACCTTGATTACCTCAATGATTTGACTCTAAAGTGGTATAAATCTAGATATGACTATGTATTTTATACTATATTTAGTTAAGATGATCCATCACTTTCATAAAAACTCCCTAGTAGTAGGAGGCACCCTCAACTAGGGCTGATGAACATCTCGTACACCCGATTTTGTTCAAATTTAAGTGATAAAAGGCATTATGACTTAATATTAATTTTGAGAGTTTTTATTATTTGTCGATTAATGTAATCATTTTATATTAAATATTCCCATGATTTGCAATCATGCTCACAATTGAATGATGCATTAATAATATTCATTCATCATGTCTTTATGCATTTTTTGTTTATTATTTTACGCGTTCCCACAATAACGCATATTCATAAAATAATAAACATTTCATAATTAAAATAAACTACCCAAATCCTATTGAGTATCTAGTATTAGTTTATCCATTTAAACTCAATGGATCAACCATGGACTAGGATTACAATACCCAAGTCAATTTATAACATCCCTCCTTCTCCTCATTGTTTTGAGAAGGAGGGAGGAATTCTACTTGGCCTTAAGCGACATCCCCAAGATGCTAAAGTGTGGAAATAAATGTCGTAGAGTTTCAAAACATTTGGGGGATGATTTACCCTTTGATGATAAAAAAGTAACCAACAATACATAATCAAACATACCACTATATGATGCATGATAACCATAAAATATAACTCAACATTTCATATATCAAAATCGTACTCAAATCAAGTGCTACAAAAGAAGACTACAACATAAAAGTAAATAGCGGAAGATAATCTAATAAAAATACAAGAAGACCACAAGACTCCATGATCCACAAGCTCCATGATCCAAAATCACCAAACAACCCAAGTATCATGAATTAGTGCTAAACATGTGATACTTTACCTTTTCCCATGTCCTTGTAGGTGACATCTGAAAAAGCACCAAAGTTCCAAAGTAAGCATGAGTACTAAAACTTAGTAGATCTTCCACAATGACTTCCCTACTCATGCCACTATAATAGAAGAGTTAACAACATTTATATAAAACTGTATATATAAAACAACTTCCAAAATAGTTTATAACTAAATATCAACTAATGCCAATGTCACACCATTTTCAAAAAAATCTATTTTTCAAGAAACAACCAACCAATAATTTGAATCCATTTCTCAAGTTCCCTTTGGCATAACCATTATATTCCACATATCCATACTACCAACCTTGCATGATTCATTATGAGAGTTCCATACTCATTTTTGGTTTCTTGTCGATCTACTAATTCATCACAAGGTAATTATATCCCATGTGCCATTACACCTTTGGCACCGAGCACAAGGTCATATTTCAACTAATCCTTGAAAAATAAAATTTTAACACACACACAAATTATGACCAAAAACCATGACAAGACCATTTCAATAAAATACCATTTTATTGAAAACCCTTTTCTCATCAATAAATTTTAATCAAACAATAGTTTTGTTGAAAACCATTTTCCAAAAAATCCTTTCACTATTTCCAAAAAAACCATATTTTAAAATAAACATTTTAAAATCAAGAAGCTAAACCACTTTTCACAAAAATTCGCCAAAAGTATTAAATTACATCAAAACTATAAATCATATCTAAAGAAGATTTATTACATACATTTCACACCAATTTCATAATAAAATTCATGAAATTAAATCAATTTGAAACTAATAAAATCAATTCCAACAAGAGGAGTCGAGAGTGAAGCCACCTATCTCAACCGTTTTGGATGAAAACTGAAAACAGATGAATAATTCTCATGAAACCAGGTATGAATTCCATGAAACCACCTTAGATCACTTCCCCTATCAATAAAGAGGAAAAATATCATCATATTTGGAATCCACAATCTCATATCTACACATAATGGGAATAGATCTGAGAAACCGAGAGAAGAGGAGAAGTAGATCTAAGAAAACGTGATAAGAACGGCGAAGAACCATTACATACCACAACAATATAGCTCTAATTTCCAAGGGAAGCCTCCATATTAACCCTATATCAATGAGAGAACCTTATTTGGACTTTGGAGAAGAAAAATCCCAAGTTAGGGCCGTTTTGGGAAAAAATGAGTGGATTAATGTCAAGGAAAACCTATATCCACTTTTTAAGGAGGTGGTTTTTAACTCGTGAACGGTTTAGTCGCACCGTAAGAAAAACTGTGCGCTAATTATGCTCCTACTACTGCCTTAAGAAATACTTTTCATGGCATCCTTGTACGACTTCCAAACCATTCATTGACCATTATAAATCTCTCTGTCCAACATTTTCACATTTTCATGGTTTGGACAAACCATGCGCAACCCGTGAACCTTCCCTTTAGACTTAAAAACTATCAAAAAGTTCAAAAAACTCTCCCAAATTTTACCCTTATACTTAATAAACTTAAAAAGAATAATAGAAAGGTTACATACCAAAAAATGGGGGTATTACACAAGTCTTGACTCATATTGAATCTTTCTCCCTGATCCAATGTTTCTACATCATGTATGCGATTCCACCTCATATTAGAATATTCCACATATTATAACATCATTTTCATAATACATGAATACTCACATGTAGGTGAGGGAGTCTCGAGAAGCGCAAAATACATATAGAACTAAATTGATGGATGTAGATACCCTTATATATATTGAACAAATAAATATGATGCATAGAATTTAATAAATAAATAATTATTATAGACATCACATGTAGTTGTAATAATAAATTAAATAAAAATAAACCTAGAAAAACAAGGTCATTTTATGATCAAGACCAGTCAGTAGAAAAATTAATTGCGTGATAAAAATTAGAATGGAATAAATTCAATTCAAGGAAATTAAAATGAATTAAATAAATTATTTTAATTCCAATAATTTATTTCATTCAGTCCCTCAATTAATTTAATTTTACTCCAAAAGTAAATTAATTATTGAATATTAAAATTATTATTATTTTTAAATAACAGAAATTAAATTAATTTTGAATATTTAAAATTTTCCCGAGCCTCAAAAATCTATTAAATATGTGTTTTAGATTTTTTAGGCCAGGATAGGGTAGGGTGATTGGGGAAGAACCCTCCGTGAGTTGTTACAGGTCAAGTACAAACTACCTTGAACCATTCCAGGTTGGGTAAGACTCACCCCACATTGTACTGGGTTGGGTCGACCCAGTTGGAACAAGAGATGGATGATATATAGGAAGCTAGCATAGGGTAGGATTGTTCATGGTAGATCGGGCAACGAAAGGGGATGACGAGGCACATAGGGTTAACTGAGTACAATGAATCATCACTAGGAGGGCCAATCAAGGATACAAGTGCTATGAAGTCTAAGACCAGTTCTAGAAAGTGGGGTGTATAACCACTACAGGGAATTTGGTGGTGGTAGGTGATGACAACAAAAAGGATGGATAGGCTACAGGTGGTGATTGGGGGAGGTGCATGGTGGTGTGGTGGATGTAGATAGTTGGGGTGGTTATCAGAGTCGAGAATAATGGTGACCATGGACACCGACCATGGATGGAGGTAGGAAAATTCAGGCCGTGTGGGGAATCTTTGGATAATGCTTCTATGGGGAGACATGATATGGGGGGAGTATGTGACACCATGGGGGGCCCCTTTTCATTTTTAATTAAAAATTATTATTTTTTATTAAAACCAACATGAAAACTAATAGTAATTTCCTTTTGATTTTTTTAAAACCACAATGTCGTGCCACCCCATTTTATCCTTTTTTTGTTTTTATCAAAAACATTAAAAATCCTATCAAGTATAGTTTTTTTGAACAATTAAATAATAAATGTGGAAAAATTGGCCACTGGACAGAATGGTTCTGACCACCATAATCTGCCCAAAACCTGACCAAAAAATAGGATGTGACTGAAAAAATCATTGATCACCACATTGGGGTAAAAATTAACATATATAAAATACATGTTTATAAAATTTTAATACCTATAAAATCACTTTTTATCCATATTAAATTTTTATTATGGTCATAACATGGATGTACAAAATCAGATCGATGCATAGTCTATTCCATTTCCACCAAAATGAATCACTATACTCAATTTAATGAAACATTAAGTTTTATTGGCTCAAAAAATTCATGTGATCACTATGATACCAATTTTTAGTTTCAGGGATCACAAAGGAAGCCAACGGGATGGGGATTTTAATTGTTTTATCACTAGAGTAATGTAACATCATCATATCTAATGATCCAAGCTCTGATAAAGGTCCGAGGACCAAACATGAATTTATTTAATAAAAAAAATGAATGATTACCTTGTTTAGATTGATTGATCATTCGACAATAGATAATTTATAATGACCATTTCTTGAAGGATCTGAGTTTAAATCCCTCTAAATCATCCAAAAATTCTTCAAGAGTCCATGGGAATGTCTATTGTTGGATTCTAGGTTCTATCACATAGGTATAAAAAGGATATGATTCCTTGATGATCACTACGATCCCATTCCTTCAATCTATGATGATGATTGAATATCAAATTCTTAGAACAACCCTTTCTCTCTATATAATGTGGGAAGGAGAATAGATGAGCTGTCAAATTTTAGTGTCTGAATATTACCTCAGAAATGTGCTCCTCTTTTCTTATATAGTGGGAACTAAACACTTATAAAGGGTTCCCTAACCCCTGTATATAAAACTTTCACTAAATAAGTCATCAATGACATGTTATGATGAAATAAATACATCATAAACATCATTTAAATTTAATCACATACTTGTAATATATAATAAATATATTACATGATAAAATAGAGCAATTAACGCAACTCATAATTCCTACAATATTAAACGATCCTTACCTATTAGAATAATATTCATTCATATAAATTTTTTTCACGTATTCACTTAATACATTGTGAATAATTTTAATAAATAAATTTACCTTTAATTATTATTTTCTCGAATAAAAATGAATTTATCTATTCATTGGTGATTTTTTTCTCAGATAGACCTCAGACCCCAAGGTGGGCCCCACCATTTTCTATACTCTTATTCAACAAAATATGGCTTACTTTTGAATATTCTATTATGTGTAACCCTATAGGAACTTATCTAAATAGTGTATAATATTATTCACATGCTAGTAATGGAGGCTAGAAAACCATCAAGGCCTCTACAGAGATAAGGAATAGTCATAACAATGAAAACTTTCTTATGAGCACACACAGTGTAATACAATCTTTTTGTCTCCTAATATCCCATAAAGTTGGATATATAAATTTTTCCATCATACATAATTGATTTATTATTTGTTGACCTATCTATATGAACTTACCTTCTTCTAACATGGACATGGATTCAATAAAGGTTCTACCGTCCTAATGAACTAGTCCTGAGATAACACTTCCTTTTAGAAGTGAAAAATTCTATCATGATTATTCAATCAATGTCATACCACCAATAACATACCAAACATAAGTTACCTTGCTACGAAATCCATTCCATAGTTTTCATCTTGCATTAACATACATAATCAATTATTATACACTGATAATAATATCAATTTAGGAGACCATTACACATGTTCACTAATAGGAACAACCAATGACACCTCAAACATGTGGTATTCCTATTGGTGAGTCAATCCTCATAATCTCATGTACTTGAGATCACCAAGTGAAAACTTCATGAGAATAAGTATCAATGATTATGACCCCCCCAACATATGATGGCATCACATCATTTTTATCCTCTCAACATGATGCATCTAGACCATAGGACATAAGTCAAAGATCACTGTCATGTTATCTCTAGGTTCCCATTATAGCATTGAAAATTTTATAACCTTTTTATAAGACATGTAATCTAAGGATGCAACTATAAATATCGTGGATGAAAGATCATCAACACTATTATGGTCTACTAAAAACATGCATATATCAAACTATATATATGTAATGGTAATTAACGTTTATACATGAGTCAGGTATAGAGCATCCACTTTCAACAAAAATCATTAGAGGTGATTTATAAAGTGTTTATAAAATAAAAAATATATGATATTTAGATCATATAAAATATTTCTATAATAGATACTAAATTATAAAATGTTTATATTTCATGAAATATCATATAAATTCCATTTAATATAAAATATAAAGGGGTTCATATTGAAATAAATATAATTTTTTATTCTTTATAAATTATAAATTATTTATAATGAAAATTTATTTATGAATAGTTAATAAATGTCTCATGTTTCAGAAAATAAATAATTTGTTTATTTATTTTGTTAAATTTCCATGGTATTCATGTTTATTAATTTTTTTTTGAAATATGAATATTATGTATTCCCATTTATATGATAAATTTATTTTAGGATAGAGCCTTGCATATCATGCTAGGTTTGATATCATAAAATTTCGTTTCATATACCTTGACCATAGTTTCTATTTTTAGTTATGATCTTGAGAATAACTATTGTGAATTTTTTATGAATATTAGGTGTTATAGTTTTTATTAATTGAATTATATTTTACGTAAAGTTTTCCTAGGTAATGATACTTGGAGTCTAATGACCTACTTTCCTGGAGGTCTACCTTGGCTAGGAAAGTGAATGTGGTTGGCTATTTGTTGCTTCAGGATCTCATGTGGAGTTTTTCAATCTCATATAACTATATTTCTTTACTTGAATCATTTATATACCTTATTAATATGATTAATTTAGATATGTATGAATATAATTGACTTTTATTTTTGGGTTTTTAACACAAACTTGTGGGTTGTGTAAAGAGTTACACATTAATGCGGTGTGAACACATTAATTTGGTGGTTGGAATAGGGATTTCAAAAACTAAATTTTTAGAAGAATGCGTACAAAAAAGGAAATACATAATTAAAAGATAAATACTACATGATATATATTATTTATTAATTTAATATGTATACGATGTATAGTAAATCAGTGAGGCCTCAAATGAAAAACCCTAAAATACTATGTGTGAGATTCCTTCAAAAGAAAAACCTTTCAAGACCTTAATCATCCAACTTGGTAGTTTCATGCCAAAGATAGGTTCCCTTGTATTATCTTATGTAAGGAAATAAAATAATAAGTGTATCTATATTATCTTGTTGGTAAGTTTCATGCCAAATCTAGGTGCCCTTGGATTTTCCTTGGTTAGATTATTTTAAGCATTTTCGTTGGTTTACACTAGCCGTGAAGCCCTAACGACTATGAAACTAGAGGAATAGAGTTGAGTGAATCTATGTTATATATTTGGATAAGAGGTTATCTGATCAATTATCCATGATTCAAAACTATTTTTATTGAGATGATTCCCTACCTAAATAACTAAGTAGTTAGATGAATGGTAAAATATACTCATTGCTTACTGAAATATAGATCTTGGTATACTAAATAGATATGATGTATGGGGTTAACATTTTTAGTGGGGGAACTATCATTAAAATGACTTAATAAATATATATAAGATATTTTTTTCATATAATAAATTATTTTGTTGAAGATAAATACATTATCACCATAAAACTAAAAATTTTAATCAATACATTAAATAAGAATATTAAAGTAAGAAACTCATAAGACTGGTATCTTAATAAAAGTTATTAAGTAAGATAAATATTCTCTGTGTTAGAACTATTCCTTCCCAAAAAACAAATTATTGAAATTATTCAACAAGTAAATCTAGATTCTTATGGAATAATGGAACGATTCATTTAGGTTTCAAAGGAACCAGATGCTGATTGACCTAAGTAATAATAGTCTCATATACTCAATATGATTCTGTATGTCAATTATATTCAATATGATCAAATATGTTTATAGAGATTTAAGAATTCTTATGAGGATTATTCTGGTTAAGAAATTAATTATAAGGAAATATTATCAAAAGAAAAATTAATTCAAGAAAAGTTTACCTAATGTTTTCACAGTTTTGATAATATATGAATTAGGCATATGATGTCTAAATTCAAATAATATACAGAAATTATAAGTAGGTAAAAGTTCAAAATTTGAAGATAAATTTTTTTAAAGTCTAACAATTTTTCTTCAAGAATTTAGTTAATGTTATTTGAAACCATAAGGTACAATCATGAAGGTGTAATGATTCCATATGACGATCTTATCTATAATACCCAAATATTTTTGGGAACTTCATGCAATATCTATGTCAGGTATTAGTGTTATAGAAATTTATTCTTTTATTTTTAAGGGTATGTGATAATGCATGCACGTTTTAATAGTGTTGTAAATATATAGGAGTTGAAAATTGTAGTAATAATTTAAAATAGCTTATAGTTTACATTAAAATTATGAATTAAATACTTTCTACATCAAAAAATTGAATGTATAGATGTATATTAATCTTGGATGAATCTAATTAAAGGAAGTGTATCTTCATCTTGGTTCTCTTATATGATAATAGGTGTTAAAAAGAGTTGTTATGAACAACATGAGATGATTAATTGGATACACTAGGTTTATGATTCATTTTATTCTACAATATTTTTTTAAGAATAATATTTGGATAAAAGTGTTTATCCTGATATTTTTTAAAATATGTTGGAATTTGATTCACACCCAATAGTAGTATATTTTAATGAATAAAATATTATTTTTCAAGAAAATAATATAAACACATGGAATTCCACATGAGATATGAAAAATTAGATTATTTTTTAAATAGTATTACTAAAATGAGATAAGTGTTATTTTCTAAAATAAAGAAGTTTGTGTTGAATATTAACAATATATTCTAAAAAGGTTATATTATCTAAGATACTAGTATGAATATGGTTTGAATTAAATAATTTAAAAGTTAAAAAATAAATATTAAGTGAATTTTATTTTTATATCTTAATAGAGTTTAAGATATGTGTTGATAATATTGTAAAAGGTTATATTGAGTCACCACAAGAAAATTAATTTCACTATTTCTTAACAAATTATACCATTATAAGATTATAGTGATTCTTCACTTAATAACCTAAAGAATTTTAGGATATGTGCTGGTAAATAAAAATGTAAATAGTTACATTATTTTTCATAATGAAGTGGATATTAATTTGTCCCAAAATAATTTTGGATGTGTTGGTAAAGTGATAATATAAATAGTTACATTATTTACAAAATATTTCATGGAAAAATTTTGATCGAAAGGGTTCCAATGATAATGATGATATACTTAGAAAGAGTTATAAGTATACAATATAAGATAAAATTATAACATTTAATGCTATTAATTTAAATAGTTTTAATATAAGTTCAAAGATTTAAACTTAAGGAATATGATTCCTAACTCTAACCATTATTTAAACTAGATTGCTTCATTAATGTTACTTATGAAGAGGTTAGAGAGAGTATTTTATCTGATGGTCACATAGGGATGTGACAGAAACTACATATGGATGTAATGTTTAAAGAAACCATTAATATAACAACAACATGAGAGTAATGTAAAATATCTAGATATTAAAAACTTAAGAGATTAGTTATAATGGTTGTAAACATATCATGCATTTATTATAAATGAAATATCTATTTATCATTCATTAATGTGTGTTGAAATTTACTTCACATAAATCGTTAAATGATAAATATCCCCTCAAAGTATAAACTTTGAGTTATCCCTAATCGATGATCATCATATACTATAATGGGTTGTGATGACAAGTAAATATTATCTTGTATAGATTCTTGTACTCAATACAAAGGGCTGTATATGTGATATGAAGAATAGATTCATGAGGTAATAAGAATATACTTTTTACTTGGACTGAACCACTATAGTATATCTCATGAAATGTCATACAATCATAGATATACTTAGGGGTGTATTCTTATTATCAACCCTTCTTAACTGAGTCTGGTGAGATACCTAGCATGAGAACCATCACACATTAATACCCTACTTACATAAGTCAACATATGAAATTATCTAATACAAGGGTGATTGGGTATGTTACTAATAATTTCATTAGTTGGAGTACAAATAATATGAGATTTTCCACATCTATGATAAGAAAATACATTTAGACCTTGATATAATCAGAGTAAAGAAATGCATGGACCTGTTTGGTTGAAATATAATAAGTGTGTTTAACTACTTGTATAAGGGACATGTGATGTACTCATTCATTAGATGAATGAAATGTGATGTGTTCATCGACTTGGTTAGTCTATTTATGAGAATAAATAAAATATGATTTGGCTATACTAAATTGACTTGTTCCATGCCTAGTGTCCACTCTATGTAATAGATAAAAGTATCATATTAGTGTAGATATGATGTATATGATACATATTTTGGAGTACATGTTCATAAATAGATAGAAGTTAGTTTGATAGAGATCAAACCAAACCCCTTAGTGTCTTGATTAGCACTAATGCTTTGATAGAGGATGATCTTTTCTTATATATATGAAATATGGATTTCATAGTTGTTTTCAATGTTGATAAGGATCGAAGGGTAACAAGGTTAGGAACTTGGATAAGGATAATTTTTTTGACAATTTTTTTATTCAAAATGAAGTGAGTTTGATGAAAAACCATATCTAGAAGAGCTTGGATGGATTCATGATGAGTTGTGAAGTTTTTCATAAAGTCCTTATGAGATTTTAGTGCAAGTTGGAGATTGTTAGATGTGCAGTAAAAATGTACATGCATGTGATGCATGTACACATTAATATGATGCATTATATATATAAATATATAATATGAAATTATATACAATGTACATTTAATATATTCATATGATGTATCTATTTTTCAGGCATGCGATACATGAATAATATATATATGTGTGTGATATATATATATATGATATATATATATATATTATTAATTTCTCATGAATGGTTTATTCATTAGTTAAAATCCAGTATGAATGGATTAAAGGCTTTGAATTAAATTCATTGAAAACATTTAATTAATTATACCCGAATATTCATAAATTTCTATGATGCATTATTAATACAATATGCCTCATGATTCAGATATATAAGAGGATAATATCCTATCATATTGGGTGTGAAATATATACGATTTTCGTTTGAATCAATCTTTGTCCCATGCATTGTTAATATAACATGAGAAGGTGATAGAACCCCTTAATTTGTTAAAGAATCCTCACAATTCAATCATAGATCCATTGGTTGGTGTACCACCATAGAGGCAAGGTGCTTTCGTTTAGCTCTCTTTGTGATCACCCTTAACCATTCTCATTCGAAGTGAAGTAGATGTTTATTTTTATACATGGTTTATATATACTATGTTTTTATATTGATTAATGGATATAGATGTACCGATTTTTTTGGTTGTCTTCTTCTAAAAATGATCATCAGATGATAATACAAAACCCATCAAAAGATTCCCTCTCCCACATTTCATGTGATTCTGACCCATGATGCCACAAAAATAGAACCAATGATATATAGTTTTCACATTGAAACATTACATAAGAATTAAAAACATAAAATGGTTTCTCAGTCATAGAAATATTTGATTTAAGGCCAAGGTATTCCTAATTTAGAACATGAGATAGTTAATACTTCTTGAGTTGGGACACATGGAAAACATTGTGGATTGAAGAAAACCAAGGCAGTAAATCTAGGTTATAAGACACCTTAACAAGACATTAAATGATCTCAAAAGGTCCCTCATTTCTAGGGGTGATATTTCATTTCCTTCCAAGATTTCAGTGACCCAACCAGGGTGGGACTTTTAAGAATACCTAATCATCGACTAAAAACTCCAAAGGAAGACAATGATGGTCTTTAAAAGAATTTACTAGATTTTAGCCTTCACCAAGTACAGATTAATCACCTAAGCCTTTATCATTGTTTCTTGTAACAATATTAGTCCTATAAATGAATATTAACTAACCTCATTATAATAGAGAATAGAGTTATAAAGTCAGCCATATAAAGATTCAAAAGGATCCGTTTTAATAGATTATTGTTAACTATTATTATAAGAAAACTCATCCAGCACCAAATGGTTATCCCAGGAACCTCCAAAGTCTAAGACACAGGAAAAGATAATATCCTCCATAATATGAATAACCCTTTCTATCTTCCCATCTATATGGGGATGATATGCCATGATCAACTTAACCTAAGTTCCCATCTCCTCCTAAAGGTCCTTCCAGAATATAGAGGTAAAGAAAGGGTCTCTATTTGAGATAATGGCTATCATATTCCCATGAAGCCATATGATCTCTTATACATATAACTTCCCAAAGCCTTCTAATTTAGTGGTTTCACAAATCAGTAAAAAATGAGATGACTTGGTCAACTGATCAATCACTACCCAAATGGTGTTCTTACCCCAATGAGTCTAAGTCAAGTTAATAATGAAATCCATTGATTCCTCACTCCATTTCCATGTTGTAATGGGAATAGGATTAAGTAAACTAGAAGGATTTTTGTGCCCAACCTTAATCTGTAGGCATGTGTAGCATGGAGATAAAAATTCAACCATTTTTTATTTCAAACTAGGCCACTAAAACCAATGATTCATATCATAAAACATCTTTATAGTTCCAATGTGGAAAACCCACAAAGAATGATGAAAATCTCCCAAAACATCCTTCCTCATATTCATTTATATAATACACCTGTTCATGAAGAATAGAATACATTTTAAAGAGAGATACCACTCACGTGTGGTTTATGTCTATAATTCATGCATATATTTTTGAATATGAATGTCATTGATTTTAGAATAAATTAAAATATTCTTTCCCAATATAGTTATTGTTTTTATATTTTTATAGAAATAGATATATGAATTAAATTTAGATAGAAAAAAAACCAAGGATATAGAATTTATGAGCTACAAGATTCATTCTGAACAAAAAAAATAATATGGGTTGATAATGATTCACAACACAAAAAACTCTTCATGATATGAAAAGTTCAAGACACTATGTCATGGATTAAAGTGTAAGTTGAAAGAAAAAAAAGAAAAAAAATATGGGAAAAAATATTTCACACCATGAAACTTATAGTCACAACATGAATGAGGTTTTCAGATGAAAAACTATCTTGAAGGTAAATCTTGAAGATTCATGATGTGAATAATGATGGTACTTTATAAATATTCTTGATGGAAAATTTATTGTTATTATTTTTGAATATTTTTATGATGTTTTATGTTAACTCAACAAAGGAATCTTGGGATTAACCTAGATACATTCAATTTTTTAATTTTTATAGTTAAATATGCATCAGGGATGAATATTAGCCTATAAATAAGAGAGGAAGTAAGTGTTATAAAAGGGGAATGAAAGATATCCCTGGGTACAAAGTGATGCCATTATAGAGTCTTCTACCAGGATACCCTGACCATTATTTAGGATTTATTTTATATCTCCATTTATCTTTCTCTATCATGAATATAATTAGGGGAAGTTCTCTTATGTTCCAAGTAATATAAGAAAGGAAAATTGTGTTAGAAAAATTTAATTATTATTTTTCCTTCTAGTTTATGTTGGGTTATAAAATCATATTTCAATTTAAACTTATTTAATATTCTTATATCATCATCATTAGAATATAAAATTGGAAAGAATATTTAATTGTAGGATTAATTACCTTTAATTACATATGTCCATTGAATATTTTAGGGTTATTATGTTTAAATACAGTATTAGGACACCTAACCCTTCAATTAACCTAAGTATTTGATTATAATAATGGGGGTGGGGGAATTTTGGTTAGAGGAAAAGTATCAAGAATAAGGAATTTCCTAGTCTCAACCCTGATTGGTATATAGTCAAAAAATTTATCACTGCGTTCCACTAGCACATGAACCTAGAATTATAAAGCTTGGTACATTTTTTCATCGATATTTTCTAAAATTATACTCTCTTAGATATTGTTCTCACTCAATTAATTTAATTTACTAAAATATTCTACCATTGTATCATGGGTTCAACCTTGAACTCTTCACTTACTAAACTTACTTAGTTACTAGTAACATTTTTTGTATTTTTATTAATATTTAAATTTTAATATCCTTGTAGAAAATAACAACACCCTAAGGATGATCAAAATTTTGGATCCATTGTTGGGGAGAACTGAAGAATAGACTTATTATTTTTAATTATTTTTATTATTTATTATTTTATTTTCTCTTTTTTTACATTGGGAATGTTCATGTTGTTCTTTTTAGATCCAATATTTATTGCACAAACATTCCACTCAGGGAAAGTAAAAATAAATCCTTGACTATGATCCTAAGTTGGAGAGTAGTTTGTGAAAGTAGAGGGGTAAATAAGCGACCTTGGAACAAAACCAAGTAGCAGGTGGTGTGAAAGAGAGAGAACCAGGGATGAGAATTCTCATAGAATATGGGAGGACTTCTAACATGGGAGTCCTTCCAAGAATTCTAGTACCACTAATGGATATCGTTAATTTCAAGATCATGCATACAATTATCCAAATAATATCCCACTCAGTGTAATTCACTAGGCTAGCATACAAGTACCCCAACACCTATATAGGGAGTTTTATGATGTTTTATAATATGTTCCAATTGCACAATGTCTCTAGTGATGTGGTAAGGCTTCAAATTTTCTAATTTTTATTAAAGAATAAATCCAATGAGTGGATACAAAGACTACCTTTTCACTCCATCACCACATGGGATGCTCTAATAAGAACATCCTTTACCCATTTCTTTCCTCCATATAAATAAAATGACACCCTTTTCAATATTATAAATTTTGATCAAATTGACAATGAATCCCTTTATAGAACATGAGAAATATTCCAATATTTTATTAGAAAATTATTTAATCATGGAATTGAAATGTGATTTTTAATTCAAAAACTTTAAAAGGTTTTTTCATAGATAAATATGTAAATATTGAATTCTGTAGTTGGTGGATCACTAATGAATAAATCAACGAAGGAGATTTAAAATTTACTGTATGAGATTGTGAGTAAAAACTTTTAGTGGATATTCTAAAGGAGGATAAAGGAGAGGTGTGCACATGATTGAAAACAATAGTTGGATGGTACCCTAGATGGATACTCTGAATCGAAATATGGATATCATGATGGACAAAAAACAAACCCAAGATACATACATTGAAGAGTTTAATTATGATGACTATTACCATGAAAATAATTTTTAGGGTTGGTGACTGCAACAACTGCCTGGATAAGGTTATCAATAAAGGGGATCAAGATTTCAACAAGTGAAGTAAAGACATTATCTCTAGAGCCAAATTCATACAATATAGGATACTTTTTCCACTTTTATAACCACCACCATGATAGCCATCAAAGAATTGATAGTGTATTTTAAATATAAAGGGGTGACTATTAGGTATCCAAAGGATGACTGAAGAGACCAAATGGATGCACTAATAAATCTTGAATTCCAAGTTAGGAAAATTATTAATCAAATTTGAGATAGGCTAATATGAGTACTACTAGGAAACCCTAAGGTTGACACTTGTTTATATTTGAAGTCCATAAACCTAAATAGTGATAGTACCACTAAGGATAAAATTTATAAAGTCAAAAAACATCAAGAAGATTATGATGATAAATAAAAAGTGGCTACAAAATAAGGAAGAGAAGAACCCTCACTATACCAGACACAAATTACATATATAGAGAGGCTAAATCAAGAAAAATTTCAATCATAATAGAGAAAGTTTATTGAATTTTTTTAAAAACTACATATTAACATTCCTTTTTTAAAATACATGTCCAACATGTTGATATTTGTGAAATTCATGAAGGATATGTTGTCTAACTAGATATGTCTAAAGTAAATAGGCTTAATACTATTCACATGGGAGTTTTTAGTTGTAATATCAAAGGAAATCCCAAAGAAACTATAATACCCAGGTAGTTTTCAATTCCAATTAACATCATTTCTAATGACTTTAGGAGGTATTTGTGTTATTTAGGAGCCAAAATGAACATAATATCCTAAAACACATTAAAAAAGATGAGACTTGAAGATATTAAGGTCGTGATGGTTTCACTATAACTAGATTATTCAATAGTGAAGTACCCATGAGGCTTTATTAAATATATTATAGTCAAGGTGGTCAATTTTTATTTCCTAATTGATTTTCTCTTACTGGAGATTGATAATGAGAGGACACCGATTATTCTTAGAAGTCCATTCTGGGAAACTCAAAGAGCATTGATCTAGGTCTAGAGTATTGAAGTGTATTTGATAATCAAAAGTAAGAATTTTAGTTTTAATACACATCAGGAAATGAAAAATTATGATGTGAAAGATGATGACTTGTAAGATGATAGCATGCCCAATTTAGAAGAGGTTTCTATCACTTATAGTGATAAAGAAGAATAAAAATCTAATAATAAATAAGTATATCCATGAGATAAGATTACTGATGATGGAGGATTAGATGGAAAACGAAATTATGAATAGGTTCAAAAATTTTAGATGATCTGCAATTTTAATTCTGGGTTTTCAAGTCTGATAAATCACTTATGGATTAGCCCAATAGAAGTAGAGAAGGTGATTCCTACATAAAGAGTGAAACTTTAACGAACCATACTTTTCCAAAATAAATATTACATCTTATTAAATGAATATTCATTATATAATATAATAATCCACACTTTAATCATATAGGTATAATATATTTAGAAACTTGGACACATAAAAAATTTGTTCATAAATGAACTACATTACCTCCCACTTCGTTCTTCATAACTAGAACCCTTCTTAGAAATATCACACTTAAAATTGTTCTTCATAAATAGGGAAAGGAAACATAAGAAAGGGTGATCTCAGATGATTAGTAAGGGTAAACAAGGGATATATCAATGATCATATAAGTATAACATGATTATAATGGTATAAGAATATGAGATTAACATTTTAAAACCATACCTTGTATATCATAAATCATAATATCGAGTCATGGTATAAATATTGGAAGTTTATAAGACATGAATAATAAATGAATCAAAGAATATGAGCCATGAGAGCATAACATTGGCATAATACATGAAATTGTGTCATACATATAAGAATAGAAAATAATCTCCTTATTAGTCAAGGATCCCTTTCAAGACTATCATAGTGGATTAGGTTCACCATACAAACCATAATAGTAGTCAAGTTTCATTACCAAGATTATCATAGTGGATAAAGTTTCTTACTAAACTATGTTCACTCCCTATTCTAGTCCTATTTATCTGATGAGATATTTATCTTTAACAAATGTATTAGAGAGATATATAATTCCAGGACCACCCATTAAATAAATAAAATAATACATATGTGTTTCATAAGATCATAAAAAATTCATCATATCAAAACCCATGAAAATAAATGGGTTACATAAACATTTCATCATAGAATAACCCGTGGAAAAGAAATGGGTTTCATAAAAATTTCATCATTTCATCATAACATAACCAATGAAAAAGGAATAGGGTTCAAAAAAATATTTTCATAATAAACATAAAAAACCATATAAATAATAAGTATGGTATAATTTGATTATATCCCCAATAAATAATTATTAATATCAAATGATGTCATCTTAGATGAAAACACCCCTAAATATCACTTGAAATATTTCTTAATATAATATTCTTTTTACTTTGAAATCACTTATTTAAAATATAAAAAATTATAGAATATTATGGAAAAAATTTTATTTGAAAATAACCTTGGAAACTTTTAAAGGAAACTTTGAACAATTGAGTGTTCATGATGTTCAAAATTTATGCTCATACCATTTAAGTTAAAATAACATTCCTTTCATACTTTGGTAAAAAGTCCAAAAGTACCTCATCCAGAAAATGAAAAGAAGATTCCTTTTAAAAAATTTAGTAAAAAATTAAAAATGGGTAAAAATTACCTTAAAAAACCATATTATAATTGTTAAAACATGCTTTAATTTTTTTAGAAAACAAAGATATGGCATGAAAAGTTTTTTGACAAAAGTGAGAAATAAAGTCAATATTGTTTAAAAATATTCACTCAGCCTATTGAGTACATAAATTGAGTATAGTGAAAGGAAAACATTTTATTTCAAGAAATAACTAGTGTAAATGAAAACTAATTAGTTTCTTGAGAGTTATATCATAATAATTCATCATCAGAAACTTAATCATAAATAATCTTGATAAACAATGAGATTGTAACATAAAACCCCTAACGCTTTGGTAATATTTGAATTATAATCCCCATGAAAGAAATAACATTACATTGATATGAAAAATCCATATAAAATTCATAATAATCATTATAAAATATTTTCATGGGTATTACATACACCACATAAAAGAAACAAGTAGTGAATATGGCATGTCTCACAGAAATAAAAGTGAAACCAAAATCCATTACCTCAGGTCCAGATTCCTTCATGCGTGTTCAAGAATTATTTATAATAAATATATATTTATTTTAAATATATTAAAAACCATAATAATTTATATCATACCATATATTATTTACTTATGTACTTTATCACCTGTTTATTAATAATTATTTATTAAAACCTATATTCAGGGTGATATCTGCTTCGTTTCTCATGCATGTTTTGGTTCTGTAGTTTTTTTTCCTTGTACTTTGATCCTTCTTAAATAATATCCATAATGTTAATAATGATATAAATATCATATATATTCATTATATATATATATATATATATATATATTTATTTATATTCATCCATAAAAGTTTGAGATAAAAAAATGAATTACATCGTTCATGGAGATGGTAGACCGTATGTACACATGAACGCTGTTTTCACTTTTAAAAGGATGGAATAAAATAAATATAAATAAAAATTCACATTTATAGAATTATTATTATATCATATATATCATATATATTCATTAAATCCATCCTTATTTCCACCCAATTAAAACAGAAATGAAAAATAAATCACATTGCTTTGTAGAGGTTATAGTCCATACGTACACACGAGCGATGTTATCATTTTCCAATATTTTTCAAGATAAGAAGGTAGATATGATATTACCATTAATATAGAATATTTATTTTATTAATATAATATATTAAATTTAAAACTATCATATTAACCATCCATGAAAGATGATCAAGGAAAATAAATTGTATCGCTATGTGATGATGGTAAGCTGTACATACGTATGACCAATACGTTCACTTCCCATTTGATAGAAAGAAAGATAATAAATGTTGTTTCATAATCATAATAACATTTTAGTAAATTTAGGATAATTAATTTATTATTTTATGAATAATATAATAGATTTAGAGTAGGTAAAATAATAATTAAAAAGAAAGCGATCAGTTAAGGTGATTACCTATTATTTGAAACAACTCATTTATATATTATATTAAGGATTATAGGGTAGGTATTTTGGGAATAAAATCACCTATATAATGTGTATAATTAAGTTTAAAAGAAAATTTTTATGGTATTTTTGAGTTAGAAGGCTCAAAGTGACATGAAGAAGAGAAAGGAGGGGTTCCCTTTTATAATTGATGGGAGGGGACTATTGGGAATTCTTAAAAAACAAAAATATAATAAAGTTATTATCTAGAGAAAATGCCTCAAAATGTACATTTATTCTAATATAAGGCATTATTAGGTTGAAATAATATCAACCAATAAAATATTTATAGGTTTAAGTGGTGTTTTAAACCTTATCTTTTGGTTTATCCCCTTAGTTAATATATGTTAACATTAACAACAGTAAAGTCTTTTTCACTCTTAAAGGGTTATAATTTTACATAAAAGGTTAAAATTAGATCATAAATAGAAAATAGATGAAATTTTTTACCATATATTATACAAACTATCATCTTTCAATATTTTTATGATTTTCAAAAAAAATTAATAGTATATAGTTTTGATAAAATACCATTAATGTAAATTTTGGTACTCTTCATTTACTTTGGATTAAAATACATAAATAAAAAGATTTAATTTAAATATAATCATATTAAACATCATTAATATGTTATATTTATCTAAAAAATTAATATAAAACTATAAATCACTCAAATTATATTAATTTTAATATTTTTAAAATCATTTGTTTTATTTTTCTATTAATTAAATAAATACTGTATTAACATTGCACATGAACTAAAGGTAATTTTTTAGAAAATAAAAATTATAAATAAATTAAAATAATAAATATAATTTCATTATTAAAAAAATATACATTTATATCCATTCATAAATTTCTTTTGTCCCTATGTGAACACATAAGATATATTTAAAACTAAGAGGGTGACATTTTGTAACTTTGTTTAGTTTAAAAATTATATAGGTCATGTTCATGGAAAAGTGTCCAATTAACAAATTATTTAAATAATAATGTTATATAGGTCAAATTAACTTCATCCAATAATAATTTGGATGAAAATTTATGGCATTATCACTTATTTTTAACCTAGATTAACCTGATTTTCCCTTTACCGATGTGATGATTTTTTCCACGATTACTATTCATATTGAAAAAAATAAAAGGAGACTATTTACCAAATTTTTACCTCATGATTAAAAACATGGAATCCATTTTTCAATATTAACCTTTTATAAGTGATATAAATTATTTTTAAAAATAAGCATGTAAAAAGTAGCGAAATCTTGTTTTTAGAAAAATATATTTTTAAGCATAAAATTTGGTTTATTCAGATCCTAAGATTTGAAAAATTTTAAATGAATGTTAAAAAATATGAATATATATATATATAAATTTCATTAAATTCATTCAAAATTAGAGATTAATTTAATTTATTAAGATAAAAATGCATTGCACGCATAAAAATAGTTTTTCATAAAATCATCTTCTTTTATTTTCAAATAATTTTTATTTTTATTTATAATGAATTTATAACCAATTAATTTTTTTGATACATATGTAACTATATTATTTTAATAATTTTTTTTCTATTTATACTCACCAATCCAATGGTTAGGTGATAAATTTCACATGATAATATTTTAATAGTACATCGTGGTTTTTTTAAACTTGGTGTTGCATGTAACACATGCTATTGGATAAATACAATTATTTAAAGATAAAATATTTTCTAAAATTTTTGGGTGTTACATTCTCCCCCACTTAAAATGAAAATTTACCTTGAAACATATCACTCTAATAGAAACAAATAAGGATATCTTGGTTTCATTACATCCTCAGGCTCCCAAGTAGCTTGTTTGAATTTATGATTCCTTGAGAGAACTTTCAAAAGGTGAGTAGTATTATTCCATATCACTTTATCTCTGCAAAACAACATTTATACTAGTTTTTTATTTATAATAAATATCATTCTACAATGGTATAACCTCTGATTTCAATACATGTGAAGGATCAGGTATGTACTTTATCAGGAGAGATACGTAGTACCTATCATGAACTTGAGAGAGGTTCAGTGGAAGCATCAAGAGATAAGCTACCATCCCTACTTGATCAAGAGTCCAAAAAGGTACAATATACCTGGGGCCCAACATTACATTATTATTAATCTCATAAATTTTTTTCATAGATAAATTTTTAGAAAAACTTCTCACCAAATTCAAATTCCAGATCCCACTGATGATTGTCAGTATAATATTTTTATTGACTTTGAGCTACCTTGATGTACTGTTTAATGGATCTAACTTTATCTAATATTTCCATAGCTAACTCAGGTAATAATATCTTTCTTTCTATAAGATTATCCCATTATATTCGAGTTCTACACTTTTTTCCATATAGGTATTCATAAAGACCTATCTAAATGATCGAATGAAATCTATTATTGTATGAAAAGTAAACTATAAGAATATATTGATCCAAAAACATTTTAAATCAAGATAAAAATATATCAAAATATCATTTAGGGTTTTAATGGTTCTCTCAGATTTACCATATGTATGATGATGATAAGTATCTTTGAAACTTAACACTATATCAAGAGCCTGTTAAAGATTTCTTTAAAACATTGCGGTAAACCTTGGATCTTGATTATATAAAATATAATGTGGTATTACTTGAAACCTTACCACTTATTTAATATAAATTCTAGAAAGTAAGTCAAGAGTGAAATATTCTTATATAGAAATGAAGTATTCTGATTTCTTAATGTGATCGACTACAACCCAAATAGTATTATGGAATTTAGATATTTTTGGGTGTTCAATGACTAAATATATGGTGATTTATTCCCATTTCCATTCTCATGTGGGTAAGTATTATAACACACCATTAGAATTTTGTCTCTTAGATTTAACTACCTAACATACCAAGCACAAAGATACATATTATACAATATTTCTCTTCATGCTATTCCACCATAAATACTATTTCAGATCTATATACATATTCATAATTCTATGATTAATTAAGAATGATGAACTATGAGCCTCATTAAACAACACCTTATTAAAATCAGGTATTATATAGACACATACATGATTCCTAAACCTTATAATTCCATAAAAATCAATGTCAAAATTAGGAACATTTCTCACCTTTTTCTACATTTCCAAATCATGTTTCTGCAAATATTTAATCCTCACCTCAATAAATGGTTGAACACTCATTTGAGAAAGATAATATTTTCCCCCTTCCTTAAATATTTCAAGACTCAATCCTTTTAAATTTTAAAAATATTAGATATTTTTTAATCCTTAGCATAGGTAAGCTAGTATGGTCCTTTTGAATTAGAGAATCTACCACCTTGTTCTATTTCTCAGGGTGGTAATGTATTGAGTAGTCATACTCTTTAATCAAATCCAACCATATTCTATAGAGTATATTCAACTATTTATGTGTGAAAATATAATTTAAACTTTTATAATTAGTATATATATCACACCTTTCACTATAAATATAATTCCTTTATATCTTTAATGAAAAAAATCACTTTATCTAACTCCAAATCATGAGTTTGATAATTTTTATCATGGACCTTTAATTGTCATGAGGCATAAGATGTCACTATATCATTTTACTTTAGGACACATACTAGTACTTTATTTAATGCATAATTATAGATCATAAGCCCTTCTCCACTATGAGGTAATGTAGGTATAGTTACACTAACTAACCTTCTCTTTTATTCCTTAAAATTTTCTTCACATTCACATATCAAATGGAACTTAGTTCCTTCCCAAGATAACTTGGTGAGTGGATTAGTTATTCATGATAAATTCCATACAATTTGTTGATAATATCTAACCAAAACAAGAAAACTATGGATCTTAATCACAATGGTTAGTCTGGGCCAACATTCAATAACTTCTATCTTTAAAGGATCTACATATATAGCTTCACTTGAGATTATATAACCCAGGAATGAATCTTTATGAATCCAAAATTTACACTCGATAAATTTTTCATATATCATATACTTCCTTAGGTTCTTAAACACAATTATCCATCTATATTCATACTCTTCCTTTAACATTGAATATATAAGAATATAATATATAAATAATGCCACAATCTGATCAAGTTAATCTCTAAAAAGTCTATTAATTAAATCCATGAAAATATCATGAGAATTAGTAAGACCAAATGACATCTCTATAAATTAATAGCTTCCATACCTTTTATGGAACTCTATATTGGGTATATCCTATTTATTGAATCTCAATTTATGGCATCTAGAATAAAGGTAAATATTTGAAAAGTATTGATCTCTATGAAATTGATCAAATAATTCATAAATATGAGGTAGATGATACTTATTTTTGATAGTTATCTTGTCAAGTTATCGATAATAAATACAGAGTCACATTGATCCATATTATTTCTTAACAAAAAGAATAGGTGTAACCTATAGTGATGCATTTGGATTAATGAATCCTTTTTCCAAATTCTCTTATAGTTTCTTATTTAATTCCTATAACTCAATCAGGAACATTCTATATTGATTATTTGAAAATAGGTGTAGAAATAGGTATGAGTTATATTGATAACTCAACTTCATGATTTTGTGAAAGACTAGGAAACACTTATAAAAAAATATCAAAAAACTATTGTATAATAGGAATATCTTTGATTTTTGAGTTTATCCCCAACCATATGAGATAAAAAACTCTTTTTAATAGGAACCATGTCCCATACAATGGATGCATTTTCCGTCGAAAGTTTATATTTATCATCACATTGATAGATAATCATAGGTAGGTTTTGAATATCAAATGGGACTTTATTTCCACAACAATTGATGTGGGATTTATGTAAATAAATTTAATATTTTCCCAAAATAACTTCAAATTCAACTAGAGGGAGAATAATGAAATTTTTAGGAAGCACATTCCCACAAACTTCAATCAGAGAAGAATCACAGACTTGAGATATGATCATCATACCATTATGGGTTTTTACTTCTAACTGAAAATATAATATTTGAGGTGGTACTATTGTACCCTTATAAAATTCAAAAAAATATAAGAGTGGGTAGAACCAGGTCTAATAAGACATTAAAATTTCGAGAGTAGATGGTAAGTGTACCTTTCACCACTTCCTTATTGTACTCCACATCGCCAATAGTGATCAAATGAGATTTAAATTTGTCTCTAGACTTAATAGGTTTCTGATATCGATCAAAATTATTAACCTTATGGTTTAAACACTATTTAGAATAATACACATACTCCTTGAATTTGAAACACTAGAGTGTGGGTGGTGTATTCTATGGAGATTTCTCTCTATCCGCATCATTAGATAACTTCTTCCCATAATTATAGAATTCAATTTCCTGATGACTTTCCTTTCAACACTTAAAAAATTTATCACCCCCTTAAGAAAATTCCCACCATGTTTCCTTCCACACTTTGAGTATAATAGAAATCTTATCTTATTGTATATATGTTTTTTAGAATTCCTCTTGAATCCCATTTTATTTTCTTATAAAAAAATTGAATAGATAGGTAACTAAAATATCTATTTCCATCTTGATAGCTCATGAAATTATTTATTCATAGATACTAAAGTCTCTTATATATAAAACCCTAAAAATACTTGGTTTTAAGCCACTAAATAATCGATCAACCTTATTTTTAGGTTAGATGATAATACCAGAAGTTTACCTTTCAAGTATCATAAAATTTACATCATAGGTTCTAATAGATTTATCATCCTTTTGTTTTAGATAAAGTAATTACATATTAATATTTTATGAAGAATAAAATGAAATATATTATTAATAATTAATATCTTAAACTCATACCACTCCATGGAGTCAATTTATTCCTATTTCCTCACGTTCTTAATAAGAGTCCACCATTGATACACTTATGCTTACAAATGATGGACAGATAAAATGAAGGCCCACTAAAACAAGAATGCCCACTCAAAGAAACTAGTGGATAAAAAGTCTCACTAAAAAAATGTGGGTGTTTCATTATAAAGGACTCAACAAAAATGTTGTTCCCTTTTTTTATCATTTTGAAATTTGGTATGATTCATAGCATGAGAATGTTTCATAAGAATAGTAATGATATTTTTTATTCCATCTCCTATAACATATGGTGGCTCAGAAGGACAATAATTTCATTTTTCATTTCATACATCATTAACATGATTCCTTAGGGATCCATTCATTAACAAAAACCAAAAATAGTGTTAGAAAAATAGTGGAAAACCATATAATCATGAAAATAATTTATAGGCTGTCTAAATTGAGACAACTTCTTCTAAATCCATGAATCCTTAGGTTTATCCTAGGCTATCCATGATCATTACAAAAACTTTTGGATGTTATCCAATACTTAGACTTATCCATAGGGGTTTAAATAAAGTATTCACATACTAGTTTATAAAGGTATCCAAACATTTTTCTGATACCAACTATAATGACACATACATTTCATACATATATATTACATCTTATTAGATTAATATTCATTACATAATATAATAATCCATGCCAGAATCTTGTAATTATTGTATATTTAGAAACTTAGAAATAGAAATAACTAGTTCATAAATGAAATACAATGCTTCCCACTTAGTTCTTCATAAATATAACCATTATTATACATATCATAATTAAAATATTTCTTCATAACCTATGAAAGTAAATATAAGAAAGGGTGATCTTAGATTCTCATTTAGAGCAAACAAGTGATATATCAATGATTATATAAGCATAAAATGATCATAAGGGTATGGAAATATGATATTAACATTTGAAAACCATAACCTTCATATCATAGATCATAATATTGAATCATGGAATAAATATTGGTATTTTATAAGACATTAATCATAAAGTAATCAAATAACATGATCCACGAGAGCATGACATTGGCATAAGACATGTAGCTATAGTATATACATAATCATAGAAAATAATTTCCTTAGTAGTCAAGAATCAACACCAAGACTATCATAGTGAATTTGGTTAACTCCCAAAACCATCATAATAATCATGGTAAAATCCCAAACAATCATAGCGGATAGAGTCCCTTACTGAACTGGGTTTACTCTTGATTCCAATCCTATTTATCTCATGAGATATCCATATTTACCCAATTAATTGGTGGGATATATAATTCCCATCCCACCCATCATATAAATAAAATCATAAATATATTTTCCATAAGATCATAAAACATTCATAATATTATAACACCTGAAAATAAATGGTTTTCATCAATATTTGATCACGGAATAACCCATGGAAAAGAAATGAGTTTCATAAAAATTTCTTCATTTCATAATAGCATAACCCATGGAAGGGAATGGGTTTCATAAACATATTTTCATGATAAAAATAATCCATTTATAGAAAGAATAAGGATGGTATCATTAGATTATATCCCCAGTAAATATTTAGTAATACCAATTGATGTTATTTTAGATGATAACTCCTTTAAATATCATTTGAAATGTCTCTTGATAAAAATATAATTTTCGATTTGAAATCACTTCTTTTCAATATAAAATTTTCTAAAATATTATTGAAAACATTTTATTTGAAAAAAACTTGGAAACATTTAAAATAAACTTTAAATTATTGAGCAGTCTAGACAGTGGAGTTTTTTCATATTGTATAAGTTAAAAAACATCCCTTTCATAATTTTGTAAAAATTAAAAATGTACCTCATTCAGAAAATTAAAAGAATATTCATTTTAAATCATTTATAAAAATTAAAACATGTGTAAAAATGAACTTAAAAATAGTAGGATAATAGTAAAAACATTCTTTAAAACATTTTTAGAAAACATGGATATGTAAGAAAAAGGTTTTTTGACCGAAGATATAAATAAAATAGGTTTTATTTAAAAATATTTTTCAAGTCTCTTGAGTAATTAAAGTAAGAAAAATAAAATGAAAACATGTTTTTTCAAAAAAAATAACTAGTGTATAATAAAATTCATGAGTTTCTTGATAGGTATATAATAAAAATTCATTATAAAAAATTTAATCATAAACAATCCTGAAAAACAATGATATTTTAACATAAAACCATTACCATTATGTTAACATTTAAATTGTAATACCCATTAAATAAATGAATTTATGGATATTTAAATCTAAATAAAACTCATAAGAATAATCATAAAATATTTTGATTGGTATTATAAACACCACATAAAAGAACAAAGTTGTGAATATGGCATGTGTCTCACATAAATAAAAGTGAGATGAAAATCCCTTACTTCAGGTCTGAATTCCTTCGTATGTTTTCAAAAATGCAATATGATAAATATATATTTATTATAAATCTATTAAAAACCATAATCATATATATCATACCATACATGATTCACTTGTGACATTTTATTACACTTTTATTAACAATTCTTCATTAAAATCATTGCTACTTCGTTTTTCATGTATGTTTTGGTTCAATAGTTTTTGGTCATTATACTTTGATCATGGTTACATCTTCTCCAGAATTTTAATATTGATATAAATTTAATATATATTAATTATATACATTTACATATTTATATTCATTCATAAAAGTTAGAGATAGAAAATTGAATTGCACTGTTTATAGAGATGATAGGCCGTACGTACACATGAACACTACTTTCAGTAATAGGAGGATAGAATAAAATAAAGTTAAATAATAATTCACATTTAAAGAATCATTATTATATCATATATATCACATATATTCATTAAATACATCCTTATTACCATTAAATGAAAATTTAAATGAAAAACAAATCACATCACTTCATGGAGGTGGTAGTCCACATGTATGCACGAGCGACGTTATAGTTTTCTAATAGTTTGAAAGGTAAGAAGATATATAAATGATATTATCATTATAAAATAATATTTATTTCATAAATACCATATATAAACTTTAAATCCATCATATTAACCATCCATTAAATATGGCATTGAAAAAATTAATTTTATCACTATGTGGAGATGGTAAACCGTATATATGCACAAGCGATACTTTCACTTCCCATTTGATGTAAAGATGGTGAATAAATGTGGTTTAATAATAATAATAAAATTTTAATGTATCTTTGATACTTAATTTATTATTTTATTAAGAAAATAATAGATTTATATAAGGTAAAATAATAATTAAAAAGAAAGTGTTCGGTTAAGGTGACTACCCCTTCTTTGAAACAACTCCTTTAGATATTCTCTTAAGGATCATAGGATTGATATTTTGGGAATAAAATCACCTAATAATGTGTTTAATAAAGTTTATAATATATTTTCTCAGTTTAAGGTCAACCTAGAAGGTTTAAAGTGGTGTGAATAAGAGAAAGGAGGGGTGCCCTTTTATAATTCGGAGAAGGGGCACTCTCGTGATTTATTAAAAGATTAAAACATAATAAAGTAATTATCTAACCCAAATGACTCCAAATGGAAATATATTCTAATTTAAGGTAGTATTGAATTTAAATAACATCATATATTAAAATTTATATCAGTTTATGTGGTGTTTTAAGCATTATCTTTTGGTTTAACCCCTTTGTTAACGTATTTTAACATGGATCACAATAACATCTTTTTCACTATTAAAGGGATATAATTTTACATATAAGGTGAAAATTGGATCATAAATGGAAAAGGTATTAAATTTTAAACCATATATTTTATAAATTATCTTATTTAATGTTTTTATTTTTTAAAATAATTAAATAAAATATTATTTTGATAAAATATCATTAATGTCTATTTTAACACTATTCATTTAATTTGAATTAACAGACATAAATAATAAGTTGTAATTAGAATATAATCCTCTTAAAAATCAAAAATATGTTATATTTATCTATAAAATCTGTGGAACACTATAAATCACTCAAATTATATTACTTTTAATGTTTTTAAAACCATTTATTTTATTTTTCTATTTATTAAATAAACATTGAATTAGCATTGAGGATGCATTTAAGGTAATTATTTAATCACTAAAAATTATAAATAATTTACCATAATGAATATAATTTCTCTATACAAAAATTACATATTAATATTTGTTCATAAATTTCTTTTTTCCATATGTGAACACATAAGGGATATTTAAAACTAAAAGAGTGACATTTTTTACTTTCTTTGCTTTAAATATTATATAGGTAATTTTCATGGAAAAGTGTCTATTAAAAAAATAAATTTATATCCTATGGTGTTAAGGGTCTAATTAACTAAATCCAATAAGAATTAGGGTAAAAAATGTGGATTTATTACTTAGTTTTAACCAATATTATCCCAATTTAACCTTTACTGAGGTGATAAATTTTACCACGGTTACTTTTCAAATTAAACAAAAATAAAAGGGGTATATTTACCAAATTTGGACCTCTATATTAAAAATATGGGATCCATTTTTCAAGATTATATTTTTATAAGTATCATAAATTATTTAAAAAAAGTTTGAAATATGATATGAAAACCACTTTTTAGAAAAAATATTTTTAAGTGTAAAACATGGTTTATTCTCATCTGATTCTTAGAAATTTTTTAAATAAAATTAAAAATATTTGAATATATAATATATATACTTTTAATTAAAATAATTTTATAATTTTTATTAATTTAATTTGTTAATATAAAAATATATAGCGCACTTAGAAATAGTTTTTCAGAAAAACATCTTTTTATTTTAAAAATATTTTTTTTTTATTTCTAATTAATTGAAAACTAATGAATTGATTTTATACATATGAAACCATAAATTTTTTATAATTTAGTTATTTCTATTAATACCCACCAATACAATAAATAGGTGATAATGACCACATAATAACATTTTAATAGTACATCGCGGTTTGTTTAAACTTGGTGTTTCATGTAACACAAACTATAGAATAAATAAAATTATTTAAGGAGAAAATATTTTATAAAATCACAAGGTGTTATATAAATCGATATTATTTAAATTAAAGAGAGAAATATATATAGGTAAGACCCATCTAGGTTCATTTTTTGATCCAAAACTGGTATAATATTTCCAATATTCCATCACTTGATAAAAAGAGGTAATATTGAGCCAATAACATTAAACAAAAGTGATTCTAGGAGGCAACCTGAGTTTTTAGGATTTTTAATTTTATATTTTTTTCTTATAGGATAAATTAACCTATAATTTTTTAGTTTAATTGAAACAAAGAATGAAATTTCACTTGTTTCTATTTTTATTTTTAGGTCTATCATGAAAGTAAAAGTCACATAACCAAAAGGAAACAAAAGAGGCCACCTGCATGAAATTCATGCCATGAGATGCAGATTCACACCATGAACTATTATATAATAGAAACCAGGTAATTTAACCACTATATTTCATTTAAATGATCCAAATCACATAAATTCAATATGTGAGTATGAGATTTTAATTTTAGTATTTTCTATTACAGCCTTACATTTCTTCATAGGAATTTTTAATTGGAAAATACATGCCCCACACTTGAATTTTTTCATTAATCATTGATCTTGGAGAAAAAATTTATTAGTACAAACATAATTCCATGTTTTGGATGTCTTTTTCAATAAATTTAAATTATAAAATGAGGTAATGAATAATTATAAATTAAAATTTGGAAATAGATTTTACAAATCTTGATTTATAGAGACTGAATAATTTTTTTAAATGAAAATTTTATAATCTTTTCTATTATATTAGTTTTTAATTTTTTTTAATTAATATCTTATTAGTATTCATTTAAATGAGTTATTATCCTAATTTTATTCTCTAATTCATGAAATAGTTTCTCATAATAATATTTCCATCATTTTCTTGAGCATATTTCTTGTGAGACATGGACATGCTTTATTCTAGAACTTAACTTTAATATTGTTAAAGAGATGATTATACAAATTCAATTTTAACATGATTGAGACAATTTTACTTATTAATCCATTTATATTTAGACCCACCATTACATTTAATCCTACTTATCCCATAGAATATATTCATAACCTTATTAGGGAAGAGATGCATTACAAGATTCTCTTATCCTTTACTACAATACTATGAATTCCTTACATTATTATCAAAATGATGAGTGTGGGTTACAATGTTCCATGATAAAAGGTATTTTCATATTGAAAAGAATAATTCAAGGGATTTTTTCAAGTTATATTATGAATTTTCGTGATTATTTATCCACTATAATTTATTTCCGACCTACTTGAAAAAATAAAAAAAGAGAAAAAATGGTTGTCTTGGTCAATAAAAAAATCACAATTTCTTGAACAATGTTCTTTTTATAACTATCACAAATAGTGTCATGAGGAGATCATATAGGGATTGGAGGTGTATGTGATATTTTTACCATGTATAAATTAAAAAAATATGAAAAAGAAAAAAACAAGAGGGTTCTTCATTCATATTACTTCATCGATTCATGAAGTTGTTTTGTGTTTTGCGAAAATTAGAGATTTCATCATATTAAGGATAATTTTTCATTGATACTTTATCAACTATCATTCAAATAACTTTAGAGGTTATCATCATTTTTATTTATACTTGTTTTTATATAAATAACCACCTAACATAAAGCCTCAAATTCACTTTATCCTAACAATGAATCCCTATTGATTATTTGTGATTTTTTCTCTATGGGGTGAAAAAATTAGATACATTGAGGGCCTATGGTAAAGGGTATAATTTGAGGTATGAAAAAAAAATCCATTTATATTTTTACCTTGAGTGATAAGTGAAAATAATTCAAAGTAAGGTGAATTAAAATTGGTATACACATTGATGATGGATTTAGAAATATGAGTGGAATAGAGTGGGGCATTTTTAACTCAAAAAAAGAAAGAGTAAAATACATGTTTTCTTGATTTCATTAAAAAAATGAAAAGTTAATTTTTTTCTCAATGTGATTCTTAATCATTTAATTCCCCATTGAATCTTTTGAGTCTATTTAAATTTTATTTTAATCATTTTATAGTGATCATCCTTGGTAGTATGTTGAGATTTCATTCTTGAGAACAATCTTGAATTCAGGTGTGGGGGGATTTGATATCTATAATTCTACATATTTTTTTTGAATATAAAATTCATTGTTTTTTTCATAAATGTATGTTTTATTTCCCAAAATAGTTATTGTTTTATTAATTTTATGTCAGGAGGTATTTGAACTCAATTTAGAGAGAAAACTGTGAAGTAGGTGGACTTGAGTAGATGTAAGATTGATGTTGAATGAAACTAAATAATATAGGATAATCAATATTCACAATTTGAAGGGCTTACTCATGACATGAGAAGTTTGAGACATGAGTTCATGGGTTTAAGTAGAACCTAGTAGAAAAAATAAAGTAAAAAAATCTCAGTAGCAAACATTCACACCATGACACTAATAGACATAATGTGAAACAGGTGTTAAAATGAAAAAATAGTTTGGGAGGGAAGCCTAAATATTCACACCATGAATGATTAGTCATTCTGTGAATCTGGTTGATGAGAAATTTTAATATTATGATTTTTGAATATTTTTATGGGGTTTCATATTTACTCAACTAGGGACTCTCAAGTTTGACCCAAACTCATTTAATTGACATATATTTATAATTAAAGATGCCTAAGTGATTAATCTTGGACAATAAATAGGAGAGTAAGTCACAATTGAAAAAATGGGAATAGAAGCTATCCCCTGGTATAAAGTTCTACAACTACAAAGTCCTCTGCTAGGATACTCTAAGAATAAATTAAGATTTATTTTCTCCCTCCCCTTATATTTAACCCTCATTAATACCATGAGTGGTTAGTTCTCTCGTTTACCAATAAATATAAGAAAGGAAAATTGTGTTAGTATAATTTATTTATTTTTCTGCCTTTTGGTTTATGTTGGGGTTTTTAATCATATTTCAACTTAAACTTCTTTCCTCTTCTTATATCATGATGATTGGCATATGAAGCTGGAAATTATATTAAACTAAGAAACTAATAACCTAGAATTATGCTATAATATTGAATAATTTAGGGTAATTATGTTTAAATATTACATCTAGAGACCTAACCCCTTAATTAACCTTAGTATTTGACCATTTGGGGGGGGATTTTGGTTAGAGGGAAAGTACCAAGACCAAGGAATTTCCTAGTGTTGACTCTAAAAAAAACATATTCGAGAAATTTATCACTTTATTCCACTACAACATGAACTTATAATTATAAATATTGGAAAGTTCTAGCATTGATATTTTACAAACATCTACTCTTTCATTTTTGGTTCTCACTAAATCATTTAAATGTCCTAAAATCTACTACCACAACCTCATGGGTTTGACCTCTGAATTTCCACTTCCTATACTTAGTTAGTAGTGATGTTTTGAGTCTTTTTAAAATTATTTTAATTTATTTAACTCTATAAGAAATAATTATTTTTCTATGGGTGATTAATGGTATCCCCACCTTATAAATAATATTTTATTTTTGTAGAACACATTATTTTGGTACTACTTTTAGAGAATATTCTCAAGGAGAGATGATGTTAAATGATAACTTTATAGAAAATTATAGGACCCTTACTCTCTAACTCCTAAGTACACATGAACAAGGATTCCCTTCAAGTTCCATTGATCCTTGGATTCCTTCACTTATAGAGAAGAAAAATCCTATTATGGGCATAAGTAACCACATTAACATTTTCCAAAGTATAGGAAATGTCAAAGTTGAATGACAATAGGTATTCCACCCATCCTCTCTGCCGGATGATCAAATATTTTAGAGAAAATTGTTAATATAAACATTTATATACAATGTAAATGAATAAATTATCCCAAAAAATATAGTCTCACTAACTATTAAGGTCATACACAATAGCTTCATGTTCCAAATAATGAGTAAAATAATTCCATTCAGGAAGTTGAAGTTAACATGATCCATAAACCACCACATTACTCCCCTTCATAAGTACACAACCCAAACCTTCACCCAAAGAATCACAATAAACCACATAGGATTATTATACATTCGATTGGGTTCGAACTAGTTTTGTGGTCAAATTAATATTTAGATAATCAATGGAAACCTTAAACTTTGAATCCCATAATAACTTCTCCCCTTTCTGGGTTATAGTAGACAGAGGTGATGCAAGTTTCAAGATATACTTTACAAACCGCTGATAGTATATTCCCAAACCTTGGGATATTTTAATATTAAACACATTATGTGGTTATTACCATGATATGAAAAAATAACCTTTTTAGTATCAACTAAGATACTATGTTACAAGATCACATGTCCTAAGAACTTAAATTCTCAAATCTATAATTGAAATTTTAATAAATTTTCATAGATGTGGTGATACCTTAGGATTCCTAAAACATGTCTCAAGTGATGCACATGATATTACTTTCCAATAGAGTACACTAGAATTTCATCCATGAATATCATGAAAATGTTTCTAGATACTAATGAAAATTTTGGTTCATCAATTCCATGAGGAATATAAAAGTGTTAGTTAGGATGAATGATGTCACAAGGTACTCGAAGTTCCCATACCTACTCAGCAGTATTTAAAATATATGACTCCTTGATTTTGAACTGGTGGTCACCAAACCAAAGATATATTTTTGAGAACTACTTTTCCACTTTTAACTGATCAAAAAAGTCATTAATGAAAAAATATATATTTATTCCTCACCAATAATCAGTTGAGATTTCGATAATCCAAGCATAAGGGGAGAGTCCCAATAGCCTAATTATAAAAGAGAATAGGGGTTACCCAATGAGACACACAAAGGTGTATAAATCCATTGGATATAAAATCATCTAACTAGACTATAATCTCTTTAAACTTAGATAGATCTATGTTGTAATATGGAATCAATATTGGCTAGGTTATTGAGACTAAGTCAATCAATAACTCCAATTCTCTCTTTAGAGGAAAAACAAAAAAATCTTCTGAATAATCTTCATAAAATTCATTGAATACAAGAAAAATATCACCAAAAAAATATTCCTAACTCAATTTAGTGACAAAAAATTATATTAATAAACCAAGAACAGAATGAGGAGGTCTTGCACAACTGGACCTATGGTCCCATTTTCCTTAGAATACATGGGATTTCCCATTGAGGTTAGTAAAGGACAACCGATGATGATTACAATTTATTTGATATTTGTGAGAAATAAACAAATACATCATGATAATAAAATTGAAGATGTCCAAGTAGAGAACTAGAAAATGTAAAACCAGCTCAATTTTTCACATAATGAAGAGGAAATATGGGTATTTTAAACCCTAATCCTTCTTCTTTCTTAAAGGCATCGCTAATTGCATAAAAATTGGAATGAGTTCCATTGAATTTTTTAAAATATACACTACATGTATCAATAAAAATGATTGATAGGAACCTGTATCAAATAAAGAAGTTTATAATATCAAATAAAAATAAATGGAACCTCTCACATTCATAGGGCATGTATCAACTTCCATTAGAAACTCTTCAACTATGTGTAACTACTTTGTTCCTATGTCCTATGGTTTTAACCCTATTGTATGTGACGTATCTGACTATTTCAAAAACCCTATAGGTGTTGATGAGCCTATTCCAGATTGAGAATAATACAAATTTAAATATAACTTATGTAAGTGTCCATGATGCCCACATAATTTTTTGGTCTTTGGAGGCATAGTAAAAAACTAATTTTTTGTGCCCCATCTAGACACGCTGATAACTGTTCAAGCTACTAACCACTGATGATGGTGCAAGAAAAGTATTTTATGAATCACCACCACTTTTTACTTTATGAAACATGTTCTACATCCTCTTTCCCTTAAATGATTTACTAGATCTACCAATAAAGGTAGGAGGAACTCTAATCATCCCTGATTTACTTTCCAAGTCAATATTCACCATAAATTCCATATCCACTCCATAATCATAGGTAAAAAGATTTATCATGACGAACTATGACTGAATAATAGGTTTAAGAACCATCTAAAACCTCTAAGCCTTCATCTTTTCATTAGACACAACTTTAGGTGAAAATAGAGTGATCTCAACAAAGGGATTAGTGTACATAAACACTGTATAATTCCCTTTCTCAAGGGTGTTGAACTCAATAGATTTTAGCATGGTTATAGAATATAGGTATAATTTCTTAGTAAAGATGAACTTGAATCCCTTTCACACTAGTACCTCATACTTATTTTCCAAAAAAAAAGATTCCCACCATATTCTACTTAGGCCTTTAATATTGATAATTTCACCCCTCACCTTGACATAATTGGGGGTCTCCATAAATTCAAAGATTCCTTCAATATTTTCTAACCAATATTTTTCCTCCTAAGGATCATTTTTCCCATGGAAAGATGGTGGTTTCTAGTGAATAAAATCTTGGTATTGATTTATATCTTCATCCCTTAAGGTTTACAGTTATCTAGCCTAAATAAGAACAGGTTACACAACTTGGTCCATAGCTCAAACTATGTACACAACTATTTTTATAATCCTGATCGGTTGGGGGATTTTCCTACTAAAGTTCATTGGTATATACCACCTAATGATTCATTGGAGGAATTTTGGGGGTATATTACTACGCATAATAATAAATGAGACATAATAGCATAAGATCCAATAATCAATTATAACTTAAAATAGTAGAAGTAAATCGAAGTTATAAAGAGACATGGAAAAAGAAATATTGGGATTAAAACACTCTGAAGAAAAAAAAACACATTTCCCTACCACCTATGGAAACTTAAGTCACGTCATGATGAGATTTGAAAAAACACTCACTTTAAACACACCCCTTATGTCTCAAAATTTATATTTCATGTCTACCAAGATATCCCAAAGTTTATACTGAAAATGAAAATAGAAAAAACTCCTGTGATATTGATTTTTCATGAACTAACCAAGGTTACATAACTTCTTGAAACTCAGACCAGGTATTACATGGCCTGAAGGGAATTACTAATCTCCACGGGATAGTGAAAAGTGTCCGGGCATCAATAACTACCTTTGAGAATGATTTTCCCACAATAAAACATAAATAAGATAAAAAAAATAAAGGAAATGTTAGTATTACAATATAAGTCCATAATGGGAAATATTCAAAAGTAAGAAAAAATTAGTGTCCAAAAATAAAAAATCCAAACTGAAGCATAATGTAATTTAGAAAAACCCAACCCTAGGTGACATGTAGTCACCTCTATAATCCCACACCTTGCTAATAAGAAAACCTACCACCACCATGAAACACCTTTCATTTTCCTATATTTGACCAAAAAATATCAACATACACCCAAAGGTGTATCCATAAAGTGAAAAAACAAGTCTAGTAGGATCCCACCAAGTGCTTCATTAGAAGAATTTATAAAATAAACCAATTATTCTCAATTAAAAAATAGAAGTAATGTGATAAAATTTTACAAAGTTCAATATAAAACATGGAAGACCGCCCTTTTTATAGTTTTCACTAATACTTCTATTTTTCATATAATTTTCATAAATATTTCAAGTATACATTTCAAGCATAATAACTAGTAAAATATTCCTATTAGATAACATTAGTTCAGGGATAGTATTATCATACAATTTTTATGATTAGTTAGTGACTTAGGGTACACATTACCCTGGTAGATAGGCACAGGGGATAAGATTTCACTCCCAAGTGTGGCTTCTTATGACAAATTAGGCTACCTCGTTCACACATTACCCTAATAGAATAGGCATAGGGGGTAAGAATTACTCCTTGAGTATATCTCCCAACCTCATTATTAATCACTAATGTAATTACCATATCAAGATCATTAAAAGGGAATTTTATCTTTAAAACCACATAAAACATGCTTTAAAACCATTATAGTTAACAACACCAAGGGAGAAATCCATTTTTATAAAATCCATCAAAACCACCACATTTCACCAATCATGACTTAATTTTTTTTTCAAAACCCATTCTCAAGATAAATCCATAAACTTTTTTGCTAGAAATTTTAGAAAACTATTTCAAGGAGTAAGCATAAAAGGTTTGTTTAGTAAATAAAAATCATGAAACAACCTACCTTGAGGCACTTTGATATCAAGACTCACATGAGATCTATAATATAAGAATAACCAAGGGTTTAAAAAGAAAATGAAATACCATAATCCATGAATCCTCAAATACGAATATCTAATTCATCAATTCTAGAATAATGGAAGGGAGAAAAAACACTTAACACAACATTTCCTAATGAACGCACAATGATCAATAGAGATCAAGATAATAAATCCCAATACCACATTGGATCTATAAGAAATCCAAATATATCATGTAAAAACCCTTATATTTAGAATCAAGATCCCCGATCTACATTCATATTCTATAAGAGAAGAGTAGATCATAGATGAAAAAAATAACAACATGAAGCGACCACTTACCTTTGAAATCCTAGATACAATGTTCTTAGATTCAATTGATTCGCACTCTAGAAGGAAAAAAATCTCTAAATCCCTAACTTGAGTCTCCCAGGTCGAGATCCTAATTCACCAGAAGAAGAATTTGTCCGAACAGAGCTATTCCATGTTTTAAAAATAAAAATTTGATTAATTAATTTACATATTACAGTTTGGAAGCATGGTTTGGAGAACTATGTTCTAGCTGTGCACCCATTTCTAGGATTATGGAGGAGTTTCATGGTTCATCCATATGGTTTGAAAAACTATACACCAACTACATGAAATACCTCTATAACAAGTTGTATGGTTTTATGTGGAGGTTTTATGGTTTTTTCTTAACTATGAACTTAACCTTGTACCCTCCTAAGGGACTCCAACCTAAGTTGCATGGTTTCATGGGAAGACCTGCATGATTTTATCTAATAATGCACCAACCATGAACATGCCCATAAAACTCTAAATACTTCTAAAAGACACCCAAAATGACCCAAGAAAATCTCCAAATGAATGATGGTCAAAATGAAGGGATATAAATACTTGAAAGAAACACCAATATGTGACAACAATAATATGAATTATATAAATAAATATATAAATATATTAAATATAAATCTATATATTTATATTTATATTATATAATTTATAATACAAACACACACACACATTTTTATAATTATATGTGTGCATGTATATATATATATAATTATATATATATTATAAATTATATATATATTATAAATTATATTTATATTATAAATTATATAAATATGTATTATATATAAATAATCATTTAAATATATTAATATATATAAAAATATATAAAAATCTAGTATATATAAATAAGTATATAAATAATTAGATATTAGAAATATTATATCTCTGCATACATGTGTTTATTTATATAGTATATAAATATGTATGTGTGTTTATGTAGTATATAAATATAAATATAAATTTTAATGTGTTTATATAGTATATAATTATAAATATAGATATGTGTTCATGTGCTTGTAGAATATAAATATTTCTAGTATATAAATATAAACATTTCTTCTATATAAATATAAATATAAACATATCTGTGTGTGGTATATAAATATAAATATGTGTGTGCATATGCATGTGTAGAATATAAATATGTGTTTGTCTCAATATATATATATGTGTGAGTGTGTGTTTATGTAGTATATAAATATAAATACAAAAGTGTTTGTGTGTATTTATGTAGTATACAAATTAAATTTAAACATGTTTGTGTGTATGTTTATGTAGTATAGACTACTATAAAAAGGGTCATCAATAACCGCAAAAATGGATGATAATGGCCTATCGTGACCATCTAGAGAATTCCGTATGGGATTCATTGTTGGATCAATACAATAGATAAAAAAATGGTTATTTGTATATTACTACAGGTCATCCGAGGGGTGTTTATAGTGCCCTAAATCTAGTAGTCACTATAGGTTATCCAGTGAGATTCTATAGTGACAATATAAAGACCCAAAAATTCCATGTAATGTTTTTAATTATATGGGAATTTTTTGAGACCATGAAATCTGACGACGCATGATTCTGAGGCTCAGAGTGCTCGGAATGGTCCGTATAAGTTTTGTTAAACTTTAAATAGTGCACATAAGCAGTTTTCCTGAAAAAGTGGAATAACTCTTAAATGTTTATTCAGATCAGAAATCTGAGGGCACCGTTGCACTCAGGATGGCGGGTTTACCCTAGGCACGACATAAGTTTAGACGGCCCAAGCCTACAGTGAGAAAACCTGAAAATGACATAACTGTAAATAAAATAATTAAACAAAGTTATTTTATTTTTCAAATGCTTATAACTCACTAACTGTAACTCAGATTAAAAATACAAGACCACTGCTGAACTTTTGAGTGTATTCTTTCTTTAAGAAGATACTAATTATGGCTGGAGCGGTCCACCAGAGAAAGTTAGTTTTTGGAAGTAAATAGAATAATTATGTGACAGTTATTTTATTTTAAAATCAGTATCTTTTAAATGGTAACTCAGATTGGAAATATGAGAGTACCGTTGGGTTCGCTGGGGAATGTTTCACTTATGCAAAGCCTAACCTTAACCAGCATGGGTTGAGGGTGACTGTAAATAATTTTTCGAAATCTTTTTCAGGTACGTTTAGTAAACACACAAGTGGGTTTTTGTAACATTTGAACCGGTGATCGGAATTAAAATATGAGGACATCGTTGAACTCGCAACACTGGTATTCGCATAAGGAGACCTTCATCTCGACCATAGTTGGTCTAGGGTGAAAGTTAGTTTACGAGTTTTTTGTGGAAATAAAAAAAATAAAGAATAGCTTTTATTTTAATTTTATTGAAACCTCTCTACATAGGTTATGGAGGTGGAGACCACCCAAACTAAAAATACCGAAATTGAATTCTTGTGGTGGGGACCACCCAAACCCTCTTTAATGGGAGAAAACCTTTCAACTCCCCATTTAATTAATTGAGCCAACTAAAATTAATTAAATGTGTCAAAATTTAATTGTGCCAATGCAATGCAATTATTTGTGCTATTTAATTGCACCAATGTAAATTAAATGACTTGACCTTTCAAATACTAAGTAACAACGTCATTGGAATTTAGGAAGGTTTCTATTAATTTAACCTTCATAAATTCCACGATTGTTACTTACCCTCCACCTCTCCTATTTATATGGAGCTTGGGGGGAGGAATTGGCACAGCCTCACCATGCAATGAAGCTCTTGTAAAGTGCCGCGACACCCAACACTTAGAGGACAGAACTGGTTCCAGCGGGCGGTGACGAGCAACACTGAACGACGAACCGAGGATCGATGAATGAGTGATGTCGTTGGAGGCTAGTTGCGGAGGACTAAGAACGCCAACACTTCTTCAAACATGAACAATATCCAATGAACTTGAGGTAGGGGATTAGTTTCATTTGGGTGTTTTTGATTTCCTCTTCCCTGTTATTGAATTTATATGAAGAACGCGGGTCAACCAACTAACAGGTTTACCCGAAACTCCTTCGTCTTTGCGGGAGGATGTTGTGGGGTATCTTGTAGGGTTTATTGCTGTTTTGAATACCCCCTTACCCATTCTTGATTTTCTTCATTATTCAAGAATAAATAAGCTGATTGCTATCCTTCTAACACGGAGAGAGCGGCCCAAAAGAACACGACCCGACATCTCCACAACCTTTGTGAGTTTTGATGGGCTTGAAATGATGGCGACATCCCGAGGCAAGTGTGGAAATAGTCTAAATGAATAATGGGCCACTGGGGCGTGCCTGGTGACCCAAGTAATGTCCCTGGTGGGACTCGGAAGCGGCAGCCGACACTCTGGCTGGCCGCGATGAAGGAGGCGGCGCGACCGTGCTACCGGAGAAGGACCGCGACTCGTCGGCCGCAGCAGATTAAAGGCGGAGACCGACTACGTGAAGGGGCAGCGGCGCGCGTCCACACCGCTCGGTAAAGTAGAACCATGGCCTTATGCCTTGGAGGAGAGGGAAGGGCAACCAGATCGCTATCAGCTGCCGATGATGGCACAGCGTGCAACCACACCGCGCGGAGGAGCAGCTGGCCATCTAGCCAGCCAGGGGGTGCCCAACAGACTACCTAGCGCGGTCCGCATTGAGGGCCGCACCATAGGCCACCACCCTGAGCTGCACCATGGGCCACCCAGGGAGCCACCTAGTGGGACAGGCTGGGTCGACCCGAACTGGGTCGGGTCGGGTTGGGTCGGTCCTACCAGGTCGGTCCGGACCCAGACCCACGTCGACCCTTTTCGCTCTTTCGGCCATATCTTAAGCTACGAGCGTCCGTTTGATGACCCATCAACGGAAGCAGAAACCTTGGAGAAAGACATACCTTTTGGTATACCCCACTTGAGTTTTGGTTAAAGTTGGGGTATGGACGGGTTGGATCGAACAAGAATCTAACTGGGTAATCGGGACTAAAAGGCCAATAACTTACAGACCAGGCATCCGATTGATGCACCGTTTGTTGAACTGAGACCGATTTTACATGGAGGTCCTTTGGGATACTTATTCGTGGGACATTGTGTAAGTTGGAGTATTGACATGTGGCTAGAGGAGCGATCCTCCTACAATTAAGTGAGCTTAGTGCGGGAACCATGTAGCTGGGTGTAACATGAGAAAGGGATTCTTCGTGGGTATGTACTCAAGGATCCCACATGGATTTGATCTAGGAACCCGTGTGGGACTACTCTAGGATCCTGTGTGGGTCTTCTGTACTAGGATCCAATGTGGGTCTGATTATGTACTAGGATCCTGTGTGGGTCTGATGATTTTGGATCCTACGTGTAATGCCCCAACCTTATTTACCAAGAGTCAGTGCATTGTTACATAACATTGGCATGATAAAATAAGATCAAGTCTCAAAATACTGATTATTTTAGTATCCTTGGAAACACTAGATACATTCATAAGCCTTACATTACATAATAAAGTGAAAAACTACAACAAAATCTTGTCTTCATATTCCCTCATACTATCCCTACAGGTCATTCATAAAATACTTCTTCACATCCTGGGAAAAATAAAACATTGAAAGGGGTGAGATCAGATGCTCAGTAAGGATAACAATATAGCAGAAACTTTCTTAAATAAACATAAACATTTAAGGCAATGCATAACTAAAAAAAATCATTTTAAACTTGAACTTCAGCATAACATGGAAAAAATAAATTGAAATAATGCCATTTACTTATTCACATGGATATTATACTAGTCGAATAATCACATGCAATATCAATAACCACTTTCATAATGATGGAATGCATAATTTGAGACTATCATAACCACGTAGTCAAGGCCTCGTGCCAAGACTACAAATAAGATTTTGTCAAGGCCTCGTGCCAAGACACTAGTTTGTCTCATGAGACCTACCGATGCATCGAGGAGCTATAGCGAGCTCCACCCGTCACTTACTAAGTCCAAGGCATTCCTCATATGAATAGGTTTAAACATAACATAAACATTCATATTAAAACTAGCATACGAAATGTCAATACTTTCTCCATAAACCATGAATGGTATAAAAATAACACATCCACAATCAAACATATCACAAAACCTTCAATACAATATGGAAGTTTTTTTATCATAATAAATCAAATTAAAATAAGCTTTAAATCCATCAAATAATGATGACATAGATGAAATCAAAACTATTTGAGAGAAATATCAATTTTTTTTAAATCATTGAAAAGTCACACATTTATAAAGGAAGTAATTTAAAAGAGATTTTTGAATCAAAATGTCCCATACCACTTTGAAACTTTTGAAAAGATATATCATTTCAAAACATTCATGTAAATATAAATAAATCCTTAAAATCATTTTGAAAACATGGACATTAATTAAAAATATTCAGAAAGATAAATCTTTAAAAAATTTAAAATTCTGATCTTGATAAAAAGTACCTTTCAAAAATTCTTAAAATATTCATTTTGAAATCATTTAAAAGTAACATAATTATAAAATAAAACATTTAAATTGAAAATATTCTTATAATCTTGTAAGGTAAGCTTCGAAGATTTTATAACGGTGGAAAATAGCCGCACCCGCTGTATAAGTTAAAAAGAGACATTCTTACCTGAATTTTGTCGAAAAGGTTAAAAAGGACCTTGTTTGAAAAACGACGAAAATATTCCTTTCAAACCATTTTTTAAAAAGTCTAAAAAGGGTATAAATTAATTTAAGCCATAGTCTAGTAAACAATAAAAATGTTTTGGAATACATTTTTAAGAAACATGGATGTGGATGATAAAGAGGTCCTAGTAGATAATTACGTATAAACAACCTCGGATAATGAAGAGATTGTGAAATATACCCTTACCTTCTACTTTTCCTTGGATGAGGGTAGGTTAACCTCCTTTATAATGGTGAAATAATTGTTATTAAATTATACAAGAATCATATACATTAATATGATATCATATATGATCTTTTAACATTTCTTTGTTAATAATGTCTTAGTATTATTGTCGTTTCGGGTGTTGACTTACTCGTTTTATTTTATATGTTTTGTTACATAAGTCATGTTTGTTATGAATAGGTTGTATCTTATTCATATACAGAATGATATCAAGTCATTAAATATTATTTTTAATTATCAAATTAGAATTATACTTGCATGGATATGATGGGGAATGAATCTCATTGCGTTCGTGGAGACGGTAGTCCGTACGTACACACGAGCGACAATATCATTCTTTTGATATTTAAATAATATATAATTGAATGGTATATCATATATACTGAATAATTATCAAGTTATATTTATTATTTAAATCAATTACACATCATTATCATACCCATCCAAATAATAATGTTTTGAATAACAATTACACCACGACGTGGAGACGGTAAGCCGTACGTACGCACGTATGGTGACATGTCATTCAAAGGATGGATAGAATACTGAATATGGTTGTACCATATTTATAATAACATAACAGTATATATAAGATACTGGAGTTATTATTTTATAATGTAAATAAAAAAGAAAGAATAATTTGAAGAAGAGTGGAACTTTGAAAGAGGGTGGTGAAAACGTTACCTCTTCTTCGGGTTCTTCCTTTTGATTTGATCAAAAGGGCTCCTTAGGTTGGATTTATGATTAAAGTAAGGACTCTAGGATTAAGGGAGTATAGATTAGAGGGTATTTCGTCAGAGTTTTTCCGAAACAAAAGGATTTTACGGTATGAAGAATTGGTTAGAAGTGGTGTCCTTTTATAAGGGGAAAAAGGGGCTCTTTAGAAAAAATGTAAAGTATTAATTTATAATAAATTCAGATTCGGTTTATAATGGCTCCAAAGTGGATTATTCAAAGTATAAGGTGGGGATGGGTCTAAATCCTTTCAACCAATATATTTTAGACATGTTTAGGTCATTATATTAACCTTATCTTTTAGTTTTAACTCTTAGATAATTAGTTTGACATTTACCATGTCACTTTGTATCTTTATATTATATAGTTAATAAACTTACTATATACATACATGAGACCCCCAAGTGTTCCATTAATGATACAACTATCATTATATAAGTCTTTTGGCCGAACCTTACATTTTTAGGAATAGAATATCAATTAATAATTTAATAATTGTTTTAAAAACTCATTTATGTCAATTTTGACACTATTCAATAATTGATTTTTTTTCAAGTCATAACAACTTTATTAATTAGAAAAAAATTACTTTAATAAATACTAACATGTCATATTAACCAATAAAATTCGTTTATGTCGTAAAAAATTTAAAATTATATTTATTTTAACATTTATAATACCAATTGTTTGTTTCTTTCATTGATTATTAAAATACTGCATCATTATTGTATTATAAATAAATTTAATTATTAATTGTATAAAAATTATAAATACAATACAATTATGTAGGAAATATTTTTATCTTTCTAATTAATATTTATAGTTGAAAATATAACATATATAACCCTATGTAAAAATTGTTTTTCTAAAAGATATATGCTTTTGTCAATTTTGTATTTACTTTAACTTAATTAATATAAAATGTCCTTATCACCTACAAGTGGCTCCATGGGGTCCCAAAATCGACTCAAAGATGACCATGGTAGGAAATATATCATCCAATAGGGTTTGAACACGTTTTAGGGTAGATTAATATTATTATAATATTATTTTTTACCCTTATTTACCGGATTTACCCTTTAACCATGGTAAATAAAATATTACCGAAGTAATTATTCAAAATGTCTAAAAATAAAAGTTACCTATTTACAAAATTTGGACCTCCTGATTAAAAATATGGAATCCATTTTTATAAATTCAAAACACAAAATTGGCAGAAATTAATTTAAAATTAATTCCCGTTGTTAAAACAAAGAAGCGTGTTTTTAAGAGATAATAACTATCAAAAGATTGACACTTGTTTATGTCCGGTTTAAATGTGAAATTATGTCCAATGACCAAAATTGTATTAAATGGTAAAAATATATTCTAAATATACTTTAAAATCTCTCAAATACATAATTTATCACTATTATTTATTTTTATTAAAAAAGTTGTTTTTAATTAAAATTTAGTAATTTTCACTATTCATCAAAATATAAAAGTAATCCGAAAAGTACCAAAATTTGACCCTAGGCTAATTTCAATATTCTGAATCCAAAAATTAAGTCCATTTTGAGATATAAAATTTATAAAATTTCAAAAAATGAGTATTACTATTCATAATGGCTACTTTGATTGGTCGCGGTGTGTTAGAATCTCGAAGTTGCATACAATGCAAGCTATTGCATTATTCAAAGGGAAACGTACCGTGGAAGCTTGGGGTGTTACATTATCACCTCATTAAATAAATTGTTTCCTTATAATTTGAAATTGTTCTTCAAAAATAAAAGGTTGAAAATAGAAAATATCTTTGTGGGAAAATCCACATCGGAAATTGGGTTAGTAAAATTTAGTCTTAATAAGAGGAAAAGAGAAATGGAAGGGTCACCACCAAATTATGATCTTGGTTTGGAGAACATTGATGGAAATTATAGACAAATAATTGGGGGAAAAAGTAAATATTTATAGGGAGTGATTGAGGTCATCAGTCACAAACAATTGTAGAATTGAGGGCCTCAAAACCATCAATCTATGATGATTTAATATATCATTGGTTCAACAAAACATAAGGTATTAGGATAACAAATTTTTGGTTTTAAGATCCCTTACCTAATGTTTATGAATTACTTTCTTCATATAATAATAGAAATATATATACATACATATATATATATATATATATATATATATACTTGACAAGTAGAGTTTTCATCCTTCAACTAATTTCTACCACAAACTCATCTTTCACTCCCAAAGATAATAGAAATCAAAAATATTATATTTATCCTAATCTTATAAGGATCCAAACATTATTATATACCATTAAAATGAAGAAAAATACTTTGTATTGACAAGGGAATTCACATAGTCTAGTGGTAGGTGATAAATCCCAATTGCACTATGTTTGTGGGTTCGATTCCCGCAGTTTTGTCCGACGCAATGGGTTGTCACACGGTCTGCATGTTATCCTTTTTATAAATATCTAAAAATAAATTTAACAATAGTATCCAATGTAAAATATAATCCATTCTAAACTTTATACTTATCCAAAATACTTCTGTAAACCCTCAGTCCAAAATTTATATGAAAGGTAAACATAATTTAGATCCTTTTTACCCCTTAATAGCATGTGAATACCTTCATCATGTATTCTTTTAAAACACTAAAACATCCTGAATCACCATAAAACCTTATTGATTACATTAATGCTCCCTAATTCCTTATAGAATACTAGATATACTTTATCCATCCAAAAATTTTGTAAACTCCAACAATGATGGAATATACAAATCTTTAATCAGTTTCAAGGTAGTCAAGAATATTCAATATAATTTACCCAAATCAACCAGATCTTATTCCAAAATCAGTACCTCAATATTAGGACCATATTAAGGTTTATCTTTCCTTCAACCATGTAATTTCCAAAAATTTTAACTTGTTATAGATTCACTTTTCTTAGTACCATAAAATCTCAAATCCTCAATGAAATAGTACTGTAGTACAATCCTCATTTATTTCCAGCACATCATTGATACAACACTTCAATAAAATAATTCCAAAATAACAACATAAGAACACTAGTCATTCCTCTTCATCTGTGTAAGTATCATAACTTGATTATTATCTAATAGCATCATTTGCGGCATAGTCTGATGTCTGAGACATTGGTTTGTGTAGTGTCCAAACTCCTTGCAGATGAAGCATTGTACATTTGAAACCTTTTTCTTACCCTTAGAGTCACGTACTTGGTGTCCTTTTTCTCCAAAATTATAAAATACTCCCATTCCCTTCAAGAATTTTCCAAGGTGATTCTTTATAAAGTAATCACATATGGGAAAATGCTTCTTTACCTTCTTCCCATTATCTGTCCTTCTCTCTACCATCCTTTCCATCTCTGGCTTCCCGTCAAAGCCATAGGACTCCGATAATTATTTACTTATCTTATGAACACATGACACTATTTCTTCATATGATGATAATACATGGGAGATTATTTCCATTCTAAATTCTGGCTTAAGGTCATGAAAGATATGATCCTTCATACTCTTTTGATCAAGCTTATTGTTGGATTTATCATTCCTTTTACTGGGCGCCATTTCTAAACAATGTCATACACTATATTAGTTTATGAATAGAAATACCTAATCCCAAACTTGTAAAAAACTTAACATAAATTAAACAGTTTATGGATATAATCCATAATCATAAAAATGTCTTCTTTGAGGAAGTATATACTCATAAACCCTTCATAATGGTTTGTAAAGAAAATGAGAACTATCCTAAGCATATCCCCCGAGAGTTTTGTAACCAAGAGTGCAACAAGGCCTGTTGTCGTGCACCAGATCCTGTTCGAGTCCAGCTTAAAATGGTGTTTTTGGGTTTTACCCCTAGGTACATCTATGCCAGATCCGCCTCTACCTACTCGTATCTAGATAGGGATGTATTTCTCGGAAAACTCCCAAAATCTCTACAATACCAAAATTTTAGGAAGTTATTCTATAATAATCCTCAAAGTCTATCTTAGGGCTATGTGATCTAATCAGAGTTTATCTAAATCTAGCTTTAAAGGTTTGTAATAAACTTCCTTTGATACCAACTGTAACGCCCCGAACCCATTTACCCAAAGTCAGTGTATTATTACATAACATTGGCATGATCACAAAAGATCATGTCTCGAAAGACTGATTAGTTTAGTAGCATTGGAAACACTAGATACATTCATAAGTCTTACATTATATAATAAATTGAAAAACTAAAACAAAATATTGTCTTCATATTCCCTCATATTATCCCTGCAGGTCATTTATAAAATACTTCTTCACATCCTGGGAAAAATAAAACATTGAAAGGGGTGAGCTTAGATGCTTAGTAAGGATAACAATATAGCGTAAACTTTCTTAAATAAACATAAACATTTAAGGCAATGCATAACTAAAACAAAATCCTTTTAAACTTGAACTTCAACATAACATGGCAAAAATAAATTGAAATAATTCCATTTACTTATTCACATGGATATTCTACTAGTCGAATAATCACATGCAATATCAATAACCACTTTCATAATGATGGAATTCACAATGCCAGAATATCATAACCACATATCCAAGGCCTCGTTCTAAGACTACAAATATGATTTTGTCAAGGCCTCATTCCAAGACACTAGTTTGTCTCATGAGACATACCGATGCATCGAGGAGCTATAGCGGGCTCCACCCATCACTTACTAAGTCCAATGAATTTCTCATATGAACAAGTTTAAACATAACGTAAACATTCGTATTAAAACTAGCATATGAAATGTCAATACTTTCTCCATAAACCATGAATGGTATAAAAATAACACATTCACAGTCAAACATATCACAAAACCTTTAATATAATATGGAAGTTTTGTATCATAATAAATCAACTTCAAATAAGCTTTAAATCCGTCAAAGGATGTTGACATAGATAAAATCAAAACTATTTGAGAGAAATATCTCTTTTTTTAAAATCATTGCAAAGTCACACATTTATAAAGGAAATATCTTAAAAGAGATTTTTGAATCAATGTGTCCCATACCACTTTGAAACTTTTGAAAATAAATATCATTTCAAAACATTCATGTACATATAAATAAATCCTTAAAATAATTTTGAAAACATGGACATTAATTAAAAATATTTAGAAAGATAAATCTTCAAAACATTTAAAATTCTGATCTTGATAAAGAGTAACTTTCACAAATTCTTTAAATATTCATTTTGAAATCATTTAAAAGTCACATAATTATAAAATAAAAAATTTACTTTGAAACTATTCTTATTTGGTTGTAAGGTAAGCTTCGGCGATTTTATAACGTCGGAAAATAGCAGCACCCGCCGTATAAGTTAAAAAAATACATTCTTACCTGAATTTTATCGAAAAGGTTAAAAAGGACCTTGTTTGGAAAACGACGAAAATATTCCTTTCAAACCATTTTATAAAAAGTATAACAAGGGTATAGATGACTTTAACCCATAGTCTAGTAAATAGTAAAAATGTTTTGTAATACATTTTTAAGAAACATGGATGTAGATGATAAAGAGGTCCTAGAAGATAATTACGTATAAACAACCCCGGATAATGAAGAGATTGTGAAATAAACCCTTACATTGTACTTTTCCTTGGTTGAGGGTAGGTTAACCTCCTAAATAATGGTGATATAATTGTTATGAAATTATATAAGAATCATATACATTAATATGATATCATATATGATCTTTTAACATTTCTTTGTTAATAATGTCTTAGTATTATCGTCGTTTCAGGTGTTAAGTTACTGATTTTATTTTATATGTTTTGTTACATAAGTCATGTTTTGTTATGGATATGTTGTATATTATTTATATATATAATTATATCTAGTCCTTAAACATTATTTTTAATCATCAAATGAGAATTAGACTTGCATGAATACGATGAGGAATGAATCTCATCGCGTTTGTGGAGACGATAGTCCGTACGTACGCACAAGCGACAATATCATTCTTTTGATATTAAAATAATATATAATTGGATGGTATATAATATATGAATAATCATTATAAATTTGTATTTATTATTTACATAAATTACACATCATTATAATACCCATCCAAATAATAATGTTTTGAATAACAATTACATCACGACGTGGAGACGGTAAGCCGTACGTACGCACGTATGGTGACATGTTATTCAAAGGATGGATAGAATACTGAATATGGTTGTACCATATTTATAATAACATAAAATTATATATAAGATACTAGATTTATTATTTTATAATGGAAATAACAATGAAAGAAGAATTTGAAGAAGAATTGAACTTGAAAGAGGGTGGTGAAAACGTTACCTCTTCTTCGGGTTCTTCCTTTTGATTTGATCAAAAGGGATCCTTAGGTTGGATTTATGACTAAAGGAAGGCCTCTAGGATTAAGTGAGGATAGTTGAGAGGGTATTTGGGCAGATTTTGGCCGAACCAAAAGGCTTTGAATGTATGAAGAATTTGTTAGAAGTGGTGTCCTTTTATATGGGGGGAGGAGGGGCTCTTTAGGAAAAACATAATGTATTAATTTATAATAAATTAATATTCAGTTTTTAATGGATCCAAAGTAGATTATTCAAAGTTAAATGTTGTTATGGGTCTAAATCCTTTCAACCAATATATTTTAGATAGGTTTGGGTCATTATATTAACCTTATCTTTTAGTTTTAACTCTTAGTTAATTAGTTTGACATTTACCATGTCACTTTGTATCTTTATATTATATAGTTAATAAAATTACTACATACATCCAAGAGACCCCCAAGTGGTCCATTAATGATACAACTATCATGATATAAGTCTTTTGGCCGAACCTTAGATATTTAGGAATAGAATATCAATTAATAATATAATATTTGTTTTAAAAACTCATTTATGTCGATTTTGACACTATTAAATAATTGATTTTTGTTAAAGTCATAAGAAATTTATTAATTCTAACAAAACTAATTTAATCAATCATAACATGTAATATTAACCAATAAAATTTGTGTATGTCATCAAAACTTTCAAATTATATTTATTTTAACATTTATAATACCAATTGTTTGATTCTTTCATTAATAATAAAAATACTGCATCATTATTGTGTCATAAATAAATTTAATTATTCAATGTCTAAAAATTATAAATAAAATACCATTATTTAGGAAATATTTTTATATTTATAATGAATATTTATAGTCGAAAAGATAACATATATTACCCTATGTAAAAATTGTTTTTCTAAATGATATATGCTTATGTCATTTTTGTATTTACTTTAACTTAATTAATATAAAGTGCCCTTATCACCTACAAGTGACTCCATGGGGTCCCAAAAGCGACAAAAAGATGGCCATGGTTGGAAATGTATCAACCAATAGGGTTAGGACACGGTTTAGGGTAAATTAATATTATTATAATATTATTTTTTTACCCTTATTTACAGGATTTACCCATTAACCATGAGAAATAAAATGTTTACCAAAATAATTATTCAAAATGTCTAAAAATAAAAGTTACCTATTTACACAATTTGGATCTCCTGATTCCAAATATGGAATCCATTTTTCTAAATTCAAAACACAGAAGTGACAGAAAATAATTTAAAATTAATTCCCGTTGTTAAAACAAAGAAGCGTGTTTTTAAGAGATAATAACTATCAAAAGATTGACACTTGTTTATGTCCGGTTTAAATGTGAAATTATGTCCAACAACCAAAATTTTATTAAATGGTAAAAATATATTCTAAATTTACTTTAAAATCACTCAAATTCACAATTTATCACTATTAATTATTTTGATTAAAAAAGTTTTTTTAAATTAAAATTTAGTAATTTTCACTATTCATCAAAATATAAAACTTATCCAAAAAGTACCAAACTTTTACCCTAGGATAATTTTGATATTCCGAATCCAAAAATGAATTCCATTTTGAGAGATAAAATTTATAAAATTTCAAAAAAGTGGGTATTACTATTCATAACGGCTATATTGATTGGTCGCGGTGTGTTAGAATCATGAAGTTGCGTACAATGCAAACTATTGAATTATTCAAAGAGAAACGTACCGTGGAAGCTTGGGGTGTTACACTACGTGGGTATTCATCATAAAAGAGTATGATGATTCAGTAGTTAAATCTAATCATATCTACTACTATTCTTAAATTATACCTAGTGTGAGCCGAGTCCTTACCTTTGTTGTGATACCTTTGTGGTATTTTTTTATGTGGAGTACCTGTGTGGTACTTACCTTTGTGGTGATAACTTTGTGATATTCTTCTATGTGGTGTACCTATGCAGTACTTTCCTTCGTGGTGACACATTTGTGGTATTCTTTTGTGTGGCGTACCTGTGTGGTACTTACCTTCGTGGTGATACCTTTGTGGTATTCTTCTGTGTGGCATACCTATATGGTACTTTCCTTCGTGGTGATAACTTTGTGGTATTCTTCTGTGTGGCATACCTGTGTGGTGCTTTCCTTCATGGTGATACCTTTTTGGTATTATTCTGTGTGGCGTACCTGTGCGGTACTTACCTTCGTTGTGATACCTTTGTGGTATTGTTCTGTGTGGCGTACCTGTGTGGTACTTTACTTCGTGGTGATACCTTTGTGGTGTTCTTTTGTGTGATGTACCTGTGTGGTACTCACCTTCGTGTTGATACCTTTGTAGTATTCTTTAGTGTGATGTACCTGTGTGGTAATTTCCTTCGTGGTGATACATTTGTGGTATTCTTCTGTGTGGCGTACATGTGTGGTAATTTCCTTCATGGTGATACCTTTGTGGTATTCTTTTGTGTGGCGTTACCTTTGTGGTGTTACCTTCGTGGTATTCTTTCCTTTATGGAACAGTTGAGCTTTGAGCTAATGAGTTGGGCCTTCTGTTTTCTCATGAATGAGATGGGAATATTTGATAACTTAGGTATATGTATGGGAATATACCTAAGTAGTGTTTATAGTTGTTTCCATGCTTTTTATTTTATCCTTTATGGATTTTGAGAGACCTTCGGGGGTCTCGGGGTCCCTATGGAGTATCGTTATACTCACCCATGCACGGGCTACGCTCGCACCTTATTGTGTTTGATGTTGATGACTAACAATGATGACTGAGGATGAGAGTAACAGGACTAAAGGTAGCTCGGAGGTGGACATTAGACTAGGAATACTATAGAGACAACCGTTTGAGATCTGTACCTACCCTTCAGGTAGGATCCTTGGTGGAAGTTCATAAGAGCTGTTTTAGTTGACTTGTACTTTTCAGTTTTCTTGAACTTCCCAATTGGGCTTGTATTATGGCCCCTTTTTCTTTTTGTACACATTCTTTTTACTATACAATTTACTTATGTTCATATCTTGTTGTGTGCTTGGTTGTGTGTGTTTACAGGATATAAAGGCAATGCCTTCCTGATTTTAGGGAATACGCCTTTCGGTGCTAGTCGCCAGCCCCTAGCCTATGGAAGGCGGGCTTGGGGTAGTCATGACACGGGCCCCGGGGTACAGGTCGTGACAAATTGGTATCAGAGGAGTCAGTTCTACCATAAATCTAAAACTCTGATCTTTTTTGTGTGGAAATAGTGTTAATTGTTATGAGTGTGGTTTTCAGTTTGGGGAATCTAGTGTTGGTGCGGTGGCCAACGTATCCATACACCAGGACCCGAAATTCTGATTTTTGAATCAGTGTGTGAAAACAATTATTGCATGTGTTTTTTGAAAAGTTTTCTTTTGGATTTATTTGAGTCAAATCACTAGGTATAACTTAATGAACATGGAGCACCTATTTCTTATCAGGATGCCACTGCGTAGAAAACCAGCTAGGTTTCCAGAGAGAGTACACGATGATGGCCACCAAGCGACGAGGCTCCGGTGTAGGGTCCTCTTACTATGTTGGTACCTTCGGGTGGTGTACTAGCAGCACCACCACCCATTGGGTAGCAGTTACCACCAGCCGCACTAGAGGACGATGCACGCCAAGTGAGAGCGTTTCACGAGTTCCAGCGGCAGAGACCTCCACGGTTTCGAGGCGAGACAGATTCTCACACAGCTGAGGACTGGTTGGAGGCGGTTTCTAGAGTTTTTCATCTAGTTTAGACACCAGTAGAGTAGATGGTGATATTAGTTAATAGCCTTTTCAGTGAGTGACCATGAGTATGGTTCGTATAGTGATGAGGCTTCGGTATGTAGACCATTACCCGAGATAATACCTTCGGGTAGTGTGTCAGCTATATCACTGCCCGTTGGTCAGTAGTTACAACCATCAGTATCTGTAGAGGAAACATATAGGATTAGTGCCTTGCACTTGATTCAATATTAGATACCCCTCAGGTTCCAAGGTGAGCCCAATCATTGGTGGATGAGGACTAGCTTAAGGAGTTGGATGAGAGTTCTGTAGAGCTTTTACAGCTTCGGCAGGACGACATGTCGGTAGGTGATTATTCATCGAGGTGTAATGATCATTCCTGGTACTCGATGAATACAATACGATCAGTGCTTCAGGGCTCGAACTTTCGAGCACATTGTGTTTAAGGATGTCTGAGCCCGCACTATTCGTTTATGCATTACTACTTATATTGGGATTCTAGAGAGTACCTTTGTGGTTGAATGTTCTTTGGCTGAGCGGATACAACCATTGGATTTTAGTAATGGGAAATAAAGAAACTGGCTCTAGTCTCAAATAATTGGGCATGTAAAATGTTTCAGGAAGATGAAGTGTTAGGGATAGATGAATCTACAGAGCAGCAGAGGTGGAAGCAGAGCTTGGAGAGTAGCATGAGGTGGTGTACTTTTCGACATGTTACAACCACCCCCCCTTTTGGTGGACCCCACCAAGCTCAGGGAGCTGGAGGATGGGGGAAGAGAGTATCTGTATGCAGTCAAGGAGTGAAACCCAAGGGCTCTAGGAATGATTCGAGGTACGGTTTGTGTCTACTAATAGCTACCGTATAAATAGACATAGGTTCCAATCATTCATTCTTTCCACGAATCCTGTTCAAGACCTAGAGTTTCTGATTAAGACATTGACTTGAACCTTACGTCTGGAGATACCTTTGGGAGGAGACTCAATAATCACACTTACACCGATGGTGAGATCTGACCCATGAGGTGAGAGTTTCGGTTGGAACCTCTGGGTGGCAGTGTCGAGGCCTTACAATGTTAGTTTGGTTATGGACTGGACATCCACAGTTCATACTCAGATTGACTATATTAGGAAAAAGGGTTATCATTTATCTACAACATTGTGATGAGGTTTTCCTTTGTTGTAAAAAAAGGAAACCTAGGCAGCATAGGATAAACTCATGCATAGGAGGGTGAAGTCGATCACTATTGAGTCAGCCAACCTTACCCTCGTGACAGTAGGAATTTTGAGTTTTCAGTTCCCAGTGGAGTGGCTAGAGTTCCTCTAGAACTATAAATTTGAGATAATATATACTCTTGGGAAGGGTAAAGTGGTAGCAGATGCACAGTAGGAGGTCTGGCCTACAACTGCAGAGTGAGGTGACAGAGCAGCTAGTCGCTTTGTGGGTATCCTACATGGATCAAGTTGGAGAATCTTATCTTCAGTCAATGACAGTCACTCTCCCAATCCTTCAAAAAGTCAGGGATGCACAACTTGGGGGCATTGACTGCGAGGCTCTACGTGCTCAGATATCCTCAGGGCAGGCACCTAATTGATTTTATGAAGGTAGGGAGCACATCGTCCTCTTTAGAGGATGTACTATAATACCAGTGGATCTTTTGGAGGAGGTGTTGAGGGAGTTCCATACGTCCCCTATGGCGGTACATCATGGTGTGGTGAAGATGTACTAGGACCTCCGACATCAGTACCGGTGGCTAGAGATGAAGAAAGCAGTGGAAGAGTTTGTATCACGATGTCTCACTTTTCAGCAAGTGAAGACTGCACAGAGTTAGCAGAAGTCTTATGCCGACCAGATATGGAAACCCTTGGAATTCTAGGAGGGGGACCACATATTCCTACGGGTCTCACCCCAATGAGATTTTCTGAGATATGGCCAGGGTGACAAGTTATCTTTTAGGTTCATCGAACCCTTTCAGGTCCTCAGCAGAGTTGGTGAGGTGGCATACCGCTTATCTCTTCCTCCTTAGTTTCACCGGGTGCACGACATTTTCCACATATCCCAGCAGAAAATATACATGCATGACCCATCTCACGTCATCGACCACAACGAGCTGGACATCGAGGATGAGGTGACATTTTCAGAGGTTCTAGTAGAGATTGAGTATCGACATGAGAGATTCTTTCGTGAGTGATCGATACCTTTGGTGCATGTGCTTTGGAAGCATGAGAACCTACAGAAGATCACATGGGAGTGGGAGGCTCAGATTCATGCGTAGTCCCCCCACTTGTTTTCCATGTTTTTGTAATGCAGCTTTCAGGGAGAGAAATCCCTGATTTGGGGAGAATGTAAAGACCCGGAAATTCCATGTATTTTTTTAATTATATGGAAATTTTTTGAGACTATGAAATCCAACAATGATTGATTCCAAGGCCCAAAGTGTCCAGAATGGTTTTTCAAGGTTTTGTTAAACATTAAATAGCACACTTAAGAAGTTTTACTAAAAAAGTGAAATAACTTTTAAATGGTTACTCGAATCAGAAATCTGAGGGCACCATTGCACTTAGGATGGCGGGTTTACCCTAGGTGCGACTTAGGTTTAGTTGGGGCAAACCTATGACAAGAAAACTTGAAAATGGAATAACCATAAATAAAATAATTAAACAAAGTTATTTATTTTTTCAAATGCTTATTAATCATGAATGGTAACTCAGATTAAAAATAAGAGACCATCGCTGAACACATGAGAGTATGCTTTCTTTAAGAAGATACTAACTTTGGTCGGTGTGGGCCACTAGAGAAAATTATTTTTTGGCCGTAAATAAAATAATTAAGTGATAATTATTTTATTGTAAAACACATAAATTTTAAACGGTAAATTGGATTGGAAATCTGATAGTCCTGTTGGGTTTGTTGGGGAATGTTTCACTTAGTCAAAGCCTAACCTCGACTGGCGCGGGTCGAGGGTGACTATAAATAATTTTCCAAACATTTTTTAGGGTACGTTCAGTTAACACGCAAGCGGGTTTTTGTAACTTTTGAACCAATGCTTGGAATAGAAAACCAAGGACACCGTTGAACACAGAACACCAGTATTCACTTAAGGAGACCTTCACCTCGACCGTAGTTGGTCAAGGGTGAAATTTAGTTTATGCATTTTTCAAATAAATAAAAATAAAATAAATAATAATTTTTATTTTATTTTATTTTTATTGAAACCTCTCTACATGGGTTATGGAGGTGGGGACCACGCGAACTAAAATCCCCCAAAATTGAATTCTAGTGGCGGGGACAACCTGAACCCTCTTTAATGAAAGAAAACCTTTCAACTCCCCATTTAATTAATTGAGTCAACTAAAATTAATTAAATGTGTCAATATTTAATTGTGACAATGCAATGAAATTATTTGTTCCATTGAATTGCGCCAACATAAATTAAATAGCTTGAACTTTCAAATACTAAGTAACAACATCGTTTGAATTTAAGAAGGTTCCTATTAATTAAACCTTCATAAATTCCACGATCGTTACTTACCCTCGTCCTCTCCTATTTATATTGAGCTTGGTGGGGAGGAATTGGAATGACTTACCCAAGCGATAAAGCTCTGGTAAAGTGTCGTGATGCCCAACACTTGGAGGATGGAGCTGGTTCAAGCGGGCGGTGACGAGGAACCCTGAACCACGAACCAAGGATCGACGAACGAGTGATGTCTTTGGAGGCTAGTTGCGTGGGAAAACGAATGACGAAACTTCCTCAAACTTGGACGCTCACCAATGAACATGAGGTTGGGGATTATTTTCATTTGGGAGTTTTTTAATTTCCTCTTCCCCGTTCATGAATTTATACAAAGAACGCGGGTCAACCGACTAACGGGTTGACCCGCGATTCCTTTGTCTTTGTGGGAGGATGTTGCGGGGTATCTTGTAGGATTTATTGTTTTTTTGAATACCCCATTACACGTTATTGACGTTATTCATGATTTAAAAATAAATAAGTCGACTGATATAATTCTAATGTGGAGAGAGTGGGCCAAACGAACACGGCCCGACCTCTCTGCAACCTTTGTGAATTTTTATGGGCTTGAAATGATGGAGACATCCCGAGACAAGTGCGGAAATATTATAAAAGAAGAACAGGCCACTGGGGCGTGCCCGGTGACCCAATAAATGTCACCAGTGGGACTCGGGAGCGGCAGCCGGCACTTCGGCCAGTCGCGACAAAGGCAGCGGCGCGACCGCACTACTGGAGAAGAACTGTGGCTTGTCGGCCGACAACGGCCGGCCACCCGAAGGGGAAGTGGCGCGCATCCGCACCGCCCGATAGATAAAAACAACGATATTGTGAAAAAATAGTGAGGGAAGGGCATTCAGCTCACTGTCAGCTTCCTGTGATGGTGCGACGCACCACCGCGCCGTGTAGAGGAGCAGCAGGCCATCCGGCCAGCCGGGGGGCACCCAGCGGACCGCCTAGCGTGGACCGCACATAGGGACACACCGAAGGCCACCCAGCAAGCCACCCAGTGGGCCGGGATGGACCCAGTGGTCTGGGTCGGATTCCTCGGGCCGGGTCTGACCCAAGGCCAAACCCTGGTCGGGCCGGGTCGGTCCAACCAGGTCGGACCAGACCCCGACCAAATTTGACACTTTTCGCTCTTTCAGACATATCTTGAGCTACAAGCATCTATTTGAAAAACCATCAATGGATCTAGAAAACTTAGAGAGAGAAAGAACTTTTGGTATAACCCACTTGAGTTTTGGTTAAACTTGGGGTATGGCTGGGTTGGATCGAACACGAATCCAATCGGGCCCTCGGGACTAAAAGGCCAACAACTTACAGACCAGGCGTCCGATTGACGCACCGTCTATTAAATTGAGACCCATTTTATGTGGAGGTCCTTTGGGATACTTGTTCATGGGACTTAGTGATAGTTGGAGTATCAACACGTGTCTTTAGGAGTAGACCCTCTCGGAATCAAGCGAGCTTAGTGCGGGAACCCTGTAGCTGGCTGTAACATTAAAAAGGGTTCCTTCGTTGGTCTGGGCTTGAGGATCCCACATAGATCTACTCTAGGAATCCATGTGGGACTACTCTAGGATCCTGTGTGGGTCTGCTATACTAGGATCCTGTGTGGGTCTAATGATGTACTATGATCCTGTCTAGGTCTGATGATTTAGGATCCTATGTGGGTCTGCCTCTTAATAGAGTAAGATGATTCAGTAGTTACATATAATAATCTCTACTATTGTGCCCAAGTTATACCTTGTGTGAGACGAGTCCTTACCTTCGTGGTGATACCTTTGTGGTGTTCTTCAGTGTGGCGTACCTGTGTGGTACTTACATTCATAATGACACCTTTGTTCTATTCTTATGTGTGGAATACCTGTGTGGTACTTTCCTTCGTGGTGATACATTTTTGGTATTCTTCGGTGTGACGTACCTGTGTGGTACTTACCTTCATGGTGATACCTTTGTGGTATTCATCTATGCGGCGTACCTATGTGGTACTTTACTTCGTGTTGATACCTTTGTGGTTTTCTTCTGTGTGGCATACATGTGTGATACATTCCTTCGTGGTGATACCTTTGTGGTATTCTTCTGTGTGGCATACTTGTGTGGTACTTACCTTCATGGTGGTACCTTTGTGGTATTCTTTTGTGTCGCGTACCTGTGTGTTACTTTCCTTCATGGTGATACCTTTGTGGTATTATTCTATGTGGTGTACCTGTGTGGTACTTACCTTCGTGGTGATACCTTTGTGGTATTCTTCTGTGTAGCATACCTATGCGGTACTTTCCTTCGTGGTGATACCTTTGTGGTACTCTTCTGTGTGGCGTACCTATGTGGTACTTTCCTTCGTGGTGATACCTTTGTTTTATTCTTCTGTGTGGCGGACCTATGTGGTAATTTCCTTCGTGGTGATACCTTTGTGGTATTCTTCTGTGTGGCGTTACCATTGTGGTACTTACCTTTATGGTGTTACCTTCGTGGTATTATTTACTTCGTGGAATAGTTGAGCTTTGAGCTAATGAGTTGGGCCTTGTGTTTCCTCATTAATGAGATGGGCATAATTGATAATTTAGGTATATGTATAGGCATATTACTAATTAGGGTTGACAGTTGTTTCCATACTTTTTATTTTATCCTTTGGGGATTTTGAGATACCTTAGGGGGTCTCAAGGTCCCTACTGAGTATCGTTATACTCACCCCTGCACGGGCTACGCCCGCACCTTGTTGTGTTTTGTTCAAATGACAGACAACGCTGACTGAGGACGAGAGTACCAGAAATGGAGGTAGCTCGGAGGTGGACATTAGACAATGCATATTGTAGAGATGGCCGCTCGAGAGCTATACCTAACCTTTAGGTAGAATCCTTGGCTGGAGTTCACAGTAGCTGTTTCAGTTTACTTGTACTTTTCAATTTTCTTGTACATTCCAGTTGGGCTTGTATTCTCGCCCCTTTTTCTTTTTTCACACACTCTTTTTACTATATAGTTTACTTGTATTCGTATCTTGTTGTGTTCTTGGTTGTCTGTGTTTATAGGATATAAAGGCAATACCTTCTTGGTTTTAGGGAATACGCCTTTTGGTGCTAGTCACTAACCCTTAGCCTATGGAAGGCAGACTTGGGGTAGTCACGGCACGGGCCCCGGGGGACAGGTTGTGACAGACAATCATATGGAATTCAATGTAGGCCATCCGACGGGAGGCTATAGCGATTTACATATTGTGGTTGCTACACATAATTATTTTTTTAAAAAAAATTATAGTTAATACACATTCATAGCTATAATTTTGAAAAAAATCAACCATAATTTATAAATTCAATCTATGTCTACACCATAAATAATTTATTTCATAATCTCACAACCAACCTCTTTGAATTATCTTTTAAGCTCCACACCCATTATCTTATAACTGAATTTCAATAAAATTAAAATTAAATGTTAATATTGTAAAAAATAATAAAAACCAATAATAATAATCCAATATAATATTTAAATTAAATTTTATAATAATAAATATATAATCCGTTGTTGTTTCATTTTTTTTCAACGCATTGCTTATTTTTAATCATTTTGAATCTAAAACTAGTTTTTAGTCATTCTGTATGCATTTCATGTCATATTGAAACATCTTATATTAATACATGTAAAAAATGTTCCTAATATCATTATACAATAATTTCACATCAATTTATGGTTGTATTCTAGGTTTTGAATGTTACATGCGTGTTTTAGAGTTTTAAAACACTAAAAGTGTGTTTTTGATCATCCTGAGAAAATGGAAACTCATGATGATGTATTGTATATTCCTATATTTGAAAAATAAATTATAGTTTTTTTATTTATATTTTATGGTAATATATGGTCATTTTATTTATTTTAACCCCAATGACACATGTTTTTAATGACTTTAAAATCATTAAAAATAGATTATTCAGTCACTTTGAGCATGAAAAATATTAGATTGATGATTCTTATATTTGGTCATGTAAAAAATTATTCAAATATCATTGTACTATGATTTAATATAAATTCCTGGTTGTTTTATAGGTTTTTTTTCACACACATTTTAGAGTTTTGAAATACTAAAAGATAATTTTCTGGTCATCTCGATCAAACTAGAACTCAGATTGACATGGAATATGTTATTAATTTCACAAATCAATTTTTAGTCATTTAATAAGATTTTTTTAAAATATAAATCAATTTCTTGGTTTTACCCCCAAACAAAATCTTTTAAAGACTTTGATATCATTAAAACTAGTTTATTTAGTCATTCAGAGAAGAACACACACCAGATTGATGTATAGTGTGTTTTTTATTTTCAAAAATAATTCAAAGATCACTGTCATATGATTTCAAATCAATTCATGGTCATTTTATAGGGTTTTAATTTTACATAAACGTTTTAGATATTTTAAAAGATAAACGTTCATTTTTTTATCATCTCAAGAAAACTAAAAATAGGAATAATGTGTCATCTATTTTTACATTTAAAAAATCATTCAGCAGTCATTTTCCTAAGATTTCATGGAAATTCAAGGTCATTTTAATTTTTTTGGCCCCTGGAACATGTTTTTGTAGACTTCTATATCTATAAGAACTTTCTATTAGTCAGTTTTAGTACAAAAAACATTGTTTTGACAAGATGTCTGTCTAAACATATCATAAACAATTATATGATCATTGCCTTGTTATTTCACAACAATTAATGGTTGTTGTTAAGTCCTAAAGGGGCCTATATACCCTGATATGGGGGGGGGGGTGAATCAATCTATGAATGTTATTTTAAAAATTCAGGATTCCCTATTGAATCTCGACCACTTTATTATAAGGGTTATTTTGTTTTCTCTTTAGTGTTTTTATTGATCTTATATTTTCAAACTTTATTTTATGATGATGTACATAAAGTAAAATAGGAAAGAAAACACAATAATAGATAGATTTTTACTTGGTTCTCCCTCACCAAGCTACATCCAAGGAGCATACAATGATAATATGCCGATATAAAAAATCCACTAAGGCTCACTGCTAAAATAGAGGTTCGAGATAAGTTAATTCTATTCCCTGGCTCACTACCACTATATTGTTTAGGGTCAGGTCACTGATTTCCCAAGGGTTACTCCCTAACTCTCTTTTGATGGATCACTAATGGTGTAAAGGATCACCTTCTTAATTTTCCTTTTCTCACTACTCTAAAAAAATTCACACATAGTTTATAGACTTGTAAGTACCTTAATTAATAATAATGAATACATCCTTAGTTTTAGATATATGTTCTATTGAAGATATAATTTTATCCACTTGATGAATATCACTTTACCAAACATTCACTGGGTGATACTTTTTGAATACTTTCATGATGCTCACTACCTTTGTGAAGCTCCCCTATTTTGTGAGGCTCAAATAACCTTCATGAAGAAACCTAATTTTCCAATGATCACTTAGCCTTTGTGAAGAAACCAAATATTTTGAAGCTCACTTAGCCTTCACAAATCTCACAACTTTAAATCATATTTTTTATAGCCTTTTTGAACTTCAATAATTTCATGATGATCACAATTTTTGGTCTACTTTTATAGCCTTTATGAAATTCCTTTCTTCATGAACTATTTTATAAGAACCGCATTCATGAATCACCTTCACAAATTTGAAGCCTTATAATATTTGTTAAGTCTTTCCATACATTTCTGAGGGGGGAAGAGGCCTATTTATAGGAATTGCCTCCAATTATAGAATCTTATATCCACATCATCATGATTTAATAAATATCTCCCATATCATTCATGATGATCCCTATTTCACGAATCATTATGGAAATTTCACCATCTGTGAAAATTCTTATATTCACAGCGATTGCCATCAAAACCATTGGACATTTGTGATTCCCCACTTGAGATGATCCATACATTCATAAAATCCCCTTCATGAAACCTTATCTTTGTTAAAATCATGCCTTTACTATATTTTTATAATTACTTCAAGGAAATACAACTTTTTGGATGACATCTATCCTCTAAATTTTAGACCCCAAAAAATTTGGAAAACACTGGGAAACAATGCCACCTTATGTGTGAACTTTTCTGTACCTCTTCTAGGAAATCCATTCCTTTTTTTGGGATATTTCTCAACATACCATTTAAAAAATTTATCTGGAACTCCACTACTTTAAATGGAAACCTTTTTTGTAAACAAACACAATCATCTCAAAAAATACTGCAATGTTACCTTGAGGGATTTTCCTCCAACAATCTCCCCCTTTGGGTTTGTTGATAATTCTTCACAATTTGATACCTAGTTGAAGCTTCTTCCATCTTATACCAACATTTTCTTTATTCAATTTAGATAGAAGTAAAATATTTACTCAACACACACTCTATACCAACATGATCCATGCTCAACATGAGAAACAAGAGTAGCATGCAAAGTGCATCAATAAATCACTTTATTTCAAAAACCAAAAAACTTATTTCATCACAAATCTCAACTAATGTGATATATAAACATTGATCAATCACTATTAGATTCATTAGATTTAAAACCCACCATACTTTATAACTCCCACTATAATCTTCCCACTCTCTTGATTAAGAAATTTTCTCCCCTTTTATTCCATAATATCTCCCCCTTTGTCCACAAACCTGAAGGTTACTTCGTTGTGGTCTTCAATAGGGTAAAGAACATGAACCAAAATTTTAGGAAAAACTGATCATATATTAGGGATATGGGGTCCCACATACACACTTTTTGATGTGAGGGGTTTTTACTAAACTCTAAGAGAAAGTCGATGAAGTTCAAATTCTTCTTTGGGTAAGGCCTTTGTCAGAATGTCTGCAACCTGTAGTTCTGTATGAACATACTCAAACATCACAAGCCCTTGATCCACCTTCTCCTTGATAAAATTATTCTAGATTTCAATGTGGTTTTTACTTGAGTTATAGAATGGTTATTTGATAAGATTTATAGCACTAGAATCATCATAATGGATTCTGATCAAAGACTTCACTTAAAATCCCATATCATCAAGATACTGCTTCATCCACAATAACTGCGTGCACACTTGACTAGCCACTATATATTCATATTATGTGTTTATCAACAAAATAAAATCTTATTTCTTACTTATACAAGAAATAAAAAATCCACCAAGATAGAATGAACCACCTAATTTTGATTTTTATCACCCGCTAATCCGAACCAATCCATATCTATATATCCAAACAACACTCGTTGAAATTTGAAATTGTATATAAAACTAAAATCCACCATGCCCTTAATATTCTGAAGAATTATTTTTTAAAAAAATAAAGTGAGTTTCTTTGTGATTTATTTGATATATTCCTTCTTAGTGTATGGGAAAAAATATCAGGCCTTATCACTATCAAGTCAATAGAATACTAATGATTTTCTTATATTATATTATATTAACTACATTGCCTTTATCATCCCATGATTGTATCATCGAAGTAGCCACCAGAGTTTTTTTATCCTTGGAATTATCTATTCCAAATATTTTTAAAACCTCCTTAGAATATTTTGATTGATAAATGAATGTTACATTCTTTCCTTGTGTAACCTATAAACCAAGGGAAATATTTAGTTAACCAATCATTGACATTTTGAATTCACTTTTCCTTAATTATGTGAACTGATTGCAATATGATTCATATGATCCACCATATATTATGTCATTGACATATACCAGCACCATCATCCTTTGATTATTGTAATTTTTTACATATAGATTATAATCAAATCTACCACGCTGAAAACTGAGCTTCATTAGAAATTTATTTAGTCTTGAATATCATGCTATTAGTGATTGATTCCAACCATATAGCACCTTATTTAGTCAAAAAACTCCATAATCATTTTCATTAATGAGAAAAAAATATGGATTCTTAATATAAACTTCTTCTTCTAGTACCCCATTTAGAAATAATGATTTGATATACATTTAGAAAACATTGAACTTTCTTTTCACTATAATGGCCAAGAATTATCTAACTATATCTGGCCTTGAAAAAAGTGAAAATATTTCATCAAAATAAATACCCACTATTTGGGAGTACCTTTTACACACTAATCATGCTTTGTTTTGAATCACTATGACATCTTCATTCATCTTGTTGTGAAAGACCCATTTGGTCCCAATGATATTCTTATTTGTTGGTCTCAAAACAAGATCCCAAAAAACCTCTATAATGGGACTAATATAAATAATTAATACCAATTTTTGTGTGTGATTTCTATTGTTTAATTTATCTTCAGAGTGCGGAAACTACTTGTTGGAAACATTGTTAATATTCTCTTGAAACTTATTAGTATCCTGAAAATTTCAACTAATACCATATTGTTAGGACAAAATATATAATCATGAAATACATGAATGTTTCTTATTCTACCCCAATCAGTGTTATTGAATGTAAAATTTCATTCTTTATACACCATTGTGACCATGCATGTGATTATGAGATATAATTCCCCCCCTATGATATGAAACTTTTCTTTTTTTAGTCCCATTATTTATATCCACAAAAATTCTTTTTCCCTTACATAATTTCGTCACATGTGACTGCATGTTTGAGGAAATTTTCTATAAGAATAAATTTTTCCATTAGTATATACCTTTAATAATATTTTCTTTCGGTGAATTTACCACTTACCAATGAGAAATCAATAAAATTTCTAAGCCTACTAAGACGAAACTCTGTGTAGAAAACAAGAGATAAAGTTAATAACACTATAAATGTCCACTGAACTCATTAATTCCATATATCTCATACAACAATAGAACATTAAATCCTTAAAAGTAATTCTTCTATATTTCTTATTCATCTCTGATAATTGATTTGAATCAGTTGAAATTATAGAGCACATCACATCACCACTTTTAATATTTTGATGAAACTTCCACATGGATTGTATCTCCCCTAAAAACCTGAAACATTTGAACTCTGGTTAATTGAATTTATACACATATGGAGATGGGTATATCTAGAATCCTCAAGAAGAGTATTGTAGTTGATCTTGATGGAATAACCCTTTGATACATTCATTAAAATAAATTTACTCTTTTTTCAGTATGTTTTAATTTACCATCCAACTTTAACTTCTCATTCCATATAACTAGACATTATTTAACCACATTCTCAGTGTTATTATGTTATATAGATTCTATAGTCTTGGTATTTTTTAAAATTTATGGTTTAAATCCACTTGTAAAAATTTTATTCTTTAATGATCCGCCAAAATTACATTTTTTATTAGTCTTTCTTTGATCAAGAATCTCTCCATTGGTTGTCTGCTCTTGATTATTTTTCCATTAGAGGGATATTTCTCCTACCTTCACTTCAATACTTATGGTATAACATAAGAGTTTTTTTTGAAATTATATATTCATTTTTCTTTTATTAGTTTGTTTCACTACATTGTTTCTTGCTGGTGGTGGGTCTTTCACTAAATGTACATTATTCTTACTCACCACTAGAGAAGATACTCTCTTTTTCTTCAAGATTCATTCACATTCTTTCCAAGAGATATATTTTAAGTGTAGTAGAGGAGGTTATTGATACAACTTTGTTTGAGAAACTTATGTTTCCTCCAAGGATTTAAATATATTTTCAATTTATCATTTTGTATTCCATTATATGATTTCTCATTATACACCATTGGAGTTGGGAATCTCCTTTTGAGTTCATTTTCCTTTCTTGATTTATTCCAGCATTATTATCTTGCCAAATTCCCATGATTAGAACATATAAGTATTATTATATTAAAACCATACCTAATGTCAAAATTTATTATCCAATATGTTGATGCATCCATATTTGTTCTTCATCTGATATTAATCCCTTGGGATTATTGATACATACTCATGGTGTGTCCCTATCTTCCACAATAATAGAATATGATGGAAACATTATTTCAAGAAACATTCCTTCCATACTTCTCAAGATATTCCTACTTATTCTTATATTTATAAGTATTTCTGTCTTGAAAACATGAAATATATTACAAATCCTCAATATTAATACCATAAGTATGGCCATGCATCCCATAGAAATAGAAAATGTTGTCATTACTTCTTGTAAAATTCATTTTAGGTTTGTTTTGAATGCCTACATGGATTTTCTTATATACTGAACAATTAATATCTCTCTTCCTATATTAAATGAGAGAGGGTACATCATATCCAATGCATGTTTTTCCCAAACTAGTTGGCCTTTGGGCTGAGACATTTTTTTTATTTTCCCTCTGAAGTAGCATATTTTCTTTTTATTTCATTATCACATGTGGAAGGATAATAAAATAGTAAGTGTAAAGCATATTTCAATTTGGGATTACCTTTGGAATTTAGATTTCCCGACTATTTTTTTACTAATTCTATTTCTTCTCCAAATTATTAAATCTTATTATCCCTTAATTCAAGGTGATCATTAAGTTATCTCTTGATATTATTACCTCTATTCATCTCATCTTTTAATTCCAAGGAGAGATTATCCATCATGCTATATTTATACTTTATTTTAGAATTCATCTGAGCAATAGAATCATTACAACATGAATTATCCTATGGTAGCCTTCGCTTCTCCTAAACTAGGTTAGATGGGTGTGTAACAAGATTATAATTTATAGATTCCAAATTATATATTTTATCTGTGTATAGATTCTTTCCCATATAACCAACTTTCATTTTTTTATTCATTAATATTAGGAATCATTATTCTCTCTTAGATTTGGGTCGACTTCAATAATACTTTTATTTAATCCTTTTAAATTGTTTAATTCAATTTCCTACACTTGGATCTTGAAATACTTAGATTTAGTTTCCTCATCCAATTTCAAATCCAATTCATTTTTTACATGGAAAACATCAACCATTTCTATTCTTTGAGTTTCTTCATAATTAGTAGTTTCATCATAATTTAGAATATTAGGTTCTTCACTCATTCTGGCATCATAATTAAGTGAGTATATTTTCATTTCCTAATTCATCCAAACCTTTCTTCAATACGTTGTTGGGTTTTTTAAACCAAATCACACTTTTTTCCATAGACCCTTACACATTTAGGAATACCAACAAACTTCTACCTATTCTTTGCAGTTATTCCCTTTTCCATGGAACACCGGGATAAGAGAAAACTGGAAATTAAATTCCAATAGTAGAGTAAACCTCGTTAGAGAAAAAAAAATTAGAAAATGTAACCCATCCTTTTATACCAATTATTAGGTCCCAAAAAGGACTAAATACCCTAAGGAGGGGGGGGGGGGTGAATCCGAGTATGTATATTATTTATGAAATTCAGGCTTCCCCATTGGATGTTGACCACTTTATTATAAGGGTCACTTTGTTTTATATTTAGTGATTATATTTCTCTTATCTTTTCCAACTTTATCTAATGATGATGCATAAAAATTCATATAGGAAATCAAACACAAGGACATCCAAATTTTTACTCGGTCCACCCTCACTGGGCCACATCTGAGGAGCATACAAGGATAATGTGTTGATGTACAAAATCCACTAAGGCTCGCTTCCAAAATAGTGGTTTTGACTAGATAACTTCTATGCCTAGACTCACTGCATTTACAATATCTAGGATCAGATCACTGCTTTACCAAGGGTCACTCCCTAACTCTATTTCGATGGATCACTAATGGTGGAAAGGATCAACTTCTTCCTATTCCTTTAGTAACTACTCTAGAAAGGATCCATACATAATTTATGGACATGTAGGTCCCTTCATTAACGAAAAAAATACATCCTCATATGTAGATAGATGTTATATTGAATTTCTACTTTCATAAACTTGATGAATATCACTTTACCATATATTAAATAGGAAATACTTTATGAATACTTTCATGATGATCAATACCTTCATTAATCTCACCTCTTTCATAAGGCTCAAAAAGGTTTCATGAAGCAACCTCATTTTGTGATGCTCACTTAGCCTTTGTAAAGAAACTAACTTTCATGAAGCTAAATTAGCCTTCACAAAGCCCACAAATTTATATTTGATTTATATAGCCTTTTAAAACTTTAGTACTTTTATGATGATCAAAATTTTTGGTCATTTTTCACATCCTTCATGAACTTCCTTTCCTCATGTACTATTTCTCAAGATCCATCTTCGTTAATCTAGAGCCTTAGAATCTTTATTAAGTCATTATCTACTTTTTTTGGGGGGGAAAGGGCCTATTTATAGGCATTGTCTCTGATTCAAGAAGATTCCATCCACATAATCACCATTTTATGATGGTATCCCATATCATTTGAAATGCTCCATATTTTAAAAATCTTTAGGGAATTTTTTCCATTTTTGAAGCTTCTCATAGTCGCAAAGATTACCATAAAAATGTTTTCACATTCGTGATTCCCCACTCATGATAATCCTTACATTTGTGAAACCCCATTCAGGAAACTAATTATTCATAAAACTCATGCATTTAGAATATTTTTATGAGGATTTTAATGATATCCAACTTTCATGATGATAGCTATCCTTTAAATTTTGGACCCTAAATTTTTTAGCAAACACTGGGAAGCATCATCACCTTATGTATGAAATTTTATTTACCACTTCTAGGGAATCTATTATTTTGTATTGGATCTTTTTCAACATACCATGTCAAAAATTTCTCTAGAACTCCATAACTTAAAATAGAAAATGGATTTGTCAATAAACACGATCAACTAAAAAATACTTCAATGTTACATTGAGGGATTTTTTCCCAATAGTTGTTTGCTAGGTTTTAGTAATTAAATTCATGTTTTTGAGTTTTAAAATAAAAAAAATGTGTTTTTTCCCATCTTTAATAAATTGAAAATTATAATAATTAGTATTTTTCCTAATATTTCATGGAAATCTGTGGTCATTTTCTTAGTTTTGATCCCCTAATGCATGTTTTTAATGTCTTTAATATCTTTAAAAACTGTTTATTTATTTATTCTGAGAACACCACATGTCATATTGATGCACTGTATATTTTTCTACGTCAAAAATAATTCAAAGATCATATTCTGAGGATTTAATATTATTTTTTGGTCATTTTATAGTGTTTTACTATTACACTCATGTTTTAGATTTTTAAAACACTAAAGTTTCATTTTTTGGTCACCATGAGAAAATAGTAACTCAAATTGAGGTGGCCTATATCCATATATTACAAAAATCAATCACCATTAAGTTTCATAATATTTCATGACAATATAGGGTCATTTTATTGGTTTGTACTCCATGAAACATGTTTTAAAAGACTTTGATATCTTTTAAAAGTTTATTATTAATCATTTTGATCACACTGCATGTCATATTGTTGTTTCGTCTATTCATTTATGCCATAAATAATTAAAATATTATTTTCCTATTATTACACACTAATTTATTGTTTTTTTTCCAGTGTTTGACAATTAAATGCTTGTTTTATAATTTTAAACTATAAAACTAGGTTTTTTGGCTATCCTGAGAAAGCCAAAAATCAAATAGATGTGGTATAAATTCTTATATTTAATAAATCTTTCATTGATAATTTTTTAAGGATTTAATACCAATCAAAAGTCATTTGATTTTTTGTGACTACCTAGTGCATATTTTTAAAGATTTTAATACCTTTAAAAACACTTTATTTTGTCATTATAATAAAACTATATATTATATTGATGTATAGTTTATTAAAAAACGTCACAAATAATTCAAAGATCACTTTCCTACAAATTGACATAAAATTTTGGCCATTTTCTTGGTTTTGAGGGAAAGATTCCCATTTTAGAATTTTAAAACATTAAAAATGTGTTTTCAATCATCTAGAGATAATAAAAACTCCTATTGATGTGGTGGTAGTACCTATATTTCAATAATCAATCATTTTTCATTGTCCTAATATTTCAAGGAATTAAAATTTCATTTTTTTAGTTTGGACCCTCATACACATGTTTTTTAAAACTTCAATATATATAAAATTGTTTTTTACTCATTATTAGCATATCACATTCCAGATAAAAGTTCATTTGGATCAAGAACATGAAAAATATTTTAAAGATAATTTAATTATCATTCCACATCAATTAATTATTTCTTCTAGGTTTTTATAATTACACACATGTTTTAGAGTTTAAAAAAACTAAAATGAGTTTTTTAGTCATATTGAGAAACCATAACATAAATTTCCATGAAATATATTTATACATTTAAAAAATAAATAATATGTCACTGTCTTAATATTTCAATATGATTCATGATTTTTTTCTTTTTTTTACCCCTCGATGTATGTTTTTAGAGACTCTTATATCTTTAAGAATTGCTTATTTTGTCACTATGAGAACAATGTAAGTTGAATTGATGTGTCATATACTCATTCATGTCATAAATAATTTAAGTTTCATGTTTCAATTATTTCACTTCAATTTATGATTTTTTCTAGGTTTTTACTATTAAATGCAAGTTTTTGAGTTTTAGTGTACTAGAAATTCATTTTTTGGTCATCCTAAGTAAACCAAAACTCAGATTGATGAAGTGTCTATTTATATATTTTAAAAATAAATTATCAGTTATTATCATAAGATTTCATAAAAATATGAGGCCATTTTATTTATTTTGACTCCACAATTCACATTTTCAAAGACTTTGATATCTTTTAAAACATCTCATTTGGTCATTTTGAGAACATTCCAAGTAGATAAAATACTGTCTATTATTTTACATAAAAAATAATTGAATTTTCTTTTTTCTATGATTTCATTTTAATTCATGGTTGTTTTATATGTTTTTGACAATTAAACACATGTTATAGGGTTTTCAAACACTAAAAGTGTTCTTTTTGGCCATCTTGAAAAAAAAAACAGATTGATGTGGAATTTATTCCTAAATTTTGAAAGTAATTCAAAAATAATTTTCCTAATATTTCATAACAATCTGAGGTTATTTTTATGGTTTTGACCCCTTAACACAAATTTTTAAAGTCTTTGATATCTTTAAAAACTTTTTACACATGACATGTTATATTTATGTTCCATTTGTTTGTGCACACTACAAAAAATTCAAATATCAATTTCCTATTATTTCATGTCAATTAATGTTCATTTTCTAGGTTTTGATTATTACAAGAACGTTTAGAGTTTTAAATGACTAAATATATTTTTTTTAGTCATCACAATAAAACTATAACTCGAATTAATGTGATGTCTGATCCTAAATTTCAAAAATCAATCAATGGTCCCTATTATAATATCTTATGGTAATTCAAGGTTATTTTATTTGTTTTTACCCCAAGATGCATGTTTTTAAAGACCTTGATATATTTAGAAACTACTTATTTAGTCATTCAAATAAGACCACACTTATTATTGATGTGATGAAAGTTTATTCATGTCAAAAATAATTACAAGAACATTTTTTTATGATTTTCACATCAATTGACGGTTTTTTCTAGGTATTAACCATTACATGAATGTTTTAAAGATTTAAAATAGTAAAAGTACATTTTTAGTGATCATAAGAAATATTCAACATGGATTATTATGACGACTATTATTATACTTAAAAAACTAGTAAATGATCATTATTGTAATATTTAATTCCAATATGAGCTAACTTCCTTGGTTTTTACCCACTTATACTCATTTTTAAAGACTTCAAAATATTTTAAAACTTATTTTTCACTTATTCTGAGCACACCACACATTATATTGATACACCCTCTAATCAAGCACATAAAAAATAATTAAAAGATTATTTTTCTATGATTTGATCTCAATTTTTGCATTTTTTATAGTTTTTGACCATTACATGCACATTTTAATGTTTTTAAACACTAAAATTACGTTTTTGGAAATCTCAAGCAAACCAAAACTCTGATTCATGTAAAATATATTCTTAAATTTTAAAAAATTAATTAAAGGTTGTTTTTAAAATAATTTATTATAATATGTGGTTTTTTCTGAGTTTTGACCATGTGATGGATTTTTTTAAAACTTTTATATCTATAAAAACTACTTTTTTCGTCATTTAGAGCACTCCACATATCATATTTATGTGTAATATATTTTGGAAATGTCATAATTAATTCATAAATAATTTTATTTTTATTTCATGTCAATATATGGTAATTTTCTTGGTTTTTAGCATTTCATACGTGTTTTAGAGTTTTAAAACACTAAAAATGTGTTTTCAGTCATCTCTAGAAAACTACAACTCTGATTGATGTGGTATCATGTAATACATTTAAAAAATTTATCTACTATAATTGTTCTATTATTTAATATAAATTTGGAACCATTTATTATGTTTAAACCACTTAGCACACATTTTCAAAGACTTTATTATCTTTAAAAACTTATAATTTAGTTATTCTGAGCACGTTGCATGAAAAATTAGCAATCTATCTATTCATACATGTCACAAGTAATTAAAAAATATTTCCCTATGATTTCATGCCAATTATTTATCTTTTTCTAGGTTTTTACTTTTATATGAATGTTTTTTAGTTTTCAAACACTACAAAATAATTTTTGGTTATCTCAAATAAACCACAACTCAGATTGACGTGTCATTAATTCCTAAATTATAAAAATTAATCTATGATTATTTTCCTCTAATTTTAAAAAAATTAATAATTTTTATTAAGTTTTTGACTATGAAACTATAATATAATATATATTTTTTTCTTTACTATAACTAATTTATAAAATAGAAAATGAATTTAAATTATATATCTAAAATGAAATGTTAATTAATAAAAAATTTCTTAATATACCTCATGCATCTAGTGTAATCATATTCGGATAACCTATAGACTCATAATGATTCCTATTAGTTTCATATAGAGCCTACAACATATTTAAATATTATATATTATATGTATGTTAAAAAAATTAGTGTGAGTATAAATTATTTTCTTTTTTACCTTTTCTGTTGGAATCTATGCACCATCAATGTGTTATTGATTTGTCACCTCACTATTTCTGACACAACCAATGCCCATGAATTTTGAGTTAGTGTAGACCTATTTTAAAAAGGTAGGCTATTATTGGGATACATCGATGATAATTTGAGTTGTGTGTTGGTCGAGAGGATGAGAGGTTAGATCATCCATCGATGAGTTTTGATGCCTAGTATGGGCGTTTGTAAAATATTTAAGACATGTTTGTGAATCATTCCCAGTAATAATAATAGCTACCCTTATGAAATTAATTAATTTACAACATTAATTTGAGAGGAAAATATACATGGTAATTATATTATCTCTTATTTGATCTAAGTATTTAGTCACTCTATATTTTTGAGCCATTGATGTAGTCACTCTGGAGTTTATCACAATCTAGAGAGGCATTAGGCTCTCATTAAAGGATACAAAAGGTGTAATAGAGTTGAGATGGGTCTATAAATGAGTCTTAATGCATATCCTAATAAAGATAATTAGAACCCATATAGTTTGGTGCTGGTTAATGAGACACATCGTATATTTTAATGTCATGAGACATAGACAAATATTATATATTTTGTGGTCATATAGACATGACCCAATAGAATTATTTTTAAGTTCTTGTATCCATGAACTATTTAGAACAATTTAATTTCATATAGAATGAACTATATTCTATGTAGATTAAATTCATGTAGCTAGGACTTCTAGGAGAGTGAGGCTTAACAATGTTTAGTGTGGAACTTACACTTGAGTGGCCCTTTCTAGCTCATCCTTCCCATTTTTAACTAAATAGTAAAGGGTATGGTTGGGTCTTAAACTTGTTAAGAATCCCATATATACCTATCCACTTCCCTGTCAGTTTTTAACTATATGAGAAAGGAAGACTGGGCTCACAAGGTATATTTATCAATGAGGAAATGTTGGGGTTACACTTAATGAGAGTCCCATATGTTCAACCTGTAAAATTACATAAGTGAAGTTAGGTTTTTATGATCACACTAGATTGAAGGCACATTCTAATTTAACCTATAAGATTACTTGGGAAAATGTGGGTTTTGGGGATTACACTATATTTGAGGCCCATTCTCATTCAATCTAGAATATGACATAGGCAAAGGTAGGTTTTGGGGATTACATTTGATTTAAAGAATTTATGTGTATGTATTATTGAGTAGAATAAAGAGGATAATTAGATGATAGGGTAGATAAGATTCTTGATATAGGTTTGTTAGGATGGCCCTCATGAGGCAAGAGAGGTTTCACCAATAGCATAATGATAAGGAATCTCATTATCAAGATAATACATTATTTTAAAGAACATGAGGTACCTATTTATTAGAGAGGAAAACCAATAAATATTTTTTATAAAAGGACTAAATGATTGAAGGGAAGAATTATAATGTGCATAATACCATCATGCATATCAAGATTACTTGGAAGAGTCCTTATGGGAATGGGTTTTTTGGGGCTTCAATCTATTAAAAAGAAAGATAGGTAGATGATTATGATGAAAATAAGATTTAAAAGAGGCCTAGTTTCCCATAATAAGGGTCATTCATGAAGTGAAAAATCATGGGTCGAATCTTTCATGATTATGGATGACACAAAAGATATCAAAATTCACTTTAGGAAACCATAATTTCACATAGGATTTAGGTTTTATATGGGTGGGTAAATCCCACTAAATTCATATGTTTTAAGGGTTTTGATTCCAAAATGAGTTATTAGTGAATCACTATATGAATGAGTCTGATGAGAGTCCTTGCCAAAGAACATTATGTGTGTGTCTTGAGGGTGAGTTCATATGCGAGAGCAGAATTATTGATTTTTTACACAATACTCCTTAAACCTCCCTCCATCAGGTTCAATCCTAGAAGTTAACTTAGGGGATTTTTGAAGTCTCGCAGAAATGGAATGATTTACAAATGACATGATTTCTCTCTTAGATTTTGTTCCATAAAAGAAAAATCATTGAAGTATGTGCCTCCTCTATTTTTTTCTTTTCAAAGTAAACATTGAGTGCTTATAGGAAACACTATGCAACCACCTTCCCAAAATATGTGGTGTCATAGGAAATTTGTGGTTTATATGATTTATATAACTATAAAGAATCATCGCCCCACCTTTTTAATGTGACTCCCCATCATGAATATGGCTTGTAACCAAAAATAATTATTGTTATGCTACTAAAAAGCGATTCCAAAAAATGAGAAAGTCATACCACCATAAAGTATTATTTCTAAACTAATATAAAGTGATGGTACTTTGAGGAAGAATTATATTTCTTTATGAATGATTGAGTTTATTCATGAATGATTTGGATTTCTTGAAAAAATCCCATTTTTCATTTTTTTTCTTTTGTTCTTCTTTGAACTAGAAATTCATTATTTTACAACTGTTAGGAAATGACACCCTCATAATTGGAAATGATCGGAATAAAGAGGATTTAATTACATGGAGGACTCAATAGCCTATATAATTTTTACTTGGCGTGCATACGATTCCCCTCCACTATATATATTTCAATAAGGGACTTTATTTGATACTTAGTTATTTTTATAAAGCTTCTCTATTTCATAGAAAAATATTTTGTACTCCATAGAAAAATACACTCACAAAAAAAGTACTTTATGAATGAAATCCTCTGTGGATAATCCTAATGAGATAAAATATAAGATTTATATGAATATTTTTTTTTATAATGTTTTCATGAAAACTCATCCTATTTGTATAGTTTTTTATGGAACTTAATTTATTAAAATTTTATGAATAAACATTTATTTTTCGATTTTTTTGATGATTTATTCCATTTTACTCCCGTTGATATTAGAATTCCTTTGAAATAATTTCCACCTATTGGGAAAATGAATTTCAGGTCTACTAGTCTTTCTGACTTGACTAACATAATTAAAATGAGAGTCACTATCCCCAAGAATACAAGGGACGACCCTAAATATCACATCATATCTTAGAAAAAGTCCCTAAAGAATCTTTTTAAACTAGATCTTTAATATATATGATATGATACATATATATAGATTTTTTATTGAAGATGATGTTCAAATTCTCATACCTGATTACCACTAACCATCAGATTGGTTTTCATTTTCCCTTTAATACATTTAGATAAACATTTTCACTAAAGACAAGCTTGTCCCAAAGATGCATCATGAAAGTGATTTCATCCTAAAATGACTTATGATGACTAATACTTGAGTCATAAATAGTTTTATTAAGATTATTCGTCTATATTTACCATATCTCTGAGTGATCATATAAGAGGTTGGATATCAAAATGGGACCCCTGTCTCAGTGTAAATTTTTATCTTGAAATGTAATATGATTGATAGGTTCATCAAATCTAAAAATATTTCGATGAAAAATTTCAAATTATTGATCTATATCAGGTATCATGGATTTCATAATTAATGATATATCAATATAAAAATCTTCTTTTATAATTAATCAATTGTTAGTGTTTGAGAAATAATAAATTTTATATACTATATGATGGAGTATTGATTGACTTGTGTATGATCATTTTCTCCCTATGTCTAATATTTGGGGATATGTAGAGAAAATTTTCCCTTGACGAGGGACTCTATGGTTGAGGTGGAGTGAATAATAGAAATAGGGATTCACTCTTACTTTATTACCCCCTTAAAATAATGGGTGGATGTATTTATATAACCTAATCATTCAAGGTTTGGGATCATGCATCCTTAGAGCTACCCTTCAAAATAATCCCAAAATATTGAAGGTTCAAACTAGTTTAATCGCATTGAATTTATAACCAAAAAGACGGAATGAACCCTTCCCCCATTTCTCTTTCTCCGAATGCACCCAACGCGCCATCTGTTTTTTCAAATTTTCAGCCCGTTGCCCCCGTTTCTCCGCCAGGCGACGACGTCTCAGTGGCCCCCGGTCTTGCCCCAGCGGTGGTCTCCCCGTCTGCGATCGTTCCTGAGCCTGCTCTTGCTTGCCCTCCACCTGGTGTCCCTCAGGAGCCTTCAGACTCTTTGCCTTCAGTTGGTGTCAAGCTTGCGTCAGCCCCCAGCTCTTCAACGGACAAGGAGGTTGCGGCCACCGTGTCGCTTCACGAAGCTTTTGACTCCCCTGGGCATACGTGGGTGGACAAGTCTGGGCCCGCCCCTCCCAGTCCCTCTCTAGTTCCCTTGCAGAACCTCTTTGGCGACCTGCCCTCTCAGGGATACCTTAAAGCTATTGTGGGCTCCTCCCCCTCTCCTGATCAAATCCACCGCCCAGACAACCACTTCTTAGCTCTTAGCCATCTCAATGGTGATGAGGTTCCCCCTGGCTCCACATCCTGCCCCCCGCAGTCATCCAAGAGTGTTACCAGGATCACCCGATCCAAGGCACGAGAATACAACAACAGTTTTCCTCTTGCAGGTCACCAGCCCTTGCCGTAGGGACGAGAGGTCCCGTCTCATAACCTTTAATGCCGACTGTCATTGTCTGGAATGCCCGAGGGCTCGGTGCCTGGGATAAAGGTGAATTCATCACGTCCAAAGTTCGAAAACATCAGGTTTCGCTGCTGGCTATCCTAAAGCACAAACAGAAGGATCAACAGATTGAAGTATGGCGAGAAGAATTGGTTTCACCAATTCCTTGCATGACAGCCCATGCAACAATCATATTTGGTTATTCTGGAAAAATAATTTAAATGTGGAGAAGGTGAAGGTCTCGTCCCAACACCTCTCGATTAAGGTTTGTACGATAGGGTCAGATTTCTTCTTCACGGGTGTGTACGCTAAGTGCGTGGCGAATGAGAGAGTTGCACTTTGGCAACACCTTTCGGCTTTTCAACCCAGCAATATCCCCTGGTTTATTGCTGGTGACTTCAACTCCATCACTGATGCTACTGAAAAAAAGGAGGTGGTCTGTACAATCAATGATCCATGAACGATTTCAAAGAGTTTATGTCGTCAAACGGCTTGATGGATATGGGCTACGTCGGCGAACCGTTCACCTGGTGTAACAATAGAAAAGGGAGCGGGCGTATCTGGAGTCGCCTTGATCGCTGCCTCACCAACCTGCAAGGTGTCGACTCCTTTCCCCAGGCAAGGGTTACTCACTTGGCTCGCATCCTCTCTGATTACTCCCCTCTTCTTATACATATGAAAAGGGAACAAAGCAGGGATAAAAACTTCTCCTTCTCGTCTAGCTGGACTCGCACAGAAGGATTTCTGCAGGCCATTCAAGAATCGTGGATTCAACCATCGTCTGGAACATCTTGGGCCAGGTTCAGTGACAAACTCAGAAGATTAAGACCCCATCTGATTGAATGGAAAAGTCGCAAACCCAACAGTGACGACCACATTGATGACCTCAAGGATGAGATCTCGAACCTTGAAACCCACCTCCAGGAAGTCTGGGACGACGAATTTTTTTCAAGAATGATAGAGAAACAGAACATTCTTGGAGGGAAGTTAACAGAGATCAAGAAGGTGGCCAAAGAGCGTTCCAGGGCCCTTTGGCTAAGGGAAGGTGACAGGAACACCGGATTCTTCAATGCCTGCATTAAAGAGAAGAGGGTGACTAGAAGAGTTAAACTTCAGCTGGAAAATGGTTCGTATACAGGGGATATCGAGGTGGCGGGTCACATAGAGGAGGAACATTTCAGAAGCCTTCTTGCAGGTCCCCTCGACGCAACAGGCGACGTGCCCCTTGACACAGACAGCGCTGAAAACTTCCTACGTAGCACCCCCAACTTGATCAGCGACCAGGATAACCGACAGCTGGAGACCATCCCTGATGGGAGGGAGATCAAAGAAGCCATCCTTGCTCTGAAACCGGAAAGTGCACCAGGCCCAGACGGGTTCCCGGGTACGTTCTATGTCTTTGCATGGGAGGTTATCAAAGATAATATTATTGAGGCGGTGCAGGATTTTTTTAGAGGTGGACACCTCCCGAGAGCTATATGTGCCTCTAAACTGGTGTTGGTTCCCAAGGTTAAAGAGCCTACTTCTCTGGGGAATTACAGACCTATATTCTTGTGTAACTTCTCCTATAAGATTTTGGCGGGTTTGATCAACAAAAGAATCAGCCACCTGCTTCCTCAGATTATTTCCGACGAGCAACATGGCTTCATGTCGGGCCGGAACATCCAAGGGGCCATAGGGATTTCAAAGGAGATGGTCGACGATCTTAACAGGAAGTGCACTGGGTCTAACATCATGATAAAACTTGATATGGACAAGGCTTATGATATGATGAGTTGGCGATTCATCCTCAACGCAATGCAACACTTCGGTTTCAGCACGTGGTCCAGAGATATGATCTTTAGATGCTTTTCTTCCCCTTGGCTAATAGTGGGGCTCATGGGTAGATGCTTCGGCTTCTTTAAATCGGTTCGCGGACTAAGGCAGGGGGACCCAATATCTCCCAGCCTTTTCATTCTTTCCCAAGACGTGCTCTCAAGGAACATCAACTCTGCTATAGCCAGTGGTCGTATCATCCCTTACAGGAACAAATCTGGGTCGGGCAACATATCACATCTAATGTATGCGGATGATATCCTTTTCTTCATCAATGGCAGGTCTCGATCGATCAAAGGTTTCAATATTATCATGGATATTTACAGAAGCTGGAGTGGGAAACGTGTGAGCCACACTAAAAGCAGCGTTTAACATCCAAAAGCCTGCTCTAGCTGGCACGCTCAGATCATTCAAGAGAGGCTGGGCATTTTAAGGAAACCACTCCCGATGGAATATCTCGGTGTCCCCATTTCGAACGGGAAAATAAAGAAGGTAGAGTTTGATAAACTTATAAGCAGAATCACAACTCATGTCTACAACTGGAAGAACAAGTTTCTTTCATTTGGGGGCAGAATCACGCTGGATAACAACGTTTTGACGTCCATTCCCATGCACACTTTTTTTGCTATTATCCCTCCCAAAGGGACCATTATCCAGATTGGAAAAATCCTGAACTCTTTCATTTGGGATAACAGACAAGAGGGAAAATGTCGATGGGATTCATGGCCTCGGATGGCCAAACCTCTTGATAAAGGTGGTGTGAACCTCCGGAACGTTACAGAGAGCATGCAGGGCATGCACGCCAAACTTGCCTGGGACATCATTGAAGGTAAGTCACTGTGGGGAATATTCATCCGCAATCGGTATGGTGATGATTAGAGTAACTGGGGGAGTCAATCCGGCAACCTCTCGGCTCTTGCCAAATGCATGAGAGAGGTTCTCATTATGCTCGAGAACAAGGCCAGATGGGTGATTAGTAGAGGTGACATCCGGTACTGGAAGGACAACTGGGCAGGGGATAAGCTCTATTTCCCAGGGTGTCCTGTGCCGGAGATCACTTTTAACCAGGCCAGGACGCACCCGACCTTAACATCTACAACTCTGGATGCCGATCAAAAAACCTGTTCGATAATATTATCCTTTCAGATGACCCAGACAAGTGCGTATTTTTGGATTCTACATCTGGATCTTTCCACATCCGATCCTACGTCGAATCTATCCACATCAGACAGGGAGAAGATTCCTGGGAAAAACACCTCTGGTGCAAAGAGATCCCAACAAAGATGAACTTTCTGGTCTGGAGAATCCGCAACAGAGCCATTCCGACGGATGATAACATTCAGAAGAAAGGCATTCAGATCACCTCCCGATGCGTGTGCTGTAACAACCCAGCCACCAAGTCAGCATGGCACCTGTTCTTTGAGAGCGAATGGTCTAAATTTTCATGGGATCTGGCTGGAAAACGGATGGGAGTATAGAGGCACCATGACAGTGAACCGGAATTCTTCCCTTGGTGGTTTCAGGGAACGGAGAATCAACACAGGGAGCGCAATCTTCGCGGCATGGCTTGTGTTTCGATCTGCTGGGTCATCTGGGAAATTAGGAACAAAGAACGCGGAGGTAGTCGCAGCTCGTTTACTTTCCTCAAGGTTCTCTTGCTTGCCTTGCTAGATGAGCTCAGTTCTCTTCTTCATGGAGGGACGACGACAACATCTCTGCCCCTAAATGGTCCGAGCATAGGGCAAGGGAGGTGGGTTAAGTGGAACCCTCCTAGCTCTGGTCTCAAACTTAACGTGGATGGCTCCTGCGCACAAGGCATTATGAAAGGAGGGGGACTGATCCGAGATAGAAGAGGATCTGTGGTCATTGTATTTAGCACCTTTTATGGACTGGGCACCCCCATTGAAGCCGAAGCCAGATCCATGCTTAGCGGTCTTTCCATCTGCCATGACCACCACATACCAGTCTCCGTAGCTGAATCAGATTCGTGCCTCCTTGTCAACTTCCTGTTCAATAAAGCCAGACCCCCATGGTACTTATGTTACATTATTAGGAAATGAAGGCTCTTACTGAGCGCGGACACTGATATTACACACGCATTGAGGGAGGGAAACTCGGTCGCTGATTGCCTTGCCAGCAAGGGGAAACCTGACAACAGATGTATTATTTATGACAGCCTCAGATCTCTTCCCAACGCCTGCAACCTCCTTGTTTGTAACGATGCTTTAGGCTTGTACCACTTTCGTCCCCCCTGACCTGGTGGGACCTTCAATAAAAAGTCATTTTCAACGACACTAGTTTACTTTAGAAGAAGGCTAGTATACCTTACAAGGATATGAGGTAAAATCAAGTGTGGCCTCAAATATATGACATGTGGGGTTTATGAATATGATATTGAGTGGGGGGATCTTACCTACTAAGGATTCCCACTCAGGTGTTATTTTTGGTACCCAAAAGATAGTTTTAATACTGGGTAAATGATAATCAATTAACCTTATAGTGCTATCCTCACCTAAGTTTACCATATACCAGTCCACATATAATAAGAAAACACCCTATATTAGACTAATGACCGATTCTAGTACCTATATAGTTGGGTGAAAAAAAAACAGGGTGTTATGAGTCTTAGAATAATTTAGAAATTATTTATTCTACATATTTCCCAATATTACTCAACATTTTAAACATTTGACCAATTTTTCTAAGTTTCAATGAAGTTTTTGACATAATAACGAATCATTCTAACTTCACTTTTGTTTCTTATAATGTTTTTATAGGATATTTATTAATTATGGCAGCGACATTCTTAATGAGCGGTTATTTATCATTTCATTTTGAGTTGGAGTACTAGTATCTTGGGTGGATGAATTGACTAACTATGAGACTTATTCCCCATATAGGTTAATGTTCAAGACCATGTGTCTATAAAGAGTTTCTATATTTCCCTTTTCTAGATATTAGATAGCACAACACCTTTCCATCATTCATTAGTTTTGGTTGATGTTGGTGTATGAGGGAATTAACACCAAAATTATTTTTCTTCCCCTTAGTGATCTAATTAGTCTACAATGGGATTATGAAAAAAATGGATGGAACTCTACCCAAAAATAATTTTAGAACATTTGGGTTGATGGGTGAGCAGAACACTAACTTACTAGAGTCTTATTCCCAATATCATTACGGAACAACTTCTTGAACCAGAGGTCCCTCCAGGACATATCCCTAAACAACTAGTTTTGGTAGTTGAAAATACTATTTATAACACCGGTGTTGATCCTGTCACAATGGTAGTAAGTGAACCATTGGTGGAGGTTTCTCATTTCTATATAAATATTAGGGACATAAAACATTGAGTTTTATCTAGTAATGATTAAACGGTAGTTTAGTATAGATAATTTATTGTATAAGGTACATCCTTATAAAAAAACTCAACAAATAGTGAGATAAAGTCTAGGAGTAGATAAAATAGATTTAAAGAATTGATGATAATGTTTAGAGGTTTATAGAGTCTTTTTAATTTGGGATCATGAGCTATTATTATTGGATAAAGTAAACACCATAAAGGTGGTTATAATTTGATGATATATTAATGATTTAGAGTGATCCGTGATCCAACTTCAATAGTCGATAGAATGAATTCTATATACATTTATGAATATTTTTTCCTTATTTGATAATTTAGTCTATTAGGAAGAGGATACATGTCTATATATGTTCCTCCTTTATTTAATAATGAATATAATAATTCACCATCTCAAATTATTGTGAATTGTTCCACTCTTATATTACCTTGATTGATAGTTCATAAAAATCTATAAAATTTTTAAGAGGTAATATCATAATAATTTAATCCATCTACGTATTGTATGGGCATGGATCAAGTAAATAGTCAATTTCAAACATTGGATTAAATGATTATATATATGAATCAACCCATTATATTTTAAACATGTATCCTTAGATGGATCATCTAAACTAATACACTTGAGGAACTGATGGGAATGCCAACTTTTCCCTTTGCTGATGAACTTAGCGAGCATATCTTGAATTTTCCAAGGATGGTTGATGGTACCCAAAAGCTTTCTGTCTTTTAATTTTCACATTAAATTTTCTATAATACATGTATGTGGGGAGTATTATCATAAGTGAAATTGAATTTTTCTCATACTCCCTTTGTGGGGTTTTGATTTGACAACTGTTTTTCCTTATCCTTTTTTAAATGCTCTAATTTTTCCTCATCTATGAGAGGTACATGACTAGTAATCATAAAATAAACTTTTTTCCCATGTCTCCCTTTATGATTTTTCAACCTAGAGAGCACTATATCTCTTTTCTTAGGATGTTTAAGGTCTTACAATTCAGACCAATGTGTCATGTAGTTTAGGGTTATATGATGAGAACCAAGTACCAAATATGATTTTTCTAAGAGGAGAATCTCAACTTAAGTATTTTGGATCTCCAAGTGGGGTATCTCAACTTGAGGAATTTTTTTCTTTATAGAAAATTCATTCCAATATATGAAAGGGTACAAGAATAGGATGCCATAATCTTACTTTAAAATTGGTATGATGCAAAAATTTGTAACATTAAGGGAATCTGAATCCACATGAATTATTGTGTTATGGAAAGGGTAAATAATAACATATAAATGTATATTTCAATGAAAAAAATAAGATATATGAGAGTAAATTAAATATTGGTAATGGTGATACAATCACTACATTATAAAAAATTGTTCATGGGGTTAAGGGGGACATTTAATTTGGGACACAAAACATCTACCATGGGTCAATTATCTACTCAAAGGTTACTATATTGATCACTATCTATTTATAGGAGGGTATTTTTAGATTATCCAATCACCCTATTATCAATTAATAAAAAATTTGAATTCAATAGGATACAAACATGGTTTTAAAGATTCCAAATAGAGAATCTTAACTCAAGGATTTTGGTTGGTGATGATTCAGATATCAAAGGTACAAACTAGGTTCATAGAGAAAAGGTTATTCAAGAGTGGTTCAAGCATGATACAGGTTATACCATTATGTATTGAACATGTTCTAAAGGTGAAGGGACAAAATTTGAACATTCTCGAATAAATAATCATTTAAAATGGAAGTTCTAATCAATATGACTAAGCGGCCATTACATAAATGAAAATGTACCCATGGAATAGTTTAGGCTCACATTAAAGGCTATAAATGATATTATCTAACTATTTTCTATACTTGTCGGCCTACTAAGAATAGATTAACTTTTTCTAGGGCCAAGTTTCAGTCCCTAAAATCTTTGTTCAATTTTCATTTTTTCTCTAAATTTACCTAATATATGAAAAGGAATGTCTTAGTGATTATAGGATTAATTTTTTCTCAATCCACCCTTTATGTGTATTTAACCTAAAAAAACATTGTTACACTATTATTTTTAGTTTAAGGTCTTGTAATTTGGATCAAAATTGGGTGACTGAAGATTAATTTTATACATATTTGACCACATATAGTTGGATTTTAGGTTCACACGACTTTGAAAAAAAAAACAGATTCTTATGGTTGTTAATCTTTGAAAATATAGATGAGGTAGAATATTTATTGATAAGGGAAAGGTGATAACCCAACATTAGTTGATAAAAGATCCCATGAAAACCTCAAGGATAGATGCATGTAATTTAAGGTCATAGTGCTCATAAAAAATAGTGGGATGAATATTTCAACCAAACCTAGGACATGAGATCTATGAATCACTACACATCCTATGGTAATATGAATCAAGACACATGTTGTAGTGGACCATGCCTTCTCAGCCTATTAATTTGATGTTTTTTGGTTGGATAGTGTTTGGAGGAGGTCCCAGAGGTTCCAGAGGAGTTGGATCTAGATTTTTGTTGTAACAGTCCTTTTACATTGTAAAAGAGGAGTTTACCATGTAAGTTTGTGGTTGAAATCTTGTGTGGCCAGATGTTCATAGCTTTTATTTGGTATGGGAGTACTATTTGAAACATGTTTACACCATAAAATATAATTTTATAGTGTAAAATATTTTTAGCCTAAGGCACCATGTTTTTCAGCGAAAAGGGGTATAATTTTTTACATTTGGCCTTATGGATTGTAATATATGGCCCATGGAATTTACGACCCAAACTTGTAATTTACATCATAAATCAGGTGAGTTATACCCTATATATAAAATAAGTATTAGCCTAAACCTCCCATTAAGATTTCACACCCTTTTATTCATGGATGAATCCGAGGTGATTTTGGGAGACCTTACAACCCATATTCTCTCACCTTGATACTTGGGTTTCGGTGGTTGATATTTTGTGATCGGTGGAGAGTTCCTTACTATTTATCCCCATGTTTTCATATATTCTTCTTCCAAATTTTTGTTGTGTAAGTGTTGTTTTTGTAGAGACCCTAAGCTTGACGTACATGGACATTACATTACTTTTGCGAAATACTTAATACATAACAAAAACAGACACACAAGGACCGTAATAGTTTAGTGTCTTTGGAAACTTGGAACGTAATCTTCTAATCGTGGTGAAAGATCTTCAACATCTCCCATAAAGATCTTCCACTTTTTGTTTCCTGACCTAAAACCTTTCTTTTGATCTTGGGGGAAAATAAAACATAAAAAGGGTGAGCTCAAATGCTCAGTAAGGGTAAGCATGGATAAAATAAAACATACCATATACATTGGAACTTAAAAACATGAACATAATGTTTAAACATTAAAATCTTGATCAATGACATAAAACATGGAAGTACATAAGACATAGATCATAACGGAACATAAACCATGATAAAATAGCATGGGAATAAAACATGTAATTGTGGAATCCATTAAGCACATGTAATGATTTCCATAGTAGCCAAGGCATTGCTGCCAAGACCATCTTAGTGGACAAAGTCCAATTCTGAATCGAGTTCACTCCTCATTTTAGTCCTGTAACACTGAACCAGATTAACTTACTGTTCCAGCCATGTCTATCTCATGAGATACAAAATCTTTACCCAATTCATTTGAGGGAGATATAGGTCCCACCCATCTCATAATGAAATCATTCTTACTTGTGGGACAAAATAAACATACATCATTCATAAAAACCCAATAAATAAAATGGGTTTCATAAACATCATCCCATCATCACATAATCCATATAAAAGAAATGGATATCATTTCATAATAAGAGAAGTGAAACCATGTAAATCATAGAGACATTATACTTGAAACATACACATATGTAATAATGTCATCTTAGATGAAAAATGGTTTTGATAAAACACTTGAAATGAATTCTGGAGGAAAATATCCATTTTTCTTTAAAAACATTTTCTTTTCACAAAATGTCATGACATTTTAAAAGAAAAGGATTTTGTTGAAAATAGTCATGAAATCTTTTGGAGGAAGCTTCATGAAAATAAGGCTTTATAAAACCATAAAAATCCTTTCGTGCCGTATAAGTTAAAAAAACATTCATCTCGTACTTTTTCCGGAAAAGTCCAAAAAGTACCTCGTACGAAAAACGACAAAAGATTCCTTTCACATATTTTACTAAAATCTCACCGAAGGGTAAAATTGGATTTAAAAAATTGTAGGTGGATGTAAATAATATTACATATTGAGGAAACATGGATGTGGATGATAAAATACACCCCAATAAATACCAAAGTATAAACAATCTCGGATAAAAATGAGATTGTGATATTTCCCTTACCTTAGGTCCGATTTGCTTCGTAAGTGTCCGAACCTCCTGTATAATGATTTAAATAATGTCATTGACTTATTACAGAATCATATTAATTGTTATAAAATCATATATGGTTCACTTATGACTTTATATTACCCATTATTATGTAAATTAATGTTAAAGTAGTGTTTTGGGTAAAATCATCTTATTTATCATACGTGTTTGGACTTGTTGTTCTTGATGTTATTATTAATTATATCATGATTTACTTACCTAAAAAATGTAAATCATGATTTATATATATCATATACATTCATTATATATCCAACATATACAATCATTTATAATAGTACATAACATATGGAGGTAAGAAATGAAACGCACCGTTTATGGAGACGGTAAGCCGTACGTACGCATGAACACTACTTTCATTTCTATTTCTTATTTTAATGGAATTAAAACATAATGATACATATGTATATTATAATTCCAGTATAATATCATATATAATATCATTAACCATATCCTTTATACATTCCACATAAGGTATTAACGAATCACATCACTTTGAGGGGGCGGTTGTCCGCACTTCCTCAAATGAGATTATCGTATTTACCGACTATGGAAACTGTAAAGGATTGATATAATTGGGAAGTAAATAAGAATAAAGAAATAATAAACATAATATATATTATATATATAAATACAGTGCCATAATAATGGCCACCATGAGAGGCGGTAGGGGAAAATCGAACAATCATCGTTTCGTGAGACGTTAGTTTTCCATCACAGAAACATTATGTTCTTCATCCATTAGATGGAGGTGTGTGTAAGTGTAGTTATAATCCTTCTCATAACAACATCCTATTATTTTTAGGATACTGGTGTTGTCACAAAATAAAGGATTAAAAAGATTTTAGGGGTTGGAGAAGTAGAATAAAGGAAAACAACTTAAGAGAAACTGTTACCTTTAATTTTGGTAACTTTCTTTGGTTTGAACCAAAAGGACTTCTTGGAGAGTATTATGACTAATGTAAGGCTTCAAGGTGAAGGAGAGGGATGTAGGGAGCTTAGTTGGGCAGAGTTTGGACGAGCCAAAAGGCTTGAGAGGTGTGAGGAATTTCATAGAAGTGGTCTCCTTTTATAAGGGAGTGGAGGGGCTCTTTAGGAAAGTGTGAAAAAAGTTTTTTATTATAAACTTATCTTCGGTTTCAAGAGGTCCAAACACATTAATGTCGAAGATAATATGACTCATATTTGAAATAAAATCATCCAATAATAATTGGATAGGTTTTGGATGATATTTTAATCATTTTAATCTTATTTATTTAAATCATTTATTAATGAAGTAAATACTGCATCATTATTGTGTCAAAAATACTTTATATTATATGATGTATAAAAATTATAAAAAAATACCAACATGTAGAAAATATTTTTATATTTCCAATGAATATTTATAGTCCAAAATATAATTTATATAGCCCCTTATAAAAATTAATTACTAAACTATATTTGTTAATTCCAATTTTGTCTTTACATTGAATTAATTAATCTAATGTGTCATTGTCTTTCATAAGTGGCTCCATGGGGTCCCAAAATCGACCCAAGGATGCACATGGTCGGCCAATACTCATCCAATAAGGTTAATACAAGTTTCAAGGTAATTTTGAATTATTATAATATTCTTTTAACCTTGAATTACCCTATTTACCTTTAACCGTAGTGAATAAAAAATTACCATAGTTACTATTCATAATATCAAAAAATAAATAAAAGTAACCTATTAACATAATTTGGACCCAATAATTCCAAATATGGAATCTATTTTTCAAAATTCAAAACACAGAAGTTGCAGTAATTAATTTAAAATTAATCCCGTTGTTAAGCAAACAGGTTTTAAAAGTTAAAACATTGCCAAAGATTGAATTTATTTAACCTACAAATTCGATGTAAAATCAAGGCTAATGAAATAAATTATATTAAATGGTAAAAATATATTCTATTTACACTTTGAAACCATTCAATATTATTATTTAACCACATAATTTATTATGATGAAAAAAGTTGTTTTTAATTAAAATATAGCATGTTTTTACTATTCATCAAAATATGAAAGTTACCAGAATAATATGAAAATTTTATCCAAAGTAAATTTTTATTTCTTGATTCCAAAGAAGAATTTTATTTTTTCAATTTGAACTTATAAACATGTCAAAAACTAGATTTAAAGTGGGCGCGCCATCAAAAGGCGGCAAAACTGCATTTTTTGAAAAATACTTATTTTACCTAAAAAATTTATTTTGTTCTTATACCATGTTCTAGAAAATGTTTAAGATGAATAATAATGTTATAAAATTAAAAATTTAGTTAATACTATTCATAACGTCTAGTTCATAATAATATTATAATAATATATCCTTGTTTAGTAAAACCCGGTATTGCGTACAACACACGCTATCGAGGAAGGTCCCGATTGCGTGTAATGCAAGCCAAGTCAAGGTTGCGTGTAGTGGAAGAATCCTTCATTGTTTCGTATAACAGAATCCAACCATATTTCATTTATACATTGAATATATATATATATACTCAATGTTGCGTAGAATAACTATTATCAAAATTGTGTGTAACACGATCCAAGAATAATGTTGCGTATACTGCAAGCTAATACGGTGTTGTGTATAGCGCAAGGTAATCTTGGTGTAGCATAAAACACAATACATTAATTAAATTAAAAGAATATTTTTCATAAAATATCGGGATGTTACATTCTACCCCCCTTAAAATGAATTTCGCCCTCGAAATTCGTCAGGGTTATAAATAGTTTACTACTCGAAAGTTTGTTTAATAGAAACCCACATCGTAAAAAGGAATACCAAAACATGGCATTAAAAACTAAAGTATGAAATGTAACAGTTACCCAAATTAACTCATCACTGGGTTTCCACGCAGGAGAACATAGGTGAAAATATGGATATGGAAGAAAAATCTAACCATCAAGTTCTGATGGAGAGTGGTAGAGAACATGGCTATGAAAAATCCAACAATCACAAAGCTATTTATTTGTGATGATCTAAGGTACCATCTGATTAATCAGATATAAGGGAACTAGGACAACATTTTTGGTTTTCAAGATCATTTCCCTAAAGTTGATGAATTAAAAGAAATACTTGCATGATTTTGGTACAATCTCACTTTTGTTCGTGAATTGAACAATTTCCACTTCATACCTTAAAGAAATGAAGTTGAATTTGTTATTCGTGATGTGTTAGCAGATCATGTGATAAAATGATGGGTCATTCTATCTCTTTCAAATAAAAGGTTAGTAAAAGTTATAAGTCCATCTTATGGTTAGATTAATCGTATATGGTTCCAAAAATGAACTTATACTTCATATATCATACCGCTTAATAAAATAAAACTAGTTTCTACTAACTAGGGACTTCCTGTAGGCCAGTGGTAGGCGATAAAGGCCAGTCGCACTTCAGTTATGGGTTCGATTCCCACAACCTTGTCCGACACAATGGGCTATCGCCTGTCCTGCAGGTTTTCCTTTTTCTAAAACTACATTACTATATCATCCCATCAATAATATCGAAAAAAAGGTTCTATCCTTAAACAATACTAACTTATGTCCAACATAATCCATTCCAATCTTTAGGCTTATCCATAATATTGTAGTCCATTGTCATATTATAGTGAAAACGATTACCAGAGATTTCATATAAGAAGCATGTTATTACCATCGTTGATCCACATATATCATAAGATATGTCTTGTTGGTCACATTACAAATGTTCGAAGGCCTTAATCATGTTTTCTCTTGAAAAATGAATACCCATTGAACCTTAGTGAAAACATGAATGCAGTTAAAAGTTAACACTTTCCACATACCAAAATCCTCAAAATTCTATATACTCAAACCATGATATCACTTAGTCCTTATATCAATCATGAGCTCATGAATACAATAAAACATCTCATTATCTTCTTATTCCTTCATTATGCGCATATCATCTACATTCCAAAAATATCTGAATAACCTTTCATGGATACTGGTACCATTAATCATACACTTTCAAAACTCAAGGAAAGACAACAGTGTAACAATCCTTAGATGTCTCTTTATTTTATAGTACCATGAGATTACTTATACAACATTACACATGATAAACATGTAATCATTCCACTACATTCTTAAACCATTGACCGAGCTTCAAAAATTCTTTCATCTCACACATCATTTGTAGTCTCTTAATCATCATCAACATAAATACTACCCATACGACCATACTGATTCTCTTCATGAGACTTTCCCTTAGGGAATTGGTTTCCATAATGCCCGTAAATTCCACATTTAAAACATTTAACCATTTTTGATGTCGTAGAAATACCATTATCCTCATCCCTGGTGTTAACTGAACCTTTTCCTTTGCACTTACTGGCTTTGTGTCCTTCTTTTCCACTCCCAAAGCATCTTCCAGTTCCTTTGAAACATTCTCCTTGATGCCTCTTCCCACATGATTTACATAGGGGAAATTGAACTTTCTTTCCTCTATGATCATCATGAAACTCCATCTTTCTCTTATTAGCCGAGTCAGGAAACTTACCAAATTTTACTTTATTGATCATATTATGAGATTGCTGATTCGGCATAATAATGATGTTTGGACTTCCAAATCCCATTTCATTTGGTTTCTCATGAAGAATATCATTCCATTTTCCATCATATCCTCCATTATCGTGAATCATCTTGTTTCCAGCCATTTTCCAAAACCCAAAAAGAATAGTGTGAGAGGCAAAAATCATAATAAAGGGGGAGTAACTTCAATATCTAACATCTTTGGTTTAATCTAATATCATTACCATAGTTCTAGGAATATATCCTACACGTATACTTATCCTTAGGGACATCCCTAGACATACCTTAGAAATATCTCTAGGGATCTCACTAACGTTTTCACATCCTAGTTTCCAAAGGTTGACTAAACCTTTCCTCTGATACCAACTATAGAGACCCGAATCTTAACGTACATGGACATTACATTACTTTTGCGGAATACTTAATACATAACAAAAACAGACACACAAGGACCGTAATAGTTTAGTGTCTTTGGAAACATGGAACGTAATCTTCTAATCGTGGTGAAAGATCTTCAACATCTCCCATAAAGATCTTCCACTTTTTGTTTCCTGACCTAAAACCTTTCTTTTGATCCTGGGGGAAAATAAAACATAAAAAGGGTGAGATCAAATTCTCAGTAAGGGTAAGCATGGATGAAATAAAACATACCATATACATTGGAACTTAAAAACATGAACATAATGCTTAAACATTAAAATCTTGAGCAACGACATAAAACATGGAAGTACATAAGGCATAGATAATAAGGGAACATAAACCATGATAAAATAGCATGGGAATAAAACATGTAATAGTGTAATCCATTAAGCACATTTAATTATTTCCATAGTAGCCAAGGCATTGTTTCCAAGACCATCTTAGTGGACAAAGTCCCATTCTGAATCGAGTTCACTCCTCGTTTCTCTCCTGTAACACTGAACCGGATTAACTTACCGTTCTAGCCATGTCTATCTCATGACATACAAATTCTTTACCCAATGAATTGGAGGGAGATATAGGTCCCACCCATCTCATAATGAAATCATTCTTACTTGTGCCACAAAATAAACATACATCATTCATAAAAACCCAATAAATAAAATGGGTTTCATAAACATCATCCCATCATCACATAATCCATATAAAAGAAATGGATATCATTTCATAATAAGAGAAGTGAAACCATATAAATCATAGAGACATTATACTTGAAACATACACATATAAAATAATGTCATCTTATATGAAAAATGGTTTTGATAAAACACTTGAAATGAATTCTTGAGGAAAATATCCCTTTTTCTTTAAAAATATTTTCTTTTCACAAAATGTCATGCAATTTTAAAAGAAAAGGATTTTGTTGAAAATAGTCATGAAATATTTTGGAGGAAGCTTCATGAAAATAAGGCTTTATAAAACCGTAAAAATCCTTTTGTGCCGTATAAGTTAAAAAAAACATTCATCTCGTACTTTTGCCTGAAAAGTCCAAAAAGTACCTCGTACGAAAAACGACAAAAGATTCCTTTCATATATTTTACTAAAATCTCACCGAAGGGTAAAATTGGATTTAAACAATTTTAGGTGGATTTAATAATATTACATATTTTGGAAACATGGATGTGGATGATAAAATACACCCCAATAAATACCAAAGTATAAACAATCTCAGATAAAAATGAGATTGTGATATTTCCCTTACCTTAGGTCTGATTTGCTTCGTAAGTGTCCGAACCTCCTATATAATGATTTAAATAATGTCATTGACTTATTACAGAATCATATTCATTGTTATGATATTATATATGGTTCACTTATGACTTTATATTACCCATTCTTATGTAAATTAATGTTAAAGTAGTGTTTTGGGTAAAATCATCTTATTTATCGTACGTGTTTGGACTTGTTGTTCTTGATGTTATTATTACTTATATCATGATTTACTTACCTCCAAAATGTAAATCATGATTTATATATATCATATAAATTCATTATATATCCAACATATACAATCATTTATAATAGTACATAACATATGGAGGTAAGAAATGAAACGCACCGTTCATGGAGACGGTAAGCCGTACGTACGCATGGATGCTACTTTCATTTATATTTATTATTTTAATGGAATTAAAACATAATGATACATAGGTATATTATAATTCCAGTATAATATCATATATAATATCATTAACCACATCCTTTATACATTCCACATAAGGTATTAACGAATCACATCACTTTGAGGGGGCGGTAGTCCGCACTTCCTCAAATGAGATTATCGTATTTACCGACTATGGAAACCGTAAAGGATTGATATAATTGGGAAGTAAAGAATCATAAATAAATAATAAACATAATATATATTATATATATAAATACAGTTCCATCATAATGGCCACCATGAGAGGCGGTAGGGGAAAATCGAACAATCATCATTTCGTGAGGCGTTAGTTTTCCATCACAGAAACATTATGTTCTTCATCCATTAGATGGAGGTGTGTGTAAGTTTAGTTCTAATAATTCTCATAACAACATCATAGTATTTTCAGGATACTGGTGTTGTCACAAAATAAAGGATTAAAAAGATTTTAGGGGTTGGAGAAGTAGAATAAAAGAAAACAACTTAAGAGAAACTGTTACCTTTAATTTTGGTAACTTTCTTTGGTTTGAACCAAAAGGATTTCTTGGAGAGTATTATGCCTAATGTAAGGCTTCAAGGGGAAGTATAGGGATGTAGGGAGCTTAGTTGGTCAGAGTTTGGATGATCCAAAAGGCTTGAGAGGTGTGAGGAATTGCATAGAAGTGGTCTCCTTTTATAAGGGAGTGGAGGGGCTCTTTAGGAAAGTGTGAAAACATTATTTTATTATAAACTTATCTTCGGTTTCAAGAGATCCAAAACACATTAATGTAGAATATAATATGACTCATATTTGAAATAAAATTAACCAATAAGAATTGGACAGGTTTTGGATGATATTGTAATCATTTTAATCTTAATTATTTAAATCATTTATTAATGAGGTAAATACTGCATCATTATTGTGTCATAAATAATTTAATTTATATGATGTATAAAAATTATAAAAAAAATAATAACATGTAGGAAATATTTTTATATTTCCAATGAATATTTATAGTCCAAAATATAATTTATATATCCCCTTATAAAAATTAATTACTAAACTATATTTGTTAATTCCAATTTTGTCTTTACATTGAATTAATTAATCTAATGTGTCATTGTCTTTCATAAGTGGATCCATGGGGTCCCAAAATAGACCCAAGGATGCCCATGGTCGGCCAATACTCATCCAATAAGGTTAAGTCAAGTGTCAAGGTAATTTTGAATTATTATAATATTCTTTTAACCTTGAATCACCCTATTTACCTTTAACCGTAGTGAATAAAAAATTACCGTAGTTACTATTCATAATATCAAAAAAAAGTAACCTATTAACATAATTTGGACCCACTTATTCCAAATATGGAATCCATTTTTCAAAATTCAAAACACAGAAGTTTATGTAATTAATTTAAAATTAATCCTGTTGTTAAGCAAATAGGTTTTAAAAGTTAAAACATTGCCAAAGATTGAATTTATTTAACCTACGAATTCGATGTAAAATCAAGGCTAATGAAATAAATTATGTTAAATGGTAAAAATATATTCTATTTATACTTTTAAACCATTCAATATTATTATTTAACCACATAATTTATTAATATGAAAAAAGTTGTTTTTAATTAAAATATAGCGTGTTTTTACTATTCATCAAAATATGAAAGTTACCAGAATAATATGAAAACTTTATCCAAAGTAAATTTTTATTTCTTTATTCCAAAGAAGAATTTTATTTTGTCAATTTTAACTTATAAACATGTCAAAAACTAGATTTAAAGTGGGCGCGCCATCAAAAGGCGGCAAAACTGCATTTTTTGAAAAATACTTATTTTACCCGAAAAATTTATTTTGTTCTTATACCATGTTCTAGAAAATGTGTAAGATGAATAATAATGTTATAAAATTAAAAATTTAGTTAATACTATTTATAACGGCTAGTTCATAATAATATTATAATAATATATTGTTGTTTAGTAAAACCCGGTATTGCGTACAACACACGCTATCGAGGAAGGTCACGATTGCGTGTAATGCAAGCCAAGTCAGGGTTGCGTGTTGTAAAAGAATACTTCGTTGGTTCGTATAACAGAATCCAACCATATTTCATTTATACATTGAATATATATATATATATATATACTCAATGTTTCATAGAATAACTATTATCAAAATTGTGTGTAACATGATCCAAGAATAGTGTTGCGTATACTACAAGCTAATTCGATGTTGCGTATAGCGCAAGGTAATCTTGGTGTAGCATAAAACACAAGACATTAATTAAATTAAAAGAATATTTTTCATAAAATCTCGGGGTGTTACAGTTTTGATCCAGGATGTTCTTGGGCTATGTTTTTATAACCCTTTGGTGTGGTTCAAGGTGATCCAGGGGTTCCATGTGCTGTTGTGGTTTCTAGGTAGTTTCTTCTTTACCCTACAGTGCGTAGTGAGTTGGAAAAGCTTCCTTATGGTAGGGGATCCTCATTCTCTCACTTTTACATTCCATGTTTGGTAATTAAATGGGGTTTATTTCCTTTGGGTGGATAGTAAGGGACACCATAATAAGATAATAAGTTGGCATAACTAAAATTGATGGGTTTGTGGGAGATATCACAAGATTTACTGTTATATATATATATAAATATATATATATATATATTATTGATGATATTACTAATTCTTTCCGTGAATTCTAAAAAAACAGATTTTGGTAGCCTTTCTTTCATTATAGATGACATGTCGTGAGAGCCTCTCTTTGTTTTTGGTCGATCACACCCTAAATAAAAGTCTAAAGAACATATATATGGATAATTAATTTGTTTCCCATGTAAATTGGGTTTTGTGTTATAGTAACCTTGCTAAATAAAGAAGCAATGTGACATGTGGGACCTATATCCCCCTATAATGAATTGGTTAAATATTTATATCTCATGAGATAAAGAGGTCTGGAATGGGGAGTAATGCCAATTCAATAAGATAATTTATCCACCATGAGAGTATTGAGAGTAAACCTTTACTACTATGTTGGTTTGGGTAGTAAAACCATTCTACTATAATAGTCTTGGAAAAGTTCCATGACTAATAAGGAAATGATTTTCAATGCTTTTATGTCTTCCATAATTCAATTTCTTATTCCTATGTTATGTTTTTATGGATTATGTTCTTTGATTAATTTATAATTCTGATCTTATAAACTACCAAGATTTATTCCATGACTCAAGATTATGATCTATGATATGCTGGGTATTTCTTTTAAATGTTAATATCATGTTATAATATTCTTTTTCTCATGTTATGCATATATTATCATTGATGTCTCCTTTTTTTACCCTTAATGAGAATCGGAGACCACCCTTTACTATGTTTCCTTTTCCAAATTATGAAGAAATATTTTATGCATGATATATCTAAGAAGGGTGAAATTTATGAATATCTAAGTGGGAGATGTTGTAAAACAATTATAAACTAGTTATCTAAGTTCGTAAGTTTCCAAAGACAATAGACCAATACGATTTTGGCATGGATCAAAATGTTATGTAATAAATAATCATCTATTTAGATTTAATATCTATTTATGAAAATTATGGGTCACTACATACCATCAAAAATCGGGGAAGTAAAATATAAGAAAGGGTGAGATGAGATGCTCGATAAGGGTAAACATAGGAGATATAAATCAATGATTATACATGAGAATAAGGGTATGAGAAATAATCATATCTTATGGAAATCACACCATATAAATTTAATATCTTTAATAATTAGTCATGCCATAAATCTTTGTCATAACAAAATATAATATTCATAATATTGAAAAATAATCCATTATTAATCATGATCCATGAGAGCATAATGTAAACTTATGAATGTAGAAAAAACATATGATTATAATATTATGGACATGTATAAATATAAATAGGTTTAATCATTATGTTAAGGATATGAAATCAGGTTATCCTATAAACTTATGGATGTGAAACCGGGTATACACATAAACTTATTAATATAAGACGATCCATGCATAAACTCATGGACATAAAACCAGGTCAACACATCTTATTGTAAAAATGAAATTTGGTTCATGCATAATATAATTATATCATGAGTTATTTATATTTACCTAATTCATTGGAGATATATAATGGTACCACCTATCACATAAAAATAAACATGATATAAGATCATAAAAACATTTATCAACTCATCATATTATAACCCATAAAAAAGAAACGGGTTTCATTACATCATTTTATCATAGCATAAACCATTGAAATGAAAAAGGTTTCATATAATCATCCATTAATCATTATCATCATAATACATCTTGAGAAATAAACTGGATGGCATCATATGATCATATCCCTAGTGAAGCATTAAAATCCTTAAAGGATGTTGGCATTAAAGAAAATAACTTGAAATACCACATGTATATTTCTTGAAAAAAATACCCTTTAATTTTGAAATCACTAATTTAAAATATAAGAATTTCTAGAATAGTAAGAAGAAAAATTTATTCAAAAATAACCATAATTTTTTTTGAAGGAATCCTCAATTTAAATAATATTAATTATGAAGGGAATATCCATTCATATCATATACATTAAAAGATAATATTATTTTCCCTATTTTTTAAAAAGTCAAAACTACTTGTTCAAAAAAAATTCTTTAAAATATTCATTTTAAACAATTAAAAGTGAAGTAAAAGTTAATGAAAATGAAAATTTTAAAAAATTTCAATTATAGATAATAACTTCTATAAAACAATTTTGAGGATAATGGACATGGAAGAAAATTACCATCGACCAAAGTAGAAACATGGCTGACTTTTCTTTAAAAACATTTTATTGATCATTATAAGTACCAAAGAGGAAGAAATTGTAATATCACATGAATTTTCAATAAATAATCATAGAATAAGAAAAATTAATAACATTTATTAGATAAGGATAATATAATTTCTCTCAATGTAAATTAAAACATAAAAAATCCTGATTAAAATGAGATTGAAGCATAAATCCCTTACTGCTTTGGTAAAATTTCAATCAAAACCTCATGAATGGGAGAAAATTAGATGAATTTAAAATCCCCATAAATTTCATGAGAAGAATCATAAAATGAATTCATTGGTAGGATATACACCAAAAAAAGTTGGTGAATATGTCATGTGTCTTATAGAAATAAAAGTGAGATGAGAAACCCTTACCTCAAGTCTGAATTGCTTCGTAAGTTCTCTAACATCATATATAATAAATTTAAATTTATTATAATTATATAAAAAAATTTAAATAATTATAATATCATATATATATATATATATCAATGTATAATATTCCAACACCCACTTATTAATAATTTCATATTAAAATAATCATTTTCAGGTGTTAACTGTTTTGTTTCTCATGAATGGTTTGATTTAGAAGTTATAGTAATTATACTTTTATCATGGTTCCATAATATCTAGAATATTAATAATGTAATAAATATAATATCTAATTATTATTTATATTCTTATCACCATTCAAAAAAATTGGTGATGAAAAATGAATTATATCACTTCATGGAGAGGATTAACGATACATACACATGAGTGATGTTTCCACTTTTCGTTGAATGGATCAAAAATAAATGTAAATAATAAATAAACTTTATATAATAATTATCATATAATTTGTTTCATATATATATACATACATATTTATTAATTATATCCTTATTACTATCCATGAAAATAAGAAATGAAAAAACAAATCACATCACCTCATGGAGGTGGTAGTCCACTCGTATGCCTGAGAAACGTTATCATTTAAAAGAGGAGAGGATTTTAATAAGGTATGATAATATATTATAATTAAATAAGAATAAATATATCATAAATTTCATATATAAACATTAAATATATCAAAATAACTAACCATGAATTATGGTGATGGAAAATGAGCCATATCACTACATGAAGAAGGTAATCCATACGTATGCATGAGTGATACTTTCAACTACCATTTTTAATGAAATAAGTGGATAATGGAAGTTAAATAATAAAAATAAAATTTTATTATATTAATTTTAATTAATTTATTATTCTATAATGAAAAACATCAATTTAGATTTGGTAAAAGAAGAAATAAATTGAAAGAGGTCGGGTGGGATGAATACCACTTCTTTGGAAGACCTATTTAGATCCATTATTAAGTACCCTTGGAATATTAATTTAAGAATAAAAAGAATAAAATTCATGGAAATTGAGGTTTATAATATAAATGTGTAGTTTTTTGATCTAGTTTGATCAAATTGGTGTAAATAAAAGAGAGAAGGAATGCCCTTTTATAAGTTAGGGGAGGGACATACCTTGAATTTGTTAAAGGATTGAAATATTATTGAGTAATTTTGACAGAAAAGTGTTCCATAAAAAATTAATATTATATAATAAGTTTATAATGGTAAAAATAAATTCATCCAATAATATTTAAGATGAAAAATTGTGGCCTTATCACTTAGTTTCAACATAGGTTAACCAGATTTACCATTTTATCATGGTGATTTTTTTTACTATTTTTACTATTCAATATGAAAAAGTTGAACATATTATATAATATTAATTATTATTATTAAAAATATTTAATCTATTTTACAAGATTCAATTTTATTAAGTTTAAAAAATTCATTTTAGAATCAATTCGCAAAACATGACGAAAATATGTTTCTTTAGAAAAATATATATATTTTTTAAAAGTATTTTTATAATAGGATCAAGTATAATATTGATCAAAAAGGTATAAATTGGATTACTTTAAATTTTTTTTAAACCCATCCAAATCAAAATGGGGCTTTGAAAATACCAGAAAATAAAATTCAGTTTTCATTAAAAATTTATATTTTCATTATTCACCCAAAAAACAACTTTTTGAAAATATTCTAAAAAATTTACCCAAAGATAATTTTGACATGAATATTTGAAATATAATATTATTTATATCAATAAAATATATAAAATTGAAAAAAATTATTTATAATATAATAGCATAAAATGCATTAGAAACCATTTTTCAAAAAACTTATTTTTGAAGCATAAAATATATTTATATATATTCTTTTCTTAATAATTACTATTAGGTGAATGTAAAATTTGTTTAATTAATTTATAATATCTAAATTTTATTTAAAATCATTTATAAATATATATTAGTTTAATTTATTTATTTAAAACACACTACGCAAATAAAAACCATTTTTTGGATGATAAATATTTTTTACCATTAAATGATTTTATCATCATTACTAACTATTAGATAACTAATGTATGAATTATTAATAATTCATTCATATAAATTAAGAATATATTTTATTTAAATAATAAATAAACATATTATATTTAGATTAGAATACAAAATATGTTGAAAAATAAAATTCTTTAAAAGATAAGCGTTTCAATAATTAAGTTATTTTGAAAATTGAGTGTTAGGCATAAATAAGTATATATATTTTGGAGGAAAATTTTGTAATTATGTTTTATAATTTAGTTGATATTATTCATACCCACTGATCCAAATACTATTTTATAAGATATTATGATTTTTTTTAGACTGAGATTTTCATGCAAAGAACACTTTTGAACAATTTAAAATTATTTTAAAAGGAAAAATATATTCCAAAAATCCCACACTTTTATAAGAATTTCCTTAATATCAATCAATTATGTGGTTTATGTTTAATTTATCAATGGTTGGGAATTTATTGTTCCCCCTAGACCACGAAAATATGAAAAAATTATATATTACATGGTGATAAATAAATTTAGATGATGTTCAAAATACACCTGATGAAGGGGTGAATAATATTAAAATTATCCTAACCTTTGGACTGGTGTAATTTACTATAAGAAGTAACACTATATCATGGAACTATCATTTCACCATGGGGAAAATTTCCCTGAAGAAACTCTGCAATTATTTTCCAGAGACGTTCATTTTCTTACTACAATTTAGAAATCTATTCTTTAGCAGACATTTCATTTTCAACATCAAGGGGATCATAGAAAAAATACATGAAAACACCCTTACCTTTCCAAATAGTAAGATTGATTACTGATTAAAGGATTATAGGTATGCATCCTAGGGAATTGATAAATAATTAGTATTTGGACCATACTTTATCAACATTACATTATGATGCATCGATAGGGTTAAAGATGCCTTATTTAGAGATATGTGGGGTACCACCAAGCTCTTCATCACCAAATCAAGGATTTGAGGATATAAGAAATCATTAAACCTCATATTATTGTATAGTTTCATGATCATATTTTTCAAGAGTGAACTCATTAGAACTAATTGGACAATTTTTATAATTTTTTGATACATTGTTGATGTGAATAGAGGCACCCATTTTTTTAAATTATTCTTTATTAGTTCACTTATTCATCACTTGAGTAACATTTATTTAAGAGAGATGGTTCTCCTCATAAAAAGAGTGTATCCTTTGGTGGGATTATTCCCATTAGTGATTCTCTTAAGAATATGATATCATTTTTTCGGATGGTGATTGTTGGATAATTTAGTGGGATGGTTCCCATTATCCAAATATTGTGGGTATAAATACCATAAAAGTTTTGACCAGTAGAAGAATCCTTGGTGAATAACATTTTACCTTTTCTTTCCTATGTTTATTGCATTGAATAATTAAATTCTGAGAAGTATAAGGTTCTACAGTCATAGATGTAGAGGGAATTGTCTTCATGACTGATTGATTTAGTCATTCCTTGATTATGGAATGCATTTGATCCACTATATTTTGGATCATCTAGTTATTTTTTTACATATTCCTATATGTGGACTTTTTTAATTATTCTTCTAATTAAAATAGAGTTACCGAAACATATTTTATGTGGGACATATGAAATTCTAATATTAATTTACCATATTTTGTAATAAGTCTTTGATTATGAATAATTATTAGATCATGTGACCCAATGTACAATTGTAATAGTAGTAATTTAATTGATCCTTTTTCCCCACATTATCTGGAATCTTTATTTTTAGAGTTTCAAATAGGTTATTATTTAAGTAATAGATGAAGTACCCTAGAACCTAATCATTATGGAAGTAATAAACTTTGTTTTTCCTATCTTTAAAGTCCCCTCACATCAAAATTATTTTCTTGAGGGTTAAAACAATGGTTTCTACATTCCTTGATTTCCTTATCTGTGATTGTGGTTCTTGATGTAATATTTCCTTAGTTCACTGAATTGTATCATATAAAAATTGTTTTATAGTAAAAAATTCCCAAAACCCACCATGGTACTTAATAGGGATGAGTGTGGTTGACAACTCACCTTGTAGGTTCCCCACATAGATATCTCGTAATTTTTCTTAGGGAAGATGTATTTATAAGGAGTACATCAAACCCTTAAAAATTACAATGAAATCCATAACTTTCTCATTCACTTATATCATACAATTATAGAGGTCAAAGATTCTTATTTTCCACAATATAGAGTTAAATTTATAGAGTATCCACTCAAAATGATCTTCCCATATTATAATAGACCCATCTATAATGTGATTATACAAAATAAATGAGAGACGTTATATTCTCTATAAAAAGATTCTGAGTCTGGTGAATTCTTATTATTCTACAGTTCCCAACATTATTGCACACATTTAAGAAAAATGGGTAAGATACTTTTTTGGATCCCCCATTTCATTTAATGTTGTGAAGTTGGGATTCTCTAAGTTAGGTATAGGAGGAGTCAAATCCACTCACTCAGGATACTAATTCCTCTCTAGTTATATTAGTGTATGTTAATCTTACATATCATCCATTTTTATAGTTAGTGAATCCAGTAATTTTTGGTATTCCACATCCTCATTTATCTTTGGGTGACTTTACTAAATAGGTAGTTGATGCTGCCCCAATGTTAGGAACTCTTGATAATCAATCAACACTGTAGTGAAAAGGGAAAATTTATGTGATTTCATGTCTATGGGGTGACTTGTTTCATCCCTTGTGGGTCGAGTAATATCCTACATTTTAATGAGAGTTTCTAAAGGTGACTTGTAAGATTCATCATGAAGATCATAACTAGTGGGTATGATTCCCCTGAACAATTACCAATTTATTTTCTTTAGATTATTTATTCTATACTTGAGCTAAGAAATATCTTCTTATACTAAGATAGATTCACCATTTTTGGGTTGTGGGTGGGATATGGATGTGGTTATAACTTTTTTTATTTAGTATAATCCCACTGAGTTTTAAGTAGTGGGATATTTAGAGGTGACTCCAAATGGGATTTCCATTGAAACAAGGTATGTTATCCTTCCTTGTGTACCTCTATGTGAGTGGAATTTTATTCATGATATTTTCATGTACTTAGATAATATCATGTTATATATCATCAATTGGTACTATCGTGATTCCTTTTACTATTATGAAACCTAAATTTTGAAATAAATATTACCTTGGAGGTGGTATATCCATAATATGGGTATGTTTATTCCCAATGGATGATAACGAGGATAAATGTAGTGGTTAAAATTCCCCATACTTATGGGATGAATTTTTACCTGGAATGTTGCAGCCACAACTATAACTCTCTTTGGTTCACATGCCTATATTCTATCAATTTTTAGATGTAGCATGATATCACAACAAGGACCTCCATGCGGGTTAATACCCTTATACATTGATTAGGGGTTTATTGAAGTAGTTACCAATGCCTTATTTTAAAAATTATGTGGTTTTTAGATAATGGTGACATGGTATTTCCCTTGGGATACTATCAAGATATGCCGATGGGTCTCAGGGGAGTTGGAAACAATTTGAACATAGACCCACTTTTGAGTTTCATTGGTTATCTTCCCTCAATGAACACTCTATATGGGTTACCTAGTCTAGATGAATGAGGATGAAAAACCTTCCTCTATATCTTATTATAAATTTATTATCACAAATTAGTGATTATTACTATAGTGATTATACCTCTTAGGTATCTCTAGGGTGGTTTCTTGGATGTAATGGGCGTCCTCTTACAAAAGTTTGGTAATGTCTTACTTAGATGAGAGACTACCAAAGTGGTTTTATGTTGAGAAGGGGGTCTCCTAACCCATTATAATTTTTTTTGTGTCATTAGACTTCATGGAATCAATACCTCCATATTATCATGATATGTTTTTAATGTTAGAATTATCATTCCATAAAGGAATTTTTACACCATTTCATTCACCAGTTAGTTCTATAAGCTCTAGGTAGGTGATAGTGTATGCTAGTGCATCAAATATGAGGTAGTTATAAGAAAGATAACAATATATTATTTATGTTACATTGGATAGTGGTATATGTAAACAATTACTACTATTTGTTTTCTTTAGAATGTCTAGATAGTTTGACTCTATTTAGTATGTTCATCACAGATTCCTTTAGGATGATGAGGGATAATAAGAAACCCATTAATTCAATATCACCAATAATAATTCATAGTCATTCAAAATATTTCCTAATTAAGGATTCAAACCGATCTTACCGTCCATATTTCTATTTTCCCTAAAACCCATGCATTTTGTGTCATTGAAAATCTACTTTTCAAAGGAATATAATCGATGGGATATACCAGTGACACTTTTTATTTCATATTGGTTGACATTTTGTGGGGTTGGATCACCCCTTAAGGGTTTTTTATTCTTAGTCTTGGACTCTCTAAAATATTTAATAATTGTTTTTGAATCCTTAATAGTTATATTACTAGTTACCCTTAATAAATTTAATTATTTAACGAATGAATTTGAGAGGAAAATACACATGGAAATTTTACCATCTCCCATCTGATCTAAGTATTTTATTAATATATAGTTTTTATCCATATTGGCGGTAACTCCCATGTTTATTTACACCCATGGAGGCATTGGTTTATCATTAAAGAAGAGAGGAGGTGTTATAGAGTTGGTATTAGGACGATTAAAGGGGATTACTATGCATGCTTATTGGGAATCATAACCCATGTAGTTTTATTTCACTTATCAGGACACATCATTTCAAATAAATTCAATTGATAAAGTCTTATATGTTTCATTTTAAGGTTTTAAAACAATGAAAAAGTGAAAAAACTTTTAAGGTCATGCATCTGGGACCTATTTCAAGTAGTTTAACACCATGATGAATATAATATATACTATGTAGTTTAAATCTATACAACTAGGACTACTAGGTGAGAGGTGCCTATATATGGTTAGTGCAGGACTTACACATGAGCAACCTTTTATAGTCCATTTTGATTATTAGAAATTAAATATTATAGTGTATTATTAGATATTATACCAAGTAGAAGGCATATATATGATTTCATACCAAATTTCTATTGGTAAATAGATGATGGAGGAATAGTGGACATAAGGGGGATATGAAAAGATGATTATAGGTTGAGGCTTAATCCTAATAAAAGACCATATGTTCCACCAAAAAAATGACTCTGGTGAAGGTAGGTTTTGTGGATTGCATTGGATTGGAGGCCCACTATCATTCAACATGGATAATGAATTATATGAAGGTAGGTTTTTGGGATTACACTATATTATAGGACCATTTTCTTTCATCCTAAAAGATGAATTTGGTGAATATAGGTTTTGGGGATTACACTATATGTAAGTTTCATATGTGCATGGGTCATTTAGTGGACCAAAGAGTTACATTAGATACTAGGACTGACAAGATGCTTTATATAGGAAAACAAGGATAATAACTTGATTCAATAGAGGTTAAACTGATATTTTAGTGACATTGATCCTGGTTATCAAGGGGATACATGATTTTTAACACTTTTAGGGACTTATTGGTTATAAATGAAAAGTTAGAAAGATCCATTATTAAGGAATACATTATCAAAGGGGATCACTCTAATGTTCACAACCCTTTAATGTATTAGAGTATTCCTTGGAGAAGGCCTTAATGGAATGGGATTTCTTATGGATTTGATATTGGTGAAAAGAATCCATTAAGGTCACCAAAATTAATCTAACCTTGGTAAATGACCCAGGTGAAACAAGGGATGTAATGGAGACCCAAATACCCATAATAAATTACCTTTATGATGTAAAAAACCATGAGTTGATTCTTTTATGGGGATGGGCCACTTGGAATAGTCCAAAATTTTCTTTAGGAAATACATATTTCATATAAGATTATAGTTGAATATGAGTAGGTAAATTCTCTTAAAGTATTGGGTTTCATAGTTTTCATTTTATGAATGAATAATAATATCAACCATTTATGATGGAGACTCATGGAATTACTTCATAAAGGATTTTATATAGGGTTATTATTTAGGATGATCATTATTATTAAATTATTATGTGATACTCCCTATACTTACATCTCTCAGGTTTAGACTTAGAATTTAATCGAGGGGCTTCTTTGATGGATCACACAAACTAAATACTTCAAAAATGACATGATTTCTCAATTAGAGTTTGTTTCACCAAATAAAATATCCTCTAAGCCTATGCCTCCTCCTTATTTTTTTTCTTCACAATGTGCATGCTAGGTATTTATTGGAAACACCTTATAACCACTTTCCTCAAATATGTCATCACATATGATGATTATGGTCTCTAAGAATTATTTGACTACACAGGATCACAACCTCACCATTATAAAGAAACACCCCATCGTAAAAATTTCATGCAAACATGAAGTATTCTCATCACACTACTGGAAAGTGATGATAAACCAAGAGAAAGAAATGCAGTCATGAAGGATTCTTGTTACACCATCATAAAGTGATGGGCCTTCATAAAATTATTAGATTTATTCAATAATGATTGAGTTTCTTCATGAAATATTTGGATTTCTTCATGAAAAAAATTCATTTTTTTTTTATTTTTTTCATTCAATTTTCTTTGAATTGGATATCAATTATTTTATGGGTATCAACACTAATCTATACATGATGATATATAGGATAATATATTTTTATAATCTAACCACAACTACTAAAATTAGGCATCTATATCACAATTCATAGTATACACTACATCAACTACCTCAGGCTGTGTGTGTCCCTAAATCTCTATATTCACCCATTTCCTTCTCTATAATAGATAAACATCATAGGACCCTAGTTCAATATATCAATGAGTTTCCATGACCAACATTCAATATGACACCCTAGAATATTTCATCACTGTACACATCAATATATTGTTTCTCCTTTAGAATCTGTGAAAGCTCGTCATTAAACTGTGTTTGTTGAATATAAATAATGAGATAATTAATAAATTTATATATTTTATATAAAATAAATTTATGTTTTTTAATAAATAATTTTCATACTATAATGCCTAAAACATTTGGATTAGTGGATCGACGAGTCCTCATCCATATCAACATCTGATTAATGGGATCACCTCATTAGCATAACTACATCCAAGGTGACCACAAATTATATATTTATATTAATGTAATACTATATAATTTTTAATATATAAATGATAAAAGAATTCTAAATTTACATAATTTTTAAGCTATGACATATGCTGAGTTCCAAGTGTGGAAGGTATGCCCTGCAGTGCCTAATTACATGAACGATGACTAGTATCAGTCTAAATTTAGACTATTTAATTAGTATCGATATAAAATATTACCCTTATTTATATATTCAAAGTAATATTTTTTATTGTCACCACATCATTCAACCAAAACAAAAACAAATCCCACTTCTGGGTGGGAAGAACACCTGAAGAGACCTATTGTACAATGTAAATCACACCTAGAAATGGTTCTCATTATTATCTCTTCACCCTTCCCTGACAATATTTTCAAAAAATAAAATATTTTGATACTCACACTAACAAAAACTCATCTGTATAGAATTTATAATTATTGCATTTTAAAAAATATACCAGGGGAAATAATAAAAATTATAAGAATTTAATGAAAAAATGAGTAATTTTACTTGATAATCCCTCTATAATATGTTAATTGTATAATTGTGGAATTATGTACAATCAATATTTGTTAGATGGTATCAGTGGGGGTCTGGTATTATATTTCATAACTAATAAATCAGTGAACTCACCCCCTACCCAACTAAATAAAAGGAATTTTCAAATAACACACCTATTTGGGTGCTAAAGTTCCAAGATCGAACCCCATATGAGTACCTATGCATTTACTAGAAAAAAACAAGATCTTTCTAAACATAAATTCAGTATATGATAAACAATAACTAATTTTTTATTTAAAAAATTGGAGAACTCACTTATAAATATTCATAGTAAATTAATAAAAAAATTAAAACATATATAATAAAAACACCATATGAAGAACCATGAGTTTTATGTGACATATATATTTATAAATATAAAATAATTTTAATTTTAGTATTTTTGTTAAAAAAATTGATAAATATTTTTATAAATGTTATGTATTTTTATATATAATTGGAAAAAACCTATAGTAAATATTCGAAAGATCATGAAAATATATCATATCTCTTTAAACTACCTCCTTCACATAGATTATATATTATTCTCTTACAACTATAGTGGATTTTTCAATTGTTTTAATAGATAACGAAATAATATATGTTTCCTCTCATTTAATCAGACCCCCTTCTTGACATTTTTACCACAACCTTAGTTCAAATTAGTGCTGACAAAGTAAACCTACTCTACCTATGATTCCATTATAAAGTTATTGTTTCTTACTTATTCATCTTTATAAAATATATTTTTAATGTTTACATACATAAATTGTCTAGGGTTCACTTTTTTTCCACGAATTGAACTGACCCAATTACACCTCCAAAATATATATTTTAAGCCAAAATCATAAATAAATTCAATAAAATAATTTTATAGTCTATAGTAAAAAATTAATCAAAGGATGGAAAAATAATACCAATATTTTAAGTTTCATAATTCATTTCATTATTAGTAATGTGAAATTGAAAATTTTTAGCATCAAAAGAATTGTAACGATGAGCTTGAAAAAATAAACCATTAGCTAGTTGATTTATTTATTTGGCCACTATTTGAGTACTTAATTCACGAATCTTGTGAATATGAAATTTTGATATAATTAAATGGATGGAGGGTTGTGAAAGTACACATTAAATACATTATAAAAATATTAAATCAATTATATATATATATATGTATGCAATATTTGAAATACTCATAAAATATGTTGAAATGAAGTTGTTGGATTTGATGAATAGTGGTATGGGGACTTTACCATTTCAAATCAATGATATGCATCCTAATTTACATCAAAATGATATATAAGGAGCATGTTAAATATTAAAATTAAATAAATAATAGATCAAATATATAAATTGTTGTATCAGTTGAATAATTAGAGTGTTGAACAACTCATATTGATGGGATTGAACCCACTATTAATTATCTATATAAAATGTTTTCCATTCTCCAATTGGACATTAATTTCTCTAAGAGGGGTTGTATAATATTTTTTAACCTGATAAATATATACAAAAAAGAAATTGGTTCATTCATACATCAAATATACCTTTTCAGTCAAAGCTTATGGGTGAGATCTTTTGTACACATATCATTTGAATGTATTCAAGTTTAACTCAATTGTATATATCCACTTAAATTTCACGAGACAACCAAAAATGACTTCACTAGCTAAATGTATAGTCAAGTGTAACATGAAATCCAAAAAAACAAGGTAGAAACAATTTCTCTTTGTATGATAGTTTAATAAAAATATTTTTCTATAGAATTTTAAAATCGCTCATGTCATGACCCCTTACACTCTAAAGATACCCCTCATAGGACGATAGTGATAGAATAGAGATAATTATTCCAAAATCTTTCCTATAATAGGCCATAAGTTGGTGATAAGAACATAGGGTATATCATACATATAAATAGGAGGAATTACCCTCTAAAAGAAAGTGAGGAATGAGTGATAAGACAAAGGACCAAATAAATCTAGCCCAAGATAAAATAAACATGAAAAGTACATCCATGTAAATTCCTAGAAAACTAGTAAAACATAAAATGGAACTACAAGTAACAAAAAATAAAATTTGAAGTGTCCATGAAGCTAGAAGATATCTAAAAAAATCATGAGATATTAATATCCAACCTAATCTCTAAATGGATCTCTCTGACCTAAAAAACAATTTATATATACATAGGGTGATCATAACAAGTATAATCAATAGGATAATTATTTAATCCTCTCGTGAAAAACACAAAGAAAGCTTAATAAATCATAGTGAACAAAAAGTGGAGATAACTCATCACCTAAATAGGTATACTAACTTTTCAACCTCAACATTTCTATCTCCCACCAAGTAACTCATACTTGAGATATTATAATATAATAACAAAAAAGGGTACCCCACAACCACTTGTCCACTAGTTTTCCACTCTTACCCAATATCTCACATCCTAATCCATCTCTCTCCAAAAGAAACCAACTCAAAAACACCTAGGACAAAGTATCATAACATGCATATCATGCATCAAATCATCTCATCATCCCATGACATATTTCCATATAGAAAATGAGTACTTTCTAAGAGCCACCACAACCTATATATCATGTATCACGCATATAATATTATTAATTAAGCCACCAGAACCCATACACTGAGTATATACCCTAAGCCATCACAAACCATACATGATATACCCATATTGGTTTTTAGGATTCTATATCTAGAGATACCTCTGTGTGAAATAACCACATAAAATTACATCTCTCTATATAAATATAGGGGGAAACTAACCACCATGGATACCAGCACATAATACTTACAGGAGAAGAGAGTAGGGCTAGAGGGGGTAGTCAACCATCCTTAACTCGCCAACAAAGATATTGGATAAATCACCCTCCCCGAGTCCACTAGGTTTCAATCACCCTACTGACATGGGTGGGGTAGTGTATGAGATCATAATACATCTTGGATATAATATAGCTTGAAGCCACACTATGGGCATTGACCTATTATCATATTGAACTGAAGCTATCATCTCTAGGACAAACAGCTGCCACTAAATATATATATATATATATACATATCTTATAATCATGCAACCATTCAAGGAGATTTATTTAATTAATTTTCTTCAATTTTTAACAATTCAATTTACATTAATTAATTCATTATACATTAATTAATATTACTCCAAATTACATTACATTAACCATAAAAGTGAAGTCCATGCCCTCTAGGAATAATCTAAATGAGTCTACAGTTTCTCAAGATTAACAAAATATGCATTCTAGCAAGCATTGACCCCTTACGTTGAAACATTTAGTAAAACATTATTATCATTTGGTAATACCAAGTACTCTAGGAAACATATTAAGATACCATCAAGATATGCATAACCAAGAATATATAGATACTCTAAATAATGTGTAAAGGAATGTATATAAACAAGAAACCCAACCATCCAAACATTAAATAGTTTTTTCATGAAGAAATCATCCAGATTCTAGTAAAATTACTGGTAATCCCATCTTCAACCCATTATATAAACTTGGTTATATATCTTACATCATCATGCATATTAACATGCATATTACCATCATAGGCATCAACTGCTGTCATAAACCTTAGCCTCTACAACCATATCTCATCAACAAAAAACCATCCCTGGATCACATCACATCATATAGCAAGGATTATGTGTAGAGAGACAAAGAAGGGAAAAATTTCAACATGTCAATACAGGTCCTAAATATAATCCATTTAGACTTTACATGAAAATGGTCTCACCCAACCCTAAACACAAGTATTAATCATTCATAAAAAAATGGGCTCACGTGGTACCAAACATTAACTTTATTAAAGAATTTATTTTATTATATCTTGAATTAAGTGATTCAATTAATATAGGTTACACAAATGGGTAACATAAGGAATAAAATATTATATTCTATTAAACTCTTTAAAAATTATCTCAAGAATATATAATATTTTCACTGAAATTTAAGGAATAATATATCATTAACATTTCTTATTATTATTATAAACAACAAGAATTTATTTCTTTAATTTCTTCAGCAAATTCCATTAACATAAGAAAGAACAAAAAAAAATTGAATATGAATTTAGTATCAATTTGATTACCATCAAATGATAAGAAATAATATTTTCATTAAACATGATCTTTACATTTATTCATCAAACCATATATTAAAAACGTTACATTATTTATCAATTTTATCAAATTTCTAACCCAATCATAATAAACACACTAAAAAATATAAAATAGATAACACACTATCTAGTAAATCAAGTGGAAAACCATTATCATGATGAAAAACATGTGATCATTACAACCATAAAAAATTATTTCATTAATCCAGTTTATCCTTTATTAGGGTTAATTCCACCGCCTCCCTAAGAAGCTAAATCATGGTCAATTTATTATTGAACATAAAATAATAGGAGATGTAGAAAATCCCCAAACTCAAGAAATAAACATTCTTAAAATAAAAATAGAACCACAATGTGGATCTCCAACCACCTCTCCCATAAAAAAAGCTATGACCCACCAAGAACTTCAAAACATAACCACACGAAAAAACTTGAAAATAAACACCATTAGAATAATAGAGATAAAATTACATAATCACGGAAATAAAGAATGGTATTAAATGAGATCAAACATAGATAAACTTCTAGAAATGAGGTATAAATCACCTTGGATTACTATGGATAAATCCTTAGATGGTAGTGATTTAATTTAAGCAAACAAGGATTCAAATTCCTTCAAATAAAAATCATGGGTGCCTAGAGTTAAATAGATAATATTATAAGAAAAGTAGAATTGGGTATTTATGGGAATTATATAAAAGATGACACCATGACACAACCCCCTTAACCATGATGCAGAACTGGATGAAACATGATAAACTATAGAAAGTTTCAAGGGACCACACTGCAATCTACATGGTCAAAATACATCTAATAACCATGTTTCTCTACACACCATATATCCTATAAACCCTGGGAGGGACCAAATGTAGTTTATATCACAACACCAAATAAACCATTCACCAAAACAGAGGATACACCACAGCCTGAACCCCATGATACAACTAACTCAAAATTAGAACTACCCACCAAATCCACCCTTAAGTCCCCTATGTCATAGATAACCTCTCCATGACACAATGTTCAACCATCCTACACCACAACCTACCTCCATGATGCATTCATGCCAAAAATGGTAGTAGCTCTAAATTCCTTTCTCCTGGGACCCTATACCACAATAGGTCTCTCTACACTACAATGGTCCTCCTTATGGTGTATATTAAGGATTCACACTGTATAATCCTTTGTTAAGATGATATTTTATCATAACTCCCTTATTTTACCCCTAACCTCCACTTAGAACCTATAACACCTAACTAACACTAAGGGAATGGATACTAGGATCATATCCCTCACATTAGATACATCTCAACCCATTATAATCCTCAAGAATTTAAAACCAATAAAGGAGAGAAAATAAGGGAAAATGGTTGTCTGAACTACCACCTCATGATATACCTCTTAAGAATCTCATGATCATTGGAGATCAACTACCTATCTTGAATAAAATAATTAAAAACTGAAAAAATTAAACGACCAGAACAAAAATACTCACATAGGAAAAATACCTCTTAATCATGAGCAAGGTTACCAACAAAACATCAAATAATAAGAATCCATCACATAAACTGGTAAAGTATGACTACAAAATGAGAAAAAATATAAGAGAAGAGGTAAAAAATAAATAACATGGGGTATTGAGCATGTATCTGTGACCCACATTCCTTAGTTTTCTCCTCCACGCCACAATGTCACCATAAGAAACTAACCAAGGTAATAATATGCCTATGTAACATATTCTACTAGTGTTACTAGATCTCTATAGGGTGATCCTTTAAAGTAAAATCATCATCAACATCGATCTCTCCCCAATTAATGATGTGGGAATATTTATGAAGATAATGTAAAATCTACAACATATTGAAGATACCATGAATCAATTTCATCTATGGTATAATTGAAATCCAATATGCCATGACTCCAATATAATCTAACACCTTGAAAGGCCCAAAAAACTTGGGATAAATATTACCCACATGACTAATCCTTCATTTCCCATGACAAGGATTAACCTTCAGGAACACATGAACTCCATTTTTGAACTCAATAGGTTTCCTCCTATGATCAAAATAGGACTTCTGATGATCATGGGATACTTTTATTATTCCTTTAATAAACTAAAAAATATCTTTAATTATCTATAAAAGTTCTATAATAGCAATTTATAACTCTCTAACCTTAGTCTAGCTCAATTAATATCAACAAGGTTATCCATAAAAAGCTTCAAATGATTCCTTACCAATGGGAGAGTCAAACTTATTGTTTTATAAAAACTCGACCAAGGGTAGGTTCCCAATCCATGATTCTCCAAATTATAGGACATAATAAGATAATATGTATTTAAGAGCATGGATGTTCTACTCTTTTTGACCATCCATATTTGGATGAAAAGTAGTGCTAAGGAATAACTAAGAGCAAAAGGAACATTGAAGACCTCTACACACTCTAGAGGTAAAACAAGGATCATGATCCAAGATGATCTTACTTGAGACTTTGTGGAGTCTCACCAACTTCTCAAGATATTCCTTGAAAAAAACTACAATTATATTGAATCCTTAACCACTATAAAGTGGGATGATTTCATAAAATTGTTTACTATCTTCCAAATGGTATAAAATCCTCCCTAAGAACAAGGTAAATTAGCAATTAAGTCCATAAACATGTCCTTCCACTTCCACTGAGGAACATATAACGGTCGGATAAAACTACCAGGAACATAGTTCTTAGAATTAAAATTATATAAGACTAAATGTTGAGACACAAAATCAGAAACTACATGCTTTAACCTAGGTTACCAAAACTACCCTCTCAGATCTCAGTGCATCATTTTCATGCTAAGATATACCGCCAAGGGTGAGATATGGAACTTATGGAGAAATATATCATTCATTTATAAAGGGATGAAAATCCTTCCCCAGAAAAACATTTGATTCTATTCATATTTATACCAACCATCTATGGAATCTCTAAAAACAACTCAGTCTCTTTAGACCACCACCTTTGAATCCCCCAACTAGAACTCATCCACCTACTTCTAAAAATATTACTAAACTATCATATGAAAAATACAACCTCTTACTTTAACCTCTCCTATATCAATATTCATCATTGAGGCATCTTCCACTACTCTCTAGAAATCTATTAATTTGCGCACAATATCACTACATGAATTCATACTCAATGCATCAGCCACAACGTTAGCCTTCATTGGTTTATATGAAATCTAAAAGTCATAATACGATAATAATTCCATCCACCGTCACTTATAAAAGTTCAATTCATGCTAGGGAAAGACATATGTCTGAATATTATGATTGGTAAAAACAAAAAAATTCTCACCAATGAGGTAATGTCTCCTCAACTTTAAAGAAAGCACTAATATTACCAAATCAAAATCAGGGATGGAATAGTTATGCTCAATAATATGTATCTAGAAATACCCATATGAAATAATTGATATCTACTACATCAGAGAACAACCCAAAACAAGAAATAAATAACCACAATAAACCTAAAAATGAACTCCCCCTACTGAAAACCCAAGAACTAGAGCACAAACCAAATTATACTTCAAGAACTCAAAAGATAACAAAAATTAATTAGTCCATAAGAATGGTTGATACTTTATAGACACAGATGTCAAATGAGTCACAACCTGAGATAAATATGCGATGAACCTCCTTTAATAGCCCAAAAGACCACAGAAATTCCACACCTTTATAATAGTCTTAAGATCCTACCAAGAAACAAATCATTATATCTTAAAAGGATCTATAGATATTCCCTATAGGGATACAAAAAATCCCCAATAAATTAACTTCGTGATACTATAACTCATAGTTTTGAAATTTATTAATAGCTGATGATGTCTATGAACTCCCAAAATGGCATTAAAATACTCCACATTCTCTTCCTTAGATTTATATTACACAAAGATGTTTTCAATGAAAACCTCTATGAACCAATCCAGTAAATCTATAAACACAACATTCATAAAATCCTTGAACATTGATGGATCATTCTTCACACGGAATAAATTCACAATGAACTCATAAAGACCATAGTGACATTAAAATTTTTTCTTCATAATAACCTCATCCTTCAACCGTATTTGATAGTACATGGACCATAGATCGATATTCATGAACCAAATAGATCCATTAAAATGGATGAATAAATCATTAATCTGTAGAACATGATATATTTTTTTCACTATCACATAGTTATATAAAAAGTCAGAATCTACCATTAGTATAATTCACAAAAAAACTCATTCAACCCAAAATGACAAACTCGGCTGAAAAAAACCTTTCTCCAATAGATCATGGATATGTACCTATATATCTTGCAAATTAGAAGGTGATATCCCAAACAAAGACATCAGGATCATAGAAATTATTTTTTGCAGCTCTTTCCCCCACTCTATCTCCCATCGAGTGGGTAAATCCATAATCTCTTTATAAAAAACATCAGGGTACTCTTCTACATGCTTGAGAAGCACCAACAGTCGAACATCTAATGAACATAGTATCAACTTGTATATTATGGAAGATAGGGTTTGAACAAACCTTAAAACCACATGAGTGTCTCACATTCCAATGAACATGAAATAATTTCTGTTAGTACCATAGAAAAAAACTGCCTCCTAAATCAATCCATAATATACTACTTTGAATACAGGTAATATTGACCTTTAACTAGTGTAGTCAATTCTAATGGTTCTAGAAGTCTCTCCATATCATATCACAAAAAAATGGAATGGGTTAAGTGATATGAAGGAGTGTGTAGCACCATGATCAAGAATAACATGCACCCAAATAGAAAAAAGCAAAGGGTACCTATAAAAATGTTTGGATTGCCCAATGCTAGAATATTAGGGAATAAAGTTGATCAAAAGCTACTCCATGGCCTATATAAACCTGATTAAGACCACCTCTATAGTCAATATCTACCATCAAAATATGAGGAGCATCTTGGGAATATCCTTTACCTGCTCCACCTCCTCTCAACTGATCCTAAGATGGAGAATCCTACTACTGTTGTCTCAGTTGAATCTCCCTCAACAGAGGAACTTAAAGTAGAACGCCTGGTGTATGATTTATACTCAGAATGTTCAGTTAATCTCACTACTATTTAATTCATCCTCTATAAGAAAAATACATGTTTGGTCCTTTGTAAAAGGTTTGAGATCCACCACCCTTGGAGAAACGATATGATGAGGGATAAAACCTGCACCTAATTTTCTAAAAGCTCTTCTATCCAGAAAGTTGGGAACCCTAGACCAAAACTCTACTTTGTGAGGATTTTTGGTGGATACCCTCTCATAATTAAATAGTTATGTAAAAAATAATCTCAGCAACCTATTTTCTTTCCATGATCATTAGATACGAAGACAACATGAACGAGGTGTCCAATTGCTAGATATCTAGATGAAAAAACTCCTAAAAATTCCTCACCCTAGCCTCTTCATTTGGTAACAGGTATGATATATATTATAGAAGGGTCTTAAAATGGATCCTAAACTCCAAAATTCTAGAACATACCTACCAAAGGGTAATAGTTTCCTATAAATTTTTCATGTTCACAGTTGAAGAAAGAAACTCTAATTATAATTATTCCCTAATCTTCTCTCAGGAGACATTTTAATCCTCATGATCTATTTGAAACTAGATCCAACACCACATCACTGCTCCATATAACATTATCACAGCCAAAAAGACATATTTTTACTAAGAATAGATCAAACTAAAATCTATATCAACCCATTCTAACTAATATTCTATGAATAAGTCTAAAATGAGCCCTCATACTTCTCCAGGCTCTAGTGCTAAACTCACAGAGTTTCATCCTCAAAGTGTCATCATCATTAACCTCTACTCTATAGTGATCTACTGGCATGTCCTTCTCAACATCCTCTATATGAACCTAATGGGGACATTGACCTAGAGCCATACCTGAAAAAGAATAAATAATTAAAGACTTATAAACTTAGAATGTAAAATATAAAACATTAATTATTTATTTACTTTATTTTTATTTAAGGTTTTTTCCTATCTCAAGGTCTACCCAATTCAGATAAAGTCATAAATAATAACATTATATTATAATTTACTATGTATCTACCCTAAAACAATTATCACTTCACTTAGTTGGCTCAATAAACTTAAAGCTCCATGAATCAGATCACATGGAGCCCTAAATACCTATGTCTGAGATGATATCCCTTGTCAAAATTTCTTACTAAACTTAGTTACCACTATTTCCCTAACACACCATATAGTCTCACATGTGCCTAACTCTAAACTCCATCCTATCCCTTAACCTAAACCTCTGATACCACCCTTTCACGACCCCTCCCCCCAAAGATACCAATTCTAGGTCAAAAATGATAGAAGAGTGATAATGATGACCAAATATAGACTCTAATGGGATAATGGTTGGTGACATGCATCTAGGGTATATCATACATACAAATAGAAGGAATTACCCCAAAAAGTAATGTGCAGAAAGAGAGATATGACAAAAAACCAAACAGCTCCAACTCAAGAAAAAATAATGATCCAAAGTACATGTACTTTGGGTCTTTATATTATCTTGATGAGGAGTTGTTTGGTATTTTGTCTTATCTTTCATTCCCTACTTTATTTTAGAGGGTAATTACTTTTATTTGTAAATATGATATATCCTCAGTTTTTTCAATAACTTGTGACCTATTTGAGGTGGGATTTTGGCATCATTATCTCCATTCTCTCATTGTCGAACCTAGAGGGGTACGTTTGGGGTTAATGTGATCATGAAAACTCATGAAATGATTTCATAGATTAATTTGGCAAAAAAATCAAAAAAATCAATCAATGGGTCAAAACAATTAGTAGGAAAATGATTATGAAATATAATTGGTATTAAATGTTCAAGAAAAATGTGATTATAGAGAATTTGTATCCCATATAATGTCATTATCATCAAATTGGCTTGATTAGAAATTTTAAAACAATAACAATAAGATACATTTACCATAATTAAAAATTCCCCTTTCTCTTTTTACCCATAATGTACCATGTATTAGGAATGTATGTCTTATTACCCTCACCTAAATTTAAATGTAAAGGTCTTCTTAATCCCATTTATTTAAAATCATTTGAAGCATTGAAACAATCCTTTAAATTAAAGTTGACACCCAAATGGTGCATAGTATATTATCAAATAGATTTTTCTCAATGTGTATCACATACAAATTATGTCTTAAGTTATTATCTTTTTTAAAAAGGAATTTTGAAAAAAAATACTTTACTTCTTCCAATTATGAATGCATTGTCTATTTTATATAGGAATGGATTTTAATGTTGGGTCAAATAAATCATGAAAATTATACATTTTAGGAATGTTTTTTGATCAATTTGTGATAGAATTTAAATACCGGACATTATTTTTAGTGTTATCCCATGATCTCTCTACCCATAAAACAACACAATATCTTATCTAAACATGTGTAGTAGGGAAATAAATCCTCTATGATCAAGGTATGTAATTTTTTATTATTCTCAATTCATATTGATTTGTTAATTTTATTACATTAAGGGTAGGATAATTAAAATTTTACACTCTAACCTGATATGTTAATATATGATGTGAAGTCATTAATTGTCTATAACAAAGTGACCTAAAGTATAACAATTTTATTAGTTGTTAAAAAAAATCATTACACCATCTTTCCAAAATTATTATAGATCATCAATCAATAGTTTCATATAAACATCATTTTTTTGACATATCCTCTTTTTCCATAAATAATAGTGTAAAGTAACAAAAGTATTTTTTTTCATGCATAACCAAGTAGGAAGGTTGTATATAACCAAAACTTCTGACCATTTACTACGTTATACACTAGTCATAGAATAGAATGGGTCAAAATCAATTTTTTCTAATCCTAGTTGAACATTATGACTATATTGAAAAAATTATGAGTGAATTTGATCAAAATAATTCCATGCCAAAGAATATATAGGGTGAGTTTTCTTATGAGTCTCTTTATTTCATTTTGAATACCATGTAATTAGTTTAGAAATTTTATCTCACATGAGGAATCTCTTAAACCTCAATTCTAGTGGAAAGTAACATTTTTTCTTTACAATGTTCTATTTCTCATGGTTCAGGACCCTATTAGGAAGAATACAATGGCCTTGATTAATCTCAATGTCCTTAGACTTGGATGGGTAACAAACAATAAATACATTGATCCATGCATTCTATTTTAAAAATAATAAAGATTTATTTCCTTATGCGTCAATGGTCTCATATGTTAAAACAAGTTTTTCAATCAACTGTAAATCATGGTAGCTTGACTCCCAAAAATTTTCTCTTACAGGGATTACCGTATAAAGTAGTACCAAAAACATATCAAAAGAGGAATCAATCCACTGATTCAAGTTTCTCATGTGTAATAGTTTAATGATAAATAACAGTTTAATAAATCCAATGAATCTAGGATATAATTTAGTACACACATCATCAATAATTTTCAAATAATTTCAATAATTATACATATTTGTAACACCTAGAGATTTTAGTTGAAATTACTTTAAATGAATTCTATGTTTAATATCATGCACCACATGCAATACTAAGCTTAAATGAAGGATAAAATTTTCATTTAAATATAAATGAACTAGCATTTGGATTGGAAGGTATGAATAAAATTAACTTAATTATATTTTATATTTATAAAATATTTCCTATTATAAATTTATCAATAAATTTATAATAAATTAGTAATCAATTTTAAATTATAAAAATTAAATCATATAAGGTTAAGAATAGTTAAAGTTAGAAAGTGACATATTTTTTTTATAAAAATAGATTTTCTTTATATATTATATGTTTAATTTAAAGATAAAATTATCTTATTCAAAGTATTAAATATATTGAAAAATTAATTTGTTATACATTTAAACTAATGAATAATCATTCATACATTGATTATCATTTTTAGGGATGATGATATAATTATTTGATGGTAAAAATATATAAATTTCCATATTTGTTTTAGTGTGCAACATATTTTTATATTAATAAATTAATTTAATCACTATTACTAGCTATGTAGTGAGAATAAATTCATTTTATACTTTTAATATACATTTTTTCTAATTTTTTTACGCATTTTGTGCATAGACATAAGAATTATTTTCTACCACTTTTATAAATTATATTTTATTAAATAAAGAATTTTTAATTCATCATAACTACTTTTATATTAGGTTTAATTTTTGGTATTTTTTCTAAAATGATTAATTTTTGAGTGAATAGTTAAAAATGAAATTTTTATAAATACCGTAACTTTTATGCCATCATCATGACATATTATTTATTTAAAAATTAATTAAACCATTGTATAAATAAAATATGTTTTCAAGTAGTAATAAAAATAATTTAGAAGAATTAATTTTAATTTTTAAACCTATTCTTATTTTTTTTGGAACATAAGTTATATTTTACTGTAATTAAAAACTATTTTTTGATCTTTGATTTTAATAGTGTGGTTGGAAGGTTACATTCAATTATGGCATGGTTATAATTTCAAATAGAATTAATTTTTAAATAATCATCCAATAAGTTCATGTGATTACCCACCAATCAATATTCATTGTGCTAAATAAGTATAAATCAACTTTTACACATGAAAATACATTTAAAAAAAAATTCATATGTTTTGTTCGCTTATATTAGAATTAATTTCAAATAATTTTAGAAATTGAATTATAGAAAATATATTATATAATTGAAATCATCAAATTCAAATTCTTTATTGATTTTATTTTCATTTTTTAGTCATAATGAATAGTTACCATGGTAGCATTCTGTCACTATGGTAAGGGTTATACGAGTTAATGAAGGGATTAAACTAAGAGATAAAGTTTGAAATATCTATTTAACGTATCTAAATTTTATTTTTTGAGTTTACTTTTTCCTACACCCATATTATCTTTAAATTTGGGTTTCATTGTAGTCACTTTCTCTTGAAAATATATTTATATCATTTTAAAATTTTGAATATTTTAAAGAGCACCACTCCTATCACATATAAAAGAGAACCTAGTATCATCACATATTCACTCACATTGAGAACTATTTATTGACCAAGATAGACCAAAATACCTCCCCAAATTTTCTAACCACATAATATATGTCTTGGTCTTACTAAAAGACCAATCCTATTAGTCTTAAGGTGAAAGACAAAGGAAGATATCCAAGGAGGTGGTATAAGACTTAACTAGATTCTAATAAGTTTATTTATTATTCTAAATCCTTAAAATATGTTATAGATATAAAAAAACAATTAAATAAGTATCTTTTTTATAATAAAATTTTATTATGATTATATAAAATCCTTTTTCTACCAACTTTCTATCCTATGGAAAATGAAAATATCGATCGTACGTATGTGTGGAATACTACCTCTATAAACTGATGTATTTAGTTTTTTATCACCTCATCATGTGGATGGTTATAAAAATAAAATTAATAAATAAAATTATATATTATATTTATGAAATTATTATTATTATAAATAGATAATATTTTATACACCTTCTTACCCTTGCATTAGTTGGAAAGTGGAAACATCGCTCATGTGTATTTGCGGACCACCATCTCCAAAAAGAGAGGCATTTCATTTTTCACAACCATATATTATAGATGGTCATAAGGATGTTTTTAATGAATAAATATGATATTTATAATAATAATATTATTTTATAAAGGTACACTTTTATCTACTTTATTTCTTTTTCATACATTAGAAAATTTTAAACATTTTTCATGTGTCTAGGTGGACTACCACCTCCATGAAATGATGTGATTCATTTTTCATGACCAAATTACTTGTTTTGTTTTAAAATTATATTTAATATATAAAAATTTTAATTATAAAAATTTTAATTCCTTGGAGATAATGTTAACAAGAAACCATTAACAATAATTAATACACTAAAGTTAATTTTTGAGATTATGAATAAAACAATCTCAAAGCATTTGACTTAAAACTAACAAACTTAATTAATAAAAAATAATGGTAATAAATGAAAATAAATAAATAAATAAAAAATGTTCTTAATTAAGTAGAAAATTAATATAGTTTTATTATCTAGGAAAGTAAAAGTTGTACATGGTGATTTGGGACACGAGGTATGGGATTTATTGTCTTAATTTTCTTTCATTGAGACTTATGTCATTTTCACCACATGATTTATTTTGTGTTGTGTGTAAACTTAAAAATGGATGTATTTTAAATTTAATATTATGAAATGTACGTGGTTTAAAAATCATTATCAGTTTATTTTCTTCAGTTTCAATTTTATTGAAAAGCTAATGAAGTGGTAAGAGGTTTTTTTTAAAACATTGTTGTAAATGTTTCAAACTCTTTTCCCTATATATATTTTTTATTTAAAATGTTTCAAGATTATTATTATTTATACATAAAATTAATTATTTAGTTTAGTTTAACTATCTTTAATTTATTTTAAAAGTTTTTAAAATGAATCTTTTCAACTACTTATATATAAGTCGCTATTGACATTCTTTATAAAACTGTGAAAATAATGTTTTTTTAACATGTACATAAGGAAAAAATATACCCACTGTAATATCCTTTATTTATTATAAATACTCCTCTATAAGTTTTTATGGTTTTTAAATGGATATAATTTTCCCATTATTTTGTAAATTATAAATTTTTTTCAAAAGAAAATGATATTTCTTCTCATTATATAAGATAACTAAAAGTACTTTTTCTCATGGGATAAAAAGAAAATTTTAATAAATTTATTGTGTAAATTCAATATTTTAGTTTTTTTTGTTCATTATATGGTTCTTGGAAATGTTATATATTGAATGGTGATCCCAATATATCCTTGACTGTGGGTTATCATGATATATCTCTCCAATGCATTGAGTAATGTGAAAAAGTTAAATGGATATAAGTTGCTCTTAAAATATATAATAAAATCAGTTGCAATAGTTATTCCTTTGTAAGGGTTCTTATAAGTATAATTTACTAAGATAAAAAAATGTATTTAATGATTTATATGAGTTTAAAAAAATATATATTTGTATTTCATATGGTACGAAAATAAACCCATGATTAATTGAATGCTTATGATATTCTAAAGGTGAAAAGTTTGTTTTTATTGGAAAAAATTTCATGATTTCTCATGTTTTCCAAAGTAAATATCATGATCATGATTTTTATTTTACTTTTTATTACAAAAAATTTTATGAAAAATTTTCATTTTGGAGTTTATATCTTGACTAATTAAATGATTATTTGTGTTCAAATTTTATCATGTAAAAAGGAAAACTCCCTTATAGATTGTCATGTTTTTCACTAGAATAAAGGGTTTCCTTTATTTTTATATCCCTTGCAGATATTTTTTATCATTAAACATTTTCAAATGTTTTTCATAGGATCTAAGGATGTTTAATAACTATATAAAGGTTAATTTTTATTCCAAGATGAGTCATATTAAAAGAATAAAATGTGTATTGAATAAAATAGGGGTGTATATTTAAGAACCTGTTTTTGTTAAAAAAATGTACACTGTATAGAGGTTTCCAATTTTATATATAATAGTTTTCCAAATTATTTGAAAATTTAAACCTAAAATATATTATAAATTTAATAAATTGAAACCATTGTTATAAATTATGTAATTATGGGTTTTTTATGAAATAAGTTCTCATAGTTGGTATCAAATCTTGCATGTAAAGAGTATGTGTCTAGCACCAGATCTCAATTTATTGTTTTGGGGTATTATAGTTGGTAACATATCAAGGGGTTCTTATAACTTTAGAGGTTATTATGATTAAAATTATGATATTTTAATTATTTTTGATATCATCATTGGTTAATAAATCTAAAGATGATCATAAGTTTAAAGGTTTAAATACACTTTTGGGGTTTTAAATGATGGGTATCAAAGAATATTAAAGATATTATGGGATACATTTATTAGCTTTTATAATAATACATGATGGAAGAATTTTTTACCCTTAAGTTTTTTATATGATTATATATGAACGATATTTAAGAAAAATTTTATTATATTTCTGATAAAAAGTATAGATAACCTTTAGGGTTAATACATTCTTTAATGTTAAAGTAATTTGGGTTATTTGGGATATAAGGTTATTATATTTTTTGGAAAATTATATAATTAAGGTGAATGAAAATTAGGTATAATATGTGAATTTATTTTAAGAATAATGATAGAGTAATATTTTGGAAGAATATATGGGTTTTTATTCATTTATAGTGATTCTGGTAATTTATGAAAAAGATTATCATATTTTGTAAAATAGATGAATATGCTATTTTTTTGATGTGTAACTTTATGAGTAATTAATGTTGTTTGGAGAAAAATTCTAGGTTCATATTGGAAGAATATGTGATCAAATATTTATAATTTTTGGGTTTCAATTTTGTTCTATCATATTTTGAAGAGTTTTGGGTTATTTATTTATGAAATGTTTTATTTTGAACTTTAATTGTCATTGTTTAAGTTTAAAATATTTAATTATCATTCCATGATATAATAGTGTATTCATAATTGTGATAACCATTTTATTTTTAGTAAATGTGTATAAATAAGAGGAAATATTATGATCAATTAAAAGTTAATGTTATTTCTTTAGGAATGAAAAATTCACCATTTATCATTTAGAATATGAGATGAGGTAGAGTTGGAAAACTACTCAAAATACAACTGGAAGATGAAAATTTGGAAATAAGTCAAGTAAATAAATTTTATCATACTATATATATTATTTTTAAAATGATAAATTATAAAAAATTAAGAAAAATATATCGATTCTTATGTGAAAAATATTTCCTAGTAGTTATGGTATGCTTTTCTAAACCCTTTCACTAATATGAGTCTCATTTTGGTAAATGTATGGCTTAAGAAAAATTTGTGAAATGAAAAGTTTTATAGTATAAACATAGACATGAAAATTATTCAAAAAATTAAATATAATTTATTTTTATTTCTAGTTATCTATATTTATCATCCACCACTTGGAGTTTATTTTGAAAATGTTTTAAATTTTTTGTTCATGAGACACAAGAGAAAATTACGAGGATATAATTTCACTATAGGGGGATTCAAGAATGAAATTTATTTAAATATTTTTAATGTAACACCATGATATTTTAGTATATATTTATTTAAATTAAAACTATATTTGATAGCATTTACCATAAACAACACTAATATTAAACATACTACAAGATTATTATTTAAATGTAGCCATTTTAACCATGCCACTGGATTATCGAGTATAAATTAGAGTGAAATAATTATAAAATATATAAATAAATGATTTAATATTATAAATTTATTAATTAATTCCATGAAAATTATTACTAAATATAATATCTTGATATTTTAAAAGGAAATACCATGTTCGATAGCATTCAAGATATGCAACACTGATCTAAAAAAAATAAAAAATATTATTATTTAAATGTGAATGTTATAACCTAGCCATTAAATGAGTAGGTATGAAATAATAATTTATTTATTAAATAAATATAAAGGTACTAATAAATAGAAATTTATTTATAAACTCATAGAAAATAATCACATAATATTTAGTAAACTCATTTTATTCATCAAAAATATGTTTTCTTCAAAAATATATTTTCTTTGTTTTTATGAGTGAATATTATAATTAATTTGTATAAATTTTAGAAAATTTGTTTAATTTTCTAATTCATCATTTCAAAATTAACTTATTATGAATTTTTGATAATATTCTAAAAATATTAATTTTTAAATGAATAGTGAAAGAGTATTGATTTTTATTGAAAACCTTATTTTATTTTAATGTATTTATAAAGTAAAATTGTATTTTGGATTAGTTTAAAAATATAATTAGTTAATTATTATTTATAATAGTAAAATTATGTTTTTGTAAATGGATTTTATACTTTAAGTTAGTATAAAAACATTTTATACTTAAAAGTGGGATTTTTCTAAAAAACTATTTTTGTTGTGTTTTTTCAGTCTAATATTAAATTAAATTCATCCACATATATGTTTAGAATTTTTAAAAATGGATTCAATATTGATAATAATAAGGATAAAATTTAGTAAAAGAGCCTTTTTTATTTTGGTTCAACATGATTAGTAACCTTAGTAATTTTTATTACCATGGTAAATGGTAAATCAGGTAATTATGGGTTAAAAATAAAATCATAAAGAATATAAAATGACCCTAACACTTGATTTTAGTTTATTTTATGAGTTTATTTCAAACATAATAACACCATATTCAGGTATATAATCTTTTTTTCCATTTGGATGAGATTACGACCTTCAAAATATTTTATTTAACAAAAAGTAAAAAAAGGCACACTCTTGTTTTTGATAACTATAATATTTTTTAACATAGAGGGTACTAGAGGATATTTTCAGTTATAAATAATATTTTTAAATATTAAATATCTATATTAATAATGGTAATTTTTTTTAATAAATAATTTCATTTAATTTTTGCACAACAATGACACAATAATTATTTAATTAATGGAAAAATTAAATAAATTATATTAAAAATGTTTAATGTTTCATAATTTGAAATAATTTTTATTATCCATGAATTTTAAATAAAAATAGGAAATGTTGGGGATGTTTTAAAATAATTGGATCTAATTGTAATTATTATTTTAATATTAATAAAGTTAAAACATCTAATGTTAAAAACATATAACATGAATTTAATTAATCCAATAGTTTAATATAGCATGGTAAGAGATGAAATAAAAGGAATAATAAAAACTAAAAATTTTCATAACCAATTAAATAATTAACATAAGTTTATTATTTTTTAAGATAAAAATGTACATGAACGGTCATACTCAAGGTAAAGAACTTTCTTTTTAGAAATCTTCATTCAAAGTTTATCCTAAAAAACTATCTTTCTAACATATCCATATTTTTTAAAAATGTTTTAAATAAGGTTTTTAGTATCCTCATATGATTATTTAAATCCATTTTTACCCATGTTTTACTTTTTATGAAATAGTTATAAATGAATATTTTTTTTCATTTTCCAAACATGGTATCTTGTGAATTTTCCTTAATATGTATGGAATGAATGTTTTTTGACTTATATGGAATAATTAGATTTTCCCATCATCATGAAAAATATTCACTCTCAAGTTTCATTTAAAATTTCACAAGTATATTTTTAAGGTAAATATTTTTCTTTATAATTGAAGTTATTTTTAAATAAGTGATTTCAAAATGGAAAAGTTATTTTCTTCAAGAAATATTTTTATTTTGAAAGAATTTATATATCTTGTTATGGTATTTGGAAATTATTTATGATGATGGGAAGTTACATTATAAACCAAATACAGGTGGGTTTATTATATCCCACCAATACATTAGGCATGGAAGTCAACTATATGGTTATTTCAAAAATGGGATGGAGTTAGCTAATTAGGTTTATCTTAAGAGATAATGATAATATACTACAATGTTTATTACAATATTTACTGTGATAGTTACTCTAAGGTATTTTTTAACTTATACATGGAGTTATTTTATGAGTATCTTTACTTTAAATTTAACCATGATTTCAATTTTATATGTAAGAGTGAAAATTATAAATTTATGAAAATGTTTTCATGTTATTTTTAAATTTGAAAAGAAATCGTTATGAATTTATTTTTCTTAATATATCACTAATAAATAGTTTTATTTAAAGTGTTAGATAGATAATATGATTTCTTGGGTGGGGAAATGGTTTATTTTCAGTTGAAAGTTTATTTTGAAAAAGTGAATTTTTATAAGTATTCATGGACTAATGGTTTCTTTCCTTCTTTTATATCCCTTATAGAGTTTTTTGTTCTAATCCCATGTTTTTTTAAAAAAAATCCTTGGTTTTAAGGATGGGTAAGGGAAAATAAAAATCCATGTTTTTATTCATGAATATTTAATATAAAAAGAAATCATGTATTATCTTAAAAAATTTATATTGTGGAAAACATATATACTGACTAAAAGTGTCCATATTTTAATTTATCAGTTTTTTATGTAAGAATTATGAACTAATTATCTAAAACTATAAAATTAAATGATCTTTAAGAAAAATAGGAAGTGAATTATAGTATAAATACACTATATTATGTAATGTTTAATGTCGTGTCCTTACAGTGGGTATTAAAACAAGGTTTATAAAACATTAAAGATTATGATGTTTTCATGTGAGGTCATATTAAGAGTTATGGATACCATAATGTGTTTACAAGTTTAAGGTTCATTATAAGTTAAAAGTCTTAGATACCAATTTTTTGGTTTAAAGTGATGGATTTTGAAGGGTTTAATGATATTTTTGGTGATTTTATTTTTAAGGGTTGTATTTAAATGTTAATGTATTTTGAAGTTTTTAAGGATGTTATCTTTAAAAGGACCATTTTCATCTTAACATGCCATAATTAATTTCATGTTTTAATGATGTTATTTTCTATATATTAAGCATCGTTTATCAATATGGAAGGAAATTGTTATTTCACAATGTTATTATTCCTTCTTGGTGATTTGATTAGCTCTATTATGATTATATCTTATTCAAATTATTTTGATATCTTTCTGACTATCCAATTGTACTATAAAGAAATTTTTTTAACTCATATAACACCTTTTCATTTATCCAAAAAAACTTATGGTTCATTGTATCATTTTAATTTTATTTAAAAATATAAACTCTACCAACTCTCTTGAAAAGTGAAATTCTATAAAATACATTACCATTTAATTTCTAGAAGTTATGCATATAGTCGAATGATAAATGAGATATCAAAGAAGTTCTCGATGCCTAGATTTAAGGTACGAATTATTTTCTTATGTTCTAAGTATGAAACTTTTTTAGGTTTATATTGATGAATCATAAAGATATAATTCATATATTAGATTTTAGGAATGATTATTAACACTAGTGCAGAAAACATTTTTTACGTCACCATTTTTTACGTCAGTTATATAAAACCGACGTCATAATATGTAAAACGAGGTTTTTTACGTCGGTTATTTAATAACCGACGTAAAAACTTGTGTTTGGTACACCTTTAACGTCGGTTATTTTTATAACCGACGTTATTAATCGCGCGGCTTCGTTTTTTACGTCGGTTATACATTAACCGCCGTAAAAAACAGAAGCGGGGGGTGTTTGTTACGTCGGTTATTAAATAACCGACATAAAAAACGCGGTTTTTGAAGGCCTTTTTACGTCGGTTATAAAATAACCGATGTAAAAAAAAGAATCCGCAGATGTTTTTGACGTCGGTTATGGAATAACCGACGTAAAAAAACGTGGATTTTGAGCCCTTTATAACGTCGGTTATAAAATAACCGACGTCAAAAAAGAATCGGAGGAAGGTTTTTACGTCCGTTATTGAATAACCGACGTTATAAATGTTTTTAAAAAAATTATAACGTCGGTTATTGAATAACCGACGTGATAACTCATTTAAAAATTTACCCAGACCCGTGGATTGTCATTCGCGAGTTTACCTTCGACAGTCGCGACTCGTCTCTCTCGCGCGTAAACCCGAATCGGCTCATCCATTTCGTTGGTTTAGATTCGTTTTGCGATCATCGTTTCTCATATTTAATCTCCTCGGATCAATCATCTAAACTTTCAGCACTCAGGTAATCCTCCCACTCGTTCGTTTTGTTTCGCGGATAGTATATATATATGTGTTGTGATTTTTTTGTTGAAACTAGCTAAGATTCTTCGATTGCGAACCCTTTTAACTCGTTTTGGCACCATAATCTTATTTATCAGCCCTAGATCTATTAGTTCGACTTGCAATATTGACTAATTTTATGATTTCACTAATTTTTCATCGTTTTCTATAAATCCCTGAGAGGGTTGGGGCGTGTCCATTTGGATGGGTTGCCCTTTTACAGTTGTTACTACTTTATTCACACACAACCATGGCATATGTGCATGGATTTGGGATCACATCACCATTTTCACCCCCTGCAAACAAAGTTTCACGAGGAGGACTCGCCAGTTTCCAGGGGGGTGTCCAAGCAGGTCGGGGGTGGGGGGTTGTGTCCAGGAGGGGTGGGGGTGCTTTCTAGAGGGGTCGGGGGCTGTCCAGATGGGTCGGGGGGTGTCCAGGGTGGTGTCCAAGGGGATGGATGGGTGTGGGGGGCTGTCCAAGGGGGTGGCGGCCTGTCCAGAGGGGTCAGTGGGGTGTCCAGGGGGGTGTCCAAGGGGTTGGATGGGTGTGGGGGGCTGTCCAAGTGGGTGGCGGCCTCTCCAGAGGGTATTTGGGGTTGTCCGGGTGGGTGGGGGGGCTGTCCAGAGGGTTGGGGGATGTCCAGGGGGGTGTCCAAGGTGGTAGGGGGTGGGGGTGGTGTCTAGGAGGGGCGGGGGGCTGTCCAGAGGGGTCGGGGGGTGTCCAGGGGGGTTTACAAGGGGGTGGGTGGGTGTGGGGGGCTGTCCAAGGGTGTGGGTGGGTGTTGGGGGGTGTCCAGGGGGGTGTCCAAGGGGGTAGGGTGTGGGGGGTGGTGTTTAGGAGGGGTGGGGGGGCTGTCCAGAGGGTTGGGGGGTGTCCAGGGGGGTGTCCAAGCAGGTCGGGGGTGGGAGGTTGTGTCCAGGAGGGGTGGGGGTGCTTTCTAGAGGGGTCGGGGGCTGTCCAGAGGGGTCGGGGGGGGGGGGGGGGGTGTCCAGGGTGGTGTCCAAGGGGATGGGTGGGTGTGGGGGGCTGTCCAAGGGGGTGGCGGCCTGTCCAGAGGGGTCGGTGGGGTGTCCAGGGGGGTGTCCAAGGGGGTGGATGGGTGTGGGGGGCTGTCCAAGTGGGTGGCGGCCTCTCCAGAGGGTATTTGGGGTTGTCCGAGTGGGTGGGGGGGCTGCCCAGAGGGTTGGGGGATGTCCAGGGGGGTGTCCAAGGGGGTAGGGTGTGGGGGGTGGTGTCCAGGAGGGGTGGGGGGCTGTCTAGAGGGGTCGGGGGTGTCCAGGGGGGTTTACAAGGGGGTGGGTGGGTGTGGGGGGCTGTCCAAGGGTGTGGGTGGGTGTTGGGGGGTGTCCAGGGGGTGTCCAAGGGGGTAGGGGGTGGGGGGTGGTGTTTAGGAGGGGTGGGGGGGGGGGGGGGGCTGTCCAGAGGGTTGGGGGGTGTCCAGGGGGGTGTCCAAGCATGTCGGGGGTGGGGGGTTGTGTCCAGGAGGGGTGGGGGTGCTTTCTAGAGGGGTCGGGGGCTGTCCAGAGGGGTCGGGGGGTGTCCAGGGTGGTGTCCAAGGGGATGGGTGGGTGTGGGGGGCTGTCCAAGGGGGTGGCGGCCTGTCTAGAGGGGTCAGTGGGGTGTCCAAAGGGGTGTCCAAGGGGGTGGATGGGTGTGGGGGGCTGTCCAAGTGGGTGGCGGCCTCTCCAGAGGGTATTTGGGGTTGTCCGGGTGGATGGGGGGGGGGGCTGTCCAGAGGGTTGGGGGATGTCCAGGGGGGTGTCCAAGGGGGTAGGGGGTGGGGGGTGGTGTCCAGGAGGGGCGGGGGGCTGTCCAGAGGGGTCGGGGGGTGTCCAGGGGGGTGTTATATCTTACTATAGTTTGTTTAAAAAATAATATTCAAGCATATTTTTTTAAATACACATCGATTTGTTTTATATTTCAAAATTGTTTACATTCAAATTATGATTTTTTTCATATAAACATATATTTGTCTTTTCTAAAAAATATATATATTTTTGCTATTTGTTATAGGTAATAATGAGTCGAAGTTGGATTACGGCACATCGAATGAGCAATGAATATGAGGAAGGTGTTGATGCCTTTTTGGAATTTGCTAAACGAAATGTTCCAAGTAGTGACATTTTTTTCTGTCCATGCCTGAAATGTCTGAATATGAAGAAGTTAAAAAGTAGAGAGATAAAAGATCATCTGATTTGTCATGGTTTCAATCCGAGTTATAACCCTTGGATTTGGCATGGCGAAACTGGACAGAATGTCACTGATGATAATGAATCGCAAGATGGTAACTCCGATGGAATTGAAGAAATGATTCGCGATATTGTAGCAGAACAAATTGAGATAGAACCGACAGTTGCACGTCTATATGGTGATGCCGAAAAACCATTATATCCTGGTTGTACAGATTTTACGGTTTTGTCGGCGGTGTTAAGATTGATTAACCTGAAGGCGAAACATGGATGGAGTGACAGAAGTTTTACAGAGCTACTACAATTGATGAAAGACATTTTTCCAAAAGATAACGATCTTCCAGATTCACATTATAAGGCCAAAAAAATATTATGCCCGATGGGATTGGGATACAGGAAAATAAATGCCTGTCCGAATGACTGCATTATATATAGGAAGGAATATGAATTTCTAAAAGAGTGTCCTAAATGTGGGACATCACGGTATAAGGTGAAAGAAAAATCACAAGCTGATGTAGAGATTACAAAGCTCCCTTAAAAGGTATTTTGGTATCTTTCTATAATTCCTCGTTTCAAACGTTTATTTGCTAATTCACATGATGCAAAAAGGTTAAGATGGCATGCTGATGAGCGGGTATGTGATGGAAAAATACGTCATCCAGCTGATTGTCCACAATGGAAGAAAATTGATGCCCAGTACCCTACATTTGGAAATGAAATTAGAAATCTGAGGCTAGGCTTGTGCACAGATGGAATGAATCCATACCGAACCCTCAGTAGCACACATAGTTCATGGCCTGTTTTATTGGTAATTTACAACCTATCTCCTGAAGTTTGTATGAAGTGCAAATATGTCATGTTGAGTATCATGATCTCTGGTCCAAAGCAACCCGACAATGATATTGATGTATACTTGTCATCGCTGATTGATGATTTGAAACTGTTATGGGCTGATGGTATTAGGGTGTATGATTCTTATAAAATTGAATATTTTCAACTGCATGCAGTGCTTCTATTCACTATAAATGACTTCCCAGCATATGGAAATTTGTCTGGATACAGTGTTAAAGGTCATAAAGCATGTCCAATTTGCGAACAACAGACGTCATATTGTCAATTTCATCATGGGAGGAAAACAGTGTACATGGGTCATCGAAAGTTTTTGCCTATGGATCACCCTTATAGAAGACTAAAAAAGGCATTCAATGGCTCACAAGAATTTGATACTGCTCCAAAACCTTTATCCCCAGATTTTTATTTTGAGAGGGTGAAAAACCTTGATGTGACATTGGGAAAGACACAGAAATCTGGTAATGATAGACATATTTGGAAGAAAAGGTCAATATTTTTTGAGCTACCATATTGGAGGTATCATGAAGTCAAACATAATATTGATGTCATGCACGTGGAGAAGAATATCTGTGATTCTTTGATCGGAACATTGCTAGATATTAAAGGAAAGACAAAAGATGGGTTGAATGCAAGGTTAGACCTACTATCAATGGGAATACGTTTGGAGTTAGCTCCCACTCCTAAAGGAAGACAAACATTTCTTCCCCCGGATTGTCATACATTATCGAAGAGGGAGAAAAGTAGCTTCTGTCAGTGTCTTCATGATATCAAAGTGCCTCAAGGTTATTCTTCAAATGTAAAATTTTTTGTCTCATTGAAAGACTTGAAGTTGATAGGTATGAAATCACATGATTGTCACGTCATGATGCAACAAATTCTACCAGTTGCACTGCGTGGAATATTTCCCATCCGTGTCAGAAAGACTATAATGAGGTTGTGTTATTTTTTCAATTAAATTTGTAACAAGGCGATTGATGTGAATACTTTGAACATTTTGGAAAAGGATGCAATTTTTATACTTTGTCATTTGGAAATGTATTTTCCTCTAAATTTTTTTGATATGATGGTGCATTTAATGATTCATCTGGTTCGAGAAATAAAGCTTTGTGGACCTGTATATCTTCGTTGGATGTATCCTTTTGAAAGGTATATGAAAATATTAAAGGGATATGTTAAAAATCCATATCGACCTGAAGCCTCCATTATTGAAAAGTATATTTCTGAGGAGGTAGCAGAGTTTTGTACGAGCTACTTGGCTACGGCGCAACACATAGGTTTTCCTCCATCTCTCCATGAACGGGTTAATAATGAGGGAAAGGGAATTCGTGGCTTGAAAGTCAAATCACTGTCAGCTGAACATATGAAGAAGTTAGAATCATACATCTTGAATAACATAGCTGATGTTCAACCATATATCACATTGTATATTAATGAGTTGAAACAATGTCATCCAAAGAAGAAAGAAATGTGGATTTTGAATGAGCACAACAAAACTTTTTTTCCATGGTTTAAAAAGACCTTGCTTGGTAGATCAGATGTATCAGAGACATTAAAATGGATAGTGGGTGGTCCATCTTTAAATGTGATAACATGGTCCACTTATGACATTAATGGATATACATTTCATACGAAAGCTCAGGACAACAGAAGTGCAGTTCAGAATAGTGGTGTATTGGTGTTTGCAGAAGCAATGCATTTTTCGAGTGCTAAGGACAGAAACCCAATTTCAGCATCAAGTGCATATTATGGAGTGATTGAAGACATATGGGAGGCTGATTACTTTAAAATTAAAGTTCCTGTTTTAAACTGTAAATGGTTTATCAGTAACAACAGTGTCAGACACGATGAATTTGGAATGACACTTGTTAATCTGAATAGATTGGAAGACACAACTGATTCTTTTATAATGGAAACACATGCCAAACAAATTTTCTATGTAGTAGATCAATCAGATATGCAGTGGGCTGTTGTTTTACAAGGGAAAAAACAATATGTTGGTGAGGATGAATTTGATGAAGATGCTGATTTATGTGAGATCCCTACTTCCATGGAAAGATTAAGAGAACATAATGATGAGTATGTTGAAGACATGGTTTGTGCCATAAGGAACGATCACGACGAAGGAATTTGGGAAAACAATCCAACTGTACATTCCTAAAATTACAGGTAACACATGTTTATTTCTTGTTTACATTTAGTTTTTTCATATAATGTTAGATATTGTAAATTTTTTACTTATTAAAACATGTATCAAACCAAAATGATAAAACAATAAAAACCGTAAAGAGGAGAAGTCCTGGGCGCACCGGCTGGCCGGTGGTGGATCACCGGTTGGCCGGTGGTGAGCCACCGGCCGGCCGGTGACACCAGGCAGTGGGGAAGTCTACTGCCTGGGTCCTCCGGCTGGCCGGTGAGCTCACACCGGCTGACCGGTGGACTCAGTGAGTCCACTTTTCAGCTTTCTTGGGCCAACTCCTTGACAACCTTTTTCCTATCAACAAAAACACTTGAAAACAAGTTAGAACATAATAAGAGTGATTGTGATCATTAAAATCCAAGAGAGAGGGGTACAACAGACTGTGTTTACCATGTTTATCATTGTTTAACATGCTTACCATATTACCAATGTTTACTATTATGTAATTTAGTACACTTTTCTATTTTCTGATTAAGTAGTATTACAATATTTGAATTTTTATATTTGTGAACTAATGTTTGTTTTTTTGATTTGAAGGAAAATGACAGATCAATCAGTTGATCAGCCACATGATTCTGGAGATGAGCATATTGGTCATACATCTGGGGAGGAACATTCACATGCTCCTATTACGAAAAAGAGTTCAAAGGTTGGTAAGCGTGGGTGCACACGTTTACCAAAATTATCACTTGCCCGTACGAAGGAGGAGAGGATAGTCGTGGTGTTTGATGATGATGATCTTCCTAGAGGTCCAAATGCTAAAGATTTTAAGGGTTTTGTAGCAACTCAGGCTAAGAGAAAAGTAAGAATTCTCTATGATGATTGGAGAAGTGTGGATAAGGCGATAATTTCTCAGCTGTGGGAGACCATTTTGGTAAGATCTTTTTCTATTGTTTGACTGTTCTTTAAATGTTTCTAGTATATATAATATTTTTAACCTCTTTTTTATCAGATGAAATTTGATATTCCTGACACTGGAGGAGTCAGGAAGAAATGCTTATCGTTGGCTGCTAGGAGATGGAGGGATTTCAAATCAACCCTCTCATCTGATTTCATTTATGGTCATAGGAGTCGTGAGAATCCATGTCTTATATATCCTTTTATAGATGAAGACACATGGAGACAATTTTTTGAAAGTAGAAGAAAAGAATCATTTTTGGTAAGGGCAATGTAAACTTTTATAAGCTTTCTTATATAAATGATCTTATTATTGTTTTGTTAATGATTACTTATTCTTAATTTACAGCAAACAAGGAAAGCTCATCAAGAGATCCAATCTAAAAATGTATACCCTCATAGTTTATCTCGGGGAGGGTATGCATTATTGGAAGAACAAATGATGGCAGAAAAATTTCAACAACTAAGAGCTGAGTCTTCAAGCTCTGGAGAGGTGGCCCCTCCATCCCCTCCATCTAGACATGAGAAATGGAAAAGAGCTCGGAAGGGAAAAAAAGGACAATATCTTTCGGAAGAATCGAGACTCGTAGTTGAGAGGATTGTAAGATATCTATTTTATTTATTTAAGTTTACTATTTTCGTCATATATTTCCAATCATTATAGAAATGTTCAATTAATTATTACAGGACTCTCTTGAGGAGCAGAGTTCACAGGGGACATTTACACCATCTGGGAGGGAAGATATTTTATCTGTGGCATTGGGAAAGCCCGAACATCCTGGCCGTGTAAGAGGATATCCGGAAGGTGTATCGGTAAGAAAAGTGTTGCCACGTTCCTCAACTTCTAACGTTGAGGGAGTTTATAAAAAAAATAGAATCCTTGGAGGCTAAAGTCCATAATATTAATGCGACAATGGAGGACAAGATTAGAGCATCGGTGCAGTTTATGTTTTCAGACTTGCAAAGACAATTTCAGGGTGCAGCTCCCACTCCACCTCTCCCAGTAGCTCCCACTCTCCCACCTCAGCCTGCGGACCCCATTTTTGATCCTCCTCCTCTGCCGCATCTACCTACTTATTGTGAGTTGTATGTTGATGATCCTCAACATCATATAGTTGAATATGGGGTGGTATATTGTATAGGAGATACAGTTCATCATCAACAGTTAGAGGTAGAGAATTAGAGGGTCACTGTACAGGATATTATAGATAGATCAGCTCGGATACCATTACCTACAGATGAGGTGACGACAGTTGGACATAGTACCAACCATTTTTTACTTTGGCCATCCAGACTTCTTCGACTCATTACCATAGAGGTATGGATGTTATATCTTTTATTTTATATTTTTATTAATGTTTTATCATTTGAAAAATAATATATTTTTCAATTTATTTTTACAGGAATACTTCAAAGGTAAAGAAATACTGTATAGACAACAACAAAGACAGATAGCTATGACATCAGATGCAGATACTAGCAGTCTTGACAAATTGTCAAGATATTCAAATTTTTTGGCGGATCATTATGACTTTACAATGGAAGCTCATGTCTGTGGACGTGAACTAAGTGTGGGGATTATGAAAACTGATATCATGGAGTTTGTCACTGGAGATAAGTTGGGCATCAACGTGGTGCAAATTTTTATCATGTAAGTCTTAACACCTTTTCCTTGCGTTATATTTATTAAAAATGTATACTTATGTTTGCTTTGTATTAGGTATCTGTATAAAATTTGTGAGAGGAATGAGCTGACAGATGTATATGGATTCGTGGACCCACAATTTATTTCCCCTGAAGCATGTTCATTGGATGAGGAAAAAAGAATGATTTATATTGCTGATAGATTTGAAAAGAATGTAATCACACAGTGTTGGATGATGCCTTTTTGTGAGAGGTATGAAACACATCCCTCTCAAAGAGTTAATTATCTTTTAACATAAAAAACCACTAACGTTAAATTTCCTTTTATCAGGGATCATTGGATGTTAGGGGTTTTTTGCCCTAGGGAGAAATCAATTTATTGGATATGCTCTCTCCATGATGATGTGCGAGAAAGTTTTAAGAATATATTGGAAACGTAAGTTTCAATTTCACAATAGTTTTATATATTATAATGAATTTTAAATTTACCCCATTCGTATTATTTTCTAACAGGGCATGGGTCCACTTTCGAAAAAGTGCAAAGAAAAGGAATTTCAAGATCAAATATGTACATGCGAAGGTAAATATCCATTTATAATTTGTACATTTTGATTTATTACATAAAAATAATATATTGAATTTACACTCATTCAAACAGAAATGTCATGAGAAACAAGGCATCATCGAATGCGGATATTACATGTTAAGATTTATGTATGAAATAATAACAACTGGGACAGTTCTGAGTTTTGACCTGGTAAGATTTCCTCTTTCTCATAATATTTCAATTTGATTTATTCATTATACACGTTGACTACTATCCTTTTCCTTTGTAGCTTTTTGATGACCCTCAACCCTTTACTGCTGAAGATATCAAACACTTACAAGTGGAGTGGTCAAATTATTTTACAGGTTTGATTGACTTTTAGTTGTTTGTAATGTAAAATGTAATTTTGAATATTGTCAATGTAATTGTGTATTTCGTAGTCGTTTAGGTTGGATTTAGTTTTTTTTGAAGTTGACAGTGTAAGTTTTGAATGTTATATAAGTGAATGTTTAATTTTTCTCTACTTCTTGTTTTGGTCTACTGTTGATGGTTTTTCTGGTCTGGATTTTGGTATGGGGGGAGAGGTTCCAAGGGGGTGGGTGGGTGTTTGAGGGGTGTCCAAGGGATATGGGAGGGGTGTCCAAGGTGTGTTTGGGGCTGTCCTAGGGGTCGGGGGGGGGGGGTGTAAATGAGGGTGGGGGGGTGTCCAAGGGGTGGGGGGTGTCCAAGGGATATGGGAGGGGTGTCCAAGGTGTGTTTGGGGCTGTCCAAGGGGTCGGTTGGGTGTAAATGAGGGTGGGGGGGGGGGGGGGCTGTCCAAGGGGTGGGGGGGTGTCCAAGTGGTGGGGGGGTGTCCAAGGGATATAGGAGGGGTGTCCAAGGGGTGTTTGGGGCAGTCCAAGGGGATGGGGGGGGGGGGGTTTCCAAGGGGTCGGGGGAGGGGGGGGGGGGGTTTCCAAGGGGTCGGGGGGGTGTCCAGGGGGTGGGGGGGCTGTCCAAGGGGTGGGGGGGTGTCCAAGGGGTGGGGGGGGGGGTGTCCAAGGGACATGGGAGGGGTGTCCAAGGGGTGTTTGGGGCTGTCCTAGTGTTCGGGGGGTGTAAATGAGGGTGGGGGGGGGGGGGGCTGTCGAAGGGGTGGGGGGTGTCCAAGGGGTGGGGGGTGTCCAAGGGATATGGGAGTGGTGTCCAAGGTGTCTGGGAGTTCTATCCAAGGGGCCGGTTGAGTGTAAATGAGGGTGGGGGGGCTGTCCAAGGGGTGGGGGGGCTGTCCAAGGGGTGGGGGGGTGTCCAAGGGATATGGGAGGGGTGTCCAAGGGGTGTTTGGGGCTGTCCAAGGGCTCGGGGGGGGGGGGTGTCCAGGGGTCGGGGGGGGGGGGGTGTCCAAGGGGTCTGGGAGGGCTGTCAAGGTGTGTGTGGGGGGGGTGTCCAATGGGTGTTTGAGGCTGTACTAGGGGTATTGGGGGTGTAAATGAGGGTGGGGGGGCTGTCCAAGGGGTGGGGGGGTGTCTAAGGGGTGGGGGGTGTCCAAGGGATATGGGAGGGGTGTCCAATGGGTGTTTGAGGCTGTACTAGGGGTCGTGGGGGTGTAAATGAGGGTGGGGGGCTGTCTAAGGGGTGGGGGGGGGGGTGTCCAAGGGTTGTGGTGGGGCTCCAATGTGGTGGGGGAGGGCTGGCCAGGTTGTTAGGTGTGTATAGATGAGGGTGGGGTTCAGTTGGGGCTTGGGGGAGGACTGGCATGGTTATTTTTGTTGTTTGGTTTCTGGTTGCTTTTTGGTGAGAGCAGTGAAATTATTTAAAAAAAAAATATATCGCTTTCACGTCGGTTATTTTATAACCGACGTGGTAAATAAATCGGTAGGGGTTTATCACGTCGGTTTTTTCAAGAACCGACGTGATAAACCATTCCCGGGCCTTTTATCACGTCGGTTCTTAATATAACCGACATGCTAAAAGGCCTGGGAATCGATTTACCACGTCGATTATTGGATAACCGACATGCTAAAACGTTTCCCAGGCCTTTTTATCACGTTAGTTATTTAAGAAACCGACGTGATAATAGGCCCGGGGAAGGGTTAATCACGTCGGTTATTAATGAACCGACGTGATAAACACCGTGATGTTAGGGATGTTACGTCGGGTTTTAAATAACCGACGTAAAAAACGTTATTTATAACGTCATCCGTATTAACGTCGCCTAAAAATAGACGTAAATAATGAAAAATAACTGACATAAAAAATGTTTTCTGCACTAGTGTAAGGAATAAGATGATGAATTATGGTTAAAGGTTTAAGAGGGAAGTTGAATGAATGATGTGTTTATGTATTGAGTTTTTAAAATTATGATATAGAGGATTTTTATCAATATTATGGGAATCATGAAACACCCAAGTATTTTTCTATAGTAGGTTTTGTTTTAAATTTTTTTGAAACATATATTAGATGGAATTGATATCTTTAAAAATAGTCTGGATAATTGATGATCATTTTTGGGATAAATTTATTGACTTTTGATAAATGTTTGATGTATATGTAACTCTTAAGTTTAAAATTTGAAAAATGATATTTGAGTAGTTATGAATTTACTTTTTGGAAGAATATAATATTTTATGATAAATTTATAGAGATTTAGGTTATTTATAGAAATTATTATCATATATTGTAGATTATGTGATTAAAAAAATTTCATTTTTTTAATGATACATTAAAAGTGATTGATGTTATTTGGATATAAATATTAAAATTATCTTAGATGGATATGCAATTCAGTAATTATAATATTTGGATTTCCATATTATTTCGTAATATTTTTTGGAATTTTATGGAGTGTTATTTGTCAAATGATCTACATTAAAATTTGTGTATTGCTATTGAATTGTGAGTATTAAAGTAGTTTTTCCTCAATTAAAGGTTTATTCATTTGGGGAATTATTTTATCTTATGATACTTATTTTGTTTGTGGTTAATGTATAATGATTATAGGAATATATTATGTTACATTTTAGGGATTATGTGATCAATTATAGGTTGATTTTAGAACTTTATGAATGAAAAAAATTCCCCCTTGAAAAAATCCATGTTTGGAGAAAAAGATGGGATTTTTGTCGGAATTGATTAAAGGATGAGATTTTAATTTTCAAGTAAGTACATTTCAGAATGTTATTAGAATAGTATAGTAAAATTATTTTGAAATAAAAACATTATCCATTTATTTTTCTTACCTTGGAATTAATGGTCTTTTAACCTATCACAGATTTACAGTTTTGTGGTGGTAAACTTTCCCATGACCATGTTCTCTATCACTCTATATTAGTTCTTGAGAGTTAGTTTTCCCTTCAATATCCATGTTTTCTCTTCTAAACAATTTTTTAATATATGAAAACCTAATTATGTGTTATTATAGATAACCTTCATACTTCCCTTTTTCTCTATTTTAAGTGGAAATTTTGTTAATCCATTTTATGATGTGGGATTTCCACAAAGGTATTTGGAAAATTAAAGCCTTATTTACCGAGAATGAGTTAAAATTTTTAGGTTTCAATTTCATAAGGGGTTTGGGGAGACTTTAATATCCCAATATTTTAAAAGTAGAGACTATTTTCAATAACATACAAGATACAAAAAAATAATCAAACATGCACAAGAATATTATATTTAAATGTGATCATTATAAAAAAATGTTTAATTGGAGGGAATAAATAAGAATAACTAATTTATGAAATAAATATAATTGTACCAATCAATAAAAATTTATTTATAAATTCCTAAAAAATAATCAATTAATTTGTAGTAAAGTCTTTTTATTATTCAAAAATATTTTTTCTGAATAAATGGTTTTTATTTTTTTATGAGTGAATATTATAACTAATTTATAGAAATTTTAGAAAATTTATTTTATTTTCTAATTATTCATGTCAAAATTATATTATTATATTTTTTTGATAATACAATATTAAATTTTTATTGAGTAGTGAAAAATATTGATTTTTATTAAAAAATGTATTTTATTTTAAATTATTTATAAATTCAAATTCTATTTGAGATTACTTTTAAAATTTATTTAGTTTTTTTGATTAATAATAATTAAATCATGGTTTTTTAAATTAATTTTATACTTGAATTTAGTATAAAAACATTTTATACTTAAAAGATATGTTTTTTGAAAAACTCATTTTGTTTTTCATGTATAATATTAAATTAAATTATAACACTTCATTGTTTTGAATTTTAAAAATTGGATTCCATATTTTCAATCATAAGGTCCAAATTTAGTAAGCACTACCTTTATATTTTTGGTCAATATGAATAGTAACCTTAGTAATTTTTATTACCACGGTAAAGGGTATATTAGTTAATTGAGGGTTAAAAAATGATAAGGATTATAAAATGACACTAACACTTTCCTTAAATTTATTGGTTGAGCCCATTTCATCTATAATCATCCAATATTTTTTATATGTCATTTTTCCCATTTTTAATATATTATTACATTTATAATATTTTATATAATGAAAAGTAAAAAATTCCCCACTCTTATTTTCAATAAATATAATATTTTTAACATAGAGATTACCATAGGATATTTTAAGTTATAAATAGTATTTTATAATTTTAAATATTTATCTTCCTTATTGTAATTTATTTTTATTTTTAAATGAATAAATAATTAAATTAAATTCTTACACAACATTGATGTAGTAATTATTTAATGAATAGGTAAATAAAAAAATGGTATTAATTTT